>JAUPFT010000024.1:16895599-18095599 GCA_036936625.1 Parnassius smintheus behrii | reverse complement strand
ATTCTATTAATCAATCAATTTTAATAAATAACAAATTAAGCGTCTGGTTGTCGCCATATTGAATTTTAAATACCCACTATCGTGCCTCACAAGATTAAGACAAATCGATTGATGTTAAAATTAGCCCACGCGTTTGATCTCTACAGCGCCACAAAGCAAGACATATATTACACATACATAGGCTGATAAAAACATTACTCTCCGCAGTCGGGTAAAAATTAAAACGATTTGATAGATAATATGATATAACAATTTAAATAGAGATAACAATGTCCGTAGAGTCTGTCCGATTCCGAGTTCGTCTTGATAGGGACCAACCTTACTATTTTTGCCGCCAAATAGCAGTGCCTGGTACGGTGGCGAAACCTCTATAAAAGCCGAGAGGCCGGGCTTGCCCTATCAAACTGCTCAACCAATAACTCAACCAATAAATCGAATCCACCGAGTCAGTAATTCATCTTCTTCATTCTTGGGGCGATGTATACGCTTTTACAAAAAAATCCCAGAAAATATACAAAATTTGTCATACGCAAAGTTCAAAATTTTTATTAAAATATGTTTGTATAAAAAGGGTTATTATAATATTAAGGAATTTATGGATGATAATAGCCCCTGGGAAGGGTGATCGCTACCAAACTGTTTCTAATTTGTCTTGTGTTGTTAATTGTAAACATGATTGTAAGCTATTATTTGAAAAAAAATAGTCCCGCTGGGTTTCTTGCTGGTTCTTCCCAGGTCAGAGGTTTTTTTGCGAACCAATGGTAAATGAAAAAATTGACTTTCAATAAGTATTTTTTATAATCTACTTTGAATAAAAAAGTTTCTGTTTCTGTTTCTAAATAATATCTAAACTGTTTCAAATTATTTCAAATTTCCCGCGCGCTCCTCTGTTCTACACAGGTCATGACCTCGAAGCATATATGTAACGTCAACACTTGGCAGTTTGCTTTCAATTTGAAATACACTGATTCATGTTCTCTCTGTCTCAAAGCAACAAACCATTGGACTGTCAAAATTAACGAAAACAAGCAGTTTATTTGAGCAATTAGTCGTCTCTCTCGCACGCGTGGGCTTCTTACCGGGCTTTCGAAAAGACGATCGCTCCCTTTCTAACCTGTGGCAAAATGTTCTATAATGACATATAACTACGATTGTTTACATATCAATTTAGTATAGAACGTTAAGTCGGGATTTTGGTATGAAGTTGATGAAAGTGAAGCGCGGGCGATAAGTTTGCAAGTTCACTTCACATTTCAATGTTTACTCTGTATTTAGCTTGAGCGAATGAATATTGCGAGTTGTAAATTTATGCTTTTTTAAAGATTTTTAGTGATAATGGAGGATAACAATGTTCCTTGTGATGAATGTGTTAAAGTGCTAATCGGCGAGGAAAATGTAAAATCTTTAAAAATGAAATTTTAATTCAATAAACATTTCTTCATACTTTAATAGGTATAGGGCTCTTTAGTATTAAAGTTTAATTAAGCTGGGTGTATTTAAAGGTTTATTAATTCAATATTTATATTACTATGTGAGTTAAAAATATCATTTCGAACGGCAGCATAAAATATGAGATAGGTATAAGTTTAATTTTATAGCAAATAATTGTTACAATCTTTTTTTTTTAATATGAAGCCTAAATTTTAATGTATTAATCAAAAGAATACATGTATTGAGGTTTTTAAAGAATATTGCCTTTAGTATATGAAATTTTAATAGCGCCATCTACTTAATTCTTAAGTACGACAGTTCGTAAGAGCGACAGTAGCCTAATGGCAGGGCGCGGACCGCGAACTCAAAAAGGTCGTGGGTTCGAATCCGCCGTTCGACTACTGGCGTGAACCACTCGTAACACAAGCAATTTAAGCTTACCACGAGTGGTTAAGGGAATATTAGTAATGTTTACAGCATTGTTAATATTCTTTATATTATTAAAAAAAATCTATAGGTGAAGTCATTATGGAACGAAAATTTATTGACTCTCACGGTGGTACGTAAAGAATACGCTAGATGGCACAAACACGGTTGTTGGCTAATTTAATAATTTATTTATACATATGAGCTAAAAATATAATTTTGTACGGTTTATTAAAATTGAAAATGAATAATTATATAATGAACAGTCATTATTTTATGGAAAAAAATGGTAATGCTTTATCTTTTCATTATACCATATCTAATTCCTGCCGTAATCTGTTCTTCTAATGTAATGCATATAATTTAAACAAAATAATTACGATGTTTCACATCTGCCAGGCGTCTCTTTTTTTAATTTTGTACATAGTTTGTTTGTACTTTGTTCATGCTTTTCTTTTGTTTATGTATTGTATTGTATGTGAATATCTTTTTTCTTTTGCACAAGCAAACCCAAACTTTTTTTTCAAAGCCTCCGAAGGTATGCAATTGCTGGTATGTCATACAATATGTATGACATACCAGCAATTGCATACCTTCACCACCACCACCACACTATGTAGCAGTAGTGTGCCTTCGGTGTTTTGTTAAACACGTCCTTGACAGCACTGAATATGAAACTGAAGAGTGGAGACAGATCAAGATTGGTGTATTTTTGTAAAACTGCTAGAAACAACAAAACCATATCAGGGGCTTGCCCTAGTTTGGAGCCCCAGCTTCGCCACTGGCCTGGTATACTGTGTTCTGGTTTGAAGGGTGTATACTGGATGATCTTTTTTACCGCCTGGAAAAAAAGGGTGTAATAGACGAACGCAATAGGAGCCTATGGCACTGATATTTTGCAAGTGTTTACTTTAATTTCATAATATTACATAATAATATGAAATTGATCTATCAATAAATACTACTAATTGGGTGCGTATTATTTTAATTTCGACAGTTTTCAATTATTTGATTTATTTAGTTCAACATTTTTAATTTTATTTTTTATTACCGAAAGTTTATTTTAAATTAGTAGTACTTATTCTTAGATTTGGTAAAACCTTTTACGATCTTTTAAGGGTATCTCTGCAACCAGTTTAATTAATGATTCAGTTTAAACCATATGTTCCTATATGATTTTATTTTCGAGATAATAATTGTTTCGCATTTTTGTCCTTACTAATTAGGTATGTCTTTACAAAATGATTATATTTCAGTAGAAATATGAATAAATAATACTAAGTTTTACTAGTTAGAGTTAATCTTTTCACTTACAGGTGTATTAGCCGTTGGACTATTCGCTGATAATCCTATACCTATGGAGACGACTAATGGAAGATCTGGTTTATTCAAAGGTACGATTAACTTAGAAACTCAATGGCTCACCCCCGTCCCTCGGCAAGCACGTAAAGCTGTTGGTCCTGCGCCTGATCTCTTTCCGGTGTTGTCGGTTTAGCGTCCCCTCGGATTACGAGTGAGGGAATAGAGTGCACTTGTGCTTGCGCATACTCTTGTGTACCTACTATAATCATGTCCTGCGCCGATGGCTAGTCTCCGTTGAGACTGACCTATTATTTTGTACGTACGTTACGCAATATTAATGAGGGGTGAGGGCATCATCATCAACAGTAATCCACAAACTTATTGCCACCAGGGCGGCGCTGTTTTGGAAAGAGGTGAATTATTTGACAAATTTTATGGAGGGGAAGTTGAATTATTAGAAAAATATAAAGTTAAATGTTTCTTCCTGAAATATATATTTTATATTATTAACAATAAAATGGATAATCCAAACTACGGACGTTCCTAAATGTAAAAGAATTTAAAAGAGAGTTAAAATTGTGCAAAAAAAATTAAAGAGCGACCACTGGCGCATAGAGTGGTGGTAAATCAGGGGCTTAGCGCTCGCTGTAAAATTCAAAGTACGCGAGCATACCCGGTTTCGATCCCCGCCACCGTCCACTACTGAACATAGTCCCCGCCGGCACCAATCCAATTGTTAATTGCAATTTTAAGTGCTGATTTACTACGTGCTCGGCGGTGAAGGAAAACATAGTGAGGAAATCTGCATGTCTGAAAAAAATCAAAAAAACGAAGACATGTTAAGTCCGCAACACGCATTGTACTTTAACTTTACACTGACACATTGTTTTGTGTATATTAGTGTATAGGTAAGTACACTAGAAACTGAAAAACTTTTATTTGAAATGCTACTTTTCACTTATGATGACACTATGTAACGAATAACTTCACTTCAGTCCCAAATAGTGACATTTTTTATATAGAATAGGGTGACAAAAGAGCACACATTCCACCTGATATTAAATAAATGCTTTGGCCCATAGACATCTACATTTATCCTTAAATTATTATTAAATAATCTAAATGCGTTGTCACCTCTGATGACAGCTTCAGTCCCAAATAGTGACATTTTTTATATAGAATAGGGTGACAAAGAGCACACATTCCACCTGATATTAAATAAATGCTTTGGCCCATAGACATCTACATTTATCCTTAAATTATTATTAAATAATCTATCATATAATAATCATTTAGATTCATATTTAAGATGAAATGCCTCGTTTCCAGTAAAAAGGGTCTATATGTCTATATGTCTACTCTCACCGTACGAATTACGCTGGTATTCTGTGAGAGCATAGTCCTTCCCCGGTTGAGTTGACCCATTCGTGCTACAACTACAGCCGCAGCGTGGCTCTACCACGTAAAATACATTTAGCGTATCCTTCGTCAAATACAGGAACATTTCTTGAGCCTGACACGATCCGAATCGCAACCTGTCTACGGCTTGGGGTTCCGGTCTGCGCTCCTCATAAATGTCCGTGTGGCAGTGACTACGACAAGCTAGGATATCACGGGCTATCATGCCAAAAAAGTGCAGGTCGCTTCTCGAGACATGCAGCACTTAACGATATCATACGCCGGTCTCTTGCCACCGTCAACGTGCCAAGTCTACTTGAGCCGTCTGGTATTGCAAGAGACGATGGCAAGAGACCGGATGGTATGAGTTTGATTCCATGGAGGATGGGCCGGGTGCTGGTATGGGATGCAACCTGTTCAGACACGCTGGCCCCTTCCCATCTACGTGGAACCAACAACAAAGCTGGTGCGGCTTGTGAAGCGGCAGAAAAGGCTAAAGTTTTCAAATACAGGGGTCTAGGTTCCGAATATATTTTTGTCCCTTTCGGTGTCGAGACCCTTGGTCCGTGGGGTCCTAGCGCTTTAAGCCTTTTTAAGGAAATAGCAAAAAGGTTAATCGACGTCACAGGAGACCGAAGAGCTGGCAGTTACCTCGGACAAAGAATTAGTCTAGCTATTCAACGGGGAAACGCTGCCAGTATCTTCGGAACCTTGCCTAAAGGACCTCTTTTTTAATAATTTAATTTAGTTATTATAATATATATTTTTAAGGTTTTTAGTATTAGAAATAAAATTTTTTGTTTTTATGTAAAAAAAAATACATTTGATAAGCTGTAAACTGTTAACCCTCATCGTGAACCGATTTTGATGATTCTTTTTAAAGTTGAATGCGTTATGCTTTAGGGGTTTTGTTTTTTAGTAGGTATCATATAATTTAGAGAAATATTACTCCCCTAAGGAGGCAAAATGGGATATGAAGTTTGTAACTATTCAGACGACATTGAGATTGTGTTTTTTTATAGTATAGGGTGACAAACGTACACACAGTCCACCAGATGGTAAGTGGTTGCTGTGGCCCATAGATATCTACATCTATCCTCGATTACAAATCAAAATGCAGGTGCGTTGTCACCCGTGAGGACTAAGATGGAATGCCTCGTCTCCAGTAAAAACGGTCTCCGGTTCTCAACACCCACCATACTAAACACAGCAGCATTAAGCTACTATTTGACGCTGGTATTTTGTAAGAGCGTGATCCTTCCCAGGTCGAGTCGACCCATCTGTGCTACAACTGTATTACTAATATAACTGCAGCATGGCTCTACCACGTATATAAAAGTACTAAGAAACATTCTTAAATCTTAATCTACTCAAAAGGCTGAAAATAACTTTTAATAAAAAAAGCTAAAAGCAATAAAATAATTTTTTTTTTTTGCGCCCGAAGCAAATATGGGCAACCCTCCGGAAAGCGGGGGAGGGAGGTTGGGAATGCTCATAGCATACCACGCAGCCGGCTGCGTGGTTATGTGGCGACTTTTACCCACTAAACCCAACCTTTTAGGAATTGGCTTAACGATCTGACTAGAGATCTCTAAGCCGTATACGAACGCGACCCTCCTTGGCAGAAAGGAGGGCGCAATTTATTATTCCGAAGTCAACGCTTTTATTCTTCTGTACACTTTGTCTCTTAGCACCGACTTTAGAATGTGGAATAATTTTTTTTAAGTTTTTCAAGTCGGTTTTTACTTTTATTAAAAGTTAGTTTTTTGAAGTCGGTTTTTACTTTTATTAAAAGTTTGTTTTTTGAACACGGATTTTACTTTTATTAAGTTTGTTTTTTGAAGTCGGTTTTTACTTTTATTAAAAGTTGTTTTTTTTTAAAGTTGGTTTTTACTTTTATTGTATAAAAATTAATTTTTTACTGACTGACTTAGGGGAGTCGGAGAGAAGTCTGCACGTACCCAAAGTAGTGAGGATGAGAAAACTTCCAAGTGATAAAATAGCTAACGTATTTGTCCATTATGTGTACTTGAAGAGACTGTTAATGAAACGTGTAAATATGATCAGGAGGCGGCTGGTACCTACTAGGCGTGCAGATGCTGACAGGAGTGTGCCTGATAGCGTGGGGTACGTTGGTGACGATGCTGCTGCTGTGGCTCATCGACCGGGTGCTGCCCATCCGCATGGACCCCTACGACGAGTTGCTCGGCGCGGACCTAACCGAGCACAGGATACGACATGGACAGGTCATCACTATTGCTTACTAAATTTTATTATTTTGCAATACACACCGCCATAAACCCTACTTTATCTACGTCATCATCTGAATGCCAAGCGGTTCACTACTATGCGATTTACTAAGTTTTCTTCCTCGCACGACTATTTTGTGAAATTTTTATACGTGGTAGAGCCACGCTACAGCTATATTATGGTTAAACAGAATTATACCAGTGTTAAGTAGCAGCTTAATACTGCTGTTTCGTATGGTGAGTGTAGAGATCCGGAGACCCTTTTTTACTGGAAACGAGGCATTCCATCTTATTCCTCGGGGGTGACAACGCATCTGCGTATTGATTCTTAATCGAGGATAAATGTAGCTGTTTATGGGCCACAGCATCCACTTACCATCAGGTGGACTGTGTGCTCGTTTGTCACCTAGTGTATAAAAAAAAATTATAGACCATACACCTGATCAGATCACCATTAACTTTTTACAAATAATGTAAATTATCCATAGAGCATTTGCTTTTAGTTTTAATTTTTATAAATTGAATTCTATAATATTAATCTTCCATCGAAAAATACAATAATATTTTGTGTTATCTAACGCCTCGATTTTATAAAAGAATTATTATGAGGAAAATTACTTAGTGTATAACTATAATCTTTCATCGAAAAATACAATATTTTGTGTTATTTAACGCCTCGATTTTATAAAAGAATTATTATGAGGAAAATTACTTAGTGTTGAGTAAATATTATTGTAATAAAAGTAGATACATGCGTATATACTATTTTTTATGGTATCCCTTTTTTGCAGAAGAAACCGTCTAGGTCTATTTCTGTCTTCCAAAACAGACAGAGGCGTACTATGTTATTCCTCAGAGGTAAGAACGTGTCTATAGCCATCCTTTTTTTTTAGGATAATGGTAACAAACGAGCACACAGTCCATCTGATGGTAAGTGGATGCTGTGGCCCATAGATATCTTCATTTATTCTCGATTAAGAATTAAAATGCAGATGCATTGTCACCTCTGAGGACTAAGATGGAATGTCTTGTTTCCAGTAAAATGTTCTCCGATTCTCTGCATTCACCATACGAAACACAACAGCATAAGCTACTATTTAACGCTGGTATTCTGTGAGAGCGTGGTCTACTACGTAAAATATTATAACTTAAATTTTTGTTTTTCTATAGGTTGGAGTTTCCCGCGCTGTATCCGCACTTCGCCCATTTCATCGTTCTAACAGCATAGAGGAAGTTGGAGGTGTAGGCGTGAACACGGGACACAACTTAATTGTAGATAAGCTACATGAGGTTTGTACCAAGATTACTTCGTTTAAATCATTCCTTACATACACAAGTTGAATCTAAAAGTTGTCTCTAAAAAATAGTTACCTTGCTATATGTCGATCTCTGAAGTTTTTCTTTTATCATAGAATTTTATGAGATCCATATTCATTTCACTCATTACAGGTTACAAGTTATAAAAATCCATTGCTACATATAAGTCTTACCCAAAGATTTCCTCTGAGGGTAGATTTCACAGAAATAGTAATAATAAGACAATAGAAATTAATTAGCGCTCGATTACTTGCAAAACCGATGTCGCCACATCTTATCGTGTTATAAACATACGCAATGCACAATGATATCTAATGTTATTAGATAGATATATTAAAAATATTGTCAAAATATTGTCACACCATGTATTATGTAAGTTGTCGCTACGCGAACCGATTGAACATGGTCGAAGTTACGAATCGGCGGTACATGGAAAAATTTTTGTAAGTTTATTTGTACTGTCGGATTAACTATATTAATAAAAAATAAATAAATATAAAAATAAATAAATAAATAAAAATAAAAAATAAAAGTTTCACAATACATTGCTTGGCGAGTTTGTCAAAGTCGCGTGCGTCGCGTATTACGGTAGAACAAAAGCAGCAATGTTAATTGTACAATACGAAAAGTAATAAATAAAAGTTTACAAAGGTAAATCATAGTAAAGTATTCAAGTAGATGTAAATTAGTTCTTACCGATGAAATGTTATGCCTTTATTAGTTGAATTACACGTCCTTGATGAGTTTTTACAACCGATTACGCTGCAGTTCACCATTATAAATTTATATTTATTTATTTTTTTATTTATTTATTTAATCTTTATTATACACCTTATATACTAAGGGATATAAAGGGCGGACTTAATGCCTTATGGAATTCTCTGCCAGTCAACCCTGAATGATTTGAGAGACTGTGGCAGGTGTAATCAATCACTTCATAAATAAATAATAAGGATATAAAACAAAATAAAATGCAAGTGAATAGAACAGATATTTAGTTAGTAAAATATACATACTTACTTAATATATAATATAGGATACATAATAAATATATAAACTGGTACTTCTATACAAAACTATAAGTAAATAAATTATTATGAGACAAAAATAAAATAACACAATACATATTAAAAACAATAACAATATACATTATACAAAATATCACTTATAAAGTGATTATTCTTACGACAGAATTCTCGAACTAGTCTTTTAAAATAATTTATAATAACATAAATTTACGTAAAGATTTACACTTCGACAAGTACAGTAACAAGTTAACTTGCGAACCTGGCGAGTTAAGTTTGAACCTCGTTTGAACGGCAATAAGCGAGTTAAGTAGCAAGTTAACGATTAAGGTGAATCCCTGACCAAAATGTTGCGAAAGTGCGTTTTTCAGACTCTATTATCTCATTAGTTATGAAAAATAAACAACATCTAAAAGTACATTATTAATGTTCGATATCTTATCATCACATTCCACGTTTTAATTTATTTTTATGTGTGCTATAAATACATTGAAAATCAACTTTTAAAAAATTACTAAAATTCTTGATTACATGCATCTGTTGCTAAACGCAACGCTCTAATCATTTGAGGATAACACCAATGGATAGATAATTAAAAAATTCTATATTCTCCACGTTTTATTTAAATTTTTAAGTTCGTTTTTTTCTTTTAATTGAAATAATTCCGAAAATTGTGTGACTTCTATGATAAAGGGGCGTGCGCAGAGTGCGGGCGGCATTACGCTGTATGCGTTCGTAGGAGGTGGCCGCGTCGCTGGTCGCCGCGTTCCGTATTTCGCCGCAAACATAATATTATTCGAGTACCTACCAACCGATGCGCTTACGTCACGGTATATTGTAACTCGGCCGTATCTTTGGAATAAATCTTACAGCCGTGCGGTACGTAAACATGCGATAGGGCTGCCTGACTCCAGCATTTTTACATTTGCCCATTGATTTATGTGTTTTATAACTCAATGCGTTTTCCTACTTTGTGTTTCCATTTAGTTTTATGATTGTACTTAAATATACTTTTTTTATATAAACAAATATATAATAGGTACTTTGTGAATTGAATAGGAAGTGTTCAATAAAGATGCGTGTCGTTTTATGATTGGTAGATTTAATTAAAAAACCATTTTTATGTTTGAATAACAAATCGGTCTTATAAATTTGCGGCCGAAAAATATTTGCGCCTCGGCTGAGACGTACAAAATGCTTTATTATTAAAATTTTAAATATAAAAAATCCGCATTATAATATAAAGCTTAATTAAAAATTGTTTTGGGAAACATGGACAAGTTGGAGTAAAGGAATATCTTTTACTTGGTTATAGATACCTGCAGCTACTTTACAATTTATATGTTTGATTTTAAATGAAGTTTGGATTTATTATTTTTTTATTTCTATTCTATTTTCTGAAAGGGTCCTAGGAAAGGAATTATCCACCGCGCTGCCCGACTGCACCTGCGTGTTGGCGAACTTTGCATGTCTTCGAAATATTTTTTTTCTTATTTCTCAGACATGCAGGTTTCCTCACAATGTTTTCCTTCACCACTGAGCACGTGGTAAATCAACACTTAAAATTGCAATTACAATTTCATTGGTGCCGGCGGGGATCGAGCCCGGTTTGCTCGCGCACTGTGAAAATTTCAAAATTTTATTGTGTGAGTATTTTAAACAATTTTTACGGATTTGATGAACCATATTAAATAAAAAATAGTCTCCTATCCTTCTCTCTATGTTTTGATCTCCTAAAACGAGTTTGAGTTGGTAAAATCAAGGCAAACTTAGGGTAGGGTTGTCAATTATTATTTTGATAATAAAACTAGTGAAATTGCGCGGTTTTATACCTATGCGCAAGCGTGAACGTAGTTAGAACACAATATAACCTTTATGTTTTACATAAATATCCTAAAAAACTTATTATTTTAATATTTTACTAAGTACCTATAAAATTAACGAGATTATTGCATTTTTATTTAAGTAATTTTTTATGCAATTTCTTTATCTACGTCTATTTTTAGGAACCTTTATTTAGTCTGAATCATACATAACACTATATTACTGATTTACTTACTTATACGCAGTTTTCTTTTTTGCAGTTACAAATATCTTGTGAGGTTGAAGAAGGCAGTAATGAAAAAATAATAAGAATAATAATAATTGACGTCAGCCACTTCTTTTCATAAAAATTTCAGATCATGGTCCATTAGGTTGTAGCTTCACCGAACCAAAACTTATAATAATAATAATAACAGTAATAATATAATATTATTTTGTATTTATTTTATTTTATTGATATTTATGTATATTTATCTTTTCATTTTAATTTATAATTTTTATATATTGAATAAAACTATTATTTACGGATTTTATCGCGTTTAATTACATTAATTTATTTTTATTATTATCCCGACGTTTCGGGTGCTTTACAGCGCCCATGGTCACGGGGGGGACTGAGATGTTTGACGTCCCAATGTCATAGTTAGTCCGGCTACCTTCAGTTTTTTAATATTAATTTTTGGTCCGATTTACGGATGTATGTAAATCGGATATGCAGTCTGCGAACATGTTCAAGACTGCAGACTTGCGAACATGTTCAAGATCGTCCCCACCATTACATTAGATTTGATAAACCACAAATTCTCGCAAAAGAACACCGATTCCTACCAAGGATGATACGCGAGGCTATTGAAATTAAAAAACATCCAAATTTCAATAGAGAAGATGGTTGGGTGCTACCATCTGCTTGGGATCCTATAATTAACAAAATTAAACCCAAACCCAAGCATACCACTGCAAGACTTCATGATACTATAAGCTCGTTTTGCGTAAATCGGACCAAAAATTAATATTAAAAAACTGAAGGTAGCCGGACTAACTATGACATTGGGACGTCAAACATCTCAGTCCCCCCCGTGACCATGGGCGCTGTAAAGCACCCGAAACGTCGGGATAATAATAAAAATAAATTAATGTAATTAAACGCGATAAAATCCGTAAATAATAGTTTTATTCAATGTGTAGTGTTCGCGTAAATTTAAGAAATCATTAATTTTTATATATTTAAATATTTATAGAACCGAACCAGATGAGAAAATTATACGGCTCCAACGATTTTAGCGACGAACGCTTGGATTTATTTTTAGAAAATGTCCTTTTGTCCATGTTTTCGGTTAAATCGGTCTTTAGTTACTTATCGGTCATGTTGATGTGGAGGGGGGGGGGGATTTGGGCCTCCGGCCACCTGCACTCACCAGACGAAACGCGGAAGCAGAGCTTCCAATTCACGCCGGTATTCTGTGAGGTCGTGGTACCACCCCGGTTTGAGCCGGCCCATACGTGCAACAGCAAAGCTGTCGCATGGTTCTACCACTGTTAAGCGTAGCTGTTAAACGTAGAACTTCTTGGACAGCACACCGGTTCAACTTTTGGCACAGTGCAGTTGACAATAAACGGTTAAGTGGGCAGTAGCGTTCAAACAATGTCTTCGTGGCGAGTTTAGTTAGGGACATTGGTTCATAGAGTTCGTCGGAGTATGACGTTTCAAGAGTACAGAATTTTTCTGGTTTTCGTTCAAGAATTAAATGATCCAGTCAGAGAATCATTAATGGTTGTTTTTAAAGAAGTTTTTAAGAATTTTCATGAGTGCAGCATCTCGGGCAGATTTAATTTTACAATTTGAACTTCTACTATTACATAAATATTCGTTATATTAATACTCCTGTACAAATTTATACGTGATATCTTCCGTCCATTTCATCATTAAAACTCAATATAAAACGTATAAATATTCAATAAACAGTATCGTACAAACTTTGTGGCGAGTTTAATTATAAAAGTACAATTGTGCGTTTTGGCACGCAAACGTTGCGTCCTGTCAACTTATTATGCACTGAACTAAACTTGCTCGTTTACAAGAATGGCGAGTTTAGTTGCGGGTGGCGGCAGACGCGCGGGAGGGCCGAACTTCGCACTTAACTCGCCGAAAAATAGCTCGGCTGGCTATCCCGTTCAACTTAATCGTTAACTTGCTACTTAACTCGCTTATTGCCGTTCGAACGAGGTTCAAACTTAACTCGCCAGGTTCGCAAGTTAACTCGCTACTGTACTTGTCGAAGTGTAAATCGGTGTTAAACTCGCTACTGTACTTGTCGAAGTTTAAATCGGTCTTAAGAGGTTCCCCGCGCAACTAAATCACAAAATGATGAATGATGTTCGTGAACACATCAAAGTCGACAAGGTCACGCGTCTATGCGACTTCTATTGTCTTATTATTACGATTTCTGTGGTAGATTTATACCGTGTAATGGTGTAAGATTATCCACTCTAACATCAATATTAAACGGTATAAATTAAACGGCCACTAAGGGGAACTGAATCAGAAGATAGGAAGCACCATCTTTCTGATAACAACTCAAAATTTAAAAAATCCATTTGCCAAGATACAATAATACTAGCGTCGCAAATAAAAGCTAATTATTTATACATAAAACTACTCTCGTAATATACAGCTCGTAGTCACCGTGAATCCATATTATCAGTGTCTAATAAATTACTTCTTATTTTATGCAGACGAAAAGAAAAGGTAAAACTAACCCGGGCGCTACTTTACAAACGTTCACAAATAACGCTTTCGTGGACGAGAAGACCGAAGCAACCGAAGCAACGTTTAAAAATAACGGATTTTTAAACAAACGTCCTGGCAATCCCGAAAACGATCTTCATCGTGCTCTTGACTCTATGGCAGATGAAATAAATGGCATCAAACGCATAAATGAAAAAGATAAAAAATGTAATCATAAAAATAATGACGGTACTGTCGTTCATGTAATACCAGAGGAAATCAAAGGAAAGAAATTCAAAGAATTAACCGTAAAAGAACTCCAGGAACTGGGCGAAATCAACGCCTGTCAAGATCGCTTCAGATACCGATTCACAGAAGACGATTATAAGGACGACGTAACAAGAAGTAATACACCTAGTACTAGTGTGAGGTGGATTGATTAACTTTACAGTTAGCTTGTTAATTTAGAATTAAAATCAATACAAATGTCAATATTAAATAAAGAAATAATAATTAAAATTAAAGTGTCTGTTTGTAATGTCAAAATAACAGCTTTTTACTTAATGCATATTAAAATATATGCGGTACTTACATTGACTTATATATTACTAGCGTAAATCATTGGGTACTTATAACAAAAACACAATTTTATAATTTTCATTTATCTGTCTGTGCGTCTGTTTGTTCCGGCTAATCTCTGAAACGGCTCGACCGATTTTGACGGGACTCTCACTGGCAGATAGCTGATGTTATAAAGAATAACTTAAGCTACTTTTATTGTAAAAAAAGAATTAGGGTCCGAGCAAAAAAAATGAAAACCCAAAGTTACAAGCGGGCGGAGTCGCAGGGAACAGCTAGTTATATCATAAACTTATGAGTTTGTCTGATTATTATTGTTAATTTTTAATTACTTTTGTCAGTTGATGCCGAATAAATAAGTCAATACAATTAAAAGTAATTTATAGTAGTATAATTTTTATTCAATATAGATAGATTATAATACAAGAATAATTGAGTCATTTGAGATTTACCACCGATCGGAAAAAATCCAGCGGATTTTTTAAACATTAACTTACAATATCATAATGTATGTGTGTATTATAGTATTCTATGTTCAATATAGTATTTTATAAAATTAAGTATGCAGCCCATTTAAAAATAGCATGATAGCAAGCACCTCATTCCCAGGGGTCAATCAATCATGTACATCTGTCTTATGTTTATGATAAAATCAGTTTTTCGATCAAAAACTGGAAGAAGACAAAGTTATTACTTAATCTTATCACTAACCTGAAAAAATTTGGTTGTTTTATTAAAAACCCTTGACTGACTTAGTTTTAATATAATGCGAATTTGGTCGATAAACTGCATTCAGGGCACACCTTGCCGACTCTACCACTCATATCAATAGTATCAGGTGAGCAACATGCCCTTTTACGTCTTTTCATATAAAAAAGCATACTATTCGATTCAAATAAAAATAGGACTGACCTGACGTCGTATTGTGACGTCATAGCTGTAAGTAATTCTAACTAGTTAGGTGGGGTGAACAAAACGTATTTGTGAACCATGAAAGAGAAAGTTCTAATCGGAATCAAGCACTAGAATTCCACTCATCTCTGCATCACTGTCCGAGTAGTCATCATCATCATCAACACTGCTGCTTTCCCTTATAAAATAGAACATTTATTTATGTAGGTGTTTAAAATATTCCACCGACTGAAAAAAATAGACATTTTATTATCAGTGTTTATAACTTAAAACTAAAGTTATCATCGTCTTGAAATTCTCCCTTTTCTGGTAGTCATTTTTGATTTTTTCAAAGTGGTTCATTTCTTTCTTCCAATAGTCACACAGCACAAGCAATTGCTTCTAGTGTTAGGTTCTCAATTTGGGTCACCCTACGTTTCATCAAGCGCATGATATAAGATGGCAGACTCAAAACTTCGAACCATGGGAGTTAAAATGAAAAATAAAACAGTTTTAAATTATTTTTAAAACTTTTTGAGAAATATATGTCCACATACACACAAAAAATATACAACCAGAAGTCCAGTTCTCTACACTCATCGTACGAAACAGCACGATTGAGCTATTATATCTACGCTGCTATTCTGTGAAAGCGTTACCCGGTCGGACCGACCCATTTGTGCTATAACTGTAATATTCCTTTAGTGTATTTGACACGTATAAATGTATATGATATCAATACTTGTATTAAGTTTTTTTTATTAAATATTGTTCATTTTATTACCTATCGAAATTCTACATCATCGTGTTATCAGGATCCAAAGGGTATTTCTGGTTCAAAGCATGCCCTTGACAAACATTTGCGATCTTAATATTTTATTCATTCATTTTTATTTCATAATACAATTTTAGGCGTCCATTAACTTAAGGTGTAAAGGGTGAGGGGCTCAAGCCGAATCTCACGTAGGGGTGAGGGAGGGTCTCAGTAAATATCACGTTTTTTTTTCGCAAGAAACAGTATAAAATTCGAGAAAATTGGGTTAAATTAAGTAAAAAAGGCTAAATCCTGCACAATAATATTTATCGCGGTTTAGGAAACTTGTATATGGAGAGGGTAGAATGATCGCCAAAATTGCCTCACGTAATTAATGGACGCCGCCTCTAGTGTGGTAAAAAATCAGTGACAAAAACAGCAATTTCATGGAGACCATAGACACTTAAAGTTGTCTCTATAAGTTACGGTTTAATTCCCAATGTTGCCAGCATAGATGACTATATTTAACTACTTTACTCAATGTTGTATTATTGAGCTCATGGTTGTTTTACTCATTGAACTTAGTACAAAAAGATCTGTTGAATAAAACTACACTACTTATTAAACTACTTTTACGGATTTTATCGCGTTTAATAATATCCGTAAAAGTAGTTTTTAATTCCCGATGAAAAAGAGGGGTGGTATAAGTTTGACCGCTATATGTGTCTGTCTGTGGCACCATATCTCTTAAAGGGGTGAAACCAATTTGCGTGCGGGTTTTTTTTTAATTTAACCCTTAACCAGGCAACAAGGGTTTTATTGAGTGATATTTGTGAAATTTAGGAATTTGTTTAAATAAAAATAAAGAAACAAAACCATGATTTTTTAATTACATTTTTTTTTATAAAAAAGCCTGTGGTCCATATAAGTATCTTACCCTGTGTGGTAAACATGTTGTGGTCTCTATTGGTACCTTACCCTGAATCAATAGTAAAATTAAATTTCTTGAGTATTTATTTATTTTCTTTATTTGGATGAACATGTTACAAATTATGAGGCACATAGGGTAAATGAAACCTTTCAAAACATGGTGATATGCATAGTGGAACTTTGCATGAACTGCACTCTATTTTAGACCAATTGGGATTAGTTCTAGTGCTGCAGAAACGACAACGCCGTTTAGTTCCAGCTCGTGGCATGTGTACACCGACTTTGGCCAGTCGCACCTCATCCGAAATTTTGTAGATACCTCCTTTCTTATTTTTTAATATATATGAACATGCCTTGCGGGAACTAAAGTTGTTGACTAGGCCCCTGGCAACACGTACACGAAATTGGCGATGACTACTATTGCGCATGACGTGTCCCTGGCTGTAGAGTAAGAGTAGCATTTATAAGAGCAGCTTCAAACAGGAACCAAAACAGGCGGAACCAGCTTTTCTTTGACTTGCGGCCTATAGAGTAAGAGCTCCTGAAGTGGTCAAAGCGATCAACTCCCCCCATATTTTTTACGTATTCTACAATGGCCAAAGGACAAAACATGTTTTTATTTTCCATCTTTCTGTTTGCGTTTTATGATTTGTACCCTTTTTGGATCAAATGCAGTAGTACCAACACACACATCTTTAGTATCCATCCATTTGATTACTGATATAGGAGCAGCATGTTGAAACATAAATTCTCCTGGTTTTAGGCACATTTGGTCTCTTGTTCCCCTCTTACAGTTATTTCAGCTGGAAGACCTTTTCGGTTGACTCGGATTGTACCCACAGCGTATATATTTTTGTGATGGAGCATCTCCAGAAGAGGCAAACTAGTAAAAAAAATATCGAATGCCAATAATGTGTATGGTTGGACATTTCTACATAGATCCGTTACCACTCTGTATCCAAGACCACCAGAATTTTCATCTGTTGAAGTGGCCTTACCTGTGTAAATATCAAATGAGTATAGGTATCCAGACTCAGAGTCACAGCGTGCCCAAATTTTATACCCTCGTTTGATTGGTTTGTTTGGTATGTACTGTTTCATGCTACTTCGACCCTTGAACTTTACCATGCTCTCATCTATGCTTTGTGATGAAGATTGAGTACACATGCTTGAAAAATTATGGTTTAGAATTCCAATCAATGGTCTGATTTTAGCTAATTTATCATAATTTGAATCACTGCGTTCCAATTCAGTGTTTGGGTTGTTCACATGAAAGTTTTCTATTAGTTTTTTGTAACGTTTTAGGGTCATCACTCGGCTAATTACTGGGTTATTGTAAAAATCATCAGTGGACCAATAAAGCTCAACATCAGTCAATGGATTCAAGCCTATCATTATAATAACACCAAGCAAGGCTTGCATTTCTTCATTATTTGTTTCTACCCAGTTTCTTGATTGATTTTTATAGCATATAGATTAGTATTTTCCACCAGAATATCAATTATGTTTGATGTAAACATGTGTTCAAAGTAATCTATAGGCAAATGTCTGTTATTGTAAGAAGTGGTAGGTCTAGCTTTAGTTTCAAAGACTGGAAATGCTTGATTTTCAATATTAGTTGACCAAGATCTGTCTTTTTGGATCAATTGAGTATAGGTGACAATATCACTAACTGGAGGAGATAATGGTTGAACTGGAGATGGTGGTTGAACTGGATATGATGGTTGAACTAGAGATGGTGGTCGAAACAGAGATGGTTGTCGAACTGGAGATGATGGTTGAACTGGAGATGGTGGTGCAACAAAAATATTGGCAACTGTGCTAGTTGGTGTATTATAACCTTCAATCCCCAGGTCCTCAGGTTGTATTATTTGACTTTCTTGACCTGTTTCAGTTACAGGCTCAGCAGAGGAATGAGATGATGCTTCGTTTTTATTACCAAGTATATCTAGGAGCTCTTCAGTAGTGATATTTTGTATCCTATCTAGCCTTTTGTTCAAGATGTCAGAAAAATCTTCATTTAATTCATCATCGTCAGTATCCTCACCTTCTGATGACAACAGGCTCTGAAGATGAGCTTCAATATCTTTCTTTCAGCGGCATGGGCTAAAAAACAAGAAAACTCATCAAAATAAGTCTTACAAATCGAGGTGCGTAATGGACAATGATCATATATGGACCACATAATTCAAGCAATCGTTACAATAATAAAAATAATGTTAACGATAAACAAAATACATTTAGATTATGTAAAAACTCTCAAATATATGTTACTGAACACCAAACAATACTTACTGGATTTTTTTAGGCATTTTCTACAATTTACTGCAACTAACACACAAAAACAATCATCTGTTGATCAAAAGTGAGAAATGTCAAATATTTTTTTGTCTCTTAGGTGCGTTCCACTTTACTCTATCTGCTTTCAAGTCATAAAAAATATTATTGTCTATGACTGTTTGACATATTGTGGTCCTTAACTACATCTTGCCCTTTAAAATCACCCAAAAACTTAAGTGGTCCTCTATAGTACTTTGCCTGGTTAAGGGTTAAAACTATTCAATAAGTATTCTAGTGGTGTTTCTTAGACATGTTTTATCAAAATCGGTTCAACCGTTTGAAGACATCAGCTCTTTTTTCGGTTTTTTTTAAATCTCCATTTAAGTTATATTCAACATGTAGTATTCGCGTAATTATGAATTTAAATTTTAAATATCGAAATCATAACAAAAAAATATCTGTTTTATTTTGGTGAATAAATTTTTTTTTCAGCTTAATAATGATTTTAATACAAATAACCTTTATTGACTGACAATATATGAGAAATTCACAGTAAGATATGAGAAATAAATCACTCTGTAAATTCACAGTATATACAGAGGCAAGTATGTATTAAACTAGACAACAGAATTATTGAACCAATGATTGATTTCTGTGGGAAGAGCCTTGAAAGTTTTTACTGCTTCCTTTAAATCCTCGTCGGGAACTGCCAAAGTATAAAGTTTATATTCCTTTTGTACTCTGCTCGTTGTAGTATCCCCGGTACTGTAAATGGAGTCAGTGGACCTTACTGGCATTATTATTTCCAACTCTTGCAAATGTTCAAATGCCTTCAAAATAACTGGTCGAGGTACTGTTTGTGTTGATGAGTTTGCATTGGCAAATTTTGTATACCTGTGAAATAAAATTTCCTTTATGCTTGCAAGCCATATTATTCGCAACTAGAATTATAAAATATAAATAAGCATTAACTAAAATTTTATGTTACTTAATATTTGCCGTGTAAGTACATCCACTACCCCATATCATCCCGTGGGTGTCGTAAGAGACGACATAGAGAAACAAATCGGAGATGGGCAACAGCCTCTTATAACAACTAAAATAAAAAAAAAACTGTGATTGCCAGCCCGCTTGCCAAGCGTGGCAACTATGGCAAATATGGGGGATATTATGCCTCATAGGGCAATCTGTGGGGGAGGCCTATGTTCAGCAGAGTTTAATATGCCGTAACGGTAATTTCTTGATGGACGAATGAATTATTCATTCAATAATTGCGTAAAAATATAAGCGAAATAGATAAAGCAAATTTAGTAAGAACCCTTTCTTTGTCAGTTTCATGTTCGGATAGATGCGAATTTTACAATACTATTGTAAAGACGGTATTTGACGACTCCGTGGCGCAATGGCTTAGCAATGAGTGGCTGCGCTTGGGGTCGCGGGTTTGAATCCCGCATGGAACAAATATTTGTAGAGCCTACAAATAATTGTTCCGGGTCCGGATGTTTGTCCTTGTGCAATTTATGTTTGTAAACTGCCCCCACGGTACAGGAGAAAATCCTAGTGTAGGGGTAACGTTTTTATAAATAAAAAGAGAAAAAAGAGAAAAAGACAAAGAGCAGCAATGACGGTGACGGTGATGATGAAGATAAGTATTATTATTCTCACCGATGCAACACCATTTCAAAATTCATTGGCTGCCCGTCAAATATCTCCATGCCGTGCTTCATAGCTATGACCAGAGACAACTCTAGTATAGACAAGGACTGTATCAATTTTACTCTATGCTCCGGCGCAACAGTATTATCAACAATTGTTTGAAAATCAGTCGCTTCTATGTATGGTTTAGTTGCACCTAATTGTGACACAACCTGAAACTTAAAACATTAAATTTTTTTATCACTAATAAATTCTTAATTGTTACATATTACTTATATTTTGAAAAGAAACACTTAAATTATTGTTAACATTTCAAAGGGAATTATTACAAAATTTCTAAAAAGGAAACAATTTTCTTACAAATAAATTATCTTGTCCTAAGCTTCTAAGTAAAATATTTATGACCAGCGATCCGCATCAATCTCTATTAATGTCAGTTTTTGCGGATAAAATATAGTTTAAATCCCTCTTAGCATTGCTCTCTATCTGTTCGTAAAATTTCAGACATACAAAAATGTTTGTTTATGCCTTAATAGCATGCAAAAACCCCTGACCTTCATAGAACTCCGTTAAATCAATATAACAGAGAGACATTTCAATTTTATTTATATAATTATGTATGTATGTATTTCACTTACTATAATTATGCCACATCGAATAGAGTTTGAGATCCTGGCCAATTTTAATCAAAGTGACACCAGCCCTGACTAAACTAAAATGCATAAGATAGCACTGCAAGTATCTGAGTTAACATAATGGCGCCACACTGCAGTGTAGCTCTACCACATCTACCACCATAGACAATATACTATATAAAGTCTACCACTATGGCTGCAGAAGGAATAGGTCTGATTAGCTGGGGAAAAAAACATCTTCACCTAAAATACCTGTGTAAAAATATCAACCGCTCTGTTTGGCATGGTAGGTGACAAGAAACACGAGAAACCTTTTACTGGTGATAAAGCATTCTTCTTTCTCCTCAGAGGTGACATTTTACCAAATGAGTTGTCAATCGATTCATCTTTATGAAAGTCTATATTATTTTTACTGCGTTATCGGGTTTTTTTAATAGGATAGGGTGGCAAACATGCACACAGTCCACGTGATTGTAAGTGGTTACTGTGGCCCGTAGACATCTGAATCTATCCTCGATTACGAATCAAAATGCAGATGAGCTGTCACTGTGAGGACTAAGATGGAATGTCTCGTTTCCAGTAAAAAGGGTATCCGGTTCTCTACACTCACCATACGAAACACAGCAGTATTAAGCGTATTTCACGCTGGTATTCTGTGAGAGCGTGGTCCTTCACCGGTCGAGCCGACCCATTCGTGCTACAACTATACTTCCAATATAACTGCAGCATGGCTCTACCACATATGTATTAAAATTAATAATGTTAAATTAATATAATATTAATTTATTAATAATATAAATTAATATAATAATTAAATTAATAATACTCAATATTTCTTATTTCTTTAACTTAGTGTGTTGATATTAATTTGCACCCAAAGAGCAGTGTCCTTAATGATTATGAATGATTTGCTATTTTGGAAAAAGCAGTATTTAAGTTGGTTATAATTAGAATAGAATAGAATAGAATATCGTTTATTTCTTAGTATATGGTAATTACAGATGTTGAAATTATAGAATGATTCACATATACTACCGTATTCGGTGTAGAAATATTACAATTAAAATAATATTTAACACTTTATAGTACTTATTTAGACAAATTTATACATTTATAACATTATATAGGAATTATCAATTGTAGATATATATTATTATTATTATTATTAATACAATATTGGGAGCATTCATTTATGTATAATTTATAAATTTATAATCTATGAAATCGTTAACAGAATAAAAACACATATCCAAAAGCCAAGAAAATATTGCACGTTTAAATTTATTTATAGGCAACTGTCTAATCTGTGGTGGCAGCTTATTAAAGATTGTTATTGCCATGCAGTGGGCATTACGACTATACAAATAAAGTCTTTGGGATGGTGCCACCAATTGGTTTGGGTTTCTGTCTTGGATCCTCTTGGAAATACGTTCATTTATTGGAAATAGATAGGAATATCTCTTAACGAACAAACATATTTCAAAAATATAGAGACAGGGCAGTGGAAGTATCTTTAATTTTTGAAATAATGGCTTACAATGATCTAAATAATTAGCGCCACACATGGATCTAATACATTTTTTTTGTGCTTTAAACGCCCTGCCTATATTCACTGAATTACCCCATATAACTAATCCATAGCGAAGTACTGATGAGACGTACCCATGATATGCACTGAGGACTGTTTCTTTACTGGCTGTGAGTCTTAGTTTGCGAAGAGCAAATACAAATTTATCGAGTTTACTACACACTTTATCTACATGTTCTTTCCAGTTCAATTTACCATCAATAATTATACCTAAAAATAATGTAGATTGTACTGGTTGCAAAACAGTATTATTATATTGTATTTTAACAGGGTGGCACTTTGAATTTAGAGTTTGGTACTGTATTAATTTAGTTTTATTTAAATTGACATGTAGATTATTCTCTTGTAGCCATTGCACTGCATTTTGTAACTCATTATTAGTTTCAAATTCGAGATTATTTTTGTTTAAACAGCTTATGGTTAGTGTAGTGTCGTCAGCAAACAATGTGCATTTATGTTTTAGGTTACTACAGAGATCATTAATATAAATAATGAATAAAAATGGCCCTAGAATGCTGCCCTGCGGCACACCACTACTATTAGGTTTAAGTTCAGATTCATATGTAACTTTCGAATTATTTTCTATTTTTGAGAGTAACGTTCTTTGCTGGCGATTCGACAGATAGCTTTTAAACCAATCATGTGACTTTCCTCTAATTCCATACCTCTCAAGTTTGAAAAGTAATCGTTTATGCGAGACAAAGTCAAATGCTTTGCTCATATCTAGAAATATTGATATTGTCGACATTTTGTTATTAAGTGCTTCTGTGACCAGCTTAACTAAATTAAAGCAAGCTAGTGTAGTGGAACTACTTTTTCTAAATCCAAATTGATTGTCAACAAGAATTTTATTCTTATTAATATAATTACTAATTTTATCATGCATTACTTTTTCAAAAATTTTTGCCATTATTGGTATTAATGTGATAGGCCTATAATTATCAATGTTTGTACGATCACCTTTTTTAAATAGAGGTCTAATTACGGATATTTTTAGTCTTGTAGGAAATATTCCTTGTTCTAACGACAAATTAATTATGTAACTCAGAGGAATTGCTATATGTTTAGCACTTAATTTAATTATTCTTGTTGTGAGTTCATCATAACCGGTAGCGTGTGTATCATTCAAAGTGTTAATAATTTTCATAACGTCAGTGTCGGTTACTGGGGTTAAAAACAAGCTATCTCTTTGAGCGGGAATATTAATGTTATTCAAGTCATTATTCAATTCATCAAAATTATCTTTATGAGTAAGTTCAATAAAATAGTTGTTAATAAGGTTACATATATCATTAGGGTTATTAATAGTTTTATCTTGGTAAACTAAGTTTTCAATATTACTTTTATCAACAGAACTATCAAAATTATGTTTTATAATAGACCATGTCGCTTTACATTTATTTTTAGAGTTAAAAATATATTTATCATTATTTATTCGTTGAGATTTTGATATACATTTCTTTAATATTTTAGAATATATAAGATAATTTTTCTTGTGAAAGTTTTTGCTTATAGCATCATGTATATATTTATAATATAATGTTCTTTTTTTAATGCACGATAATTTTAATCCCTTACTTATCCATTTATTTTTTACAGGTTTATTGCCTTTCTTAAAGCGTATTACGGGAAAACACAATTTGAAAAAAAGAGTATAAAGGTCATGAAAAACGTTAAACGACTTGTTGCAGCATGTTTCTCTGTATACTTCATCAAAACTTAAAGCTGTTATGCATTCTAGAAATTTATTAATGTTATTTTCATTGAAATCTCTCACAGTCTCATACCAAAATTTTATTGATTTAACATTATTATTATTTTTTGGAAGATAGAAAATTAATGATTGACCTGTATCATGGTCCGAGAGAGCTAAGTTATGTATATTAGTATTCACATTATTGGTTGAAATATTACTGGCTATTTGGTCAATACTAGATTTTCTTCTAGTAGGTAAGTTTATGTGAGTTAGCAAATTAAAGTTCTTGAGGACTGATATTAATTCCTTTTTCTGCGTATTCTCTTTGAGAACGTCTATGTTCCAATCTCCACATATAACGATATGTTTTTTACTATTAAGAGTTAATTTGAATAATACAAGTTCTAGATTTTTAAAAAAAATAGATGTGTCGGAATCTGGTGTTCTATAAATACAAATTACACAAAGATTATAACTCGGCACTTCTATACCGCAACATTCAAAACAATATGTTGTCGCAAAATCATTAATTACCGACAACGGAGTAAAATATATACCTTTTTTTACTAGTATACATGTCCCACCCCGTTTTTTATCCTGTCTTGAGAAATTAGCAGCTAAACTGTAATTTTCTAAATGTAGGTTGCCTTCATGACCAGATTTTAAAAAGGTTTCGCTAAAGCAAATAAAGTCTATATCTCCAATATGCTTCCTCAAATCGGTCATTACTATTTCAAAATGCTCTATTTTGTTTAATATGCCTGCTATATTCTGGTGAAATAATATAAATTGTTGTGTGTTATCAAGAGATGTCTTACTAGATGGACCGAAAAAAACTGTTTTGTTTGACACTGTCAGTGGTTATTAATGTTGGCGAATTGAATTCAGTTTCTAAGTCAACAAGAATACGCTTAAAGATACTTACAAATATACATTTTATACCTAATCTGTTAATTTTACCTGTTTTATTCGACAACATTTCATAAGTTAAGTCGTAGTTAGTATCAAAGAAATATGCATATTTATAATTTTCAATGTCCATATAAAGTAAATTATTAAATATTTCTACTCGGTAATTATATATAGGGGCTCCTAGTACATATGTGGGGGTACATATAATTATATTTGTGTTACCTATTTCTATTAGCGTTTCTCTAATTAATCTGACTAATTCAATTGAATCCACATTCTTTTTAAAGTCACTCTCACCAATCATAATTATACAATAATCTTCTTCATCAAAATTATAGATCTTGTTCTTGATGTCTGACATGAGTTCTTTCAAACTGCTGTTACGTTTCATAAATTGACAGTAGTTAAATTTTTCTTCAAATGTGCGCTCTATAATACTTAGTGTGCCGTTGTAGTTGCAGCCATTTAGAATACATAATTTTCTCTTCTTTATACTATCCTTTTCCTTCTCTAATTTGCTTTCTTGTTTCTTAACGGGATATTTTGTTATGGTTATTTCACTTTGAATAGTAGAATTCTTAGTTGACTTCTCACTTGACTGTGAATGTGTACCTTGTTTTTGTTTTCTTTTACTAGGTGTAGTATTTTGTATTTGTTTATTAAGTGATTGGTTGCAGGTGTTATTTGTTAAGGAATAATTTTTTTTCATTAACTCTTCATTGATATGTTTAAGATTACTGTTTTCTGTGGAAAGGCACTCAATCTCCTGACGAGCATTATTTAATTCGGACAAAAGTTCTTTAATTCGTCCCTTCAAGTTAGACACCAATTCATCGCTATTTTCGATCAATACGTTTTTATTCGGTAAACTACTTGTGCTGTCATCCAGTGTTTCGTTTAGTTCATAACTGTTATCATATTTTGTATTTGAATCCGACAGAGTCCGTGCACGGCGGAAAGTAATATTTTGCAGAAAATCCATTTTGTCGAGTTTATAATTTATAGTTTTATTATGTGTTTGTTTTGTTTTAGTATTTAGAATTTAAATTGAAACTTAAAACATTCACAAAAAGTCAAATGTACAGGTTAGATTTGAACCTGGTCTCAGTGGCCCAACTTGAACGCGTAGCCAATACGCCACCGTGACGTGTTACTAGGTCGCTCAAAATAGTGCTTCTATTACGAACAGATATAAATGACAGATTTGTTATGAGTATTTTGTATTTGTTTGAAAATTTTTCTTCAACCGTCACTTTAAATGCGAATTTAGTTTTTTTTTTTAAGTTTCTATAGTATTTATTGTTTTATATTTCTATTTTAATTTGTCTCACTGTTTAACAATGTATATTAGATCTATTTACTATTATTTTGCGACACAAATAGCACATTTAAACAGATTTATTGTTATTGATAGTTCACTGTAAGATTAATAATAATATAGTCCAATCCGCGTATTATATGTCTTGATATCACTCTCACACACGTATTGAAGAGTTTTATCCACTTTTTTTGATAAATCTAATATGATACAGTCCAATATACTATTTTTAAGCGATCAAATTACGGGAGCACAATGCTTACACGACAGCTACCCTACACTATATATTATTTTTATTACCTGATGGTAATATGATGATAATGATGACTAATAAAAAAACGAATACTTGTTAAACATGATTATGACAGGCTCAATTTTTGATCTATACTATAATTGATTTAAGCTTATTATTGCACCATTTTGACTTTTAACTTTGAAGGAGAGTATTTTGTTTGTCTATAAACTTAAATTGACCGTTTAACTTTAATTTTTTTATCTACTTACCAAGACATTCCTAAATATTTGTTCATTCACTGTATAATAACATAACTTTTCCAATGTGTTTATTACTCGTTGGTCTTCCACTAAGCTTTTGACATGAGAGTTCCAATCCTCAAGGAAGTTTTCATCCAATTCCTGAAACTGTTGGATATTTGTTCTACATTTAGCCAACACTTCGGGTGGTACTGCATATTGTATAGTTTCGTCGTTTATGTCTACTTCCATTTCTTCTATATTTGCTGCAAATAGTTGTACGTTAATAAATTAAGCCTATATGTTTCTCAACAACGCACAGATCTTCCTCTCCTCTGATGATCTGATGATTCTCACAAATTAAAGGAAAAACAGTCTGTCTGCGCTTTCCTCTACAGAGACAGCCTTTACCAGCAATTCTGCCCTCATCCCCTCATCCTGTCTACCTAGAATTGAAGAGACCCTTGCAGTGATAAGCTAAGTTGTTCCTATTCCCATAATGGTGGTTAGATTTCAGCATTTTGGAGACTCAAACTTCGTAATGAGAATATCTGCAGAAGGACCAGAGTAACGCGACATAGCCCAACGGATCAGTAAGCTGAAGTGGCAATGGGCCGGCCATATAGCTTAAAGAGCCGACAGCCGATGGGTAAGAAAGGTTCCCGAGTGGCAGCTTCATAGGGGACATATTACGGTTTGTGATGGTGACCATGATAATGAAGTTAGCACCTGAGTTTACATTTCTAACATATATTTTTTAAATTTAGAATATAAATAGTTTTTCGCTAGTAAAATCTATAAGTACAAACTACTTATTATATATAAGAATGGTATCTATTAAAGACACTTATTACTTTAACAGGCTGATGAAGATATAGAAGCAGTGTGTGAAGTACGAGTAGTGCTTGTTTGGAGTTATAGCCTATATAATTGCTTTATTATAACCATATTCGAATCGGACTAGATAAGGAAGGATATCAGTATTCATTCTAAATTGAAAGGAAAGGACTTATGTATGGCCTTATTACGTTACGAGTTATAAACAATTTCTTTATTTATTGTTACTAAAACTTACCTATTGATTTTCTTCGACTTGCCTTTCTCCTCTTTGGCGTGTCTTTATTTATTACATTCTTATTTGCAATACTCAAAGGCATACTGAGCAAATGACGTAGTCGTTCTTGTAAAGCCGTCAACGGGGTTTTTATATCGCCAGTACCCGATTCAGTATTTTCATTTGGAAATACAAAAATGTGTCGATGAGAGAAGCGGGATTTGACTCGTTTTTCCAACATCTCCATTACATCCAAACGATTAGTTACACCTGTACAAGCAAAGATGACATTTATTTAAATTCTTATAACAAAATTGTGAATTTGATACTCTTGTAAAATGAAATACTTGTAATAGTGGTGATAAGAGGTCCACTATTAACAGACTCCGAGTGGCCTAGTGGCGTAGAAATGAAACTACTATTTATGTGCAAACGACTGGTGTATCAATTATTGACTATGGAATACAGAATATGGAATATGGAATGAATTTTACGTCGACCCTGCCTATATTTATATGTACGGCTACGTCGTTAGTTAACCAATAGTAACAATTTTTATTTGTCTAGCCAATTACAGTACATACATTATGACCAATAAAGATTATTTAAAATACAACTACTATGTAAGTTCCATTTGCCGGCGTGAGACTCGTGTTATCTTCTCGTATCTACGTCGCTCGACTGGGCTATAAAAGTAGTGCATGCCGGCGCGCGCGCTGCGCCCTCCTTTCTGCCAAGGAGGGTCGCGTTCGTATACGGCTTAGAGATCTCTATTCAGATCGTTAAGCCAATTCCTAAAAGGTTGGGTTTAGGCAGGCTTTAGTCGGTCGATCGATATAATTGTAGATTTCCTTCCGGGTATTTGTAATTTAAAAGCCTTGCTATTTCGCTCTACACTCCGGCCGCTGAGTTATTACCGATTTGACACATGACGAATTGACAATACTAGTGAAGTGACTGAACCAGTAACCCTAATATCATTTGGGAACAGTTTGTTTTTAAATATTCTAGTATAGTGTGTAATTAAATAAAATCAAAACAATAATAGTTAAAGACACAGGTTCTTTATTAGGTGGAGTATTAATAGAGAGATAATTGGTCGAGGACATATCAAAATAAAACAAATTTGTAAACACTGTTACACATTTTAATGAATAGAGTAGGTACAAGATGTTTTAATAAATGACTACCTATCATTTATTAAAACAATTATTCAGACTCTGAACCAGATTCGCCAGAGCTGTCATCGCTATCAGTCACTTGTATGACAATTTCATTCTCTATAATGGTGTCCACTCTTATATCGCGTTCATAATCTTCTGTTATTAGTTTTCGAGTCTTTTCGACGACCTTGACCCAATCTTCTTTCGTTATTTTGCTGCAAGCATCTTTTAATAGACCCATCATTTTATTAGTACTGAATGGCGGAGTCGTATTATTACGAGCTGCGTAACCTGTAATGTAAACATTAAATAACGTTAATTTATTACATTAAATAAACGAAATGTTACACAATTACCTACATGTAAGGAACATGAGATATTTATTTCTTAGTTATGTATCTTTTTACTTATATGCTGAATATTGGATGTTATAATAGTACAAATTATTTATATTCATAACTTATGCGATAAAAAAACAATACCTTTGATTTGTGCCCATATTAGCTCAATGGCATTGTACTGGCAGTGATAAGGCGGAATTCGAAGTACCCGATGTCCATGTGCTAGAGCTATTTCATCTACTTCATAACGGACTCTTGATGTTTTATTTTCGCGTACCAACTTTACTAAGTCAGACTTTAGCATTTCGGCAGTAGTTTCAATTCCATTTTGGTGTAGCCATGCTACGAGATCAGCTTTCTTGTCGGCCTGAGTAGGCGCTTTATTCACTTGTTTCGAGTGATATGAAGCGTTGTCCATTATTATGATAGAAGGCTTTGGCAGGCTGGGTAATAATTGATTTTCGAACCAATTCGTAAAAGTGTCTGTATCCATCTCTGAATTTTTGGACGCGAAAGCCAGCAGTCCATTTTCAAAGAAACCACTTCCAGCAGAACCGGCGTGACAAATTATCAGTCGCGACCCTCTTCCAATTGGAACCTTTGAGGTTGATGCTTTTGTTTCGTCAGTCCAAGAGCGTGACACAGTGTGGTTCGCATTTAACCATGTTTCGTCAACAAAAACGACGTTGTCCCAAGACTCGATTTTTCAGGCTTCTCTTAAAAACTCGCTCCTTTTAATTATTAAATCAAATCTTTCCATTAATATTTTCCTTTTATTCGTTTTTTATATTCAAACCCAATTTCGTGCAATAGTTTTGACAACGCCGTTTTACCGCCTTTAAACAAGCCAGCTTCTTTTAAAGAGACCAAAAGCAAACGTCTAGTCGGAAACTCGTTCCTAGTATAATAACCATATATGTGGTTTCTTATTGCATCTGCATCAAAAACATCAACACCTGTCACGGGCTTTTGTCTTCGTTTTTTCTTAGGAGTGCGTAAAACATTATCTTCACTTCCAGAAGCACCAAACTTTTCTTTATTTATATTATATAGTGTTTTTGCACCAATTCTAAGAGCTTGTAAAACCCGATCTTTCACTGAGTGACAGGAATCAAAGGGCCGCCATTTTGTGACTCACGCTCAAAGTAATCCTGTAGCTTTAGTACAAGCTCACGACATTGACTATTCAATGTTTTTCCTCGTTTCGGCATTTTCAACAAAATTACCAAATACAAACAAAATTAGTCCAATAAAGCGCAACGATAAACAGGGGAAAGCCGAGTCAAAAAACAACTGTTACACAAGAGAACGTAGTCTGTGCGCACGAGAGTACGGAAGACGACTAAACAGATTAAAATAGCGGTGGTAAGGGTGTTGCCAGAATAGTATCGCCAATTACTTAAAAAAAATACACCTATAACATTGCTTAATTGAGGGAGAAAATTATATTTATTAAATGTTGTTTTATATATTATGAATGTTAAAAATTATACATAATCATTTTAATTGTATTTATTTTTAAATCATAGAAAACAGTATTTCTGTCTTTGGATCACACATAAATCTTAAAAATCATAGAGATACTGGCAACACAGTGCAATTAGGAGACGCAAAAAAATGGTAGCATTATAGTCTAGTTGCTCGAAGGAATAAGTAAAATGAAAATATCCAAAAAAAAAATATTGTTAGCAATTAAGTATAAAGAACAATTAAGCATAACATATTGAATGATCCTAATTTTAATGTAGTTATCTCTTGAAATATCCATCTAAATTAAATAAATGTAAATCGGATTTCCGCCTTTGTGGCTTTGAATTTCCGGTAAGATTTTTATTGTAATAGTTTCGGATTTGACTCCTAACAAAAGAGTATAAATATGGCCGTCACGACCCAAGCGGGGCATTCAGTTCTATTCAGTTCTAAGGTATTGAGACTTAAGAGACTTGACAGTTTTTGATGTAAAGATATAGTGAAGGTACTAAGTAACAGTGATTATTTGTACGATAAATAAATTGTGAGTTATAAACGGATAAAATAAAAGTGATATGCTGTAACATAAATTGTATTATTAGCTAACAAATCAGAAGTGGGATTATATCGAGCTAAGATAACTCGGTATTTCGGACTCATTGGGCAAAACATAAATAGAACGCGAGCGTGTTAGAGCTATGGTAGAAGAATTGGAAAACTGTGGAATTATCAGTCTACTTCAGAATTCGCGTCACCTATTATCCTTATTAAGAAGAAAACACGAGATTATCGTCTTTGAATAGATTTCGGGCATTAAACAAAACAAAAGAAACGGAAAATCTTAAAGTTCGTTGTAGGTGATTTGGTTAGAATAGAGAGAGAGATTCCTTCAACAGGTAAAAGCAGAAAATTAATTTCTAAAGTTCGCAGTCCAAATAGTAATACCGATGAATGAATAAGTATATGATTACAAATAATTGAAGTGTTGATGAATAATTTGAAGTGTCAAATTGAAGTGGTTGTGTGCACAAGTGCTGTTGATGATTTAGTACCAATAAATTCAAATAGTGTGTTCCATGTTATAAAAGTACAATCAAGATATGAGGCAGGCTAAAGATGTTTAGTGGTGTTTTGTAATTATAAACTTAAAATGCAAAACTTTAAAAAAAAACTATTCGCGTGAATTACGAACTTTTAAAAATCTACCTTCATAATTTTATATTTCTTTTAAATCATTGATTTCCGGTTCTGTCAATGAAAGCGACCTATAGACAATAGTGTTGCGATTACAAGAAATTTTCTACTAAATCAGTAAAAAAAAATGAGTTCAAAAAGCTTTAAATGTTCTAAATGTAGCTAAACCACAAACGATTAGAAGCTATCAGTAAGTTGTGACTCCTGCAAGAGCATTTTATGTGGTGATTGTCATGGAATGTCACCAACTGAAGTAAGAGTGTGTACTACACAAGATGCTATTTATTTATTTATTCTTTTTTGTACACCACAATGCAAAAACATCAAGTACAGTCAAAACTAAATTAAAGTATGTACAATAGGCGGTCTTATCACTCTGTAAGTGATTTCTTCCAGTCAACCTATGCGTAGAGTAATAATGGAAACAAAAGTTAAAATGGAGGGGGGCATACAAAATAATAATAAAAACAATAATAATACATACAAATAAAGATAAGTGAAAATTATATATAAAATATCATATAATAGATTAAATGAAAAGAGTACTAGAAAGGTAAAGTAATTTATCTAATAGCATTCTAAATAATGGGATTTAACAAGACTTTTGAAAGAGTGAAGAGATTTAGCACGACGAATATGGAGAGGTAAGGAGTTCCACAATCGCACAGCAGTTACGGTGAAGGATTTCTTGAAAAAGGAAGAAGAGTGCAAAGGTGTAGAGAGAGAAAGATTGATGGAGGATCGAGGGAACCAATTATGGGTAAGAGAAAGATACTGGAAACGGTTTTTTAAATAAAGAGGAGTGGAAGGATTAAACAGCACGCTATACAACTCGGAGAGAATGAGTATTCCTGCGAAGGCGGAAATCCGATTTACATTTATTTAATTTAGATGAACATTTCAAGAGATAACTTAAAATTAGGATCATTCAATATGTTATGCTTAATTGTTCTTTATACTTAATTGCTAACAATATCATATCTATTCCAATGAATTCGGACCGAATACTATCAAGCACATCACTATGAAAACTAGACGCACGATGTAACTTTGTACAAGCGCGCCAAAGAACAAAAAATAAATGTTTTCATATTATTTACAAACTATTTTAAGTTTTGAAACAGAGTTTATTGGAAAATTACTTGATTCTGACATTTTGACATAAAGTTTTATAATAAAGATGTATTCTAAATCATTCGGCAAATGTGTCGCTCGTGCAAGGTTATATCGATTAATTTAAGAATAATCTGTCAAATCGGTAATAACTCAGCGGCCGTACTATAATACTTTATACGGTCCATCGTAGGTAGGTTGAAATTGTTTTTTCACCGAGTAGTTTCTTACAAAAACTTGCTTGCATGTTTTCAAATCTTGATGAATGAATACTGATTTATTATTTCCGTGGGATGATGTGCATTTCGACGATAAAGCTTTGTTGATTGATTCTCGAAGTTGAGTTTCGAAATCGTAATCCATTTCTTCATTGTTTGACGATGCTGAAGTGAAGAAGTCACACGGTAGTCTTATGCTGCAGCCGTAGGTTAGCTGAGCGGCGCTAAGACTAGTGTCTGCACGCGGTGTTGCTCGTAGTCCGAGTAGCACTGTAGGTAGCTCATCAATGCACTTTGTATATTGAGATAAACGAGTTTTGAGTGCGGTCTTCAATATACGATGCCATCGTTCGATTATTCCGTTTGATTGAGGATGGTATGCTGTTGTACGTGTCTTCTGTATTCCCATAGTTTGAAGAAGTTTGAGGAATAGGTTGCTTTCGAAGTTTCTTCCTTGATCCGTTGTGATGGTTTTAGGTGATCCGAAACGAGTAATCCAGTTTTCATAAATTATCTTCGCGACGGATTCGGCTGAAGTATCATCGGTAGGTATTGCTTCCGGCCATCTTGTTGTTCTTTCGATCATTGTTACGAAGTAACCATGTCCTTGCGGTGAAATAGGTAATGGTCCAACGATGTCAACGTGCAGGTGTTCGAATCTCTCCGTAGGTGGAAGGGTAGCTAGGCTACTTGATGTATGCCTTTGTACTTAGCATTTTTGGCATTGAATGCATTATTACGCCCAGTTGCCAACATCCACTTGCATTGAAGGCCAAAAGAATTTTTCAGAGATGAGTTTTCTTGTTGTTCTAACACCTTTATGACTGATGTTGTACAGTGTATTGAAGACTTCGCGACGACATTCTTCTGGGAGGTATCACAGTAGGTAGGTAGATACGTCATTGGCATTGTAACAATTGTGCTTGATGGACAAGTTACATTGCTTCGATAGATGTTTTATGTTGTCGCTATCTCTGTCTTGTGCTTCGGCGATCTTATGATAGTCGATTGATGTTGTCCTTTCCACTGATGTGACGTATGTCGGTCGTGAATTCACTTATGAAAATAAGTTGTCTTGCTCGTCGTGGTGTTTCCGATATTGATGGTTTCTTCGAAAGTACATATGTTAATGGCTTGTAGTCGGTAAAAACGATCAGGTTTCGACCCTCAAACGTTTTTCTGAAGTGCTTGATAGCCATGTAAATAGCGAGTAGCTCTCGGTCGAATGTACTGTAGTTACGTTGAGTATCGGAGAACTTCTTCGAAAAATAGCCAAGTGGTTGCCATTTCCCATTGCTGTATTATTGGAGAACGGCTCCTGCTGAGAGATAGGACGCGTCGCTGAAGATAGCAAGGGTTGCTTTGTGTGATGGGTGAGCGAGCAAAGCTGCATTTTGGATCGCAACTTTACAAGCTTCAAATGCCTTCGTAGCTTCCTCGTTCCATCCGATTGACGTTTTATCTTTTTTCTTCGTGTTGTGAAGGTAGGCGTGAAGTGGTGCTTGGATTTCAGCGGCTTTAGGTATGTACTCTCTGTAAAAATTTATCATCCCAAGAAAACGCCTTAGCTCTTCGATAGTTTTAGGTTTCGCATAATCGATGATTGCTCTGACTTTTTCGGCAGGCGGTTTGATTCCTTCCTTGCTGACGGTGAAGAAGAAGTGAAGAAATTGAACTTCTTGTTGGCCATATGCATTTCGAAGGGTTGATAGTGATTCCGTTGTCTTCTAATTGCTGTAGCACGGTGCGTAGATGGGTTTCGTGCGTTTCTTTATCAGGGCTTGCAACAAGGAGATCATCTTATGATCGTCATCGTATGAATCTTTGGAAGGTTCGACCAGCATTCCTTAATCCTGGAGTCATTCTCTTAGAAATTCGAATAATCCCATTGGGATAATTATTGCTGTCTTCTCTATGTCTTCATCGCGTACTCTTATTTGTTGGTAAGCTCGGTTGAGATCGATGGTGGAGAATATAGTCTTGTCTGACAGTTGATGAGTGAAATCCTTGACTCGCGGTATTGGGTAGCGGTCAGAAGTGGTAATAGAATTCAGTCTTCTGTAATCTCCACAAACTCGTAATTGTTCATTCTTCTTCGGTACAATGTGAAGTGGTGATGACCAAGGGCTTTTGCTTGGACGGCATATTCTTTGCTCAATCATGTTTTCGAATTCCTTTCGAACTTGTTCGTATAGGTGTGGTGCGATTGGACGTGCACGGCAATGAAGTGGTGGTCCATTGGTTTCGATGAAATGCTCAACGTCGTTCTTCGGTGTTAATTTCATTGAAGTTATTCTTGTGATTCCAGGGTATTCTTCGAGGATCTTGTGATACGATTGTTGAACATCTATGCTTCTTATTGTGGACAGATTGGTCGCTTGGACGAAAGACTGAGATGTAAGATTGGTTTTCCCGTCGATGATTCTTCTATTTTTGATGTCTACGATCAACTGGTGATACTGAAAAAAATCAGCACCGATGATTGGTTTGCTGACTTTAGCCACAATAAATCGCCATTTGAATGGTCGGCGTAGGTTTAAATCCAGCTCCATTGTTTTTTCTCCATATGTAGGAAGCACCGTATTGTTTGCTGCGTAGAGTTGAAAATCCAGTGGCTTCAACTTCTGCTTTTGTTTCGGCGGTAACACTGAGATATTCGCTCCGGTGTCGATAAGGAAAGTAAGCTTGCTTTTTTTATCGGTGACGAAAAGACTGTAAGACTTTGCTCTTACGCTGGATCCCGTCGCATCGATCGAATCGCATCGGATCGAGCTTGAGCGACTTCTACTTTCAGAGCGGTTGCGACGAAAAGGTAATCTTTGGTATTGCTGATTGCGCTGGTTGTACTGTTGCTGGTAACAGGTGTGATACAGGGAAGCTTTGAGCGCGGCGACTTCGAATGATAACTTCCGAATTTCTTCGAGAATTGATGTACATGTGTCTGCTTTCTTCGGTTCTCGCTCCATAATGACGGCTTGATTACAGTGATTTTATATATACTTAAGTCTTCCTTGGTGTTTTCCTACTATTTTTGCAGGGATCTTCCTTTCGGTGTTCGTAACGGGATCTTCCTTCTCGGTGTTCATAACGGGATCTTCCTTCTCGGTGTTCATAACGGGATCTTCCTTCTCGGTGTTCGTAACGGGATCTTCCTTCTCGGTGTTCGTAACGGGATCTTCCTTCTCGGTGTTCGTAACGGGATCTTCCTTCTCGGTGTTCGTAACGGGATCTTCCTTCTCGGTGTTCGTTACGCAGTCTTCCTTCTCTGTGTTCGTAACGGGGTCACCACTGTAATAGTGGTGATAAGAGGAGAGTGGTCTAGTGGAGGAGAATTGAAATTACTATTTATGTGCAAAACGACTGGTGTATCAATTATTGAATATGAAATACGGAATATGGAATGAATTTTACGCCGACCCAGCCTATATTTATATGTCCGGCTACGTTGTTAGTTAACCAATAATAACAATTTTTATTTGCCTAGCCAATTACAGTACATACATTATGACCAATAAAGATTATTTAAAATACAACTATTATGTACGTTCCATTTGCCGGCGTGAGACTCGTGTTATCTTCTCGTATCTACGTCGCTGGACTGGGCTATAAAAGTTGTGCAGGCAGGCGCGCGCGCGCATACTTCGATTATAAACGACGCCGTCTCAAAAACACTCCACCAATACGTATGCTAGGGACCCCTGTCCCCTGGCATACGACCGCCAAATATTTAGGTGTGACTCTAGACACAGGGCTCACTTTCAGGCCCCACGTCAAAAGAGTAACCCGTCGGTTTTATCTGAGTAGGCTCAACAGTATGTTGGGCAGACACAGTAAAATGTCCCTTCGAAACAAGCGTACCCTTTATAAGGTCTGTATACGACCAGTCATGTCCTACGCGGGCCCCGTCTTTGCCCACGCAAACCCTAATATTATTAATGAACTCCAAATAGTTCAAAACCTTTTCTGTCGTCGAGCTGCGAACGCACCTTGGTACGTCCGTAATGCCGACCTTCATCGGGACCTAGAGCTCCCAACAATTCAACAATTTCTTAAAAAACTCTCTGAGAACTTCTTCAAAGCCTCAGAGTCGCCAAACCAATTAATTCGTGAGGCAGCTACTTATGCAGCCCCCCCCCCCTCTCGCTATCGAGTCCGCAGGCCGAGAAACTCTCTCTCGGACCCGCCTAATAAACTGACAAACGACCTGAACTGCCTCCTGGCGGCTCAGGCCAACTCTAATTAAATTAAATTATTGTATTAATTAATATTAATTTGCCTTCGTAGGCACTCCCTCAGCGGCTCGTAGCCGCCTGCGCACTCTTTTCCCAAAAGAGGGTCGCTCACGATAAGACACAATACAGCTTAATCAGCCGGCTGCCTGTCCTCAAAGGCGGTTTTTAGAGGGTATCACTTAGGGTCCCCGGTAGGACAGTGAGTCCCTCATAACCACGATAGACCGGCTATCGTGGTATGCGTAATGCATTTTCCGCCTCCCTACGTATAGGGTAGTCCTTTAATTGCTTCGGGCGCAAAAAAAAAAAAAAAAGCGCGCGCGCGCGTAGTCGGCGAGCGGCGGCGGCGTGGGACACAGCTCCGGAACAGCAAGAAGAAGCGAGCTGCGGCGTTGAAGAAACTGCTTGAAAATGGTCTACGGATACATAACGATAGCGGCGTGTGAAGACGATGTGGCGCTGAATGATATTTGCGGCTGTTTCTTGTTTCTTTATTAGAACGTTAAATATATATACGTCAAATTATCTCGCATCAATATGCAGCCAGCAGTATCTCAGTAGCCGGGGATAGTTAGGAAATAAATGTTTTCTTCGCCTACTGTGTTATGGTAGCAGAAGGGTATATATTATTTATTGCCGATTAACCTGGCTGCTACATACTGTTTAAAAGTTGTCAGAATAAGCACTTCTTTATTTGTATAATACAGTGTAATTGCGATTAAAAATTAACTATTTTTGAATAAAAAATGTAATTTACATTAAAATGAAATTTAATTCAAGCTGCTACAAAAAGTAGCATATAGACATTATACGAATATGATCCGAAAGTAAAGGTTTTAATTTAGTTTTATCGACAGTACAACCTATATACGTCTTGAGAGGTTACGCTGCAATGCGAGTTCACATTTATTCGAAATATTTTCGTTCCTAAACATGCAGGTTTCCTCACCAAGTTTCCTTATTTCCAAGGAAAATGTTTCCTTCACCGCCGAGCACGTAATAGATCTGCACTTGCAATTGCAATTAACAATTTAATCGGCGCCGGTGGGACTCGAACCCGGATTACTTGTGTTTTAACAGAGCTATAACAACTCCCTGAGCTACTCATTTTTTGACTTTTTAATTTAAATATGTAATATTATTATCTACACCCACCAGAATTTTCTCAGGTATCACGGATGTGTTTTTATAAATTCTATAAGCACAAACCACCTCATGCGGAACTCTTGTTTATAGCCTATTCATGTACTTTTAATATGCGGGAATCGAACCTGCGGTCCGTTGTATCCAAAGCCAAACACTTAGCCACTGTGTAGTCGAGTTGTCTAATAATAATAAATATACAGAAGTATAAACACTACGCTGCATACAAAGACATTTAAGTAGGTATGTAGTAGTAATAGACCGGACACCAGCAACAAAATTGTCTGTGTTTTTTGTCCTATAGGATATATCTCCGATTTTTGTCATTTAGATCACCGAAAGGTCAAGACGCATTCGTCTCATAAATTTAAAAAATATTTTTACAGAAAATATGCCTGGTTGTGCATTAAGGTATAGTAAGTCACGATATGGAGCAAAAATGAACATGATATCGGTTTATTATCCTAAGAATAATGTATATTTACCAAATAATCTTTAACTAATATTATTTCTGGTAGATTGTTCTAGAAGAAAGAAAAATTATTGTAATAAGTGCCCTCGGTTATCCAGTAACGTCACTATTTATTTACAAATAATATGTTAGTAATTGACGACGTGCCTAAAACAGATTTTTACCTTATATTTAGAAGCGTCATCTAATGAGAAATAGCTAAAATGTTTTCCAAATAAATATTTAGCGTGGCATTGCTATTTTTCGCTAGAGGGCTTAACACACGCGCGTGCTCACAGTTTTTGTATGCAAATGTTCCCAATGTGCGCTGTATAGTATATATATATTTAAATCTCTTTGGCTGCACAGCAGCCGCCTCAGCGCGCGTAGCCACACAAACGCAACGTGTGAACTATTGCAGTGTTGCCATAGTGAGGGGTTTTAAGGACGTAAACTCTTAATATTTTACTTTAAAAAAATTTCATTTTTTAATGATCTCTATGACCACCAGCTAATAAGATTAAAAGATGTCGGAACCATAGAAGCAAGTACTACATATCCAGACCCGTAAACACAACCATCGTCATCATTATAGCCCTTCACAGGACCACTGCTTAACATGTAAAATCTTAAAACGAACATGGAAAAAAAACAAAGTAACGCTAATGGCTCGGCCACACTGCTCCCCGCGCTGCTCATCGCTCTGCTCCTCGCGCTGCCACGATGTTGCCCTGTCAGTCCACACACAGCTCTACTCGCGCAAATAATCGTGACGCTCCGCACTAGGTCGCTTCCGCTTGCAACACAGTGGATGTTGAAACTGCTACAGCGTGCGAGCTATGCATATTTATTATAGCTAATTATATCAATGTCATAAAAAAAAAATACGTTGTCGTCGTCGAAATTGACTTTTCTTTGTATATTATTTACTCATGTCATAATATGGCTGAATGATGAATATAGGTACACTATATTTATGATTTTTAAATGACACGTAACGTGCTTCCGTACCGAGCGGGCGACTCTGACTGCGGGGCTGCTTGACTGTAGTTTGCGCGAGTGAGTGTGTGGCCAGCCCACTCGCACTCATAAACTCATAATATTACCAGTCCTTTGACTCGCTCCTAAAAAACCGACCAAAACAGGGAGCGATGAGCATGACGTACGGGCATGACGAGTATTGTGGCCAAGCTACGCCTCTGCCGCCGTCCCTCGCTACTTCCCATGCCACTAGAAGAGTGTGTGGGCCGGACGGTAACAATTTACATAATTTCACGAACTTAGCACTGACCGAGATATAAATAAATAGCAACATAAATAAATTTGTCACCATGACAAATTACCGCCGAGAATAGGTATGGAAAGAGATACGTGACAGATTCTCGCAACTATATTAACTTACCTAGCACACACATAGGAGCCTGTTTATTGTGAGTGATGTCAAACAAATTGTACAATAATGTCTGTGTCCTTCCACTGTGACAGAACAGATCGAACTCCTCCAAAATGAATACCATACTCTTGCACCGGCGGTCGACGCCACTTTGTAAACAGCTTAATAGGAAGCTAAGATTCTCCGCAAATGTTCCAAAAACACGATCACCTACAGCATTTTCTAGCTGCATCTGTGGATTTAATTAATAGGTACTTATATTTCTAATACCAATTGTAAACGTAAAAGTTTAGCTGTTTAGATGTTTATCATTGTAATCCAAGCTCAAACGACTGAAGATATTTTAATGGAATTTAAATTACTTTGTGGAAAATCATAAGTTGTATTTCATCATGAAAAAGTACTTTTATAACGCTGAGAAGTATAAACAGATATGTTTTTTATAGAATAAGGGTGACAAACGAGCGCATAGTGCTGACAGCACTCTTTATTATTATATACTCTTTACAATTATTATTAACTCTTTATTAGTGAAAACATATAGTAAGTATAGCGTGACAAACGAGCACACTTGATGGTAAGTGGATGCTGTGGCACATAGAGATGTACATCTATCCTCGATTACGATTCAAATTGCAGATGCGTTGTCACCTCTGAGGACTAAAATGGAATGCGTAGTTTTCAGTGAAAAGGGTCTTCGGTTTCTCTACACTAGTAGTAGTAGAATTACGCTGGTATTCTGTGAGAGCGCGGTTTTTCTCGGGTCGAGCAGACCCACTGGTGGAATAGCCACAACATAGATACAGCATGGTTCTACCTCGTAAGTACGTACTTATGTTACATACACGCACAGAACACTAATGCCCTTAGGTGTCATACACGAACTTATAGGTCCAGCGAGGCAAGCGTGTAACAGCCAGTGATATAGAAAATGTAATTAATTTCAAGCTCGATGTTGGAAGAATCAAAATGCAGATGCGTTGTCACCCCTGATGACTAAGATGGAATGATTTCCAATAAAAAAGGGTCTCCGGTTCACTACACTCACTATACGAAACACAAAAGCATTAAGCTGCTATTTTATGCTGGTTTTCTCTGAGAGCACGGTCCTACCTATTCGTGCTAAGAATCATAATAGGTATGTATAGCTGCAGCGTGACTACCACATATAAAAACTAAAACCTATTCACTCTTTTCTAACTTCTTTTCTTTTCTAACTAAAACCTTTTCACTCTTTTCTTGAAGGCAACCACATTGTTATCAGATATAAAATCAGATGCTGGAAAATGATTGCACTCCTTTGCTACACACATTATAAACGACACGTTTAGTTCGAACGCGTGGTATGTGGACAACAAAAAGGTTATGACTCGCCAAGCGCTTTGTTTTTTTTTTTTGCCTACACTCTCCGAAATGTATCCTATTGAATACCGAAAGTCTTGCTGCTTTGCGCCTGTGATCGAGACTTGTAGTGGTACCTAATATTGGTTTTAACCAAAAATTTTAGTTAGTTAAAAGTTTAGTAGTTTATACTTTGCTTTGTGATGATAAATGAATGAAAATAACGATCATTTTATTTTCTCATACACACATCTTTATAAGTAAATAAATAAAACTGAAATAACTATGCAAAATCCATTGAGTTATACAACAACACTAGAGGAGCAAACCACATTATCGCACGTCGAAAAAAGTGTAACCACTATCCAAACGCGACGACGTAGCTTTGAAACCAATAACAATTTTAAGTAAACTTTAATATATCTATTTTGCTTACACAAGTTGCGAAAACAATATCGTCGTCGTAAGATTAGATAAAGATAGACACACAAACATGCAATGGCGGGTTGGTGTAGCTTACTATATGAAATTTTACCTAAAATACGCAATAAAAATGAGTTTTTTAAGCTGCAGTTAATTGTATTTATATTAAAAAAGTATATTTTATTTTAAAATCTTTATTACGTCCCCTTAGAAAAAAAGGGATACAAAGCTTATCAGATGAATAGAAGTAAACATAATGATGAAATAAAACGTATTTTTATGGTTCTAATAAATCAAACAATATAAAATAGGTATCTAATAAAATATAATTAATATAAAATTTATATGAAATGTAAATAATATAAAATTATTAATATAAAATAGGTAATAAAATATATTTAATAAATAATTCATGAATAAACTAAAATAAGAATAATTAATTATTTTGTATGAAAGTTAAAACGTAGTTTTTATTATAATTTCCAAAATATTTAAAATCAGAGGTAACAAATTAACTTACTCCAGTAATTATAATATAGTCTCCCATTAATGTAGGATAATCACAAATGCGGAAAAGTGGCAACATTGAACCTAAATGGCAATATTCGATAATTTTATTTAATTATTTAAGGTTTTTTACGTTTATATGAAAACAAGAACTAAAAATGATGTGTTGAAAGTGATTCCGCTTGATTTATTACGTTTTTGTGAGCTTGAATAGCATTCTTTCACTACACATTTATCCATTTTTGTCGCGGCTCAACTCTGTCGGCGTCACATTGAACAATGAACTCACGTTAGCTAGGCATATGGCTGTGGCCATATGTGCAGTGGCAACGCTTTGGCGCGGTTATTACTTATCTAGGGTTATATAAATTAATGGCAAAATCGCTCTAACTACCTTTGATTGAGTTCAGGGCTTATTGCATACTATTAAGACAACTATCTGTCTTTCTCTCTCTGTCCTGTATTAAGACAACTGTCTGTCTCTCTCTGTCCTGGCTAATCTTTATATTGGCTAAACCAATAGTGATGAAACTTCACAAACAGACAGAGAATAATGCCAGCAGTCATATAAGCTATATTTTATCCAAAAAACCATGTAGATTTTTTGTGAAATTAAAAAACCTAATAAAATTAATGCTATTTGGTAATTAACTCATAAAATATAAGAGATGTAAAAAGTTTCAAACCAAACTTTATGCTACACAAGTTGAAACAATTTTAATTACACTTTATCTTCTATCTTTTAAGGTTTTTGCAATATTCATTTTAACCCTTTTTATTTCACACCATTTTACAACAAAATAAATGTTAAAGGATAATGTGACAAAACATTTTTACGTAAAAATAATAGATCTCGTCAGTTTATATTTAAAATAAATATCTTCCAATATTGTGCATAGTTTGCAAGAGCATAGCTTAAAACTGAGTTAAAGGTGGTTTTTTTGATAATTGAACTATTCGGGTTCGCGACCGCAGTTTTTTTTTTAATTTAGCTGTTATCAGGAAGATGCTGTTGTCCATCTCCTGCTTAAGATTTCCTCTGTCGCTTCTTAGGACACCCATGGGACAATATGGGGTAGTGGGTATTTTTACACCGCAAATACACGGTTAGGAAACTTTGTGAAGAAAGAATTAACCTCGATTTTCTTAATTCTTTTGGGACTATAGTTGTCCTAATGCAGACAGGTTGTCAACCTCCCTTTAATATAGTTGAAGTGTAATGGTTGCCACATGCATCATACTTGTAAGCAAATTTTGTTTGTGTGGGCTAGCCTGCTCAGGTTTGCTGTGCATTGATAAGCTACAAATTTTTAAGGACCCTTTATTGAGCGCACCATAGAACATGTTTCAGTTACAGATGAATCTGTTAATGTTTTCCATCCGGTATACACTTACTGGATATAATGTCCTCCAAACCGAATTTCGGTCTCGGCGGTCTAGTCTTTAACGGAGACTAGCCATTTCAGAGGCACGGAGATGATTGAAACAGTGCCAAATCCCTGACTCCGGGCCACTACTGAGAATTTCTCGAAAAAAAACTCATGGACCGATATTGGCCCCACTTGGGACATACAAAGAGGATACTTGCGGACTTTCTATCGACATTCCCTCTCTGTTTATGAGGAAAAAGCCCATTTCAAAACAGTAATAGATTTGAAAAATGACATTTAACAAACGAAATTACATTTTCTTACGTTGAAGAAATTAATAAGTATATTTCAATTAATTTCATTTTATGCCAGATGTATCGCCGTGTTTATGTGTTAGCCCAAATCCCACCTAGAAACACCTTATCGTATGCCAATTCAACAGTTTGAAAAACAAATCTCTTACAATGTTTATATAGAGATATTTGCCATAGTTGCACATTGGCAGGTCAGCTTACCTACCACAAATTTTATTATTATTTTGAGCCGTTATCTGATGCTACTACCTATTTCAAAATGCATGTTATCACTTGTGATGCAGTTACCCTCTGTCTCCTCTTACAAAATCCAAGGGGTATAGGATATAGGGTGATAGATTCTCTTATACCACCACTTCATGGCACTTTATTTCTGAGTCAGTGGGGATTGAACTTCGTTTACTTTTATACTATGTATTTTAAGGTAAGAGCTTATTTCTTGAGCTTCTACAGCACCTTTTGCAGACAGCAAGCATCCCAGTGTCAATGTTTAACATCACATACTCATACATTAGTTTTAAACATTCAATCTTTTTCGTATATCAATGTTCTATACGGGATGTTAGTGTAAACACAGTTATCCTTGAAACCAGTGGTTTGGTTTGACTTATAGAATGTAAATTCAAAGAATTTAAAAAAAAAACTATTTTATTTCATAAAATTTAAAAGTTTCCGTCCGACACCATCCGTAAATTCATGGATACCCTATGCGCCTGAGTGACGTAATCACTGTAAAGATTACCGCTGCGCTAGCTACCTACACAACATCCCAATAAAAACACAATAGGTACACATAACCTGTTATGTAACTTTTCCTTCATACTTTCACCCTGGGTTAGGACAGGCAAAAATTGAGGACTTAAGGAAAAATTGAGATTTTACTAAAAAAATGTTATTTTTCATTGAATTTACATTCTATAAGTGAAACCAAACCTCTGGTTTCAAGGATAACGGTGTTTACACTAACAACCTGTATATATATACAAAACACAAAAAATGTTTCTACCTATGTCCATCATAGACTGAAACCATCCAACCAGTTTTGATGAAATTTTTTGTGTGTGTTTGAATGGGTCCCTAGATGGATTATATTTACATTTGTAAATGTATAATATTGTAGTCGATTGATAAATTTGAGTTTAAATTGTTTAAGCAAACAAAAAGATCACGTTAATATTGCAATATGATTTATAATATGTAGATAGATTAAAATCTGAGTGATACTTTTCTATATGTAGTAGAGCCATGCTACAGCTATATTATTTGGCCAAACCTTGTGTGCTATATAGTTATAGCACAAAAGGTTTGGCTCGACTGAGGAAGAACCACGGACCACTTTCACAGAATACCAGCATTAAAATAGCAACTTAATTCTGATGTGTTTCATGAGAAAAGGAGACTTTTTACTGGAAAAGAGGTATTTCATCTTAGTCCTCATGGGTGGCAATACATCTGCATTTTGATTCTTAACCGAGAATAGATATAGATGTCTATGGGTCACAGTAACCACTTACCATCAGGTGGACTGTGTGCTCGTTTGTCACCCTTCATATATAACAAAAAATACTGTATAAACTCTTTGCTGGGAAGACAACTGTTTGAAAACACACATACCAAAGCCAAAGCAAGTTAAAGATCATTTACAAACAATTTTATGGAAAGAAAATACATACCTGAGCTGTAATAGACTTCAGAGCAACCTTATCATCTTGATGAAGGAGGCCATTTAATTTAATTATCAATGAATCATTCTCTAAATCCAATTCATTAGCTAATTGATGTAGAACTGAATTAAGAAGCTGGAAATATAATCATGAGTTGAATTAGGACCTTGGAAGCTAGTACTAACATATTTTATAATCTATAATAATGTAATGTCCTCTAGTCCGAATTTCCATCACATTGACCAGTCTCAATATAAACTAGCCATTTGCATCATACAGGATTCTAGTGCATGAGTGCAGAACAAAAAGCATTCCACGCATACTGAGACACAGGGGTAAAATACAACCAACTTATTGAGTCAGGCTGCCACAAAAATTTTTGAAACAGCACAGAATACATAATAGTTCAAGAATAGAATGATCACTCTCTGAAGGCAAACTTGCGAGTTTAAACCTAGTTATAACGTTACTAATTTTCATAATACTCTGCACGCCTCAGAAGCAACCCTTTCGTGTAATAAGCCTACTGATTAAATCGTCGAAGAAAAATTTATACGGCGCGCGTATTATATCAAAATGCATGTGTCCGTATCACTTAGCGCGTTACGCGCCTTTGTTAAGGTCGCACCTACTGTAGGGTTAAGTGTTGTGAGAAAACAAATTGAATCTTTTGATATTAGTTGGTAGTAGAATACACTGAGGTCTTATGCAATCTATGCAATCTACTAGTAATTTGCTGGTAATAAGAAAATTAGAGTTCAATGTAAGGAAGGTTAATATGCAACATCTAGAAAAATTAAGACGCCACAGCATTATTAATGAAGTGGCAATAGGAAGTGTGTGCAATCTCTTTCTCTAAATGACCAAGTATTTAACAAATAATCAGTATGTGCTGATCTTGCATTAGTAGGCAGTAACTAGTACTGAGAGGTTTAATTACACTGAATGAATATTTAAGGTAATTGACATTATACGTAAAAAAACCTGTGAAAAAAGCTGTGGTCGGTTCACTAGTCAAATAATAAATCTGTAACTATAGAGACAGTAACTAGGTACCTAATTATCAGGATATATACATATAATTAACAATATCCTCACTCTCGGTACGTTTAGGAACAGTAAAATATGAAAAGTCGACATTACTATTGTTATTTAAGCACCCGTATGCTATGCAATATCTTTTGGCTTTTTGAGTGGCCACACTTGAATAAAAACTCAAAAATAAATATCAAAAATGCCTAAATAATTAAAAAAGAAAAATACTTTTTTGTGTACCTAAGGCACGCGTCAGCTCAACCACGCGAGTGACACCCTCACTGAATTAGTAACTTGTAGGGGACAGCGCAGCGTAAATATATTTTTATGTCTAAAGCACTGAGTGAGACAGGCCTGAAGACAGTAACTAATTTTGGCCTGATCCAGGATTGGATCCAGGCCCACATGATCAGAATTCTAGCTAGTATAGTAAGCTACAGAGCAAAAACAATTTAAAAAAAGTTTCAACACATTTTTTTTCTAGTTTAGCAACTACAAATAGATTCTGCCAGCATCAAGTATTTCATCAAAGTCACAGGTTGTATTAGACTAGTTACCATTTCCGTAGATAAGCTTACTTAACTCTATGTCAAAGTTACATAGATAGTTATTTTCAAATGAATTAACATAAATAGTTTTACAAAATTGTTAGAAGTATAATAGAGGCTGATCATTATATGATTTATAAATAATGTAATGTTATTTTTAGTGCACAACGGATAACATTATCATAAGCTATTTTTTATAACTGTCTATTTTCTATGCAATGGAAACTGAACAATACCTAGTTATAGAACAGTTAGCACTGCAACTATTTCAGTTTTGTCGTGTAAACTGGTAAGATATTTAAACTAAATTAGTATGTCATTGCTGAAATGAACTATTCTTCACACATTCTCAAGGACTTGCTAAGTTAACCAGGCATAAAAGTTAATTTTATGTATCTATATAATTCTTCTATATGTACATTAAATTATCTATGTACATTAAATTAAAATCTTTCCATGTACATTATCAGCTAACTATTAACAATATTTTACAAATTTACACCCATTTGAGATGATAGTCTTCATAAAACCAAAATCTGATTTGATAATAATATCATGATTCGGGCAGTTCAAGCCAACGCAATGTTGTGGAACATCGGACAGTTTTGAGATTTGTGTATAACTATCTAAATGTTATAAAGAAAATAGATGTTTCAATAACTGTCTATGGATATAATGCTCATAGCTAAAGTATAATAAAATGGATGTAAGTGGCAAAAATTCTATAGCTTAATGTTATTAATGGATATAAAGTCTATTTGTACGAAAGGAGAGTAAACTGAATTTAACAGACTTATGATTTACATAATGGGGGATGTTATTATAATTAATCACTTGATGACAAATAACAAGCCAATTTCAAACAAACTGAGTAGAGTTATGAAACCCATCTAAAATTCAGTTATATTTCGGTTGTCAGTTATATTTGAAGATTACATACATTATAATTACCTATACATTTTTTAAGCTTAAATTTTTTTGGGTTAATGTGTATTATGGAAATAATCCGTAAACACAGTTTAAACGGATTTAATTAATCTAACCTACTTTGAGACAAACTCATATGCAGCAATAGACAAGTACGAGCAGATGAGGAAATTGTACATTATTATTATTTAATAATAAATTTAAAGTTTACATCGTTATTAGTTTTAGAGGCAATAAAAACTTTTTGTCAGTTATTATTAATGAATATCAGAGAACCATTAATTTTGTAGGTATATATTTTCACACACAGATGTTTTACCGCAGCCTCTTGGTCCAATAATAAGAGCTGAATGAGATTCTCCATCAGAAACCACTCGCTTTATCAAATCATAAACGTGACTTCGTTCCTGTGCGTGTTCCTTAAAACTCACATTATCTTCTAAAATTTTAATCTTTAAATATTTTCTAATGAATTTTATTTGTGTAGAAAGTTTATTCTTCATTTCGTAACGCAACCAAAATGTTAAATTCAGAAACGAAACAAAACAAAACAAAACAATTTTTTTTGCTTTCGCGCGCAATCTTATCAATGTCAACGTCAATTTAATGTCAGTGTTATTTTGGGTATTTGTAGGCATGTAGATCTAAAATCGATTAATCAAAAAATCGATTCTTTTGAGTAAAATAATTTTTAAGATCGATTCGGAGCATCGCATCGATTCACTGAATCGTCCCAAAAACCTCTCGAATCGGACTAATTCATCTGATTCAAGAACTAGCGATAAAATTCTCAAACTGGCTGGGGTAAGTAAGATACCGCAGTTTTTTTTTAATTTTTTACTGTTGGGGGACGCAAAAACAACAGTCCGTACTTGGTTGATAATTTGAACACAATATATATTTGAATAAAATAAATATTTACTAACGCATCCCACAATATCGAAAAGTTGTCTTTTCATTTTCAGTTCTAAAATTCTAATTCTAATCTTACCTGTGGAATTTTGGTCTAACTTAATCTGTGCTATGAACAAAGACTATATACATACTACAATATAAAATTATAGCTGTGAACCTTTTTGAACTGTGAACTTGTGAATTTACTTTATTTATTACCAAAACATACATACTGTGAGCTGTAAGTACAGATAGTACATTTTAAATACCTAGAAACTGTAAATAAATATTATATGTTGAAGTTTATAGAGATTTCTAGTAAGGAAATAACCAGTATTGTGTTCGTGTAGCATTCATTTCAATTTGATTAATAGAGAGTTTTACCATAAAATAAAACTTACATATTATTTTTTAATCAATATCAAGAACTCATCTTGAGTCAAGCACTTGTCTTTCCGCCTAAATGCAGCACTTCCGGCTACCTTACCTGCATGGAGGGGGGCACCCCACTACTGTTTTAGCTTTGTTATATAAGTAGTGATGAGCACCAGGTCTAGTCATTTTGGCACTCAGGATGCACCAGGTAGCCATTACCTGGGTTCCGGGTATTCATTAAAAAATAATAGGTATGTTTTATTTTATGGTAAAACTCTCTATTGTTTGCTATGTACCAATATCCGGAATATATCTTGAGTGATGCGTTTGTTATTACCTGGTGCCAATAACTTATGATAGTTATTAACGCTATAATGTGTAAGGTAAACAATAAAAGAATTATTGCGAGAGGTAAACAGCAACAAACATTTATACCACAATTGCATTATTTGATTATAACTGGCGATCATGGCAATAAGTTGCTTTTGTTAATTACAATAATAAATCAAACTAATATAATATTTGCTCTATCAATCAATTAATGGCATCAAAATAATTCGATAACTACATAGAATTATTTGCCAAAATTTCCTTTAGTTCTTTTTTATAGTAATTTTGAAATGTGTGCACAATTTTCCAATTACCCGTCGCAAGGATTTTATAGAGCGGAAAATTTTCTAACCAACTTAAAGAAGATACTGCTGACCTTACTAAACCAGTAGGTAGCTTCGATACCCGCCTCTCTCTCAAAAGCGATTTTACCCACCCAGCAATTTACGAGATGCTGGCTAAGCGTCACCTCTAGCTATAATAAATAAATGATTTATAGCCTTTCTGCGATTTTTAGATATCTTTAATAATTGTCTTATCCAGAAAATAATACTCAAGTTTTTATCAGGATGTTCTTTAAGCCTCTAACCAGACGGTATGATTAATGCTGTCCATTTTGGAACCAAACAGTTTAATAAACGAACAAAGTAGCTTAATCTTATGGCCACCTGGCCATAAGATTAAGCTACTTTGTTCGTTTATTAAACTGTTATTGTCAATATGCAACAAAGTGAAGTCATGAACTCTCAGACTAGAAGCCAAAAGTAATAATATAGCTGTATGTCTAGATACTTCATACAGATTGTTCTCATTAAAATGATATTTACTTATAAGATAATACAGGCCAAATAAGTCAAATCGAAACTTGCTACCTCGCAGCAAAAGTGTGCAATTTTTATAAAAATAAACTGGCATCACTGCAACCGAAAGTATTGCACTATAGTGATGAACGCCGCAACTTTAGCTATCGATAAGTTAATAAACCATGCGGGTTTGTCTGCCAAACCGGTTTGTAGTTTTTATTAAGATTTTATAATAAAATATTACAAAAAGTAGTACATTTTTCTATTATTGGTTTGTTATTACAGATTTCCAAGAGATCCTCTTAGGCGGCACACTTGGATTGTAGCTTGTAGAAACCATGAATCTGATACTGCAGTACCAACCTTGTACTTGTGGGAGGTAATGTTGGGCTGTAATTATATTTAGATTAAATATTTTTATTATTACCTTTGACACCAACACTATTCTACTTGAAAATATTTATTAAGTTCACAAAAGCACTAACCTATCAAATTTAATTCATATATTTATATACCTCTTATTGTAATTGTAAACTTAATGTAGTATAATTTTTGTACGCCATAAATGTAGTAAAAACATGTAGCTCGTTTTAAGTTTTTAAACACTTGTATTTTATTTACTTATGTTCTACAAAATAAATATCTTTACCACATATACATATATATATATATATATATATATATATATATATATATATATATATATATATATATATATATATATAATATACGAGGTGTGTTCAAAAAGTAAGGTGACTTTTTGAATTTCGCGGGCAACGCACATTCGATTTTCGATCTTTGTATTTTGTTGCGTTGGTACACATGTCCGGAGCATATGTTTCAAGTTTGAAGTGTATAGCATGTTTAGTTTATTTTTGACAGTTACAAAGGTCAGACGTACTTTGGTGTGCTCGGCGATTTTCTTCTATCAAAAAAAAATGGATTCAAAAAATTGGCAACAAATTTTGTGTAAAAAATGGAATTACGTGCTCCAAAACACTTGAAATGTTGACAGTGGCATACGGTGAGTCTACTCTTAGTAAAAAAAAAACGTTTATAAGTGGTACAAGCTCTTTCAAGATGGCCGAGAAGATGCCAATGACGAACCTCGCTCTGGACGCCCCAGCACGTCAACAACCGATGAAAACGTTGAAATAGTGAAGAAAATTGTTTTGGAAAATCGTCTAATCACTATCAGAGAAGTTGCGGAGGATGTTGGCATATCGGTTGGCTCTTGCCATGAAATTTTTTCGGATATTTTGGGCATGAAACGTGTGTCAGCGAAATTTGTTCCAAAATTGCTCAATTTCGACCAAAAGAACCGTCGCATGACAATCGCTCAAGAGCTATTGGATGATGTCAACAACGACCCAGATTTGCTCAAAAGGGTAACAGGTGACGAAACATGGGTATACGGTTATGACGTCGAAACTAAGACTCAATCGTCCCAGTGGAAGCACACTGAATCACCAAGATCAAAAAAAGCACGCCAAGTTCCATCAAATGTGAAGGTTTTGCTTACAGTTTTCCTCGACTGTAGGGGTGTGGTGCATCATGAGTTCTTGCCACAAGGTCGTACGGTCAATAAGGAGTATTACCTTGAAGTTATGCGCCATTTGCGAGAAGCAATACGTAAGAAACGTCCCGAATTGTGGAACAATTCATGGTTTTTACATCACGATAATGCACCTGCTCACTCATCGTTGCTTGTGAGAGGTTTTTTGACCAAAAACAACTCTAAAATCATGCCTCAGCCACCATATTCCATGTATATCCACCGGATTTGGCCCCATGTGACTTTTTCCTGTTCCCAAAACTGAAGAGATCTATGAAAGGACGAAGATTTGCAACGATTGAAGAGATAAAAACTGCATCGCTGAAAGAGCTGAAGGCTATACCAGAAAGTGATTATCAGAAATGCTTTGACGATTGGAAAAAGCGATGGCGCAAGTGTATTATATCTGAGGGGGGATTACTTTGAAGGAGACAACATAGATATTGATGAATAAATAAATAGTTTTTCATAAAAATATAAAGTCACCTTACTTTTTGAACATTATATATATATATATATATATATATATATATATATATATATATATATATATATATATATATATATATGTATATATATATAATGTATATAATCCTCAATTAATGTAAAATGCATATAAGTTTTCAAACAAAATTAAAGAGATCGATAAAGGGGTTTGTTTTGTGGTAAAGATATTTTATTTACTGACACAAATTCCTCTCCTCCGCCTTCACCACAAACTACGCTGCATTCACCTCCGCCTCCACCACGTCTCCATTCTCCGCCTCTTTTCTGCGCGCACACACACACACACACACACACATACACACACAAACACGCACTCAGACGAACACACACGCATGCACACACACCCGCACGCAAGCACACGCACGTGCATACACACACAGGCGCTCGTGCGCACTCGCATACCTAAACACACACACATAAACACAGACACACACACACACGCACACATACATACACGCGGTCGTGCACACACACACACACACACACACACACACCCACGCGCACATACACTCACACACACACATACAAGCGCGCACGAACGAACACACACATACATGCACAAGCAAACACACACACTCACGCGAACACACACATCCACCCACACGCGCACACACACACACACACACACACACACACACACACACGAACACACACACACACACACACACACACACGAACACACACACACACACACACACACACACACTCACACACATACGAACGTACATGCATTCACACTAACACACATGAACGCACAAACACCCACACGCACGCGCACTTACAAACTCGCATAAAAACACACACACACACTGCAAACACACACACACACACACATACTCGTGTGATAAATTAATTTGTAATAAAGTACTATCCATCATCTTCTAATTGAGCTACGACAAATGAACAAAATAACACAAATTCACACGATAACAAAAACTCGAACATACGTCTTTCCACAATAAAACCTGCCAAAGTTTGATCCACAAAATCAGCAGATAACGCATTTTCTCACCTTATTACTATAACGAAGTAGCCGCTTTGTGTTCGAGTACCCATTCGTCAATTATGGCTCCGGATCCACTTAGTCTAAGCAAATGTCGCATAAAAATTAAATATACTCTGGATCTAAAAAATCCTATTCAGTATGATTTTTTCGACCGTTGATAGATCAACAAATGTTGGTCAAATCGTTGACGAGTATATTGAAAACCTGTTAGTGCAGATCCATCGACGTGCGACGAGGAGCTGAGCAAACACGTCAAATAGGTGGATCAACAGTTGTTCTAACTCCTCACTGGATCAACATTTACCGTGAAAGGATGATTATGTATATATATATATATATATATATATTATTTATGGGTGATCGTGGTGATTGCCAATATCGTCTACATCGAAAAAATAATGCTGGATGTTCCGGCAAAATTCCATAAGTTATCTTGAAAGTCACAATTCGAAAAAAAATCCTTGTATAGCCCGAACTAGTGCTACTCCCACTGCGAGTACGAGCCAACACTTAGGCCAAGGAAAATTAGAATGAAAAAATGCCTTGACATAAAATAACAATAGCATAAACAGGCTTCACAACTATTACTCTTACACTTAACTATTACTCACCAAAAGCCTATCGCTATGTACGTAAAACTTTTGGAACATGTTTGCCTGCAGCCGTACATTGACTAAGTGGTACACGACCATCGATCGCCGACCAGGGTTTACTCAAGAAGAGCTGACGGCATTAAAATTGAGAACGGAGAGTAACCCTGATAAATTTTTTTATTGTACCTTGGTAATTGATGAAATTAAAATTAAGCAATTGACGGAATACCATGCTAGTAGCTAAAGGCATTATGTATATAACCAAAATGTCTTTTAGAACTTGCATGGTACTCCGTCAATTGTTTTATTTCCATTTCATCTATCACTAATATACAATATAATTTCTTGTCAGGGTTACTCTCTAGTCCAAGTTTTAAAACAGTTAACACTTTTTTTTTGTGTAGCCAAGTCGGCCATAAGTTGTATTGTACCACTTTGTTATCGTATGTGGTGAAGGTAGACCAATTTCAAAACTTTTGATATTTCGCACATATTGTTAAGCTTTCGGTGAATAGTAATGTAAAGTTAAAGCAAAACATCTTTCTGGGGAATACTTAGCCCTAGGTAGATGTCACGTTTTATTTTTAAGCAGCTGTCTGCTTAAAGTTCACTTTGTTAAACTATTATATAATGTAAAACTTTTTTGTTTCCCTAATTTATTAAATATTTTCCAGACAGTGCGTTTAATAACTCTTGAAAATCAACAACTATTTTTAATTAGCGGTTTTGTGATTGAAGCTTTATAATAAAAACAAAAACTTGGTTAACACCATCTAAGACGATAAACTGATGGGACTTTTCTTTTCAAACAAGCTGATTTTTAAAAAAAGTTAACTAAACCTATTTCGATTTGTTAATGTTTAAAAAAATTTCCTGCACAATGTAAAATAAACCTGTAGCAAAACAATAAACTTATTTTCAATAATTTCTAAGTTTTTCTAAATACTTCAAAAAAATAATTTCAAATAACACCTTGGTATTATTTATCTATGTATTACTTATAATCAAATAAAAACTTATGCGGACTATGGTGATTTGTTTATCGATAAAAAACATGTAACGTGTACAATTTGATGGTATGCGTAAACGCGATGAACACAAAGACAAATGTAGTGTGCGTTTATAGTGAAGATTTAATTTTGAATTTGTAGTTAAGTTTACAGTTGTGTGTTTTCTTGCGCCCCCCTGATGTTGACAGAATTTTTGTTTAGGAATTAATGCGCATGACCTCTCCAGTTGGTTGAATACTCAAAGATGTTGGTTTATATGTGTTGATTGTAGAGCCTCGCCAACTTGATATTAACAAGTTCTGTTCTTTAACCGTCCATTTTGTTAACATATCTTGCCACCCATAATCAGCCATGCTTCCAAGAGAAAGTCTTGAATCTGTGGTGGGTGTATGCCTATCGTCGTGTCTACTAGAGTGTGGACTAGGTCTGAAATTCGATAAGGGGGGGCGTAGAGCTCGGCTTTGAACATCTGCTCGCCATAACATCTTGTTTCATTTTTGGGCAATTTATACATATTTTAAGTATTCATATTATCAAATAGTTTTAATTTGTTTAACATTAGCTGCAAATTCACGTACTTGTGAATGTTACACCACTTCCCTTTTGGTAAGGAGCTTTCATTATTATTAAAAATAATTCATATATATATATATATATATATATATATATATATATATATATATATATATATATATATATATATATATATATATATAATATATATATATACGGTTACGTAAGTGGCAAAATTGAGTCTCCCCATTAAGATCGGATACTGTTTGAGGGACCACTTGCCTTTTAGGAGCTGTTGCTGAAGTGCGTTGCGTAGCGTTAAGCACTTTTTCTCCGATAAGGACTTCGCATTGAGTTTTGTGTGCCATGTTATGCCGAAAAACTCGAAGCACTGTGTCGGAATCAGTACAGACTTATCGAAATTTATTGTCTAACCTAGTAACTGCATGATCTTTATCGTTAATGATACATCTTCTTGTAGTTGTTGCATCGACTGGCTCGTCCAAATAAACTACACATCTGATGCCCCGATTCCTGAGAAACTCTGCTACCCAGTTTGTTATTGAGGCAAACGTTCTCTGTGCAGAAGAAATACCAAACGGTAAGCCAGTCATCTGGATCAGTTGGTGCTGGTTTGAATCGATGTGATAATTTAGTCTCAAGTATCTTCCATGACACCGAGCAATTGGAACATGAAAGCAGGCTTGGCTTAGGTCTAATTTTGGCATCCAATCCTGATGCTGCAGGAAGGTGGGTACTCGAAAGTGGCTTAACAATCTGAAGGGTTTCGTTTTGACGAACCTGTTCAGTTGTTTCAAATTGAATATTGGACGGTAGCTGCAGTCTGGTTTTGGCACCAAAAAGAATATGGAATGGATACTGGCACTCGGCTCCGCCTGTTCGAGTACTCCGGACTTTTTCCGGAAATTTTGGTCCTGTAGCTCTGAATCACAATTTGATTTGGAAGTATTAGAGGTGGCTCGAGTGTCAATGGGATGTACGAGCCGCTTAATGGTCTGCATATTTGTTCCAGCGCGCCTAAATTGCTCCAAACACTTTGAAATTGTTTCAGACAGCTGCCATGAATTTTTTGACGAGTCATTTATGACGGTCATCTTTACAGGAAGAATGCGACTGCGATTTCTTTCCTCTTTGTTGATTTCGATTTATCTTGATTCGTTTGGTTGGATGTGTGTGGTGCACGCTTCGATAAAAAAATATATCATCAGCTTGTTTACTCGTCGACGGGTTTCGATTTGCATAAAAATTTCTGTTTGAGTACGAGGCATTGATCGGGATGAAGTGATCAATTTATCTGCCCCTCCAATTTTCTGAAGGTAGGTCTGAATGGAATCGTTGTTGAACAGAGTTTCTACGTTAGGAGGGATTTTTTGCAAAACCTCGATCAATCTAATTGTGCTTGTAATGCTCTTTGTGATTCCTCTTTTTGGCAAAGTAAAGCGTTAGTTAATCCGGTGAAGAAACGTGCTAGCAAATAAGAACGAGAATCATCACGCAACATTGCAGTTTTCGTTTTAGCGAATCATTTACAGCAAGTTCGACAAAACCGGGGGTAGATAAACATTTCTTCTGGGCATCAATAAACCGAACAGTATACCAATCATCACTATTAAAATGCTGTAATTCTAATAATTTCTATAAATGTATTTTATTTGCACGTGGATAATTAGGATCTGCTGGTTTATTTTGTCACCGCCTTCTGTCGTAGGTCGGTACAAGTTACGATTAAGTAAAGGGACTATTTTTTGATTTTGGCATGTAACTTCACTAGATTTTGTAATAATATTAGTTAAAAAGGCCACTTGCTGAGATAAAAATTCAAAATGTTCATTACTCACGGTTTGATCCATTTTACTTTTCTTGTGTCTACTTGTATGACCGCAAACACTTTTCTGACGAATCACTGCTATCCGAACTCGATGATGAAGCACGCACACGTTTTTGAGAATTTAAGAATTTAACTTCGTCGACACTTTGTACATCCATATTTTATCAGTAGGATAGTTATTTATCACTTAGTTTTAGTAAAATTGAAACTTTTTCGTGCTCACAAAGCTAAAACACTTAAATAACAAAGCTAAAACAGTGGTGGGGTGCCCCCTCCATGCAGGCAAGGTAGCCGGAAGTGCTGACTTTAGGCGGAAAGACAAGTACTTGACTCAAGATGGATTCCGGATATTGATACATAACAAATAATAGTGATTTATTAGATTGAAACAGATTCATCGAGAACGTTGCAGTTTGCACTTTTGATAAAGTATTGTCGTTGTTTTTAGCCTAAAATGTCAAATAAAAGTGATACATGGAATCACTTTGTAACAAAAGGGATCGAGTGGCGTATGTGCGAACCCCTCCTAACACAAGTGTTTCAAGCTTACCAGGAGTGGTTAAAAAGAGTAATGGTAATTAATGAGATTACTAATATGTTATTTAAAAAAATATTAAAGTTCAATTAAAGAAAAAATCGCAAATTCTTGAAATTTCATGTTTAAAAATGTCGCAAATAATTGAAAATCGATCTTTTAATCTTCGATTTGATTGATAAGATTCTAGTATCTTCGATTCAAATCGATTCAGAGATCGATTTTTTTAAGAGTGAATCGACATTTGTTTGTTATTACCATAGACGTATATAAAACCATGTAATTACTTTCTTTATTTAACTGGCTTTACGGCTCTGGGTTCTAGCCTTTCTGAGCTTATCATTTCTTTCAGAATCTTTTTATATATTTTTTCTTCACAATATGCTGATGCTTCACATTGCGAAGTTTTTGGGAGATTTTGGTGACAGCTCAACCCAGCGGACTGTCGATGACGACATTCACTCAAGTTCATAAGGCGCCCAAGTGATCAAATTAACTTGAAATTTATATCTTCCCTAATATTATATTTTCCCTAATAATTAACTCGCGCAGACACTTAATTCACAAAATTGCATTTTTTTATGAATCAAAATCCACTTCAAATCATTATTCAAGCGACAAAACAGGAGCGACAATCCGCCGACGAACCGCCGAATTAAAAATTTTAGAAATAATATAAAATAACCTTTATTTTAGCGTAACGGCGGAAAGGATTATGCAGTAAAAACGTAAGTTCAAGGTTTAAAAACAGGGTGTGAATAATAATTTCTTAACCCATGTTATTAACTATTAATCAGAAATCTGCTTCTTGTGGTTTTCTTACTTACATATACCTATACCTAAATAAAATTTCATTGAAAATGTTAATTTTTCTTCTGCTTTCAATCTGGTGTTGACCTTGCACTTGATAAACACTTATACATTTAACACAAGATTTACATGTTTACTTGTATCTGTAGTAATGCCATTTTGGACTTCAATGGGATCAGATACCCGAAATTCAATTTTATAAAAATATTTTACAAAACAATATTGACCTAACTGAAGAGAGAGAGAGGAGACGAAATAATAAATAATTCGCAAGATTATGAAATGGAAGAGGTTTTAGGATTTATTTAAATAAATAAACCATTTTAATTCACTTAAAATCATTGTTTCGTTTATAAAATTAAATATAATGATGTATTTCTTAAAATACCACAAGTGAGCTGCTCTGAATACGTCCTATTACAATGATGTCAATCAAACTTAGGTAAGTCTAGTGTGATTTTTTTCAAACACCGATATAATTAGCTCATACACATCAAAATGCGGTATGTCCAAACTTTAACCCGCTTTTTAGCTAATCTTATTATTGATTTAATAGTTTTTTTTTAAATTACATTATATGCAAATTCCTAAAGAAATAGTCTGATTATACAAAACAACAGATATTATAAAATCTTACACCAAAACACATATAACATCATTTTCCCCCCTTTCACTTTAGCGGACGTAACGGGTTATGGGGATATTTAACGACACAATTATGGTGAAAGTTCTTTAATAAGGTCTTGTTTACGATTCCTCAGAGAACTTCCACAAAGTATGCAAACATGCTTGTGGCCACGGAAAGATGAAGCACCCGGTTTGTTAGGTAACCCGGAGTTGACATGGTGTATTGCCAATTGCTGACAGGCATCACATACGTAATCTTCTTAGACATAGACATAGACATGCATTTATTCAGCAACTTACACTCATACAGTTTTGATACAGAAAATAAAATAATACATAAAAACATCAAAGATAAAAGTAAATAACAAAAAACAGTCATAAAATGATCCAATTACATGAGTGATGTGATGCTGAAAAGGGCACTGACTCAACATAATGCTATCGCAGGATTGCGGTAGCGTTGGTTTTCAGCAATGCCCATTGAGGTTGGACTCGCCTGCGAGGATAGTATGTTCGCTTTATTTCTATTTTCGAGAAAGATGTTATTAAAATAATAAAATAAAATAATGGTAATGAAAAAGGATGGGAACTTTATTCATGCAGTAGGTATATATAAATGTATATAATAAATAATATAATGAGAATTTACAATAAAACAATATAGATATTTATATTATACTATGAAAATATAATGCAGCTATTTTATTCGCCCTAAATGTTAACGTGACAAAAAGATTCTTTTACTTTTACCTTGAAAAGGCTGATGGTATTTAGTTGGCGGATAGGTGGGGGCAAGTTGTTCCAGCATTTAGTAGCTGCATATCGGAAACTACCACGGAATGCTGCCGTTGTGTGTTTCGGTATTGAAAGGATATTTGATTTTGTTCGAATGTCCTTAAAATTACCGTCCTTGCGCCATTTTAGTTTTTCTAATAGATACCCGGGCTTTGTGTTTTGAAAGACACCGAACATTAGTGTTGCTAAATGTAGTGCTCTTAATTGGGACATTCTTAATAACTTTCATTTATTTAAATAGGGACTGACGTGCGTTCGTGGGGGAATGTGGTGTATATACCTGGCACAAGCATTTTGGATCCTCTGAATTATTCGGTCAGTTTTCGAAAGTAGCCTTGGTCCATATACCGTATCGGCATAGTTTAGCCTGGAGAGTACAAGGGAGTTGCAAAGCTTAATGCGCAGATCTTCACTCAAAAAGTCACGTATTCGGTATAATACTTTTAGTCTGTAAAAGCAATTACGTGCGATCTCGATCACGTGTCTCTCAAAGCGAAGCGCGTCATCCATAAGCAATCCCAGATTCTTAGCTTCAGTCACACGATTTATCTTCTCCCCGAGGACACACAGATCAGGATTATTTGCAACTATTCGATTTATCTGTCGCTTTGATCCCAATACTATGTATTTTGATTTTGCTGGATTGAGTACAAGAGTGTTGGCTTCTGACCACTGGGCGATTGTCGTTAGATCTCTATTTAAGTTATTAACAGCCCAGTTAGTTTGACTTGTTACAAAGGAAAGATATACCTGCAAATCGTCTGCATACATATGATATTTACAGTTCTGAATGGCTGTACTAATATCTGCTATATACAGTATGAATAAAAGAGGGCCTAGTATGGATCCTTGTGGAACTCCTCTCGTTACAGGACAAGGACTTGATAGAGTATGAGTACCATCTTTTTTAATTATTTTAACCAACTGCATGCGATCATTTAGATAACTGGAGAACCACTTGATTGCGGTTGGATCGAATCCATAATAGGAAAGCTTGGACAATAATAATTCGGTGTTAAGAGACTCGAAAGCTCGTGAGAAATCAAGTAGTGTCATGATTGTTCCTTCACCTATATCTTGAGATGCTAAAATATTGTCCACTACGTCTAATAGTGCTGTTGTCGTGCTGTGATGCTTTCTAAAACCAGACTGCAGTTTTGGTAGTATGTGATTACTCTCCAAGTACGCTTCAAGCTGTGTACATACTACTCTTTCCAGTATTTTCGACAAGCAGGGTAGGATGCTGATAGGGCGCAGGTCTTTGAAATTTATAATGCTATTGGTTTTTGGAATTGGTGTAACCAAAGCGGTTTTCCAGACGTCAGGGAAATAAGACGTGGTTATCGATCTGTTAACTATCGCGGTGATTACTTTTAGCGTGTAAGGAAGTGTTAAAACAACCATATCCAGGCATATGCCGTCAGCGCCCAAAGCGTTTGACTTAAGTGAATTAATTATTTTGGCTATTGTGTTTTCGTCTGTAACACTTAACTTAAATTTTGAAGAGCAAAATCGATGGGAGCCAAAGAAAACATGTTCTGAATCGGGTGCTGAATCATTTCCAGGTATATTGCAAAAGTGAGAATTAATCAAATCCGGATCGTTGAGTTGGTCAGGAATTACATAGTCTCTAGATTTTTCTGATATGTTTATTGTCCGTTTAAGATTGATCTAAAGAGCTTTAGAAATAGTTAAATTGCGGTTTATATGTTGATTAAAATAGGCCTGTTTTTCGCGGTATAACGCTGAGTTTACAGCATGCTTAAGTTCTTTGTAATATCTTTTATGCTTCTCTAATCTAGTTAAGCGAAAACGATTATGTGCTTCATTCTTCAGTGATCTTCACTATTTCTTCAGTGATCTTTAACAGGAATTAGAGTTGTATTATGATGATGTATTATGTTAGAGTAATAAAGTAAATAGGTATGTAAATACGTACTATACTTGAGGAATTCCACTCGCAGATCTTAGAAATTACTCTGGTATCAAGCTCAAAAACGACATGGTGGCGAAGTGTATCAATGCATATGTTAAAATTAACACATATCAATAGCAGTGTAGTTTGCACGATGTCTCTCACAATTATCCAAGATGTGAAAAAATCAGTCCGTAAAACAATACCGAGGTCAAAACAACAGAAGGAAGTACCCCGTACCCCGCACACTCTTCCGCGCCTCCACTACGTCCTCAGCTCGTCCAACGCACACTGGTTAAAAGATATATCTCACAGTGTGAAGGGCAATCGTGGGATATAATTTATATCTCGGGTTTACCCCGAAGTTTTTAGAAGATTTTGATGACGGCTTAATTCAGCAAACAGTTGATTAGAACGGTACTATCTCAAGTTACTCTGAGTGAGGACTAAAGCAAGTCCTATTAGGGCATGTGGATGTCCTAATAGCACTTGCTTTAGTCGATCGTCGACTTGATGATTGTCAAAGTACCTTAACTTTGCAGGGAATTTTTGTTCCAATCTTACCCATACCTTGACCCCCAATTTGTATATAAAACACAAATTTTTTTAGGTCTAATAAAGTGCTTGCGTCTCTGAGGCTACTTTAATTCTATTGCCTACGTTTAATACTATATAATAATATTTTTGGTTGCATTTTTGCTTTCATGGCTTAGATCAATTAAATACCCGATAGCTGCAAAAGCTTTTTACCGTGATTTTTAAAATAAATGCAAAAAAAAACATCATTCAACGGTAGCAGCCGAGATTGAAATGTTGTAACCTTGTAATAGAACAGAAAATATCGTACTGCAGTGCGCATGTTAAAATTTGATACCTGCGCAGTTCATGAACCCAATTAATCAATATTAAAAACATTTATAAAGATTATAAATTATATTTTCATAAAATTTACCAGCAAAAACATGACTAAGACACTTTTTTAATTACTCTAAATATAAACGCTTTTTACCAAATTATTAACGCAATTAGCTTTAGTAAAGTAGTTCAATCTATATGCTAAAATTTAATGGCTTCTATGCCTTGCAGTACATAGCAGTACGTAACTCTAAGAAAAAAAAATCTGTAATACCTCATTAGGTCAGCTAGCCGCATTGTCTTGATCTTGTATTGCTGTCTCTTTCTTTTACATAACTTTTTACATAACGTTCTTTTTCTTGACCTTAAACCTTGCTTGTCACTGTTCACACAACGCAGGGATTACATTTTATTTACGGATTGTCAGATTTTGCCTATAGTCTGATCATTGAGTAATATGTCTAAACATATTGGCTTAGTTCGATGAAAACCTGTAATAAGTTTTTTTAAAAGTGTAAATAATTTGTTTAATAATATTTGGAAGGGAATTCGGGATAATAACTTATTCATATTCAGGCAAAATTTTTATTTTTCAAAGTGAATGTGTTAGTGAAATATCTAATTATTCAAGATGAAATTTAAAATGTATTTATACATTGATTGTGGTTAATATTAAATAGTACGCAATGAGTCGTAAATTGTGGAGCAGGTTCTAAATAGTTAAATTATATTTCTGCAAACTTTGCACATAACACGAGAGATAAACTGTCACAAATGTAATTTGTAAAAAAAATTAATTTTCTAAGACACGTATGGCTTTCACTATTTATAGATTGTTTTTATTTAATATGTGCTTTTACTTTGAAGTGAACATTTATTTGTCTTTTTTCTGCATAAAAATAGACAATAATACTGTCTTATTGATATTAAATGACAGAAAACCCATTTCAATAATTCAACAACTTTCGGATTAATGTTGTAGGTAATCTATATACCTATACAAATGACATACCTAATTAATTAATTATCTGTGATATAGTCTGTATCGGCTTCTCAACATAGATTACTTCTCAAGTTCCATATCAAGTTCGCTTTGTTTCGCATGTCACTGTGTTGTTTTTTTAAATTTTAATTTTTATGTTTACTTTTAAATTACAAATACTGAGGTGAATTTATTTGCAGTGTTCGTGATGTTAATTGCACTTTTAGACTTATGTGTAAAACGCTTTCCACTAGCAAATTGAAACGTAAGTACTACATGTTTTCCTAAATTATTATCTTAATGTACTTTTTGTGTTATTGACGTTAATATTATTTAAATTATATTTTTTGCGTTATGATATACTTGATTTAACCACCATTAAAACTATTTGACTTATTTAGGCCTTTTTATGTACAATTTTTAGCCATACAGAACGAACTGTCATTAATTAAATCGTACAATTTTTATCTCCCACGTAGTGTAATTATTTAATTAACTTATGATTCCATCTCCTGTGTACGCGTCTTCGGTTTTGATTAAACTTGTGAAAGTAACAATAAAATATTACCTTAGGTATACGTTTCTACTTTAAAAATAAGTGTCTATTCATAACAAACGTATTATTCCATCTGTAGTAGGAAACAGTAGATGAAGCCACTATGTTATACCATTGTAATTCTTCCGACTCAGAAGTGATTAGTGGGAGAAAGTGAACAAAAACATTTGGATTCTTCTTTTTTATCCCACCTGTGGGACAGCTTGGTGAAAATAAAGTGGATTAATTTGTATATAAGATATAAGATTAAGTAGATTATTTTGCAGTAACAAACGCATATGTTTCACAACAGCTCTAGTTTTGATACTTAAGCACATATTACTTTTATTTTAATAATTTTATTCTTTCAAGATCATATTACTTTTGAAAAAAAAAGCAACACACTCAAGTTGAGAACCTCCTCCTTTTTAAATCGGTTAGTAACCAACATAACTACTTTTCTTAAAAATATTTAATTAAAAATGTCTTATTTTTTATAACATAACATATCTTCAAATGTTTACATCAATATACAATAGAGTGTCGATTATCTAAACTAATTGGGGGACATGGGTGTTCGGAAAACCAGTTCATTTGGATAATTGAACTGTATAATTTTATGTACTAATATACCAAGAAAACATATTTATATGTAATACAAAGGACAGTGGCGAAATAATATGTGATGGAATTATTGTCTACTTAAGTCACCATTACAGATATCAATAAAATAATTTACTTTGTTTTATCTAATCAAGCTTATGGCCTAAAATCATCTTACCTAATTTAAAACTAAATTGACTAGTTGTTGTGCCAAATTGTTGATAGAATTATTAAGCATCTACTTATGTCACTATTACAGATATCAATAATTTACTATGTATTATCTAATCATGCTTATGGTCTACCGTCTAGTCTAGAAAAAAATCATCATACACAATTCAAAACTTAATTGACTAGTTGTTGTAGTTGTTATCATAGATAATACCTATATACCAGAGTAGATGCGCCACTAACGTTTCAGTTTTTGAAGTAGTGTACCCTGCACGCTAGATGACGCTGTAGTCTTTAGTAAAATGCGGACTGCAGTAAGTATCACTAGATGGCGTATTTTATGCAATTATTTACGAAATCTACAATTTTATTATCAATGTTTATTTTATCTACTAGATAATTATTGTATATTAAAGTAAGGTTACAAAAAAAGCAACGCACTACCGAGCACATGGTAAATCACCAGATAAACTTCCAAATAACAATTTCATTGATACCAGTGGGGATCGAACTAGGGTTATTTGTATACTGTGGAATTTACAGTGAGAACTATCCAATTGCGCTACCTCGGACCTTTTCAATGTGACAAAAATGTCTAATTATTGGATATCTCCAATAATGATCTGAAATCTCCAAAAAGACATTTTGTAGATAACATTAACTAATAAAACTAGGCCTTCACATAAGGTTTTTTTTATATTAATATCAAAGATGAAGAAAACGATGAAGAAATTTGATAAATAATCATAAAACATCTTATTATGATTTTCAGAGTTTTTTCAAAGTAGAGGAATGAAAAGTTACAAAATATTTTTATTGTATTTTTAATATTCTTTATTTGTGGTTTTTCAATCAATTGAATTTGAGTTATTAAACTTCATCTTTGAATGAACACAACAGCAATGGATGTCTACTAGACCTTTTGAATAGTCTCTTCTCTTTCTTAAATATAATTGAGTAGTTATGCATTTTACACATATCATTTCTTACATATTTTTATACACTTATGAACTAAATACTCGTCGACATGTATTTTATTTAGAAAACTTCTACATATACTAATGCATTCTTTAGAATTCCCTCTATGCTAGTAATTACCCTATATAAACATATATGAAAATTATATTGACTATAATATAATTGTTGTTGTAATGATTTGTCAATTAAGGTGTTTTATACCATACAGCTTAGTCTGATGTGTATTTTGTTTAAACTAGAAATCTTTAATTCCTGACTTCCTGCAGTAGTATGACCGAAGAAAAAAAGTTCAGGATTTTAAACTCTATGTTTTTACATATTTTGCATTTGTAGATGCAAGAAAATAAAAAGTCACATAAAATTTGTTTGGGAGGTTGCATTCTCCTTTCTTTTATTACCGTTGTAAGGAAGACTATAAATAAAGTCAGAAAGCTTAGTAAACCAAAAATATTGTATAATCAATATTGAACATGTAGTAACCCTTTATAATTAACGTTTAAAGAAGTCTTTAATTTTGATCTGTCGAAGCGAACCTACCCTCTTACGAGCAACTAAGTCACGCACTTTTTTAGGAGAGATATCTGATACTGGTCACTGTCATTTTGAGCTTCAAACCATCGCAAAGCAGTATCTAAGCATGTAAACATTTCAGAAGCAGTAGGAATATTTTTGCCTTCATTTTCTGAACCACTACACGACATCGAGGTCGACAATTTCACTATCTTGCAAGATTTACCTACCCTGAATCTGTATTGTCAACTGTCATCTATACTTGAACCTCTTCTTCATCACATTCATGGCAATTGAGTTCTTGTAGCATATTTGGCATTTCAGACATATTATTCTGTTCTTCATTTCCACTTTCACTTTGAGAACTTTTGGCTATACTCAAAATTTTATTCCAGGCTTTTCTTAAAGTCTATTCTTTAAACTGTCCCAAGCTGCTCCGATCATGTAAGATCCATCTGTTAAATCAATTTTTTTATAATTTCTAATTAGACTTTGCTCTCCCTCCTCCTCTTTTTAGCAACAACTCACGTAGCAATTTTACAAATAAACAGACAAAATTTTACAACAAATTACAAACATAAGAAATTTTGCGTGTAATTAAAAAACAAAATAAATGGTCATTGATCTAATGTTTTTAACTAGCTGCGCCCCGCGGTTTCAGTTCAAGTTATGTTAAATTTTTTGAATTTTTCATTATCTCTTAAATTATGTGTTCAAATGACATACTATAAATACCAAAGGTTATCTTCTTATAATTTTCTTGATGATGAAGTAACTTTCGTTCGTAAGAATTATTATGCCATGCCTAATAATAATGCTCGTAAATAACTTTAATTTTCAATATTTATTTGTCACATATGCTTTTTTTTTGTTTTTTTTTTTATAAAAAAAGTTTCACCCACTCTAGGATTTTCTCCTGTATCGTGGAGGCAGTTTACATACATAAATTGCACAATGACAAACATCCAGACCCAGAACAATTACTAAATACTTGTACCATGCGGGATTCGAACCCGCAGTCATCAGTGCTATAACTCATTATTAGTTATTATTTATTGCACCAACAAAGTACACACTATTACATACAAAAATATCAGAAAAAAAAGAAACATATAACATGCTATTTCAATTATAGGTGCAAACAGCATTCTTTGAAAGTCACATACATTAACTTATGTTGTGAAGAAATTAAATTTATTTATATTAAAATGTATCATTATTATAAGGAATTTATTATACAATTGATTAACTTATTAGTACCATTAACAACAACAATAATAAAATTTTATCAATGCATTACACTATGTCAAGAGCAATATATCATTTAAAAACTAATAAAGATAAAAACATCAATTAAATTTTAAACAAATCGAAATGTCATTAAAATAAAAATTTATATTATAAGTCAAAATTAAAAATTGAAAGAAAAATAAAAATAACACTCACACATATTCAAATGAAAATTACCTATCGTACATAATAATCAAATTATTGTCTTATGACTTGAGCTGCAAATTTTTTAAATTGTGTTAAGGAGTTTGAGAAAATGTCTAGCTGAGAAGATCCTTTTCTGTTTCACTGGATATAGAGTTGTGAAGGAGATTGTAACTCCTCATCGCTCTGTTTAATGGAGCATAATGACCCAAATTTCACATAGCTGGATAACTTTTAAAAGGTGGTTTCTTAAGTCTGTATGGCTTTCTAGGTACAGCAATATTTACTCTAGATAAAAGATCATGGGTTTCAAAATTTCCATTTATTAGCTTATACAGAAATATGATGTCAAGTAGTTCCCTACGGTGTCGGAATGATTTGAGACGCAAATGTAGTAGTAAATCGTTGTGGCTTGAGAGTTTCTTGGTTAAGTTGCAACTATAGGACATATGCCATAAAAATCGCTTTTGTACACTCTCTAATCGTTTGAAATATGTACCGTAGTGTGGATTCCACACAGTACTGCCATATTCTAACATCTACGTACAAGGCAGTTATACACTGTAATTTTTGTCATGGGATTCTTTACAGTTTCGGAGGACAAAGCCCAACATTCTAAAAGCCTTTTTTATAATATTGTCAATATGAATATTGAAGAGTAGTTTGCTGTCAATGATGACTCCTACGTCTCGAATGTGGCTAACCTCTCTTAGTGGCATATCCTTGATATGATAGAGTCTGGTGGCTCGCACTACTTGACATTTATCAGGATTCATGCTCATTCCGTTCTCAGTACACCACATCGCTAAATCATTGCAGTAATAATGCATCATCAGATGAGTTAACTATTCTATATAATTTTAAGTCGTCAGCGAACATTGAGAATTTAGAGTCCAGGAAACATTTTCCAACGTCGTTGATGAAAATTTTGAAAAATAAAGGACCTAAGTGAGACCCTTGAGGTGCTCCGGAATATAACAGTAAATGCTTTGGATTTATACCCTCCGGTCACAACTATTGATTGTCTATCTGAAAGGTATGATCTAAACCAGTTTAAAAACATACCGGCTATTCCGATATAGGAAAGTTTGTGTAACAGAGTTTCGTGACCTGTCGAACCTTACCCTGTCGAAGGCCTTACTGAAATCGGTGTATATTGCATCGTATGATTTCCCGTGATCGAGCCCCTCAGCAAGGTCCTCGACGAATGCTAAGCATTGCTAATAATAATAATCATTGCTAAGCTACTAAACCACGGAGTCGTCAAATTGTGGTTATGTGGAAATAGGTATATGGTATTTATTGCGGACTTTTTTAAAATAAAATTTAAATTTAAAATTAGTTCTATAGATAAAACGTGTTAAAACAAAGAGGTATGAACGTCGCGCTGAAGCGCCACTGCCGCCGCCGCAAGTTGCTTCGCGCCATTGCTGCCAGGTTGAGTATTCGGCGCAGCATGCCAGCCAGATTGACTCATATAGAGATTATTAATCAAATGAAATATGTTCTGGATGAATTGACCACAATCCAGATGATGTAGGTAAAATTTAGAGATCCGTCATGGTGTGTGATGGTGAAATTAAATAGTTGTAATGAATCCAAATAACTCCTTGGGGAACAACCTATGATAAATTCCGTAAGATATGCAAATATGCAGAAATATGCAATGCCTCTTTAAAAGGCCCATGGGTCAAGCCAATGAGAAAGAACGCAGTTATCTACCATTTGAGCAGCTCTGCATTATATTTAGGACTTCTTATTGTTATGTAGTAATAGGCAAGCAGCTAAACAGCAGTGTTTGTTTAGTAATAGTCCAAGATGACTAAGAATACACTAAATTGGATTGTCTACACCATAAGTCCAGTCTGTTTTTAAAACTATTTGCAGAGGGAGCATTAACTATGTCTTAAGTCAACTTGTTCCTTATGTTTATGACTCAGTTCTTTAGTGTGTAATGTCAGTGTCACACATTAGTGTTTGGGTCAATTTCATAAAGTATTGATATCAAGCTTGGTGGATGGATACTGCTGCTGTTAAAATATGTGACATTTGTTTACAATTATATGGGTATATGTCTGTCAGAATTTTGTAGGTCTTAATAATGTTTCCTCCAGTTTAATAATGTTTCAGCATAGTTACATTTAATTTTTATATTCTCTATTTGTATGGCTTTTTGGGAAGGCAGCAGGGAATTAATATTCGGGGCCATCATCGGGGGGCATTTGGCATATTCTTGGTAATTAAATGCACAAATCTGTTTTCTGAAGGATAGTTGCGACTAAATTTAATCATCCCCAAAGACTGTTTAGCAAAGCTTCAACTTCAGAGACAAAGTTCGTTCTACTGTGTTTGATTACCAACAAAGTATTCCTGTGGAATATTGATATTGTCAATGTATAAGATAATTAAGATATCATCAGTGCTGTTTTCTTTAATTAATGTTACTACTGGCTTGCAATAAATTGTTTTAGGTAATAAACTTTACTAGATTATTTTCATTTTACTAAGAATAAAGATATCTTCATATCTGCCATTATAATATTGTGTTAAAAATTGGTAGAATAAAACAAATAATCATAAAATAATATGTACATACATGTAATCATAATAATATTTTAAAAAAAAATATTCTCTTTATGTTAGGTTGCTTTTATTATACTATCAGTGTATATTTGTTTTAAATTATAATTGTTTGCATTAGAATATACACTAAACATCACTATTATTTTTGGGAATTATAATTAATTATATTCACATTTAGACACCAATTTGATAAGGAATAACTAACTACTCATTTATAATAATTTGTTTGCAAAACAAAAGTTTATAAAAATATTTATAATTTGTTTATAATGATAAAACAGTTATAAATATGACAACAATAATGCCTCGTTGGTCTAGTGGTTATAGTAATGCGACTGCTGGTCATGAGGTCCTGGGTTCAAATCCCGGGTCAGGCCAAAAATTAATTATTGAGTTTATTCGTCAAGAAATTCTCAGTAGTTGCCCGGAGTCAGGAAGTCGGCGGTGGCTCACCCCCGTGCCTGAGAAACCACGTAAAGCCGTTGGTCCTGCGCCTAAACTCTCTCTGGTCGTGTTGGTTTACCGTCCCATCGGATTATGGGAGTGAGGGAATAGAGAGTGCACCTGTGCTTGCGCATACACTTGGGCACTATAATCCTGTCCTGCTCCGATGGCTAGCCTCCGTTGAGGCAGGCCGCCGTGGCCGGAATTCGGTCTGGAGGACATTATAATAATAATTAATAAATCCATACTGCAGCCCATGAATACCTGTAGAGAACTTAAATCCAAAACTGTTGTCACTCCTTGTCCCACCGACGACATGGAAACTATTAGCTATTGAATATTTTCTCACTCAATATACGAACGATAGATATAGATTCCGTACCAATAATAGAGATACTTATGTTAATAGTTGATAGCTGGCTGTTCACACTGCCGGCGAGAACTCTGCACTAGTTTGTCGCAGCAACTAGAGCTATTAAAGATAAAACACGCAATAAAAAAATCACAGCAAAAAAGTACAACAACTGTAGATACACTTATTTGTGATAGAAAAACATAAGAGATTGGTATTAATCCAGATGAACTTGAAAATGAACTTTTAATAATAAAACGTAAACCAACTTGATAAATAAAAAGAATACTATATTTTCATATTCTGAATTTGATGCTAAGACAAGTGTATAGAAGGATTAAATCTGTTACTTCAGAATGAAATCTCACCAAAAACCTAAATGTGAAGAAGAAGCAGAATTTGGTACAAATAACGTTCAGGGTTGATGGTTTTGCCGATGAAGGGGTTAACATATGAATGGACGCCAAATTAATTAGCAATTGCATAAATCGTGGGATCTATAGAAATTTAACCTACAATGTTCTTGGATCTGATGAAGAGCTTGGCATCCATCCAGATATTAATTCTTTTACCGGTCAAGCCGAATTTCGTTTGTACCGAACCCTTTTCACTTTTAGGTTTTTGGTGTGATATTACTATTAATTTTTGAGCAAAAGTTTTATCCCATTATTATTGTACTTCTTGCTCTTCATTGTTTTGTTTTTTAATCAATACAATGATTAAAAATAAATGTTAACAAATTTATTGCCGTATCAAAGTTAAAGTTTGGTTTCAAGTACTGTACTTCGAACTAACTTTGTTGACACTTATATCGTAATTTTTAAAAATCAGCAATATTTTGTGTGTGTAGGACTAATAGTTTGTTCAAGTTTTGTGGGGGATGCTTCAAATTGGCTTGAAATGATGGATATATTAACATGTCCACACCACTGGTGCGCGTCGCCTTTTTCCTTTCCGACCTTGGTTAACAAACTGCCGTGTGTCTAGATAATTTTATTCTTTTTAATTCTTTGAAGTTAGATTTCATATTTTATCAAAAGTTAGTTTTTTTACCTTTTTGTGTGCTCTAAGGAATGTCACTATTTCAATATCCTATACCTTTAAACGAGCATATATATATATATATATATATATATATATATATAATCGGATTCGCTGAAACGGTTCCTACGATTTTCATAAAATTTAGTGTTCAGGGATTTTCGGGGGCAATAAATCGATCTAGCTAGGATTCATTTTTAGAAAATGTCTAAAAAAACTTTGTCCGTGTTTTCAGGCAATGAAAAACTGCTACAATATAAGAAGGTAAATTTTGACAGTGTATTAATGATTGTAATAGCTACAGTGGATATCGGGCAGTCGCGAAATCGTATTGTCCTGGTTCGCGTCCTTTTTTCCCCTTTTTTTTCAAGTTCCCTTCTTTTGTGGTAAAATCTATTATTTCGAGCCCCTTTTTTAGTATTTTTTAAAAAAAAATATGAAAATTTAAATTAAACTAATTGCACTCATGATTTTTTATTCAAATAACCGGTTCAGGTTTTTCTATTATGTCAATAAGATCAAAAAATATTATTCATGTTTCGTCAGTATGTAATTTGTATCTAAATATTATTTCCAAAACACACGATTTCCAAAAAAAAAAAACCGAGGAAAGCTTGGTCATCCAGGTACTTAATAAATACAGTAGACCTTCGATAATCCGGCCCCTGGCTAATCCGCACCCCCTTGTAATCCGACATGCCTTAAATGAATCCGTTATGGGGGGGGGGGGGTGTTCTTCGCGAATACGTGGACAAACAGGTTGCATTTATTTCAGGCCATTGTCTCAGTTTAAGTGTGATTATGGGGTTGCAGCAACGGACATCCATCATTTACTTAATTTCACATGACTTTTTTTAATGTTTAATATTTAATATGTAATTTGTCGGATTACCAGGTACTCTTTTTCAAAAATTTCCGGACTACCATGGGGCTGTGGCAGTGCTCTATAGTCCGACAAATTTGATAATCCGACACCGCCTTGCAAAACGTTTGTCGGATTACCGCGGATCTCCTGTAATATAGAAGAGTTTTTTTTTATAGAAGAGGGGGCAAACGAGCATGCGGCTCACCTGATGTTAAGTGACTACCGCCACCCATGATCAACCGCAACACCAGGAGCCCAGGGCCCTTTAGAAAGGAGTTAAAGCCCGACTGCAGAATGTGAAGACAATTTATTCTTTTTAGCCGTTTGAAGTCTGCTTTTACTTTTTACTAAAAGTATTTTTTTTACCCTTTTGAGTACATAGTTAAAACAATATCACAATGTCGCCTAAATAGTTCTATTTACAATTTCACCACCTATTTTTCCACTTACAGGAGTGGAATTTTTTTTATCCAAATTTGTATGGAACTATCCCTATAGAACTTATTATTCAATAAAAAAGAATTATCATTACGAGCTTCCAATTGATGAAGATATAGCGTAACATACAAACAAAAATACCTATTTTTAAACCTCCTTTTTTTGAAGTCGATTAAACAGGAACTTTAATGCTTAGAGAGTTTATCTTATGCTAAACAATTTTATTTTTCATTAATTTATTGATTATCTTGTTTGATTTCCAGATGGTCCTTATATTTAAAACCAATGTAACCAGTTGCGCACATCCACCTGTTCCTCATAATCCTCGCAATGGCGGAGGAGCAAGCGTGCCTTGTGAGTGCGCGGTCCGACTCTGAAAGCTCTTCTAAACTAGGCAGCTTTGGGTCCATATCGCGCACAATGACTTACACGGAAGATAGACTTACAGGTAACATTAATAGAAATTACAGAATTATTTGTTTAATAATATACCGTTACCGTTACAGCCTATTAAAGTGCATGCTGAATATAGGCTCCCCATAGATTGCCTTATAGGGGGGGACAATTGCCATAGTTGCCAAGCTTGGTGAGCAGGCTGGCAAATACACTTTTTTCTAAGTTGTTATTAGGAATCTCCTGATTTGTTTCCCTCGTCGGCTCTTACGAAACCCACAGGGTGATAATAGGGTATTCATAATGGGTGCGTTTGGCAGAAAAAAGCGCTAGCAAGCGCTTACTAGCGCTAAAATAGTTTTCGGCCAGGACACGATTGCTACTTCAGTAGCGCTGACACAATCCGCCATTTTGCTTATTTAATTTGTTTGTTTTGAAGTAGAGTTTATAAGTTGTTTTGTGCAATATTAGTTTTAAGTAATATAATGACATGAATATACCTATAAATGTTATTAAAAATTCATGATTGGTAAGTTTTTAATATGAATATTTCACAAACCATATATTTAAATTAGGTTAGGTTCCCCGGTTAAAACTAACATCGTGTCCTAGAGGAAAACAGCTACTTACGATTTGACAGCGCTTACCGCTTACGGTCGCCATTTTGCTTACAAGCGCTTGCTAGCGCTTTTTTCTGCCGAACGCAGCCAATATTCATATTCTTACACCACCACAACGCGGTAATGTTCTTATATTTAATTACATTGTTTTGAAGTAGATAATTGTCAATAACTTAATATATTTAATTTCTTTAATTTTGCTACAGGAACAGAAGGCGCTGGGGAGCCTGGAAATGTAGCTAATACAACAGTCAACCCACCCGAACAAATCCCTGATGGCAATGAGAGTGGGGAGCTGTTAGACTATAATGACTCCAGTGTACTAGAACAGTTTCATGAAGATGCGTTGCGCCAGGTGGTTATAAATATGAGCATAATTCAATATAATATATGTATTAATTTAATATTATAATGGATTTGGATAGTTAATGACCTATCATATCCTGTAGGTGTCATAATAGTACAACTGAAAAAATAAATAAAGTGGTGGTATATAATTACTTATATCCAATACTGACGGCTCCGTGGCGCAGTGACTTAGCTATGAGTTACAGCGCTAAGGGCCGCGGGTTCGTATCCCGCACGGAACAAGTATTTGTATGGCCTACAAGTTATTGTTCAGGGTCTGAATGTTCGTCCTTGTGAAGATTATGTTTGTTAACTGCCCCTAGCTACAAGAGAAAATCCTAGTGTAATCTATTGTAATCCTAGGTAACATTCATAATAAAAAAATACTGGGTTTCCTAAATACCTCCAGCCATTTAGTCTAGTGGTTTTGTAAAGTTATGGGTTATTATTAAGTTGATGATTGGCTATCATTCATTTAAAAAAAATCGTTTTTTGTAGCATGAACGGTATTTTTTATTCATTCAGGATTTGTTTTAGATAATTAAAACCTTGTTGGTATTTTTTTCTATGACTAACTAACACGCATTATCTAAGACGCTTGGTCGTTTGGGTTATACTTTGCGGCCAAATAATTGTATATCAAATGCAAAAATTGATATAAACTCAAACTATATTTCTGCATAATATGATAATTATTTTTACTTCTGCAGGCTGGCTGTGGTCTGTCTCAAGCCCGTGTGCTACTTGCTGTGACCCTCGCTATTGCGGGGACGTCCTTAGAGTTGTCCGCCATACCTTTCGTTTTGCCGTCTGCAGAGATTGAGCTCTGTATATTGCCGCATGAGAAGAATTGGCTTGGTTTGTTTATAAGTTATTTTTTAATCCTAGACTTCTTAGCTTATTTAGCCTTATTGCCTTATTGGATGCCTTTCAAAAGTCAACTGCTGAACATAGACCTCCCTGACAGATTGAGGCAATCTAACAAGGAGATCTATAAAGGTGAAATTTGCCACGGTCGCAAGGCTTGACAGGCGGGCTAACCGCATTTTTATTATTCAGAGTTGTATTCACGAAGATGCGTATGTGCACTACCTTACTGTGGATGTTAAATAAAATATCCAAACGTCAACTGAATATCGCAATATTTCTACAAAATACACACATATAGTCAAATTTTACAGCGTTATTTTGCTATATACTGTCAAATTTGCAGAGAAAGTTCAGAACAAGCAATATAGGCGAATGGTGAAAATAAATTGATAAAAAAATGTCAAACAGTCTGCCCTCTTTATCTTTTAAATTCAAAATGCATGGTGATACATTATTTCCACTGATTTTTATTCATAAATATCTAACGCCTACTATTTTACTTTAGGCACACACATTCGTAAGGGTCGCACGGTTACAAGTTAAGGTACCTTGTCGCGAGTTCCCCGCGCCCTTCCCTTCCGTGAACGCTTACAAAGTAATGGTGGTTAATATGCGCCATATTATAGCGCGCTGTCTTTCCATAGCGCACAGCGCGTACGATGTAAGTAGCCGCCATGGCGCTATGGCGCTTTGGTGCTATGAATATCTAGCGGCAACTAGCTCTAGCAGCAGCGCTAGCATCTGGTTGTCGCGTGATCAAATTCGCGTCACACGTCCACTCACGTGTTAGGAGTGGAAGTGTGACGCGAATTTGATCTAACAACACGCTACTCATTGCGCGCGACCGTATTTAGTATTAGACGTTGGTTAGTTAGTGTATACTGTGTATTTGTAAGTGATCGATGGACACGGTTGTCTGCTACAAAAGTAGCCTACCCTATTTTTTTTATTTTTACAGACTTATGTCAAAGCCAAAGAGTATGGTAGATTAGGTCAATAATAATATTTTTTTTTAAATAAAGGTAAATATAACTTGAGTCATTACCATGTTCTTATCCAAAAATAAAAAAAAATATCAACAATTAAAATATCGAATTATTTGTATGAAGGTCAAGTGCCCGCTAGAGAAACAGCAATTGCAAGACGTCGATAAATAAAATGTTTTGAGAAGTTATCAATTACAGTGTAGTGGCGGTGTAAGAATGAATATCCATATTATCCCGTGGGTCTCGTAAGGGGCGACTAGTAAAAGTGTTATTTCTAAATAACCGTACAAAAAAGTCACAGTGAAAAATCATTGTGACTTTGTCACGTTGATTACGTTGGATAACTAATTGTAACATTAGAACGACTTATAACGTGACTTTAAATATGCATTATAGATTTAGTATTAGGTTTGATTTCAGTAGTCGAATTTTTTATTACCTTCCTCACTTAAGCTACGAACGTACGTTTTGAAATTTACGAATTTAACCTAGCCTAGCCGATCAGTCGGTGTACTGTTCTGGTCAAAATGTCTACCTACCTTCTAAACTCAAACTAGCACCTCTTTGTAAATTCTTTGTTAAATTTCAACGCATGTCTTAAATGCGTATATTATACGCTGCTTTAAATCACTAACACTTTGTGCTTCTTTTGTGTACACTAATCGTTTTAGTTCGGCCCACGAATAAAAGTCTAGAGGTGCTAGGTCTGGTGATCTCGCCGGCCAGTTCACAGGTTCACCGCAACCTATCCACATATCACCGAATTAGCTGTGCAGATGTGTGCGCACAGAACGTTCGTTATGAGCTGGACATCCATCATGCTGGAAGTACATTCCTTGCAGATGGCTCAGAGGAACATTTTCCAACATTGTTTTGATGACGGAACGTATCATTTGCAGATACGTTACTTCCATCAATCGACCTTCAACCATATTGGAACAATGATGTGGTCGTTAATGATTGCCGCCCAAACGTTAACACTGAGTCGAACTTGATGAGCATGTTCTTTGATTTTGTGTGGGTTTTGGAAACTCCATCAGTTCTCTAATCGTGCACGTTGTAAATTCCAACACGGGTAAATATCGATTCATCGCACTGTCTAAGTTTTCACCAGACAAGACATAAAATCACGTCATTGTTAGATACTCGACATTAGAGTATTGGTACATGTTTACGGCACACACGCGGAAACATAAACGAAGCGACGGTGACGCGACGTGACGCCGTAGCTAATCACAGGTAACTGAAATAAGAGTTCAGGGCGCTGGCGGCTATGCTCTTGAGCCTGTGACCCTGCGAAAGGACAATGAAAAAGAGGCCTACAAAATTTATTGTTTTATTGCCGCTCATAAAGTAGGGTGGGTATGATTTAAGTTTCAAATTCAAAGTTTATGTTTTTATTTTTTGTAAAATGTCAATGCCAAAGGCTTTAGGCATTCTGTTCACCTGTTACACACTATTTTTTCCTAGACGGTAAAAAATTCGTCCAGTATATTGTTAGATTTAGATGTGTTAAAAAGGTTCGATAAAGTGCCATTACTTATAGGATAAAGTAGATGACACTATTACAAAGCAATGTCACCCTGAAGCCCGAATTGATCCATTTGAATGATCGATCTGAATGTGCCGGTACGTATGGCGAATGGTTAATTTAATGATTCGGTCACTAGGAATAAGTGAATGACACATGTCTAACTTGTACGCTAGCCGGTAGGTATATAACGTGAGACCTTGAGCGAGTGACAGAGCCCTGTTATCTAAGAAAGTTAACAGTAGGCAAAAACTTTGTACCCCCCCGAACGGGTTCCCGCCTTGTCGTGGCGGGGGGGCTTAGTAGCCGTGGCTTGGTCTCCCACGGTGAACAAAGAGGAACCCATCGGCTGGCCCGAGGTGAAGGGCCGGCCTGAGGTGGCCACTCCGAGTGGGCTTGGGGAGCCCACTTTGGATGTGTGCTGGTGGACTGCAGCGAGTGGGGACTCGCGCACCCTCTTCCGCTGCAGCCGAGGTGGAGTCGCGGAGGAAGAGGAGTGTTGGTATGGCGATGCGCCACTCGCCCTATCCTCCGCGACTCAAACGGGGCCGCACCGTTGATGCGGTGGTGGTGGGGCTGCGGGGGGAGAGGATTGTCGGTATTGCGAGGCGCCGCTCTCCCTACCCTCCGCAGCCGAATCTTGGTTGGCGGCGGAGCCATAGACCAGATCCGCCGCTGGGGTCGGGAAGGCTAGTACTTCTAAGTGCTCGTTTTTCCTGGCCCCATGGCTTTTGTGCATCGGACGCGGGGGCGTCTGTTGCACAGACATAATTGGAGGCCGTGGAGGAAGGCGCGCCATGTGTTCTGGTGCGCCTTACCTGTGAAGGAGAACGGGGAGGAATTTTCCTCTCCCGAGGAGGTGCTGCCATGGGGCGGCAGGCGCTAGCAGGGCCGCGGATGTGTGCGAAAGCGTTCCCGTAGCCCTGCCAATATGCGACAAAGGTGGAACACCATGGGGTTTTAGTCGGTGCGAGTCCGACATAACCCGTCCTTGCCCCCGCGAGGCGGGTATGCGTAGGCATTTCCCCATGTACCAAAAAAAAAAAAAGGCAAAAACTTAGTGAATTGAATCGATACAGAAGGGCGCGCGTAGTACGCGTGGTTGTTGCCCTTGATTCACATTAAATTTGGGATAATTTCAAATAAAAGTAGATGCCTTATTTACTCGTATTTTTAAAACTGCAATAACGGTATATTAGTTACATATTAAAGTATTAAAGAAGCGATCGAGCGGAACCAGGGCTCCAAAGTCTTTGCCAGAGATCTGTCTGTCAGAAAGAGCCAACTGTCAAAGCTGAAGACAGTGTGGCAACATCGTTTCCGGGACACCTGAGATTCTGAGTGAGATTGAGAGGTTCTATGGGCAGCTGTACACATCATCGTTGGAGCCACACGCAAGTGTGAGTAACGATCCAAGAGCAAGTCTTACCCGACACTATTCCGATGATATCCGGGACGTCAGTCTGAGCGAGATTAGAATGGCTCTCCACCACCTTAAAAACGGCAAGCCAGGGGCGAGGATGGAATTACAGCGGAGCTTCTGAAAGCGGGTGGAACACCGGTACTTGAAGTCCTTCAGAAGCTCTTCAATTCCGTCCTCCATGGTGGCACTACTCCAGAGGCGTGGAGCAGAAGCGCTGTGGTCTTGTTCTTTAAGAAAGGCGATAACGCTCTCTTGAAGAACTACAGACTGATTTCCCTTCTGAGCCGCGTCTACGTGCTGTTTTCGAGAGTCATTACGAATCGTCTCTCACGCAGACTCGACGACTTCCAGCCTCCCGAACAAGCCGGTTTCCGAAAAGGCTTCAGTACCATAGACCACATACATACCTTGCGGCAGATTGTACAGAAGACCGAAGAGTACAATCTGCCACTTTGCCTGTCATATGTGGACTATGAGAAAGCCTTTGATTCCGTCGAAATTTGGGCGGTGCTACAGTCCCTTCAGCGATGCCAAGTTGACTGTCGGTATATCGATGTGCTGAAGTGTTTGTACAGTAGGGCTACGATGGCTATACGAGTACAGAACCGGAGTTCAAAACCTATCCAACTGCAGAGAGGTGTAAGACAGGGTGATGTTATATCCCCGAAACTCTTCACCGCTGCGTTGGAAGACGTTTTCAAGCTACTGGACTGGAAAGGATACGGTATTAACATCAATGGCGAGTACATCACTCACCTTCGATTTGCCGACGATATAGTCCTTATGGCAGAATCGCTGGAGGACCTTAGCACTATGCTCAATGACCTCAATGGTGTCTCCAAACGGATAGGTCTTAAGATGAACATGGACAAAACAAAGATCATGTTTAATGTCCATGTCACACCTATGCCGGTAGTTGTTGGGAGCATTATGCTCGAAGTGGTTGACGAGTACGTTTACCTGGGACAAATAATCCGACTAGGTAAGTCAAACTTCGACCGAGAGGTCAATCAACGGATTCAACTCGGCTGTGTTCGGGAAATTACGACACATCTTCTCGTCAGGTATATCTCAATCTCTGAAAACTAAAGTGTATAACCAGTGCGTGTTGCCAGTGATGACTTACGGATCTGAGATGTGGTCCTTCACTGCTGGCCGTATGAGGACGCTCAAGGTCGCTCAGCGAGCTATGGAGAGGGCTATGCTCGGAGTTTCTCTGCGTGATAGACTCAGAAATGAGGATAGTAAAATCAGAAAACCAGAGTGACTGACATAGCCCAACGGATTAGTAAATTGAAGTGGCAATGGGCCGGCCATATAGCTCGAAGAACCGATAACCGATGGGGAAAAAAGGTTCTCAAGTGGCAGCCTCGTACCGGTAGGCGTAGTGTAGGGCGACCCCCCACTAGATGGAGTGACGACCTGGTAAGACATGCAGGAAGTCGATGGATGCAGGTGGCTCAGAACTGTGCTTTGTGGCATTACTTGGGGGAGGCCTATGTACATCAGTGGACTTGTGTAATGATGATGATGATGATGAAGTTACATATTGGAACTGAGGTATAAAATTTGGCTAGTCTTTAAAAATAACCTTATATAGTTAGTTTAGTTAGCACCAGACGAAAGATAATATATATATACAGCCTATTTAAGATCCACAAGTAGACAGAGGGCTAACAAACTGGGTTGACTGCTGCCGCGGGCCCTGAGTGATCGGCTGGTCGATTGTATATAAAAATGAAACAGTACACAACACAAGCACAAGTAAATAATAACGTGAAGTTGCTCACAAGAATCTTACACTCGTAACGTTAAATAGAATTAATTTACAGTCACAAAAACACGAATTACAAGGTAATCAACTATACATTGTACCGAGACTAATTTAATAGCTGATAATATTGTGTTGTAATTAGTAATCTTTTACAATTTGAATTGTTACTTTTTGAATTGAGATGCTACATTTATCGATTTAGGTTTTCCCAACAAGGGCAACGAACCCCAAGGGTCAACAACTGGCTGACTACGTGGAGAGAGACGGACTCTTTATGATGATCTCTTTCTTCCAGAAACTTCTTGACAGGAAGTGGACCTTGTAATCCGGGGAATAGACGAAAAATGAATGAAGTCATTATGACGACCGGACATAAACTGTTCAGTGATATCTCAGTGATCGCGAGGGTGAAAACTGGCAGCGATTACCTAATTGAAAGAGGCACACTGAACCTTAATGTTACGTTGGAGATATCACGTTTATTTAAGTCATTGCTCCATCCTCTTTGTTATTCTCTAATCCAAAGCCCCGAAAACTGTCAGTTCAAATTACAAAATCATTTTCAGTGCCTATAAAAATGCAATACAGTGCAGTGCAGCTGGTGGAATCTGTCCATGCGATTGGAGCTAAGTTCTGTAAGACCCATTGCAGAATAACCTAAACGTGGTGAGATCATCTCATTGTTTCTTAACCAAGCGTTTGTTTTCTAGTGTTGATAAGTCTGGTGGGCGGGTCGCTGGGCGCAGTGGGATGGGGTGCGTTAGGAGAACGCTTGGGCCGCCGTCGCACGCTATTGTCTTGCCTCGCTGTCAACGCAGTTTTCGCCGCCATTGCCGCTTTCATGCCCACCTATGGCACATTCATGATGGCCAGGTAACCAAATAAGCTTTAAATTAAGTGACTATCACTGGCAACATTAGTAACATATTTTCATACATTTGTTCATTCACTTATTACAGCCTTTCAAAATAAACTAGTAAAATTGTTTAAATAAAAACTGGTCAAGTGCGTGTCGGGCCATGTGCAATATAGAGGCACGGTATCATTGGTGCTCGTCACTATACGTTGGCTTTCTTGATAATGAACAAAATAAGTGAGTTCGCAGTTTGACCGTTATAACGACTAAAAAGAGGCCAAATGGGAAGATGGTAACATAAGGACTTATTTTCAAGTCGGACTTATTGGGAGTGGTATTCAAAAATGATTAAGAAACTTTATGATTTTGAAAATAATAAAATTTACATCAAAACAATCCGTAGAAAGATGGCCATAGTTGATTATAAATTCCCGTCAGTGCAACACTAAGATATATATGATCTTCCCCTAAACCACCACTGCCCTAAATTATCCTGATGGTTGCCTGCGTAAACCAAGACTGTTGTACAGTCAGTTAGCTTTATGTTTAAATATAGACCCAATTAGCTTTCGATAGCTCAACTACCTGGCTGCACATGAATATGGTAGGAAGAAGTATTGGACCCTATAGACCCTAACTAGGTTCCCTATACCTAATAGTCCCCAGCAGGCCCTAATACCCTAGCCCTACCATATAAATACATATACATAAATTAGAAAAGTATACGATGTCTCCACCATGAACTAACAGACGGTCAGAGACAGGATGTCAGGGTTAGGTGATAGGGTTCTCTCACTGCTAGTCAAGGAGACTCACAAGACTGATCAGAGGTTCTGACAGCTAAAGGTATCTTGGCCGCAGTGAGAGCGAGGTCTTAGTCGAGCGTTGGCGGTAATAACGAAGACGTCGCGTCGTCCAGTGTTGAAAGAGGATTTTGTTAACTAATCATTACAATTTGTGTTTGCATTGAGGTAAATATTTGCGTTATTTCTGAGATTATTCAGTAAAACTATTGGTCTACGTGAGTTTTGTTAACGCGGTCCCAGTATCTGCATAGCAATGTTCGGAACGGAACAAGTGGGATGAATGAAACTGAATGATATAGGCCTAGGTACAATAAGTACCTACCAACTAAAAAATAAGCGTACATAAGTAAGAAAGATCCTCCCTGCCTATCTCGCAACTGAAAAATTAAAGCTGTAGTAGTAATAATTTCTTACATTTTACAATAACATTACGAAGTGATAATACAGCTAAATAGTTACTAATCCAAGTGCAGTTTATAAGTTGGTTCACTATTAGTTTAGTTTTCCTTTTAACATCATTATATATACTACTATTGTGTATACTTTCACATTTCCAAAAATAGCGGTTTAGTTGGTAGAAGGGGGGGGGGCGAGGACAGATGACTCTAATAAAATACCCTGAACCTACCCTGAAACGAAAAGATGTACCTATACCCCCAGTGTTTTTTGAAAGACACCAACATACACGTTGGAATAGACAATTAAAAAAAATCGTCCTTCATGTATGGCCAGGTAGGTTTGGGTGTAGGTACCCAAAATAAAAATGTTTTTTGAGATTTTAATTCACAGTTTTGTTTGAGCGATTAATATCTATAACTATGCCCAATTACAGATTTGTAGCACCTAGGGTCTGTGAGTAAAACTTTGGGTACCTTGTTGTGTAACTGCGGAACCCTAAAAAGGGTGAATTTCGTACGACGTAGCCTTAATCGTTTGTAGGTTCTGCTCGGCGATCGGGTCCGGCGGCACGGCGGCTGTCGGTTACACGTACTGTGGCGAGTGGTGCGGGCGCGCGTGGCGGCGGCGCGCGCTGGCGCTGTTGGCCGGCGGCGCGGGCGCGGGCGCGCTGCTCGCCGCCGCGCTCGCGGACGCCGCGCTGCCAGACACCGGCGCCGCCGCGCTCAAGGAGAACAAGGAGCACTTTAGCGCCTGGCACAGGTATTGCTCTCATCACCTTATGGTGGAACCACGATGCTCCTCGCGCTGTCGCGATGTTGCCCTCTGCAGCTCGCGCAATTAATCGCGACGCTCCACACTAGGTTGCTTGCGTTTGCAACACAATATATGTCAAAACTGAGGTAGCTTGCGCGCTATATGCATAATTAGTATAGCTAATTATATCAATGTAATCAAAAGAAAAATACGTCGTAATCCTCGCCAACAGCGATGGTGGATGACATCTATTCATCGCAATAGAACGTTCCCGTACCAGAAACGGGGCCTCTGTTGTAGCGAGCGCTCGGGGCCCCGAACGCTTAGTGATGTAACCCCCGAGGAGGACGGTGTCTCGGAAATGATCCCGAGATATCGTGACAGCATTGCGAGGGTGCTGAAATAGAAAGGACTGCATCGAAGCGTGCGTGTTTAATAAAGCAAAACGAGAGATGGGCCACTGTTGCGTTCCGAACGGATATCCAAGGATCCCTTATATACGCTGATTGTGACCACCGTGGTGTTTTCTTTTGTTTTTTTTCGTTGCCTCCGCAGTGGAAAGTATCCATGTAGATTTCCATACGAAAAAAATAATAAAAAAAAACCGGCCAAGAGCGTGTCAGACCACGCTCAGTGTAGGGTTCCGTAGTTTCCCGTCCGTCACAATAAGTGTTCCCACTTATGAGTTTAAAGGTGGGTATCCATTATGTTCGCGCTCCAGCAGCGCTCCGCGCTCCTGCAACTGCTCCCGGTAGTGGGTACTGTTGTTTCCATCCAAGTTCAAAATGATTTTCCTAGAAAGTCCTTATAAAGTTCTACTTTTCAGATTTTTTTCATATTTTCTAAACTTATGGTTCAAAAGTTAGAGGGGGGGGGGACACATTGTTTCTTTACTTTTGGAGCGATTATTTCCGAAATTATTGACATTATCAAAAAATGATTCTAGTAAACCCCTATTCATTTTTAAATACCTTTCCAACAATATATCACACGTTAGGGTTGAAATTAACCCCCCCGAACGGGTTCCCGCCTTGTCGTGGCGGGGGGGCTTAGTAGCCGTGGCTTGGTCGGTCCACGGTGAACAAAGAGGAACCCACGTGGTTGGCCCGAGGTGAAGGGCCGGCCTGAGGTGGCCACTCCGAGTGGGCTTGGGGAGCCCACTCCGGATGTGTTCTGGTGGACTGCAGCGAGTGGGGACTCGCGCACCCTCTACCGCTGCAGCCGAGGTGGAGTCGCGGAGGAAGAGGAGTGTTGGTATGGCGATGCGCCACTCGCCCTATCCTTCGCGACTCAAACGGGGCCGCACCGTTGATGCGGTGGTGGTGGGACTGCGGGTGGAGAGGATTGTCGGTATTGCGAGGCGCCGCTCTCCCTACCCTCCGCAGCCGAATCTTGGTTGGCGGCGGAGCCATAGACCAGATCCGCCGCTGGGGTCGGGAAGGCTAGTACTTCTAAGTGCTCGTTTTTCCTGGCCCCATGGCCTTTGTGCATCGGACGCGGGGGCGTCTGTTGCACAGACGTAATTGGAGGCCGTGGAGGAAGGCGCGCCATGTGTTCTGGTGCGCCTTACCTGGGAAGGTGAACGGGGAGGAATTTTCCTCTCCCGAGGAGGTGCTGCCGTGGGGCGGCAGGCGCTAGTAGGGCCGCGGATGTGTGCGAAAGCGTTCCCGTAGCCCTACCAATATGCGACAAAGGTGGAACAACATGGGGTTTTAGTCGGTGCGAGTCCGACATAACCCGTCCTTGCCCCCGCGAGGCGGGTATGCGTAGGCATTTCCCCATGTAAAAAAAAAAAAAAAAAAAGGGTTGAAATTAAAAAAAATCACTTCCCACTTTACATATAGGGGGGCTACCCTAATAAAACATTTTTTTCCAATTTTTATTTTACCACTTTGTCGGCGTGATTGATACACATTTTGGTACTAAATTTCAGCTTTCTAGTGCTAACGGTCACAGAGATTAAGCGAGGACGGACAGACGGACAGACAGACATGGCGAAACTATAAGGGTTCCTAGTTGACTACGGAACCCTAAAAAAGATATTAAGTACTCGTTGTTGTTGTTACGACTCGTCAGTTAAGGAAAGTGAAGGTCACAATATGCCGATTTATCCCATTGTGAAGTTTTTGGGAGATTTTGATAACAGCTTAACCCAGCAGACGGTTGATGACGATAATATACAATCTCAAGGTATCAAGTTGGATAATGTCCGTTTCTGTAGCACACAGTACATAGAATCTACGCAATACACCAGTTCACTTTATTATCTTTAATTTAAAAAAAAATAGGTGATGATAGGTGAACGAACTCAAAGCGTATGGCCTATAGAAATTTTTCAAATTTATTGCTTTTTTATGAAATTTTATCCAATTGATCATTTATTGAGTCCTTTACTTAAGGCCGAATACGAAGAGAACCGGCGAAAATTAATTAATTTCTCTTGACTAGAACTTTGACCTGAAGTAATTCTAAGCTTTAAAACATTTTTGTAGGTTTGTTCGGGTCCTTCACAAGGTGACCGTCGTTTTAAAATTTTAAAATAAATGAATATACCAACAAATAAAAAAAATCTTAAGAAATGATATATAAAAATTATTGTTCTTCCAAAACTCTGTGAATTTTAATTTAGGAAAAATTCTTTTACGTAAAAATGTTTGTATTGTGATTCCGAAGGTGCCCGCTGTCTTTATTTTCGATACAAAATATTATTTATTAACATAATTCGTTTTGATTAAAAACACCTAATAATAATATCGTATATTGCCAGATAAAAGTTTGTCGTAATAAATTACCAGGCGCTTCGACGTGTGACGTAAGGTGGTAACAACAGTCGATGTGTCTGTAGCGAAAATCGTTAATTTAGTGTTTATACGCGTTTAAGTGACTATAAATGGAAATATGGGTAGGAAAAGAAATAAATGTTACCTAAGTGGTAAAACAAAGAGAGTTTATCGCATGAACGCTGTTCGAATGTTGTATTTTGAGGTTAATACTTATATTTTTGTAAGGTAATTTTTTGTTTGAGGCTGCCTAATAGGTTGCATTTTTACTCATTTACATTAGCCAAACTGATTATTTATACTTTTCTAGTTTCAAGTGAGAAACACTAAAAATGTAAATATCAAGACCCAGTCGGAAAAGAATGTACAAAGTAGTGCAAGCATAGAGACCGCAAATAATGTCATAGTCAATGTATTATCCGAAAGCATGGGGTAAGTACATAATTAAGAAAAACCGAAATACTTCGGATGTGAAGTGATGGACCAGTCGGAGTAGTCTTGTGAGAATTTACATACACAGTAACTATCCCCACTATGGGGCAATCACCGACTTTTTAGTTTTTTTTCCTTATTATTTATGCAATTTGCATTACGGCATCTTGTAAGACTCAGTTATTCCATTCATATAACATTTTCAGTTATATGAGGTTCTTTACATACGATGCACCAATTAAGAAAAAAAACCGTTATCAATTCAATAACTTTTCGAACAATATTTTATAATGAATAAGGTACAGAATTTATAATCTATAGGAACTAATATTATAAATAAGAAAGATTTATTAAGGAAGTAAGCAATGCTCTCTGTGTTGTTCATTACTCTGCATACTGAGCTAGCTCAGTCAAATATAATATAATCAAAGCACATGTCTATATAAACAAAGCGTACGGGCGGCGCGTGGTTTGCTGCGAAACGAGCAAGGTCATTCGCGTCGTATTCGGCCTTAAGTCGCGATGAAATTCACTCTGGATTCACTTCGGACTTTTTGCAATGTCAAAATAGCATCACCTGTCAATTGCTCTTGCGACCGAATATAGACAGTATTTCTATTTGAAAACGCCAAACATAACTTTAATAACACATATTGAGGTAAGGAGTGGCATCACCAGTGCAAGGTGACCAGCACGATGATCTTATCGGTGATGGGTAGTGCCGGATGGGATGGGTAGGCGAATAATCGACTAAGATCTTTGAAGTATTACAGTCCACTTCTTCTATTTCAGGTACCTGCTCCTGTGCACTTTACCAATACTGGCATCTTTAGTAAGCTTGATTTGGACTCAAGAATCACCGCGATATTTACTGGACGTGGGACGAGAGGTTGATGCCATGATGGTGTATCAGGTAAGAGTTTTCGAAAACACCTTTTTTCCAAATCCTATTAATTTTTAAGATTTTTAATGACTGAAATATAGGTTTTTTTAAATGATTTTACGATCGTTATTTATTTCTTTCCGTTATTAGATTTGATTGTTTAAATATGTAATATTATATTGACTGCCTCGTTGGCATAGTGGTTGTAGAAGTGCGACTGCTGATCATGAGGTCCTGAGTTCGAATCCCGAGTCGGGCCAACAAATTAATTATTGAGTTTTTCCGTCAAGAAATTCTCAGTAGTTGCCCGGAGTCTGGAAGTTGGCGGTGTCTTACCCCCGTGCCTCGGAAAGCACGTAAAGCCGTTGGTCCTGCGCCTGATCTATCTCCGGTCGTGTCGGTTTACCGTCCCATCGGATTATGATAGTGAGGGAATAGAGAGTGCACCTGTGCTTGCGCATACACTTGGGCACTATAATCCTGTCCTGCGCCGATGGCTAGCCTCCATTGAGGCAGGCCGCCGTGGCCGGAATTCGGTCTGGAGGACATAATTATTATTATATGCAATACTTTATTTTAACTAATACTTTTTTTCCTTTTTATCATTAACAAATTTGATTTCTATCATGATAATGAAAATAAGGCAAAATGGCATTTAATAAAACTAGTCCATATTATAATTTAAGATACTCCAAAAAGATAAATTAACTTATACTTCCAGAATATTCATAGCAGCAATCAAATCCGTATCTGTGGTAAAACGAACGTCGCTGCTGCCGGCGGAGACTCAGAGTACAGACTAGGAGAATTGTCACTTCCTGGCAAACGTCGGCCTCCCGCACTTCATCATGTGCGTCATAGTGTCAAAATGGTAAATACAATTCAGATATTTTTTTATATAATGTTCAACATTTATTACAGTCGTCTTAAATTTACATTAATGATTCGTATATCCAAGGTTATGGGTAAAAAGTCGTGTATTTCATAAAATTTGTTTATGACCGGGTATTAATTAGCGTTGTCCAATAAAAGGTTGCTTAAATATTAGCCTTCAAAAAAAGAGCTTGACTCCTTTCCAAAAGGGCGGCAGTGCAGGTGCAATTCCACTAATGTAATTGTTCATGGGCGGCGGTAGTCACTTCATCATCATCATCATCATTACAGCCCTTCACAAGTCCACTGCTGAACATAGGCCTCCCCTAAGTAACGCCACAAAGCACGGTCCTGAGCCACCTGCATCCATCGACTTCCTGCATGTCTTACCACTTAGGTCGTCACTCCATCTGGTGTGGGGTCGCCCTACACTACGCCTACCGGTACGAGGCTGCCACTCGAGAACCTTTCTTCCCCATCGGTTATCGGTTCTTCGAGCTATATGGCCGGCCCATTGCCACTTCAGCTTACTAATCCGTTGGGCTATGTCGGTCACTCTGGTTTTACTGCGGATATCCTCATTTCTGAGTCTATACGCAGAGAAACTCCGAGCATAGCCCTCTCCATAGTTCGCTGAGCGACCTTGAGCGTCCTCATACGGCCAGCAGTGAAGGACCACGTCTCTGATCCGTAAGTCATCACTTGCAACACGCACTTGTTGTACACTTTAGTTTTCAGAGATTGAGGTGTACCTGACGAGAAGATGTGTCGTAATTTCCCGAACGCTGCCCAGCGGAGTTGAATCCGTCGATTGAACTCTCGGTCGAAGTTGGACTTACCTAGTCGGACTATTTGTCCCAGGTAAACGTACTCGTCAACAACTTCGAGCATAGTGCTCCCAACAACTACCGGCATAGGTGAGACATGGACATTAAACATGATCTTTGTTTTGTCCATGTTCATCTTAAGACTTATCCGTTGGGAGACACCATTGAGGTCATTGAGCATAGTGCTAAGGTCCTCCAGCGATTCTGCCATAAGGACTATATCGTCGGCAAATCGAAGGTGAGTGATGTACTCGCCATTGATGTTAATACCGTATCCTTTTCAGTCCAGTAGCTTTAAAACGTCTTCCAATGCAGCGGTGAAGAGTTTCGGGAATATAACGTCACCCTGTCTTACACCTCTCTGAAGTTGGATAGGTTTCGAGCTCTGATTCTGTACTCGGATAGTCATCGTAGCCCTACTGTACAAACACTTCAGTACTTCGATATACCGACAGTCAACTTGGCACCGCTGAAGGGACTGTAGCACCGCCCAAATTTCGACGGAATCAAAGGCTTTCTCATAGTCAACATACGCCAGGCAAAGTGGCAGATTGTACTCTTCGGTCTTCTGTACAATTTGCGCAGGGTATGTATGTGCTCTATGGTACTGAAGCCTTTTCGGAAACCGGCTTATTCGGGAGGCTGGAAGTCGTCGAGTCTGCGTGAGAGACGATTCGTAATGACTCTCGAAAACAGCACGTAGACGCGGCTCAGAAGGGAAATCGGTCTGTAGTTCTTCAAGAGAGCGTTGTCGCCTTTCTTAAAGAACAAGACCACCGCACTTCTGCTCCACGCCTCCGGAGTAGTGCCACCATGGAGGACGGAATTGAAGAGCTTCTGAAGGACTTCAAGTACCGGTGTTCCACCCGCTTTTAGAATGGTAGTCACTTACCATCAGGTTATTTTTTAATATGGGATAGGGTGACAAACGAGCACATAGACATCTACATCTATCCTCGATTACGAACCAAAATTCAGATGCGTTGTCACCCGTAAGGACCAGAGTTGTCACGAGTAAAAAGGGTCTCCAGTTCTCTACACTCACCATACTATACACATCAGAATTAAGCTACTATTTCACGCTGGTATTCTGTGAGAGCGTGGTCCTTCCCCGGTCGAGCCGACCCATTCGTGCTACAACTATACTACTAATATAACTGCAGCATGGCTCTATCACGTATGAACACGCAGCATAGTTCTACCAGGTGAGCCGCATGCTCGTTAAAAATTATTATATCTTCTATTAAACGAGGGGGTTTTGTAGAAGATATATATTTTTTTACAAATACTAAAGTTTAAAGAATAAAGTAAGTGACACATAACGTAATCAATTTTTGTTGACAGTTCTGGCAAGCATTCTTTCAACTTTTTTCAAGCCCATACCGAAGTACAACGATCTCTCTTGGTGGAATATTACTTTTTAGTATGGCTATACAGGTAAGTACTAAAATTTCTGTATCAAATAAAATTGCTGATTTCGGCATCACAAGCTAGCTATATGATATTTTATATGAGTGTTTTCGTTCAGAAATTTTAAAGCGTTTATTTATTTTTGTCATCTAAGGTTTTTCTGTCATACAAGCTAAACTCCGAACATTCCAAACATACTTAGTTTGTTGGGAACTGTTGATTGTAACTCACATTCAGTATTATCGTTTAGAAAAATATATACATTAACGTATGTATAGACATATGAGTTAAGAGCCCTCTTACATTTTGGTTTACGCAAATTTAGGTATTTTACGCTCCAAGCGGGCGATAACCGACGCGAGCGATAAGTTTTTTCTTATCTCTATTCACTCGCTCATACTATGGTACTGTGAGTATAGTGACTAAACTATCTTGATCCTCCATTATACAAGTTATCTTAGGATGGAGTTCAGTGGATGGTAAAATTTTGGCGTGTCATTTTTATGTTATCTAAATAATTTATTATAATCTATTTGATATATTTTTGATTATTTATGAACTTTAGTGTTGAAATAAATACACATAAATATTTTGTTTCGCAGTAATCGATTGTTAACCGATGTTGGTTAATAATCGATTATATCTACTAAAGGTAGCATAGTGGTATAAATAAATAAATAGTACGGTTGCAACCTGTTTTAATAAATAAAATAACCAACTGTAACTAATGTTTTTTTAATCGATACTTACAGTCAATTACCACATTTTTATTATAAAAATACTTGCCGCAACGGCATTGACCGAGCTTATCTCGAGTCAATAATTTCAGGCAGTACACACTTTTTATAAAACGCTTTTAACTTGGGTAACATATTCAAAATGCAAAATTTGTCGTCTTTGTAGATGTTTAGTACTTTTACTGCAAAATCTGGGCCAGTCCATATGGCAAACAAACAGACATTTTTATTCTCCATTATTTTTTCTCCAGAGATAGGATATTTCTTCTTTTACATTGATACATTGATACTTGTATTTATTTTTCCCCATTCGGACTGGTAAGAAGAAAACTCAGCTACAATCAAAATATCTGTAATGAGTTAACTATCTGGTATAATGACTGACTCCGTGGCGTAGTGGCTTAGCAATGAGTGACTGCGCTGAGGGTCGCGGGTTCGAATCCTGCACGGAACAAGTATTTGTATGGCCTATAAATAATTGTTCCGGGTTTGGATGTTTGTCCTTGTACAATTTATGTTTGTAAACTGCCCCCACGATACAGGAGAAAATCCTAGTGTAGGGGTAACTTTTTTAAAAAGAAAAGAAAGTGTGCAAACTTTATACTATTTGAAATATACTGTACGAAAGTAAAATATTTCCAACGATTAGAAACTGCGGGCGTAGTTAGCGATGCTTTAGGCACAAAATAGCAGCGCCTAGACAATCGACGCACCCTACGATAGTACGGAAATGAGCCGTAGCGCGCGAAATCCAGTGACAGGTCCAACCTTAACGACCGCTCGTGCGGTAATTATTTCATAATGCCGGCGCAGGGAAATATATGGTGGTTTTATTTAATTAATTAAAAATTATAGTAATAATTTAAAAAGTAAAAATCAGTATAGTTTAAGCAAATATTGATGACTATTTTGATATGGAATTTTACGTCAAAATAATAAAAAACTTCGGTGATATTGGGGCTTGTATCGAAGCTTTTTAGGGCGTTTATTGAATTATCCACTATAACGTCCGACGCTGCCTCAAGCCGCGCGAATCTGTCCCCGCTGCTCGGTAACAAAAACCTTTGTAACAGCTAAAATATAATAGCTACAACAAAGATAAAAATATTGAAAAATAGCTAGACGATTATAGATTAAACTTATCTATTTGAAAAATCGATAGTGATAATCTATTATACTTAAAATAAGTTTTAATGTCAATTCCCGAGTGGAAAATAAAAAAAAACTTTCCATAAATTTGTTTCGTAAGTAGAAAATATAGTAATTTTTACCAACATAATACTAAAAAGAAAAACTAGATTCATTTCCCTTTAATATGATGCTAATATCTTAATATTTGAATATTTCTAAGTAGTTAAATCAAATTAAGATACATTCCGCAATTTTGCGGGCGGCCTCTTGACAATTGCCGAGTCGTCGCGCGTCGTTCAAATTGAAGAGGATGGCCATCCGTCTAAGGCTTTCTATACATGATAAGGTTGAATAAAATACGAATATGTGATAAAATATTTTAATGATTTATAATTTTGGCTTAAAATTAAAAAAAACCATTTGCTAAATCGTCGTCCCCGAAGAAAAAAAATCGTATTAAACAAAATAAATTTTATAAGAGAAACAAAAACTTCGTAATGTGTTGCATTAGTTCCAAGGAATAAATTGTTGACTTTTGAAATAATTAGAAACAAAAAATATATCACAAAATGTAAATAACCCAAAAATACAAAAAACATTAAAATTTCAAATACAGTAAGTGTTCAAATACGATTTTCGAAACACGAAACAAGTGTGAAAATGAATCAATACAATCAATATATTACAACAAATATAAAACACGTGATAACATCAAGCAGTATTAAATATTGACAACACACTTCCTCGTTTCTAGAGACCCTTATTTATAAGTTGTTATAACGTCCCTGGATACCGCACTAGCCATACGAAAAAACCTGAAGAACACATTGAAATTAATTGTGAATCCTTTGACATTTTAATATATTTTTAACTAAAAAAGTGTATGTGTATGTTTATTAGAAATTTAATCACTATTACTTCACTAAATAACACGTAAGTCAATCATAAACAAGACGACTAGCGACTGTGAATTACAAAGACGTCATTGTTTTGGTAACAACATTATTTTGAAGTTCAAATTAGAGCCGATTTAGTACGTGAAACTTTATCGCCTAGGTATTTTCACAAAGTACAAATTCTAAAGTTGATTTTGATGTACAATAATCTAACAAGTAAAAAAAATACGAAATATTTACGACATAATCGCTGGTACTCTGAAACATTTTCGTGACAAGTCGACTGAACTTGTCATTTTTAATTCTATGCACCCAAACACTAAACACTGTCCTCTTCTGTTATTTCTAGTGAAGTATTTCATAGATAATCATTTTTGTCAAGCACAACGTTCATTTATTTCGGCACTTTTAAACTAGATGGTAATATTTACAACGTGTCGATTTGGATAGTATACTATGCCGGACGGACGACGGCGTATTTTGTTTGGCTATTATACTCTCCACGGACGTGCTAGTGGTTGTGTCGATTTTTTTTTTTCCTTACGTGAAAGGCATATAACGAAAATGTTTTTTATCATTATTAAAGTATAGGATATTTGTCAGATAAAAATATTTTTTTGATGTTCGATATTCAATAGAATCTACAAATCAGATGTCCCAAATCATGTATCTCAGAGTTTTGGCCTAAACATGCATCGGGAGAATGATTATTACCAAATAAATCTATAAGCTATCAAACATTTGTCTTGAGCTTATTGTAGTAGAGAAAACGAACTATTTTACCAAGTAATTGTTATTTCAAGCAACGAACGGAAAACATATAATTTCAACGAAGGAACCTTGTAATTTCGCGTTTTTAGTAATACTCCTCTTAAGGCTATAAACACAATTACACAATGTGCTGATGGCGAAAAAGAGGTACATATTTTAATAAATAGTTATTGTTAATATTAGTTTTTTATCGAATAAAGTTAATAAATGATATGCAATAATAGTATTGTTTTGTAACAATTATTTTAAACATTAATGGATGGTTATAAAGATTTTTTTTGTAATTAACGTAGATTATATATTTGCACTTTATTTTGTAGTTGGTCCAAAAAAAGAACACTAATTTTAAATTTCAACCTTAAACACACATGGCATTGAAATCGAACTATTTTAATTATTTGTAAAAGGTGCGGATTTTATCACGCAGAGAAACTTCGGGTATATTCCTTACCATAAGCTCACTGAGTATTTGAGGTTTTTCACTCGTAAAATAGGGAAGAAAGTAACTGCCGCAGTTTCGAGCGACTCACCAATAGATAGAGTTATGACTTCATGAAACATGCTGGAAGTCGATGGATAAAAGGGGGCTTAGGATCATGACCTGTAATAATCTATGGTGGGGAAGACCTACAATTAGCTGTAGATTTGTGATGAGTTGTATTAGAAATATTTGTCTACATTACTTTATAATTGTTAAATTTTCAGTATTACTTATCGTCATACGTTCCGGCAATGGTGCTCATAACTGACAGTGAAGAATTTGAAGCATCCAAGCGTTTAGTCGTAAATGAATCCTTCGTAAATGAACACTACAACGAGACACTCGAGAACGTGCAGTACGCGGAGGTCGCTTTCCGGGACTGCACCTTCCGCGACATGATAATATCGCACGTTGAGTTCGACAATTGTACCTTCACTAACGTCTCCTTCTCCAACATCATGTCTTCTTACACCATCTTCAAGGAGTGTGTCTTCGTTAATAGCACGTAAGTTGTTCACGCGATATTTTTATGTGTTTTTAACCCTGCCTTTCTTTAATAATTGGGTCTACAATCAAAATGTAACTAGAGATGTATGATGATGAAGTCAACAATGTTTAATTAACTAAACTACTACTAAACTAGCGACAGTAGCCTAATGGCAGGGCTCAGACCGCGAACTCAAAAGGTCGTGGGTTCGAATACACCATTCGACTACTGTCGTGAACCACTCCTAACACAAGCGTTTTAAGCTTACCAGGAGTGGTTTAAGGGAATATTAGTAATGTTAATTAATAGGATTACTAATATTTTATTATAAAAAAAAATAAAAAAAAAATTAAGGCGAGAACTCTCGAGTAATATCGGAAGTTTTAAACGCGTACGAGATATTATTATGGTGTCACTAGCGTACTGGCAAATACAGTAGTAATCTCTGTATTGTGTTTGTATAATGTATTGGTAAGGCTATAACGTTAATGCTATACACTATAGTCTTAGACACTTAAGACAAGTTGCTTTAGTTGCATTTGTGCCAAGTATCAATGTCAGTGCAATATGATCGGACGAAGGATAAGGATCGCATCTTAATATATTATAAAGAGTAAATTATTCATTCTTATGGCAGTATACTTCATATTTAGCTTTTTTATCATACCTTGATCGAAAGTTCGTATTTCGGCTCTATTTTCAGGTACGAAAGTTACACATTGTTTCCCGATTTAATGACTTTTTTAGTAGGCTTGCGTCAAATTTCTAGGTCTATAGTTTGTAAACGTCGAAAGTATATGTCTAAAAGTATATGTATTTACTACGCATGCGTCAAATTTCTAGCTTTATAGTTTTTAAACTTCAAAAGTATTTGTCATGATACTTTTAGAATAAATTATATTACCTGAATTTAAATCGAACTTTCGATCCTGGTCTGATAAAAAACAGTATAAGCAGTACCGGAGAAAAGTATTACATCGTGTTACGAGCTTAGGGTTTGTGACAATAAAAACTGCCGATTGAATTACCAAAATTGACACTTTAATTACTGAACACCAATTAAAACTTAAATCACTCTAATAATTATTCACACTTATCGCTTTAGTTCACTTTATTTCACTCCGAAAGCTTCGCTCGTATCGCTAATTCAATACTGCCCCGATCGCGGCTTTCAAAGGCTTTAAATAGGCCTTTTCCACCGAAACATCTAGAATATTCCAGCAAATACCGGTCCCGACCGACTAGGTGGAGAAAGTTCGAGTGTGGAGTTTTCCAGAAAGCTTAGTTCTTCTATTCAATACTAGGTGGCGCTGGAGGGAGAGTTCTAGAAAGATCTTAACGCTCCTATTTCTGCTGCTTGATACCAGATGGCGCTAACAATCAGCCGCCACATACCAGGCGCTAATTATACGTGCAACAATAGTAACCCGCATTCTTATCAACAATCCACGCCGGTTACAATGTCATACTTTCCTCCCTAGTCGCATAATATACTATTTTATGCACTGTAATTTAATATCCTTTGTTGCGAAATAGGGCCCATAAGAGCAGTTAATATGCTAAGATTTTATTTATTTATTGCATTGCGGACTTAATGCCTTGATGCATTCTCTATCAGCCATCCCATGGAGTGGTAAGAATTGTCTTAAAAAATTTAGAGAAATTAAATTATTAATTTGGAAAGGGACAGGGAGATAAGTGTAGATGAAATAATGACATCAATGAAAAGCATGAAAGCAGATAAGACAGCTGGATATGATAGAGTATCACTCAAGATGCTAAAGGCTGGGGAGGGAGTGGTGGCAGGCCTGCTGTTCACCTTGTTTAATTTATGTTGGGAATTGAAGCGGGTACCGGAAGGCTGGTAAAGCAGTTTATAGTCCCAGTATATAAAGGAAAAGGGTCACAGCAGGACTTTCAAAACTACCGTGGTATCAGCTTTGCTTAGTATTGTGGGTAAACTGTATGCTAAGGTATATATAATTGAAAGAGCTATAAAAGAAACTGATGGAATAATTTGGGATGTGCAAGCGGAATTTAGAAAGGCTATGGGGTGTACAGATCAAGTCTTTTCCATGCACGTGATTGCGGAGAAGATTTTGGCCAAAAACCAGAAAGTTTTTTGTGCGTTCATGGATTTGAAAAGGCTTATTTATGACAGAGTGGACAGGACTGTGTTATGGCAAACACTGAACTCATTTGGGTTGAGCGCTCGTTTGATACAGGCATTAAGGTCTCTATAGGGACTCAAGTGCTTGTGTCAGGATCAAAGGGGTCTACTCAGACTGATTTGGCATCCAAAAATATGTCAGACAAGGCTGTGTAGCTTCCCCGTGGCTGTTCAACCTATTTATGGACAGTTGTTTGAAAACTTTTAAAGGTGAAGAATGTGGGTTAAGAATGGGCGAGTTAACCGTAAAATGCCTTTTGTACGCCGATGATCAAGTCATATTTGCGTCGTCGGCGGCCGAGTTGTAAATGACGGTTACATTAATGAACTGGTCATGAAAAGAAAGGGGAATGGAAGTGAATGCAAGTAAGATGAAAGTGATGGTTTTCAAAAGAGAAGAAAGAAAAATGTTATGTGAAATAAGAATAGATGGGGAGTTGGTTGAGCAAGATGAGTTCGTGTATTTCGGATGTGTATTTAGCAGGGACGGTAGATATGATAAGGATATATAACGACGAGTGAATGCAGGAAATGGAGTGAATGGAGCTCTGCATTCTATTATGAAGTATAAGAATGTGTCAAAAAGGCACATATGGTAACTCATAGTGCTGTGTTAATCTCTACTTTAATATATGGCAGTGATAGTTGGGTGTGGCAGAAGAAGCACGAAAGTCGAATAAATGTTGCGGTCTTTAAGGAGTATGCTGGCAGGCGTGTGTTAATATTATGTTATAAATTTATTAACTTTGTGTGGAAAAAATACTACGTAACATATGAACGGAGTAGAAGCCTATGGTGCTGATATTAAAAATATATATATAAAATTAAAAAAAAATATAAAAAATTATATATAAAAACAAAAATTTTGAATTAAACATTTGAAAATAAATTTTGGAACAATTGAAAATAATTTTTTTATAGCAACAAAATTACTTTGCCCTTTGCCCTTGAGCCTGTGACCCTGAGATGTAACAAGGTCAGATGCCTACTAAATTTATTGTTTTATCGCCGTTCGTAAAGTAGGGTGAATATGACTTGAATATAGATAGATTTTAATTACTTTTTTTATTTAATTCGTTTATAACTAGGCTGGGGTTTCTTTTTAAGTATATTAATACCTGTGTTATAGGATCCTGCTTTTACATAATTGGCGCGCGTCTGTTGTGTATGTGTTGTAGTATTTATGGTAATACTTAAAAAAATATTATAGTCAACCAAATCTAAGAAATAACTTTTGACGTTTCACATTAATCATTCCGCAATAACTTTGCACAAGCGTACTCACACGATTTAAAATAACCTTTTACGTAAATACGAAGAATTATGAAGTTATCTGTATTTCATTACAACGTGTATAGTTTTTTATCACTTATTTAAATTTGAATTTTTCAAACAAAGCAAAATATTAAAAAATAACCAGTATTAACTTTTTTTACTTGACGTCGTTTCAATGACATGTCGCTATGTATACTACCGTAGTGTTTGGATGATTAAAATTCATTGTTATGCGAATAATCAGCAAAATAATTAAATAATCGGTAAAAATATTCTAATAATCGAATCATTAATTTCTTTAATGTATTATTTGTTTAATTTAATTTTTATTTTCAAAATTCCTTAAATTACACGAATCATGAATAGAACAAGTTTATTTTTTCACTTTGTCAAAGTAAATTTTTGTAGGAAAAAAACTCATATACAGGTTCGTGCTAAAATAACCACTACATAAGTTCAATATCCCGCCAATTCGTTATCAGTTACTCGACTCCACAGATTCAGTAATTCATTTTTGAGGCGATGTATACGCTTTTATAACAAAATGCCAGAAATATACAAAATTTGACGTTTTTTGACGACGTTGTATAAAAAGAGTTGTTTTAATATTGAGGAACGTTTGGATGATAATAACCCCTGGGAAGGGTGATCGCTACCAAGCTATTTCCAATTTGTTTTGTATTGTTAATTGTAACACGCATGATTGTAAGCTCTTTTTTTAAACTATTCCCGTTGGGTTTCTTGCTGGTTCTTTTCAGGACAGAGGTTTTTTTTGCGAACCAGTGGTAAATGAAAAAAGTGACTTTCAATAAGTATTATTCATAATCTATATCTAATAAAAAAGGTTTCTTTTTTGTTTCTGTTTCGAGAGCTTACTGAGCGTAATTTCGTAATTTTGTGTTTGTCTTCTTATTTTGTGACTCGGCTTTAACTTTTTGGACTGTTTCTTCTATAATAACTTTTTGTACGTGGTAGAGCCACGCTACATCTATACTATAGTTGTTCCACGAATGGGTCAGCTCAACCAGGGCAGGACCACGCTCTCACAGAATACCAGCGTAAAATAGCAGCGTAATGCTGATGTGTTTCATTATGGTGAGTGTAGAGAACCGGATACCCTTTTTACTGGAATCGAGGCATTCCATCTTAGTGCTCGGGGACGACAACGCATTTGCATTTTGATTGATTGAGGATAAATGTGTAATGTCTAAGGGCCATAGCATCCACTTACCATCAGGTGGACTGTGTGCTCGTTCATCACCCAATGCTATAAAAAAAATCCGTTGAAGCATGTGCCCATGTCACAAAGGATGATTGGGCTAAAGTGGTAGAAAAAACAAGACGTGATTATGGATGACTCTGAAAGAGACATTAATTTTGACTGCATTATTGAAAATCATATAATAATTAATATAAACAACAATATCCCTACTAGTTGTACTGAAAGTGATTGAATAAATTTATTTTTCTAGTTTCAATCTTAAATTTTTATGACTGTTTTTATAACTGTGTGTGTGTGCCTCTAGAAATAAACAGTAACAACAATTTTTTTTTATAGAATAGGATGACAAACGAGCACACAGTCCACCTGATAGTAAGTGGTTGCTGCGGCCCATAGACATCTACATCTATCTTCCATTACAAATCAAAATCCAGATGCGTTGTCACCCGTGAGGACTGAGATGGAATGCCTCATTTCCGGTAAAAAAGGGTCTTCGGCTCTCTACACTCACCATAGCATCAAGCTATAATTTCACGCCGGCATTCTGTGAGTACGAACGATACGAAGAAACTGATAAATCTTGTGCTATAAATTATCCGTTTTTAATTTATTGGGGTATTATTCATACCAAACTGTAAATGATTACCAACTATAAATAATCGATATCGATTTTTTAAGAATCGAATATTGTACGTTCCGATTTTTTGGTTGGCATGCTTGGTGCAATAAGTCTGACAACTGTCAAAATGTATTTCTTAGATTTGGTTGACTATAGTGTAGCGTATTGTGTTGTGCGCAGTATAATCGACACGGACATGGAGGTGGGGCGCGAGTTGGTGGGGTGCGGGCTTTCTGGCAGTGTGGTGCGCGGAATACGCGGCGGCTGCGCGAGGCGCGCTGATCTGCGCTCGCGGCTGGCTGGGCTGCGCGCTGAGCAGGCGCACGCCGCGCGTGCCGCTCTGCTGTCAGCCGCCGCCGCGCTGCTGCCCTACCCCAAGCGCCTGCGCCTCCGCCCCGCCGGTACGTATGTACACCGCACACCCGCACCACACACACTCATCTACGCTCGGGACTGGCTGGTCTGCGCGCCGAGCAGGCGCATTCCGCGCGCGCCGCGCTGCTGCCCTAACCCAAGCGCCTGCGCCTCCGTCCCGCCGGTACGTATGCACACCGCCACCCACACCACACACACCCACACACCACACACCCACACACCACACACCCACACACCACACACCCACACACCACACACCCACACACCACACACCCACACACCACACACCCACACACCACACACCCACACACCACACACCAATACACACACACCCACACACCACACACCAATACACACACACACCCACACACCACACACCCACACACCACACACCCACACACCACACACCCACACACCACACACCCACACACCACACACCCACACACCCACACACCACACACCCACACACCACACACCACACACCCACACACCACACACCAATACACACACACACCCACACACCACACACCCACACACCACACACCCACACACCACACACCCACACACCACACACCACACACCACACACCCACACCACACACACCCACACACCACACACCCACACACCACACACCACACACCCACACACCACACACCACACACCCACACACCACACACCCACACACCACACACCCACACACCACACACCCACACACCACACACCCATACACCACACACCCACACACCACACACCACACACCCACACACCACACACCCACACACCACACACCAATACACACCACACACCAATACACACACACACTCTTTTAACTAAAAACTTCTTTATGGCCGACAACTCAAACGCTACTCAATTTCATAAATGTCACTAAGTCTCGTGGTATCACACTCACTTTGGCTTTGCTGAGATCAATTTTTTTTTATAGAATAAGGTTGACAAACGAGCATACAGTCCACCTGATGGTAAGTGGATGCTGCGGCCCACAGACATCTACATCTATCCTCAATTAAGAATCAAATTCAGATAGAGGGATTGAGACAGCACAAGACTTAACGGCATCTTAAAATAGGGTATTACACCCATTTTCAAAAAGTGTTTTAAATGAATCGTAGAGTGATAAGTTTAACTGTGGTAGTGCCACGCGGCAACCTTTGCTGTTGCACTTATAGGCCGGCTCAAACCGGGATGGTAACACGACCACAGAAGACCAGCGTGAAGTAGAGGTAAAGAGTGCAGGTGGCCGGAGGCCTTTTTCACGGTGGCCACTCACGGTCTCATCGCGGTTGCGCAATGAAGGTTGCCGCTGTGTTTGGCATTATAGGTCAGTTGATTAGGCCGGGATGCGATCTTTTTTTGCACCCTACCCTTGGAGGTAGGTTTGCTTCTCGCCGGATGATCCTAGCGTTGTTGCTGATTCTGTCGCTGATGTGGTGCTACAGGGAATAGAACTATGTATTCTATAATCTGTGGTACATATCGGAGGCAAAACCCAGCCATGGTTTGGTCGCTCATGCAAAATTGCATTAGGTCTATAAGCAAAAGTGCTACCGAGCCTGGGCTCGAGCATAGACGTCTCGGGATGCAAATACTAGCGCTTTTAAAAAGAAGTATAATCCTGCCCCCAGGTCCTTCAAAAGTGTCATTGTCAAGGCAAAGTCAGACCACATCGGCAGAATCGCCGAGAAACTAGTTCGTCTTCCTTCGGGAATACGTGCATTCTGGTCTCTCGCCAAGGCTGTCTGAGGGAACTTCTGTCAGCCATCTCTCCCATCTCTGCACAGGGAGGATGATTCACTGGCCCATGCCGCAAAGGACAAAGCCAATCTGCTGGGCTCTCTCTTTGCGTCCAACTCGACTCTTGATGACGGGGGGAACCATAGAATACTGTAGATTTGAATAAGGTCGTCAATTGGTTTGGTATAGTAAAGTAAAACTCAACACGTATGCTCTGTTCAACGATCTATTGGACACTAAACTGCATACAAAGAATGTGAGCGTAATAAACAAATGCATTATTTAGTCAAACAATACTGTATCACATACATAATAGAATGGGGGAGTGGGCGCAGCCCGTGTAGCCACTGACATATCATCAATCGTTTCCAACTTTCGTGTCAAGCGCCGCTGCATGCAAATTATTTAAAAAATTGCGAATTGTGCAATAATTACGTGTCGAAAGAACAACGGGAAATGGATTTTAATTAAAGGAAACATATTCTGCACTCAGTAAGTCGAAACTATTTATATTTTGTGAATATTAGAAACAAAAATAAGGAAATATTTATGTGTCAAAAACATTAATCAAAAGTCTAAAATGTGTTTGTAAATAGTGATAACTGATAATACGACGTAATTACTTGTAGACATGTGTCAATCATGCATGATTCGTTCGTTTGAGCTGGTACACTTAAAAGTATTGATGGTTAATTCATTTGTTTTTGAATGTACCAGTACAAACAATTGACGGTACCTTTTTAACCCGCGATTTGTTGGAATTGTGAATGAGCAGCAAACCGACCGAATCCCGAATGATCTGAATAAACAGGCAAATCGAAATAACAATGCAGATTGCAGAGCATAGAGTAGAGTAATACAAACCGACCGAATCCCGAATGATCTGAATAAACAGGCAAATAGAATTAACAATGCAGATTGCAGAGCATAGAGTAGAGTAATACAAACCGACCGAATCCCGAATGATCTGAATAAACAGGCAAATCGAATTAACAATGCAGATTGCAGAGCATAGAGTAGAGTAATACAAACCGACCGAATCCCGAATGATCTGAATAAACAGGCAAATCGAGTTAATAATGCAGATTGCAGAGCATAGAGTAGAGTAATACAAACCGACCGAATCCCGAATGATCTGAATAAACAGGCAAATCGAATTAACAATGCAGATTGCAGAGCATAGAGTAGAGTAATACAAACCGACCGAATCCCGAATGATCTGAATAAACAGGCAAATCGAATTAATAATGCAGATTGCAGAGCATAGAGTAGAGTAATATATACACAGAACACCATTACTCCTAGCGGAGAATATATACGGAAACTGCAGAGTATCAGGAGTATTTATTATTTAATGTTTTTTAATAAAAATATTTATTATAAAAAAAATTATTATAATGTTACCTAAATTATAAATCATTTTACATTTTATTATATTTATTTGTTAAATCTATGAGTTAAAAATATCATTTCGTAGAGTTTACTAAAAATAACACTTCAAAAGATTTCATTATGGAGTGTAGAAGTAAGGAGTACCAATTCCCATGGTAGAATAGTTGAAAAAGTGGCCATCCATAAGCAGTAAATAACAGTTCAAAAACTCTTCACAACAGCGCTGTAGTAGCTACTGGGATGAAATGAAATTAGCAGTTATCGACGGTTTAAGTGTGCTGCTAAACTGCTCAGTAGCTCTAAAATCTTAAATAATTTTATTTAGTAAATATAACCTCGAAAAAGTCGTCTATCCCACGAATATTTTTCGGTGCGTTCTTTAAAATTTGTGTCGCCACTCTTATTTAACGGTTTTCTATGAACACTTTTTAATGCACAGTCTGTACTTCTTACTTCTACACTCCATAGATTTCATGATAAATGATTTATTTAATGGTAATTTTCAACCATCATATATAAATATAAGTTAGGTAAAAGTTTAATTTCGTAGCAAATAAATGTTGCAATCCCTATTTTTAGACAAGTAAGATGAAATTGTGTATTGTTAGGAATGAAATTTAAGAATAAACAAATTTATTAAATATTTAAAATATATGATAACTTGAGGTTTTGTGTTTATGCCATCTAGCGTCGATTGTTCTTACCACCTTGAAAGTTAATAAGTTTTAGTTCGATAAAATGACTATTACCTATAGCATGTAGTAGATGGCGCTATTACAAATCTCAAATAGAAAATTTTCGGTTCCCAATGGATCTCACAGACTCGCAGAGTACTGGAGCCTGAAATGATCCATTTTAATGATCGATCCGAATGTACCAGTACGCGTGACAATGTATTAGAATGATTCGGTCGCTAGAAATTAATGATTTACACATGTCTAATTGCTTGTATGTGTGCTCCCGGCAACACCGATCCTCGTACAAAATAAGGTTCACACCCATTCTATTGTGTATTGTAGTATTCTATGGGGGAACACACCGCCGACCATCCCGCGGTGTCAGTATCAGTACAGGATATGCTGTTTACCCAACACTCGGTGTGCAGAGCACTCCTCTCCCTGGAAGTCAACAAGTCGAGTGGGCCTGATGGGGTCCCTCCTATTCTGCTGAAGACATGTGCTCCAGAGTTGGCATCGATTTTAACGTATCTTTTCCGGTACTCCTACTCCCTAGGCGAAGTCCCGAATTCATGGAAGACAGCCTTCGCGCACTCGATCCCTAAAAAAGGTAACCGCTTTGATCCGTCCAACTATAGCCCTATCGCCATCACCTCCTTGTTCTCTAAAATAATGGAATCCATTATTAACAGCCAGCTCATGCGGTACCTTGAGGATCACCAGCTGATAAGTGACCGCCAGTATGGTTTCCGTCGCGGTCACTCGGCTGGAGATCTTCTGGGTTACCTAACTCATAAATGGGGAGGCAATAGAGTCCAAGGGGGAGGCGTTGGCCGTTAGTTTGGACCTAGCGAAGGCCTTTGATCCAGTTTGGCAGAAAGCGCTTCTTACGAAGCTTCCTTCCTATGGGCTTCCGGAGAAAACACTTGGAAGGGAAGGCCAAATTGGTCTCTAAAAAGCTTGGCGTCCTCAGCAGAGCGGAACAGTATTTCATGCCGGCTCACCGCCTGCAACTTTACAAGGCGCAGGTTCGACCGCACATAATATACTGTTCCCATCTCTGGGCGGGGGCTCCCCAGTGCCAGCTCCTTCCATTTGATCGCATCCAGCGCAAAGCAATTCGAATCGTCGGTGACCGAGCTCTTTCCGATCGGCTTGACTCACTGACACTGCGAAGAGATGTTGCATGTCTTTGCGTATTTTATCGCATCCACCACTGGGAGTGCTCTGAGGAATTGTTCGGACTAATTCCAGCCGCACGATTTCACCATCGTACGTTGCGACTAAACTCGCGATACCATCCATACCATCTGGATGACTGGCGGTCCACCGCCGTGCGATTTAAAAGAAGTTTTCTTCCTCGCACAACTTCCTTGTGGAGTCGACTACCACCAGAGATTTTTCCGAATCGATACGACTTAAGAAACTTCAAGAAAAAGAGCCTACTCCTTTTTAAAAGGCCGGCATCGCATCTGCTGTTCTTCATGGGCTGCGGTAATCACTTACCATTAGGTGAGCCGTATTCTCGTTTGCCCCCTCTTCTATAAAAAAATGAACCACTATAACTTTTAAATTTATCGTTTTACATTTTTGCCTGAAACGCTAGCCGCCATGCTGGTATACTGGTGACTATACTGTCCTAGAATTTTGCCGATTTTGAAAAGGAAAAAGATACTTTTTAATATTTAATAATAAGTTATCACCTATATCATTGTTGTGTTGTGCCTGAATGCAAAAATACGACCATAAAAACGCAGGGAAAGCTATGGATTAAAGTGCCAACTGATTTAAATATAAGAAATACTTGGTAAAACTGTTGTCTACAAAAACTAGACTATTCTTCTGTGAAGATCATTTTCATGTTAGTTTAACTTATATTTAACTATCGTTTATACAAAACAAAACATCATGAGGTGAAGGATATTGCAAGTCAAATTTTGTAATAAAATTACGTTAAATTAGATATTAGGACTATTGATTGTAATTATAGATAAACTAAAATATGATAGCTACTAAACTATGCTTTATCAAAATACACGCTGACCTGGACTCTAATGTTTTTGTATGAACAAAAGTTGGTAATAGTTACTTATTACTTAGATAGTACATTAATGTTTTAATATTCATAAACTCGGCAAAACAAAAATTGGGATTGCATGCAAAAACTTTGCCACCATCAATTTATTTATCCTTGTTAGATTAGTACTTTCTGCTTTTACGAATTAGTCTTCCATGATACGTTTTCAATAAAATTCGGAATAAAACTTAATAATCATAATGATAACTTAAAAATTTTTCGAAATAACACAGCACATTAGCTAGTTCTCTTAACCAGTATTACAGAACACTAATACTCTTAGGCGGGATCAGTGACTTCACGACAGTGTCTAATGTGGCGGACAGCGTTTTGCATATTTAAGGCACATACAAAAATATAAATATAAACACTCACGCCTGTCACCCAGAGGGGTAGGCAGGGACTACGGACTTCCATTTGGCACGATCCTGACATACCTCTCTCGCCTCCTTTACATGAATATATGTACGCATACACGCTCGTCGATTAAGGGTACTCCTTGTGTGGCCCATTTTCAAAATATCGCCAATTTGGTCGATCAACCTTCAAAATGAAAAAAACAAAATGTTCTTAAAGTTGAAATATAAAATTTATAATGCATTTTATAAATAGAAATCAAGATTTCTATTTAGTTTTCAGTTATTGGTTTTTAGTCGATAAAACTTAACTAAAATGGTACCCGTTGCACAAACCATAGACGAAATGGATATTAACCACGTCTTGGCTTGAATAATGGACATCCTTCATTTTAGTTAGGTTATATCGAAAATTTAAGTTAGTAGTAGAAAAGTTATATCTAAACGATAACTGAGTCCACAATAACACAAAAAGTCCAATAACGAAACAAAAACTTAACAAAAATGTTCAATAGCAACAACGCACAGTTTGTTGGCACAAAACAGTGTAATCACAACGTGGGGTGAGGGACGACTTCTTTCAGTGGGCCTTAATCTGAACACAAGCGGTATTCTGTCTCACTCTTACCTAATAACAGTTCCTTTTCTTACATGCTCTTACAAAACACAGTATTGTCTAAAGATACACCCTTGAAATTCCTCGAAGCCGTGAGCCCTGTTCGTTATTAGCGGGATATTTAAGCTTTCAAGGGTCATATTCAAACCGTGATAACTTCTAAACTGTCTTACTTACGGCTAAGATGTAAGATTTACTTTTAAGCACACCATTTGTACTAACGTTTAAAAATAAAAAACGTGTAGCTTGACAGTTTAGATTATATTTAAAAAAATGTCAAAAAAACTTGTTTTTTTTTTTAAAAATTATTATTTGCTCTTTTGTAAAAAGAAACGGCAAAATTGTTATCATTGATTTATTGTCTACATTATTAGCTATCAAACGAGTCCTCTTTTTTCGTCTTCCTAGGACTTCTACATGGATAGCTATGGCTTAATCAGTACAAGCGCCGAGCCTCGAGGCAATAAAAAACAAATGGCTGCCATTTTATCATGGAGAGAGAGAGAAAAAAATAGAGATAGTGATTTGTCGATAAAATTTACCGTATTTCCTCCCTCAGTCTCCGACACCGATAGACACATTATATATAGAATATGTAACGTAATATACATACATATATCATAATACATACACTGAATTTTTAGTTAAACATTTTTATGCACTGATTATTTATCAAATTAGTTATACTAATTCCGGAAGAATATTGTGGTCACAGTACAAATCCACGAACGCAAAGACTTTAACATGCTTGAAATAAAGTTCATTATTCTTTATTTTTATTGAATGAATTAGTAATGATACAAATAAAACTGCAGTCATAAAAGTCTTATTAGCTTAAGTTATGGTCCATTTCAGTTTGTTTTGACTGTACAGATTTAGTGTGACTGTAATTTACGTAGTTTTAATTAGCGATGTAACGATACCGATACCGATATATCGGCCGATATAATCGGCAGGCCGATATATCGGCATCGCCGATTTAAATACAGCCGATACACAGTTTGAAAAGCGCGCGAAAAGAACGACGCGCTCGCGCGCGGCCACGTTATCACTCCGTCTCAGAGGGCGGGAGGGGCGAAGGCCGCGCCCGCCAGCGAAACGGCAATGCGGTTAACGGTCGTCACTCGTCAGTGTTTGCTTAGTTTTGGCATAGCGTTGTAATGTTTTTCGGCGAATTTACGTCTCGTCGCCGCTATTCATGATTTTGTCTGTTTTTGAGTGAAGTGAGGACTGTAATACAGTTACGTACAATAAATAAAATGGCGACTCCTTTAAAACATAGAAGTAGCATCTGGAATCATTTTCAAATAAAACGGCATGATGACACAAAAGCGACTTGTTTATATTGCAATGTCAGCGTTTCTCGTGGTAGCAAAGCAGTTTCATCGAAGGGCTTCACGACATCTAACATGTGGACACACGTGAAGCGCTATCACGAAAAGGATTTGGAAAAAGACACCCCAGGTACCTCAAGCGCCGATGGTGGCCCGCCGTCTAAAACACAAGCTACTTTGGAGCACATTTTGGAAAAAAGTGTCATGTATGATACCGATGACCCTAGGGCAAAAGCGATCACGCAAACAATAGCTGAACAAATGTGTGTAGACATGGAGCCGTTTGACTTAGTAAATAAACTGGGGTTTCAACGCACTATTAAGCAGTTTTGCCCGAAATACAAAATGGTTTCCCGTCCCCATATTTCGGAAAATGTAATACCAGACATGTACTGCCGTGTAAGAACCAAAATAATGAAACTTTTGCATGAACTTCCGCACATCACTATCACGACTGACTTATGGACAAGCGATGCTTCTTCGTCCGTTAACGACTTTATAAGTGTGACTACTCACGGACTTGATAAAAGTTTTGATTTGAAGAACTACTGCCTAGAAGTATTTCCTTTTGAAGGCGAAAATCATAGCGCTGAAAACATAGCTCAAAACTTACGTCAATTATTTCAAGATTGGCACATCAGTGAACGGGTACGTGCTGTAGTGACAGATAATGCACCGAATATGGGGCTTGCTGTAACACTAGTGGGAGTTCAACGTATCAGATGTATGGCGCACTCTTTACAAGTAGTGCTGAAGGATGCGTTTTTTGAAGAGAAAATAAATGCCATGATTACAAAGGCGAGATCTATTATTGGCCACTTCAGTCATTCAACGTCAGGTCGCAAAATCCTAACAGAAATGCAAAAATCTCATAACGTTCCTTGTCACGTTCTCATTCAGGATGTCGTTACTCGCTGGGATTCAACCCTTCATGCACTTAGAAGACTTTTAGAGCAACGAGTTGCAATTCAAGCTTCTTTGCCTCATGTGAAATGTAGAACTGAATTGTCTACAGAAGAATGGCTATTGATGGAACAAGTTGTTTCGACTTTGAATTATTTTGAAGAAGCTACAAAATCTATAAGTGAAGATTCTGCTTGAATATCTGACGCTATACCTCTTATTAACAGTTTGCGAAAAGTTTTAAAACAGATCAAAAATAATCAAGAGACCGCGGACGACAGTTACAGCAGCCCAGAATATTATAATTTTGTAAAGATTTTGTTAGCTCGAATAAATGACAGATTTGATTATCTAGAGAGTGAGGATACCTTTATTTTATCAACAACACTAGATCCGCGCTATAAATTGCGTACGTTCTTTCTACAATCCACAAGCATTGAGGCGAAAAGAATACTTATCTCCTTAATTACAAACAGGGATACACATGTTCCTGTAGAGCGTGTAGAGTCACAAAAAAAGCAAGATGAGACTTTCTCAGGTATCTGGAGTGCTTGTTACAGTTTGATTAAAGAAGCAGAAGAGGAGGAACCTTTATCAAACATGTCTAGTCATCCTGAGCAAGAAGAGGTGGAATCTTATACGAGATGTCCAAATATTCCAATGAAACAAGATCCAAAGAACTATTGGAGCAATGAAGATAAATACCGAAAATTGAAAATGCTTACACAAAAATATTTATCTTACCCAATGAGCTCAGTTGCCTCAGAACGTCTTATTTTAACTGCAGGCCTCATACAAAATGATTTGCGCAACAGATTATCTGCTAGTAATTTGAATAAACTTTGTTTCCTAAACAAAAATCTTCCCAAAGTGAACTTTGATTATTGATATTGATTTACTTTTGATTTGATGCCTTGATAAATGTTACCCAAATAAATGTTGATATGATATTTTACCTTTTTTTTTTTTCATTATTTTTAATTTCCATTTTTGCCACACTTTACAGAATGGAGTGTCTATTTATTCCATGTAACATAAGTAAGTTTTATGCACATAAAGTACATCATTCTTTATTTACTGGGTGTATTTACTACTAAGCCATCGATATCGGTATCGGTATCGCCGTTTATTTTTCTCGATAATCGGTATCGGTATCGTATCGGCAAATTCATGTATCGTTACATCCCTAGTTTTAATTATTTTTCGATTCAGTAAACGATTCTGAACAAACTACTTCCAGGATGTGCGTAAATTATGTTACATGTTGTATGTAATATATACATTGATGACATTAAAATTGTTTTATTATAAACTTATTCATTGTTTTAGTTTTCCTATGTGCGGCGTGTATATTACTGTCACCAACTCTCTATTTGGCGCGAGATGAGACAATGCTGTATATTGTAGAAGCAGCATTCAGATTTTTTCTGACTCTCATATTTTATAACGTAGGACTCGATGTCGTGGATTCATACCCCGCAAATTTAAGGTAACTATATTATTTTTAAAATAATCTTTGTTTTTTGATTACTTAACATTTAAATAATGTTATTGTATACTTCCTACAGATGCACTGCCCACGGTCTAATACTCTCTGTCGCTTACATGGGAGGAGCTGTAGTCAAAGGAATGGGTGAACTTGGTGACATCCTTAGTTGCGTTCTCTGTGGTCTGTTTGCCATAGCCGCGACTGCATTGTCCCTGTATAAACGATAGGAAATTTAAACGAGAATTACTGACACAAGTACCTTATTAAACGCATATAAAATGAATGTATTTCATATTTTTACAGATATGTTTGTGTTATCATTCATCATCATCATCATTACAGCCTTTCACAAGTCCACTGCTGAACATAGGCCTCCCCCAAGTAATGCCACTAAGCACGGTCCTGAGCCACCTGCATCCATCGACTTCCTGCATGTCTTACCAGGTCGTCACTCCATCTAGTGGGGGGTCGCCCTACACTACGCCTACCGGTACGAGGCTGCCACTCGAGAACCTTTCTTCCCCATCGGTTATCGGTTCTTCGAGCTATATGGCCGGCCCATTGCCACTTCAGCTTACTAATCCGTTGGGCTATGTCGGTCACTCTGGTTTTACTGCGGATATCCTCATTTCTGAGTCTATCACGCAGAGAAACTCCGAGCATAGCCCTCTCCATAGCTCGCTGAGCGACCTTAAGCGTCCTCATACGGCCAGCAGTGAAGGACCACGTCTCAGATCCATAAGTCATCACTGGCAACACGCACTGGTTGTACAATCTAGTTTTTAGAGATTGAGGTATACCTGACGAAAAGATATGTCGTAATTTCCCGAACGCTGCCCAGCCGAGTTGAATCCGTCGATTGACCTCTCGGTCGAAGTTGGACTTACCTAGTCGGACTATTTGTCCCAGGTAAACGTACTCGTCAACAACTTCGAGCATAGTGCTCCCAACAACTACCGGCATAGGTGTGACATGGACATTGAACATGATCTTTGTTTTGTCCATGTTCATCTTAAGACCTATCCGTTGGGAGGCACTATTGAGGTCATTGAGCATAGTGCTTAAGTCCTCCAGCGATTCTGCCATAAGGACTATATCGTCGGCAAATCGAAGGTGAGTGATGTACTCGCCATTGATGTCAATACCGTATCCTTTCCAGTCCAGTAGCTCGAAAACGTCTTCCAATGCAGCGGTGAAGAGTTTCGGGGATATAACGTCACCCTGTCTTACACCTCTCTGCAGTTGGATAGGTCTCGAGCTCTGGTTCTGTACTCGGATAGCCATCGTAGTCCTACTGTATAAACACTTCAGCACTTCGATATACCGACAGTCAAGTTGGCACCGCTGAAGGGACTGTAGCACCGCCCAAATTTCGACGGAATCAAAGGCTTTCTCATAGTCCACATACGCCAGGCAAAGTGGCAGATTGTACTCTTCAGTCTTCTGTACAATCTGCCGCAGGGTATGTATGTGGTCTATGGTACTGAAGCCTTTTCGGAAACCGGCTTGTTCGGGAGGCTGGAAGTCGTCAAGTCTGCGTGCGAGACGATTCGTAATGACTCTCGAAAACAGCACGTAGACGCGGCTCAGAAGGGAAATCGGTCTGTAGTTCTTTAAGAGAGCGTTGTCGCCTTTCTTAAAGAACAAGACCACCGCACTTCTGCTCCACGCCTCTGGAGTAGTGCCACCATGGAGGACGGAATTGAAGAGCTTCTGAAGGACTACAAGTACCGGTGTTCCACCCGCTTTCAGAAGCTCCGCTGTAATTCCATCCTCGCCTGGGGCCTGGCTACGGTTTGTGTTAACCAACAAACAATGTTATATATATATATATATATATATATATATATATATATATATATATATACAAGGTGTAAGTGTAAACACCGTTGTCACTAAAACTATAGGTAGTTGGCTTTAATATAAAAATATTTATCCGAATTTAAAAAAAAACGCTATTCTTTTAATAAAATTTAAAAAGTTTCTGTCCGACACCGTCCGTAAATTCATGGATACCCTATGCGCCCGAGTGACGTATTCACTGTAAAGATCACCGCCCGCCCTAGCTACCTACAAAACATTCCAATAAAAAAAACAATAGGTACACATAACCTGTGATGTAACTTTTCCTTCATACTTTCATCCTGGCTTAAGACAGGCCAGACAGACAAAAATTGAGGAATTGAGGAAAAATTGAGATGTTACTAAAAAATAAATGTTATATAAGTGAAACCAAACCACTGGTTTCAAGGATAACGGTGTTTACACTAACACCCTGTATATGATTTTGTGAAATTGTTTGAAACCAATTCTTTAGTCCAGTCGTTTTGTTACGAAGCTGAACTTGACAAAATGTAAAGAATAGAAAGGAAAATAGAAAATATACAAGGATAAGAATGTTAGTATAGGATAGCAATTAACAATGGCAATTTTATTTGTGGTTGAGCCATACTGCAAATATATTTATGGTTGTGGCACGATTGAGTGGTTTTGAACTCGAATGGGCCTCACAGAATACCAGCATAAAATGGCAGCTCAATGCTGCTGAGTTTCATATGGTAAGTGAAGAGAATTGGAGACCTTTTTTATTAGAAACTAGGCACTCCATCTTAGTCCTCAGGGGTGACAATATATCTGCATTTGGATTCTTATTCGAGGATAGATGTAGATGTCTATGGGTCACGGCATCCAATTACTATCAGGTGGTCTGTGTGCTCATATAATCTATAAAAAAGGCATAATGCAAACATTAGTTGAGTGAAATTGGCGTAGAGAGGATTTCATTATTTCTTCTCGTACATGTCCTGACAGACATTATTACAGGCGTTAACTTTTTAATTTTTATAGTGATTTGATGTAAAATTATGGCAAATTGAAATGAAATCTGTTTGTTATAATATTATAGAATTACTATATAATAGGAAAAGAACTGTGTATAAAATCACGCATTAGAAATTCAAGATGATAAGTCCTTAACCGTTTCTTTTCCTTTCTATAAGAGGCTTGTCATTTTATAATATTTAATTAAAATTCATTTTTATACCATCTCCTTACTGAAAAATATTAAAATTTTAATAGGATAAGAGTTAGTGCCTAAAAACAAGTAAGTGTATTTCTTTTGAGATGCACTAGAAAATAGCTGGACTGTGAGTTCTTCGAACATTTTGACTCATGTATACATATTTGACAACAACTTTACCTAGTTTAGCCAACTAACGGTATAGGTGGGACAAGTAAACCGAACATGACTTAAGACCAGACTTTTCGTTTAGAGCAACTTAAAAACAGATTTTTAAAAAGAGCTAATCAGTTTGAAATGTGTTTTAAACGTTTGATGCGACAGTATCCTAACGGCAAGGCGCGGACCGCTAACTCAAAAAAGTCGTGGGTTCGAATCCGCCGTTCGACTACTGGCGTGATCCACTCGTAACACAAGCAATTTAAGCTTACCACGAGTGGTTAAGGGGAATATTAGTAATGTTTATAGCATTGTTAATATTCTTTAAAAAAACGTATGTAAAGCTATATTAGTAATTTTTTATTTACTCATGACGATAATTAAAATCTGAATATTTATTACTTGTCCCTCCGTGCATTAGAAATATTATGCCTTTTATTGTATTTATATAATATGTGTATCACTATATATATAACATATTGATGATTAATTAACGAATAATGATTTGTTAAATGACTTGCCAATTACAAGTTTACCAAAGAATAACATTGACTGAGCTTGTTAAAGCAAACCTGATACTCAATTAAATTTAGTCAAAGTAAATTGCGAAAAAATGAATTAGTGACAATAAAACAATATTGAGTTACTATCCATCCATCAGTCATACGAACTTGTATGAAGAAATGTATTAATTTTGATTAACATAATAATCTATAAATAAGGTGTTCTTGCGTTGTGTTCATATCTTAGAGAAATAGCATAGAGCAGTCCATAAAGAGCGAAACAAAATGTAAGATTGTTCAAAACAAACAACTTTATTTCTAAGTAGTAAATGAGGAATATTACAAAAACTAAGGTAAAATTTATAAGAAATATAAATCAAAGGAGGCTTGGTTATTGAGAATTAAAGACTTGGAGCAAACAAGTTTTACTATAATATTTTAAAAACAAAAAAAAAATGAAATGGAACACTATTTCTAATAAGAAAGGAGCTATGTAATACAACACTATTATTACTTTGAACTGTTACTAAATTATTTATTATCAATGAAATGCTAGTTCCATACTACAGCTTTTTGTATTTTTTCAATCCTAATTAAATTTCCTTATAATCCAATGGTTGGCTTCCGCTTCTATGCTGACGGTGGGACCCGGGGTAACTGGGTGAGGTTGCCGTGATAGTTCTGTTTTAATTTCATCCAAACGTAGTATTTGTACTGTAATTATGAATTACAAATTTTGTGTCATGACAATTTCTTGCATGAGCATATGTCCAGCTCCTCTCCATTTTTGACATTCCCTCGTAGGTAAATTCTTACTGAACTTGTGCATTTATGGAATTTAGTTTTAGTTTATCAGTACAATAAATCTATGAATAATTGCTCCAGTCATTAAATATGTGTATAATGTGAAGAACAAAAGAGATTTCATTTCAAATATTTTTTCTTGAATTTTTTTATTCAATTAATTACCGCATCAAACACGAAAATAGAGAATTAAAAAATGTTATATTATTTAATATAAAATATAAATGCAATATTATGTTGTATTGCATGTTAACAGAAAAGTTAAAAATGTACTCGCGCTCCATTTCATAATGTCGCAGTCTAAAGATTTATCGGTCAGTTATTTAGCTAGTTGACCAGCTAACTATAAACATCTGATAACATCACATATCCTATTTACATAGAATATATTTGTGTTTGTAGAAAAAATATATTTAACTAAATATTTTAAAGCAATAAAACGAAATTAAGCAATGAATATTAACTACTACTACTAGACACTCAAAAATGTACAAATGTTGAAGACAAGAATTATCTTGCCACAATGTTGAGGTCTTAGTGACAACTAGTGCATATCAATAAGACTTGTTTATAAAAAGAAAATGCCGTTTATAACTTGATATTATTTATAAAAGAGACAATACTTGACAAATGCCAATACAACCGGGTTGTCCAGTCGTTTAAACATTAAATTATATATATATTAATTGTACATAAAATTACATGTAATTTTTTGATATGTCATTGTGCCGTTAAATATAAAAACTTGTAGAATACTACGCTACTTCCACAATATATAGCTATCTTCCTCATACTCAGTAATTTTTGTCAAACATACATAATAGAGTAGGATAATTATTCATTAGGTGTATTCACATTGTAGTGCTGTCATTGAAGTCATACTTTGTTATTTATTTCGCCAATTAAGGAAGGTTACTGATGTAAATGGTAAATATGGTCTGGCAAATTATTTTCAAATCTTTTTTTGCCCTTTGTATTGCAATTATTGTCTTAAAATGCATATGTGATTCTATATTTTTAGTGCGTTATGCTACCCATAGGCATGTAAAAATCATTTCTAGTTTGATTTTTTTACCTACATGCATGCATATTAAGAAATAGCTCTACAAACAAAAGTCCCTACATCAAAATTACATTCAAATTATTTCATTCTATAAGTTCTATAAGTACCTTTTTTACAAACGATGTTATGTTATGAGTAGCTTGTAAAATTCTTAAGGCTGAACATATCTTAGCGAAGACGAAACAGAAACATGGGTTGTAATACTTCTAAACAATAATGTATTAGTGTCGTACGGCTTAGTGTAGAATATAAAAGTGTACTTTTCTATACAAAACTGTTGACAATGCGTGAATATGATTTATTTTAAAATGCATTAAAACTGCGCTTGTAAGGAACAGTACACTTCGATTTCAGAATATAACATTTAGGTTAACATTGATTGTAACATTGCCATATGTTTCTTCTAAGAAACTACCATATAGACTGCTTCTTTCCTAGTGTAATTAGTAAAAGAGACATTGTAGATTATGTTATAATTAGCGTTATTTTAATAGCAAGCGGATTAAGACAATAGTGCGTACTTCATATTACATGACCGTCATTTGCGATAGTATATCACTTTAAACGCGCTGTGGTTTAGACAGGCGTCATAATTCCTAATCCTCTTGTTATAAGGCGTAAAAGCGCATTAATTATTATTAATGTAGAATGAATTTATAGTTCTTTTACTTTGCATTCCTCTAGCGTATATGTATAGCTCGGCCAGAAAAATAAAAACCTTCGCCATTTTGCGAACATTCGCAACTAGCTTCGGCTTCTTAAATCTCCAACGTAACAAATTTTTACACTAGTTTTTTCCATGTAAAATTCAGAAGAATAGGGTGCCCATTTTAAGGGTTTTAATTTTTTGGCGAGTCTATTATCACAACATATTATTAGGCCATATATTACTAGTCAATTTTATTTTCTATATTAAACGTGAAATGTATTATTTATATTATAATTTATAACATTGACAAAAACTAAAAGCAATCTGCTATATTATAGTAATTATTAGAAATATACAGTACTTTATATAATATGAAGGAAAATTAAGGCAAATTGAATACACTATGATATTTTGTAAAATAACTTAAATATCTATTTATTTTGATTAAATTTCATAGAATTATTTTTTATACATTTATCAACAGAACGGAAACTCCAACATGTTAAAGTATATAAGACATGAAGTTGCTCATATTATTTTATTTTCATCTAAGGTTTCATACTTTAACTAAGTCAAAGCTTTTAAAAATATGAATTATTAACAGTTTTGGTTTTATAAATGCAACACAAAATCATTAAAATTATTTTATGCTGATTGACTTAGATAAAGTTCACTTTTTATACATTAATCACAATAATATTGTAAGTTAATACCTAAATTGGATGTTTAGAGATTAAGTAATCATATTAGGACTGCACGGAACCCTAAACCTACCATCAAGAATTCCATTTTAGTTTAAACTTGATATTATTCTTTTCCTAAATTAGATGGTTGGTTTGTGGGCGAAGACTGATGATATAAGTATTTTGTCATTGGTAACTTGTAAATAATACAATAAATCTGTTGACATTTACAATATCAAAAATATTTTCACTTTTTCCAATCCTCCTATTTTTCACCGTAAGAATTGAAATTTCGCCATGTCATATCAACACATTTTTTAACCTACCATCATTTTCAAAATTTTGTTCCTTTGTACGGAGAAGAAACGGCGATAAAAACTTCACAGATATCCTCTTTTTTGTCACTTTTTAAAGGCTGTGGGTTGCTCTTCAATAGTAACAAAAAATTCACAGCCTATGACATGTTTTGAAGAAACGGCGATAAAAACTTCACAGATATCCTCTTTTTTGTCACTTTTTAGAGGCTGTGGGTTGCTCTTCAATAGTAACAAAAAATTCACAGCCTATGACATGTTTTGAAGAAACGGCGATATAAACTTAACGGATATCCTCTTTTGTTGTCACTTTTTAGAGGCTATGGATTGCTCTTCAATAGTAACAAAAAATTCACAGCCTATGACATGTTTTGAAGAAACGGCGATATAAACTTCACAGCCTATGACATATTTTGAAGAAACGGCGATAAAAACTTCACAGATATCCTCTTTTTGTCACTTTAGAGGCTGTAGGTTGCTCTTCAATAGTAACAAAAAAATTCACAGCCTTTGACATGTTTTGCAATAAAGAACGAGAATTTTAGATGTCTTTTGATGATGTAGATATTTACGATCTCAAGGCCAACAAACCGCTACAGATTGCAAATGCATCGCCAACCATGAGGAGTAAGATATAATGCCCTGTGTCACCCGTAAAATGTTGAATATGTAGTATGGTGAAGTGTGTGAGTTAAACATAGTTGTAAAATGAAGCTCAGATTTCTCCACTTCAAAAAATGTACGATGCTAAATGTAACTTTCCAGAGCCATTCTACCATATGACAGTCTATCATTTTACAATGCCAATAGTACCACTCTCACTATTCTTGACTCCTTAACATCTGCATGTACAACATCAAGTCCTCCACGTGCGAGTTTCTTTTAATAGTTTACTGTAGATACATTTTTTTATAGAAGAGGGGGCAAACGATGGCTCACCTGATGTTAAGTGACTACCGCCGCCCATGATCAACCGCAACACCAGGGGAATTGCAGGTGCGTTGCCGGCCCTTTAGAAAGGAGTAAGCTCTTTTTTTTGAAGGTCCCCAGATCGTATCGGTCCGGAAAAATCTCCGGTGGTAAACTATCTATATATACAGAGAGGTCAATGTTTGATTAAAATAAATAGGTACATATTTATTAAAGAGTAATTTCTACTAATTTATTATTGAGATTGAGTAAGCTGCATAGAAATATGATAACAGCATAGTAGAGTCTATCTGTTTTTCAAGCTCAGTCAAAGGAAACATCTGAAAATTGTAATTCGATTCCCACCACTGCACTTACACCGAGACAATCAAAATTGCACCAAAACTTATATTATCAGAATAAAAATGTAAAAGGATCAAAACTAATCATCTTTTATAAAGAAAAAAGTTGCGGGTCGAAAAATCTACGTACAAATACTTGTTTCATTCGGGATACGAACCCGGGGCCCTTGCAACTCATTGCTAAGCCACTGCGCCACGGAGCCGTCAGATAAATTATAATACAAAAAAACAGGAACACGTTTTTTTGCTGTTTGTTGTGTTTTGTTCCTATGTTTTTGCCCAGTTTTAAATGACTGTACTGAAAAAAATGTGTTACACGAGTTTGGAAATTAACTTTAAAAGTTGGCACATTTAACCTTTTGAGCGCCAAAGTCGCCTATACTTGACAAGCACCTGTGAGCTCTGAGCGCCAACGGCGTCTATAGTTCACAAAAAACCCGGCCCACAAAAATATGAAATATAGATATTGGAAAGTAATTACTGGTATTTTAATTCTACACTCCTCAAAGAAGAATAACCCAGCAACATGTGAGTATAAAAAACAAGTCTCCTAGAGCCACGAGTACTATATATTGAACTAAAAAAATGGATTTTTATTTAAGCAAATACCATGTCCAGCACGCCAAAGTCGTCTATGTTTGACCGCTAGTGTTGTAATGCGTTAGGCATAGATTTATTAAAAACTATTCAAAACTAAACGCAAACGTGTTATTTTTTTCAATTATTATTGATATTTGAATAAAACAAAAGGTAAGAAACATAAAAATAACATCAGCTACATAAATAAAAGAAAATTTCATCAAATCAACTTCGCATAATAAATCTAATATCTCAACTCTGGCGCATCCTTAGCGCGTCATCCATTATCAGTTCACTGGGCGCCGTGGTCAAGAATAGACGACACCCTGATGACGTCATAAACGAATAGCGGAAAAATTACTGCAGTGCAACATGAACGATTCCTCAGAACTCATTCTCATTTTGGAAAGCGTCGATGATGATGAATTTGTTTTATTTTAATAATATAAAATTACAAATAATAAACGTCTAAATTTTTCTTAAGATATGACGAGCAATTTTACATTTTGTGTTGTGCAATTTTCTTTCTCAATATAGGGTATTGACTGAAACCTCTATTAAATTTGCTGATGACATTTCCATTATTATTCCGCATACAAAATACCAGAATTTAAATAATAAATTGAATCATGTATTGAACCAGGTTACAAATTGGCTGACACATCACAACCTAGAGATTAATTTTAATAAAACCAAAATTATGCAATTCCCACCAGTTCAAAAATCATCACTAAATAATATCGCTTTTACTTATAATAATATACCTATAGGACTGTTGACAACTTCAACTTGTTAGGCCTGGAAATCGACTGCCATATAAACTGGAAAGCCCATATTAATAAACTAAAAAATAGGCTATCAAAATTCACTTACGTATTACGAGAAATAAAGAAAACCACAGATGTCCCAAGCGCTCTGTAAGCATATTACGCATACACATCTTCGTGGCTGTCATACGGTGTCATGTTGTGGGGAAAGTAAAGTAAAGATGCACAGCAATTATTAATAATGCAAAAAAAATATAAGAATATTGGCAAACATAAAAATTCCAGAAAGTTGTAAGCGCCACTTCAAAGTTTAAAATTTTGACTTTGACGTCTATTTATATTTGGGAAACGTGCAAATTTGTAAAAAATCGGCCAAGAGCGTGTCGGGCCACGCTCAGTGTAGGGTTCCGTAGTTTCCCGTCCGTCACAATAAGTGTTCCCACTTATGAGTTTAAAGGTGGGTATCCATTATATTCGCGCTCCAGCAGCACTCCGCGCTCCTGCAACTGCTCCCGGTAGTGGGTACGTGCGCGAACATGGAGCGTGCAACATTGCACGCTCCGCGGCAGGCGCTCCGACTTTCCATCCAAGTTCAAAATGATTTTCCTAGAAAGACCTTATAAAGTTCTACTTTTCAGAATTTTTTCATATTTTCTAAGCTTATGGTTCAAAAGTTAGAGGGGGGGGGGCACATTGTTTTTTACTTTTGGAGCGATTATTTCCGAAACTATTGACATTATCAAAAAATGATCTTAGTAAACGAGACGAGGGAGCTTCAGATATGCCGCAACTAAGTGCTGGAATAACCTTCCACCGCCTCTTCGAAACCTACAATCAGTGTATAGTTTTCGTACAAAATACAAAGCTATACTATTAAACGAACAGCTACAATCGTAGAGTATCAATTTAAAATTTTATGTTTTTATGCCTTAGCGTGTATATCTATGTATGTTCCGGGGTGTATAATTGTCTTTCTTTCCTTCATACGTCACGGGTGTACAATCTAATTACACTATTTTCTTTCCATTGCGCGCCTAGTGTTAGCGCAGGTTCTGTGATAAAATATGCTAAATGGATGCGGTAACATGTAATGTTGAACATATGTCTCGGGTTGATATTGTGCATGAGTGTTTTTATATGAAATTTAAATTATTTTTATATCCTCGGTTCCAGTTATGCAATGAAATTAACATTCGTAAACGTCCGGTATAGCACTACAAAGATAAGGCAGTTGTGGCCCAATAAAAAGAATATTAAAAACCTACCAATTGTGTATATAATTGTACTACTCTGTGTAAAAAGTATCGGGAATATGTCAATAAAAAGACCCGCGTAAAAGAGGTCGTTGTAATTTTTTTACTGCATGTTGGTAGCACTGTACTGATTTAGCGCGCAAAGTTTGAGCGGGATCTGTCATTTAATTTGTTTTAAACTACACTTTTCGTTGGTCATACTTTTGAGTTCTCGGCGATTTTTACAATGGAAAATATTGTTGAACAAAGTGTGTGCCTTAAATTTTGTGTTTCGAATGATATTTCATGTGATGAATCATTAAAAATGTTGCGAAATACCTACGGCGAATCGTGTATATCGAAAACAAGGGCTTATGAATGGTATAAGGCTTTTAAAGAAGGCCGAGAAGTAGTAGTAGACTTGCCTCGTTCTGGTAGACCGTCAACCGCTACGACCAAAGAAAACATCGACAAAATCAAGAAGCTAGTGCTCGAAAATCGACGTATGAGTCTGAGAGAGTTGGTTAGTGAGGTGAACATATCTTTTAAGTCCGTCCACAACATTCTCATTGATATTTTAGGCATGAAACGCGTCGCTGCTCGACTAGTTCCAAAAGAGCTCAATTTTGTTCAAAGAGCGCAGCGAAAGCATGAAGCTGAAGACATGGTTTCCCGAGCTTCTACGGATCCGACCTTTATGAAACGTATAATAACTGGCGACGAGACATGGGTTTAAGAGTACGACATGCAAACAAGCCAACAGTCTTCAGAATGGCGTCTCGAAAACGAGCCGAAACCCAAAAAACCGCGGCAAAGTCGCTCCAAAATCAAGGTGATGCTAACAGTTTTTTTTGACTACCGTGGAGTGGTTCACTCCGAATTCCTTCCAAAGGGAGAAATAGTGAATAAAGAATATTATTTAGGCGTCATGAAGCGTTTGCGTGAGAGTATCCGCCGAAAACGTCCAGATTTGTGGCAACACAACTCATGGATGCTGCACCATGATAATGCACCATCACACATAGCCATTATAGTGAAAGAGTTTTTAGCGAAAAATTCAACAAAAGTTCTCGACCAAGCACCGTATTCACCTGATATGGCTCCGTCTGACTTTTTTTTATTTCCCAAGTTAAAATCACCACTTCGAGGAAAACGTTTTGAGTCGATAAAAGCCATAACAAAAAATTCGCTGAATGAGCTAAAGGCCATACCGCAAATAGCCTATGAAAAATGTATGGAAGACTGGGTGAAGCGTTGGAGATGTTGTATTGCAAGCGATGGGGCCTACATTGACGGATACATTGAAGGCGATAAAATAAATTTAGATGAATAATTTGTATTTTTTGTTTTATTGGCAAATTCCCGATATTTAGTAAACAGAAGGTATTATTAATCCAAATAAGTATATATTATACGTGTCCATGTGTGTATGTGTATGTGTGTTATCCGTATGTATATATTTATGTACATATGTATGTATGTGTATATGTATGTATGTATGTATATATATGTATATATATATATATATATATGAGTATGTATATGTATATATGTATATATATTATATGTGTGTGTATATGTATAATGTACTTAAGGTAGCCACTGAAAATCAGGGCTAGGATGACACATCTTAGCGTTTCCTGAGTGGCAGTCCTATTTGGACCATTTCCCATTTTTTTTAAAAAATTTTTTTTTAATTTAGCTGTTCACTTTTTTTTAAGTTTGTGTAAGTAAGTGTATGATTAAGTCTAATTATAAGGATGCTTAAACATAATGTACGTTTTAAGTATTTATTGCTATTTTTTTAAGAAATGGCCGAATAAATATCTCTTTCTTTCTTTCTAAACCCCTATTCATTTTTAAATACCTTTCCAACAATATATCACACGTTAGGGTTGAAATTAAAAAAAAATCACTTCCCACTTTACATATAGGGGGGCTACCCTAATAAAACCTTTTTTTCAAATTTTTATTTTACCACTTTGTCGGCGTGATTGATACACATATTGGTACCAAATTTCAGCTTTCTAGTGCTAACAGTCACAGAGATTAAGCGAGGACGGACAGACGGACAGACAGACATGGCGAAACTATAAGGGTTCCTAGTTGACTACGGAACCCTAAAAACCACCCAGAACTATTTACCAAATTAAGTGAAACAAATTACAAATATTAATTTAGACCAAATAAAAATAGGCTACTATTGCCGAAATCTACTCTTGCTTTGCATAGCTCTAGTCCCTACTCTATCGGGTAAAATTTTTTAATAACCTTCCAAATGACATAATAAATTTAACGAGTACTACATTATTTTTATCCAAATTAAAGTTATATTTAATTAAAGTTATTTTTAATGTTTCTATAATTTAAATGAATATTTTGGTACAAATGTTATTTAATTTGTGTGGACAACTTCGGCCTGTGCCTATCTAATTTAATTTTTTTATTCAATTATTATTTTTTACTTATTAAGCTATTGCATAGCTTCTATCGCGGGCCTTGAGCGCGGGGACCGAATCCAGAAATTTTATCCGTAACGAAAAAACCTCACGCTCCCCACTCCGACGGGCACGGAGGTGTGGCTTGAAGGCCGTGCATTGTCTAACGTCGTTTCTTTTCGGCAGTCTTCAACACGGTGTTTGTGTGCGTGCAACTAGACGTATTGTACGACTCTACGAAGCTCGCACGAATCGAGACGAGCTGCTCCGAAATCGGACGAATACATAAGCAGCTGTTTATGAGAAAGTATATAGGTGTATAGGTATTTATGTACAACAGTGAATAGCTGTACTTGTAAAAATTTGTGTATAAAGTGTTTTGAATATGAATGAACAAAGTACATTTATTATTTATTTATTTAATAAAAGAAAAAAATTTGTTTTCTTATCGGTCACCACGCTCAAAAAGTGTAACTTGAATTAATATCAAAGAAAAAGAAATACTGCATAAATAAAATAAATAAATAATTATAATTGCATGAGTTTTTTTTATTTATAATAATAATAATTATTTTTTACTTGACATTGTGATTATTAATTTAATTAAATTTACAAGATTTTATTATAATATAATCTAATAATGTAATTTATTAATGAAATCTTGTAGTTTTAAAATAATATTTAATATTTTTATTGTTCGCGCCACTTAGCACTATCGCTTAACGCTTATAAGGGGTTCGTTAATTATTATCCAATAAGATTACTGCAAAGCCCATTTCCGGTTTCCTATCTACCGCTTTATGCCCAGCATGTGCATTCGTGTGTTAACGGGCGCACACAAGTTGAGAAGACACGCAATCAACCGCACCGCTTATATCTCGCATCATCGCTCCCGCCCTTGTATAATTTGGATATTGAATTATACAAGCATATAGTAAAAAGTATAGACATTTGCAATAACGCTATATTTCGTGATTATCTGTGAAGTTGATAAGTGTGAAGACAGCCGGCAGCCATCGAGACACGAGGCAGATCAGCGGAAGTCCAGGTGGGTGCACATGCATTCCTTCACGTCCTTCCTATATCCCGAATTTAGGGGATTTGCAGTATCACGAATAAATTAAATTCCATTCACCACTCGCACCGCGCTCATATACAGTCCACTATTCTATTTAAATTAATAGCCGCACCGCATAACATTATTTAATACATTTGAACCAGCAGTTTGGTGGTTGAAGGCCAAATGCCAAATCCACCATATATTTTTTGGTCACTTCGGCCGGGATTAAATTAACCTTTAGGCCCGGAGAAGTAAATTCATTTTTTTATATATTACAAAAAATTATATACGTATATATTATTAAATCATAATAAATTGTAGTTCTAATTATACTAACTACAATATTTATTTGTCCCGCATCGCTTATTACACGTATGATAATACCTTTGTAACGCATACCACACCGCTTCATTATTCCATATATAGATATTTTTCTTGTTGATTAACCGCCATCTTTCTAGTAACGCGAGATTGCTTCGTTCCCCAGTTAACTAATTCTACCGTCACTTATCGCAATAATTTTAGTCCGCATTTGTTTGTAGAAAATGACGACGAGAAGCAAAGAATATAAACTGGTTTCGGATGAAGAAGTTAGTTTAAAAATTATTATCGCTAAACGTAATTATATTTACGAACGATTACAAAAAATTTATGAGACCTCAAAGGGCGCATTTAATTCCTGGGACGAGCAGAATTTATTTCTTAGCATCGCTTCAAATATAGAACAATTACGTAGTGAGTTTCAAGAAGTTCTAGATAACTATAATACTAAACATTTAAAATTAAACCCTAATGCAGACGTTGATTACGAGGCTTGGAACTCATTTGAAGATTTATATAGTCGTATTAAGTGCCAAATTACGAAAATATCCACATCGCCTTCCACTGTTACGTTAGAAAATAGATTTCCTACTAAATTAAAAACTTCACTTCCGCCAATTGAATTAATGTCATTTAACGGAGACATACGCCAGTGGTCCATGTTTTATCAACAATTTAAGACATTAATTCACGACAATTTACAATTAACTGATGCCGAACGTGTTTATTATTTGGTTAACAAATTGAGTGACAGGGCGTTATCAGTTTGTGCCGGGTTAGCCCCTACCGCAGAAAATTATTCCATTATTTGGAATGCGCTTTTAGTAGGATATAATGACGAACGCACACTCGCATCTACGTATATTAACCAACTATTGGATTTAACACAGGTGAACGTAAACACAACAGGAGGTTATCATAAATTTATGGACAAATTTGATGCTTCAATTAATGCTCTAAAGCAATTAAAAATTGAGGACTTAGCTGATTTTTTGTTTTTAAATATTGCACTTAGAAAATTAGATCATGACACTGTTAAGTCATTTAAAATGTCTTGTCGCACAATTAGCATACCAAACTACGCCTCTTTAGTACAATTTTTATACGAACAGAATAGGGCTATATGCCATACATTTAATAATTCGCATACTTTATCTACATCCAATAATAATCGAAACAAATCACTTTCAAATAAATTTAGTAAAACATTTATTAATACAGATCCTTCGCATTCATGTATCTTTTGTAAATCAAATGATCATGAACACTTGTATGTGTGTCCACGCTTTTTAAAATTAAATACACAACAACGTTACGATATTATTAAACAAAACAATTGTTGTATTAATTGTTTAAGTAATAAACACTCGACTTCTTTTTGTAAATCGAAGCGTAAGTGTATATACTGCGCGCGGCGCCACCATTCTTTAATTCATTCTGACCCGAATCAGAATGGCTCTAAGACTGCTTTTCGTAGTAGCAATACGTTACACTCAGAGGTTGCGCAAACGCGTAACGCTAATGCATGCAGCGCGCATTCGATTTATTACCGCGCAGTTAACGATAATAAGGTTAATTTTTCTGTCGCGCACAATTCGAATACGGTGGAAGATGAAAAAACACTTACCTCTTCATGTAATATTTCTCGCGATTATAGTACTCTCCCACGCTATACTACTTTATTGGGGACTGCAAAAATAAAGGTCGTAGATAAATACGAGAATGAACATTTTATTCGGTGTTTAGTTGACCCCGGATCCCAAAGCGACTATATTACGAAGGATTGTTGTAAACGCTTATTTCTTTCCGTTTCGAATAAAAATCATTTTACCGAAGTACACGGGATCGGTGGTGTGTCCCAGAAGATTTTAGGTGTCACTTCACTGCAGTTCACGTCTCGTTTTAATGATACCAAATTTTATCATATTGAACCATTAGTTGTTCCGACCATCACAGGTCAGTTGCCAGATTCGATAGTAGATGTTTCAAAAATTCGCTATTTAGATAAAATACGCTTAGCAGATGATCAGTTTTATCAACCTGGGTCTATAGATATTTTATTGGGGGTTAATACCTACATAAAACTTTTGTCGCCTGAAAACTTAATTCATTCGCAATGGCCTAGTGCCATAGAAACATCACTCGGATATATTATTATGGGTGATGCTGAAGTCGCATATTTTTATTTTTATATCACATCATTCCCCGCGTTCATTTGTTTCCTGTTCTTACGATACAAATTTAAATCAAAATTGTCTTAATTTTAAAGAAAAATTTTGGAAAATTGAAGAACTTCCGCAAAAAATATATTTGAGCCGTGATGAGCAGGAATGTGAAGACATTTATACTTCTACTACTTACCGCCAAAACGACGGACGGTATGTGGTCGGCCTGCCATTTAAGAAAAGGCCCGACATATTAGGTGACTCTTTAATGAATGCAAAAAATCGCCTCTTACTTTTGGAAAAACGCTTTAACAAATATCCCGATCTTCGCGATCAATACAATGTTGTTATACGGGAATACATTAATAAGGGTATTTTATCCGCTGTTTCTGATAATGATTGTGTACAGCCTTCTTTTTATTTGCCGCATCACCCTGTCGTACGGAATGATAAAAGTACAACGAAGTTGCGCATCGTTTTAGACGCTAGTGCTAAGTCAGATAACGATATTTCTTTGAATGACATTTTGCACACCGGGCAAAATTTACAAACAGACATTTTTAATATTTTATTAAACGTTAGAGTTTATCGCATCGCTTTCTTTGCAGATGTTAGGCAAATGTACTTGTGTATCGAAGTCCAAAAATCCCATCGCGCTTTTCAACGCATTTTATATCGGTTTTCTACAGAAGAAACTATACGAACATATGAATTTAATCGCGTCACATTCGGATTACGCTCTTCCCCTTTCCTCGCACTTCGCACTTTACACCAGTTAGTCGCTGACGAAAGGGAGTCCTATCCCCTTGCTGCTTCTGTAGTGGAAAGGGATATTTATATGGATGACCTCGTTTCCTCCGCGCCTTGCGTCAACAACGCAGTCAACACCGCCACTCAACTTATCCAAATGTTTCGCCGAGGTGGATTCGATTTGGTTAAGTGGACAAGTAACTGCAAGGAGCTTTTACAACATATACCAGCATCACATCGTCAACAAGACTCGGTATCATTTGATGATAATGATATTTTAAAAATAGGCCTTCGTTGGTATCCCGCTACCGATAAGTTTTCCTTTCTTGTTTCGCCGCCACCGGTCACTTGTACCAAACGCGCTATCCTCTCCGCAACCGCTCGCTTGTACGATGTTTTAGGACTTGTCGGTCCAGTAATACTTTACGCCAAATTATTAATTAAAGCCTTGTGGGTTCTTAAACTTAACTGGGATGAGACTCCACCCACTAATATTGTCAATACATGGCAGCGATATGTATCAGAGTTACCTTTAATCTCACATTTACAGATTCCACGTCATATCGGCGTAAATGAAAAATCCCATGTGTCGCTACTAGCCTTCGCCAACGCTAGTGAAAAAGCTTACGGGTGTGTCATCTATTCGCATGTTGTTAACGGAAATAATCCTCCAATTATAACGCTCCTATGTTCTAAATCTCGGGTGTCCCCATTAAAGGTTATAACTTTAGCCAGGCTTGAGTTGTGTGCCTTGGTTTTGCTCGCTAAGTTAGTACGCACCGTTTACGATTCGTTGTCATTGAGGCATCCGATCGACAACATTTATGCGTTTTCAGATTCGGAAGTCGCGCTCTGTTGGGCGTGTTCTTCACCGCATAAGTTCAACACCTTTGTTGCTAACCGTATTTCGCAAATACAGTCCTATTTATTACCGGATAACTTTTACCACATCGCCGGCTCGGAAAATCCTGCAGATCATATTTCGCGTGGACTGTTACCCTCACAAATTTTAAATTGTGACCTTTGGTTACATGGGCCTTCGTGGGTTTCCTTGCCGTGTAAAGAATGGCCTGTACAAAGGTTCGCATCAACTCATATCAGTTTACCAGAAGAAAAGACTGTGTCGCTTGGAGTCAGTGACATGGAAGAAAACCCATTTATCTCGTTAAGCTTAAAATTTTCTAATTGGAATAAGTATTTACGATCCGTTGTTTACGTTTTAAGGTTTTTAAACAAATTACCGCGCATAAATAAAATTATAACCGCATCCGACGTAGAGATTTCTGAAATCACACAAATCAGTTATTAAAATTGTGCAAGGCATCGCTTTCGCCGAAGATATAAAAAATATTAAAAAAGAACAACTATGTTCATCAACATTACGAAGGTTATCGCCATTTATCACGGACGATGTACTTCGAGTAGGTGGTCGGTTAGACTATTCGTCTTTATCGGATTCCCAAAAGCATCCAATATTGCTACCAAAAAAGGGGCATATTGTTGATCTTATAATTGATTATTATCACTATAAACATTTCCACGCTGGTCCTCAGTATTTACTTGCTGCATTACGGGAGAAATATTGGATATTATCAGCTCGCCGTGTAGTGAGATACCGCATTCATAGCTGTAACATTTGTTTTCGACATAAACCCAAACCTATTTACCCCATGATGTCTGCCTTGCCTGCTTGCCGCCTAGAGCAGTGTAATGCGTTTACACACACAGGTGTGGATTTTTCGGGCCCACTTTATGTCACATTGACGCGTAAACGTGGTATACGAAGCCAGAAGGCTTATTTATGTTTATTTATATGCCTCGTTACTAAGGCAGTGCATTTAGAATTAGCGTCTGATCTAAGTTCGGCAAGTTTTTTAGACGCTTTTAAGAAATTTATCTCTCGTAGAGGTCCGTGTCGATTTATATACAGCGATAACGGTACTAATTTTGTCGTCTCGCGTTCATATTTACATGAATTACATGGATTTTTAAAATCAGAAGAATATTATAAGGCATTCAGTCAGGTGCTCACTGATAATCGCATTGTTTGGAAACTCAACCCTCCAAGCGCTCCACATTTCGGGGGTTTGTGGGAGTCCAATATTAAGGTTGTAAAAACCCATTTGTTTCGCGTAATAGGTAAGCAAATCCTCACGTATGAAGAAATGCTTACTACTCTTTGTCAGATCGAGTGTATCTTAAATTCTCGCACGCTTTATGTATTAAGCAGTGATCCATCGGAACCTACCGCACTTACACCCGCACATTTTCTAAATTTAAAACCACTTGAATGCTTACCTGCTGCAGATTTAAGCAAGAAACGTATTAATCTGTTATCACGCTTTTCTTTAATAGATTCTTTAGTTCAGTCCTTTTGGAAACGCTTCAGATTCGAATACTTACATACATTACAGAGTGGAGTGAAGTGGAATAAGAACTCTACTGCCATTTCTGTAGGGACGATTGTTCTAATAGACGTGGATAATACTCCACCGCTTCAGTGGCCTCTAGGCGTTGTCACCGAATTGTTTCCCGGTAAGGATGGTGTGGTACGCGTTGCGCAAGTTAAACTTAAGAATTCCACTTTAAAACGCCCTCTTATCAAACTGTGTCCTTTACCAACACAGTGATTAATATGGTTAATTTTACATTATCGTTTATATATTTAGTTTAATTCTTAGGTCATAACGTCGCTTCATTTCGCTACTATATAAGTATTTATCTATATATATCTATATTTTGATACTTTACTTAATAGTTGAGGATACCTCAAGGCCGGGGGGGGGGGGGTGTTCGTGCCACTTTGCACTATCCCTTAGCGCTTATAAGGGATTCGTTAATTATTATCCAATAAGATTACTGCAAAGCCCATTTCCGGTTTCCTATCTACCGCTTTATGCCCAGCATGTGCATTCGTGTGTTAACGGGCGCACACAAGTTGAGAAGACACGCAATCAACCGCACCGCTTATATCTCGCATCATCGCTCCCGCCCTTGTATAATTTGGATATTGAATTATACAAGCATATAGTAAAAAGTATAGACATTTGCAATAACGCTATATTTCGTGATTGTCTGTGAAGTTGATAAGTGTGAAGATAGCCGGCAGCCATCGAGACACGAGGCAGATCAGCGGAAGTCCAGGTGGGTGCACATGCATTCCTTCACGTCCTTCCTATATCCCGAATTTAGGGGATTTGCAGTATCACGAATAAATTAAATTCCATTCACCGCTCGCACCGCGCTCATATACAGTCCACTATACTATTTAAATTAATAGCCGCACCGCATAACATTATTTAATACATTTGAATCAGCAGTTTGGTGGTTGAAGGCCAAATGCCAAATCCACCATTTATAATTGCTACGCCAAACCGGGTTCAAATGCGTTCAAACTGGGTTCAAATGCGGACTTTTTTTTAAAAAATTCCAAATTCTATTGTTACAATTTGATTGCAATAAAGATTATGATTATGATTATCTCAAAATCATGTAGTAGCATCAGCATCATATCAAACCCCCATTGTCATAAGAGCGTAAGACTTCTTCTGTGCTTCACTTGGCCTACGCCTCCCCCGACACATAAAATATTTTGAGTCGATCTCTGTATATTTTGGTTAGATCGATTCCGAAATCGATACACAACGTGCAACACGGCTACATCTTTAAAAAGTTTCAAAAAGGAAGGTCAGCTATGCCGTTGTCGTCCAGTCGTGACAGTGACATCATCACGATGAAGAGTAGTGTTGTGGTTTACTACTATTTTATTACTTACTTACTTACTTACTTACTTATCGTCACGCACAATCCCTAACGGGGTAGCCAGAGAGAACAGATCGCCAAGTGTCACGATCCTTACATACCTCTTTCGCTTCTTTCAGGTTCATTAACTTCTTCATACATGCACGTCTAGGTATCCGAGTACTCTTGACCCTCCCCTCTTCGAGCAATTTGCTCACATGGTCTTCGAAAGTTAGTCTCGGTCTACCTCGACACCTTTTAATATTTACTTTCGCTCTATATATTTTCTTCACCATTCGGTCTTCACTCATTCGTTCAACGTGCCCAAACCATTGGAGTACGCCCCTATCAATTTTTGTGATAAGGTCATCTTTCAATCCTGCCATATTGCGAATCTCTTCGTTTCGCTTTCGGTCGGCTATGGTAACGCCACACATTTTACGAAGAGATCGTATCTCCACTGCATTCAACTTGCTTTTATGCTTCTTCTGGCATACCCAGGTTTCGCTGCCATATAACAAAGTCGGTACCAACACTGCGTTATGTATTGCAAGGCGTGCACTCTTCACCACGCCTTGCCTTTTTACTAATACATTCAGGGCACCATTGACTTTGTTTCCGGCAGCGACACGCCTATCCACATCTAAATCACATCTTCCATCCCGGCTGAAAGCACTCCCCAAGTATACAATTTCATTTACCTGTTCTAGACATTCCTGATTTACCCATATTTCACATTTCGTTCTTTCTTCGTCCTTTTCAAATACCAGAACCTTAGTTAGTACTATTTTATTGTTATTGTATATTTTTATTTATCTACAAAGTACATTTATAAAAAGAGTGGAAGACAGTACAAGATTAAATAAAACATACCAGATTAGAAAGAGTCATCTATTGCATAAAAAACCAACAAAATCAAGTTATTTTGTGTTATCGATATATCAACTCTTGGCAACACTATTTTTTTCGTAGGTATTTTGTTTACTTTTCGCTTTGGCGTACAGAACACGGTTTTGGCGTGGCGCTCAAAAGGTTAATAGGGATTCCAAAATGGTTTCTCTCAAACTAGAATCTTAAGTAACAAACTTGAGGAAAGCCTTGGGGTACCAAAAATCATTTTAGGCATCTGTCTTCAGTTTTTTGGGATTCAGAGGGGATTTTATTGATCAATTATATTTCTAAAGATAAATATATCAATATCACAAGACAGTATTACACTACGCTTCTATAAAAATTTAAAAATGCAATTAAAGAAAAAAGAAGGGTAGTGTGGTCCTTTTGAACGATGATACACCCGTTCACAAGTCATGTTGCGATGGCTTTCTTACACAAGTACTGCTTCGAAACTAAGCTAATAGGGAGGGGTCCCTATAGTCCAGATTTGGCCTTTTCGGGTTATATTATTTGTTTCTAAATATGAAAAAAGAGTTATGAGGAATGCAATTTGCAGATGACGAAGAAATGAAGTTGTCAATTTCTGCCAATTTTGAAGGCATTGACAAAACATTTTTAGGAGGTATAGTTACGTTATTTTAACGGTCTGAGATGTGTATTATGGTTAATGAAGAATATATCGAAAAGAAAAAATAATTTCATGTTTAATTTCACCTTCATTCCCTTTCATTCCGCGAACTGTTTGACCTCCGCTGGTATACAGTAGTAGTAGATGGCAGTAAACGTAATCTTGTTATCTTTTTTTATACTTACACTGATGCGTTTGGGATTACCTGGTGTTTGAGCTTCCTCTATTAACAAAATTATAATATACCTTAAGCATTCTCTTTCAAAAAGCTACAAAATAATATTACAAAACCTGTGTGTTGCACACTCAAAGAATCACGACCAGTCTTGATCTGATTTAACGCGTCTAGTGATGTAAAATATCTTATAAAATTGCATATTTTTTGCTTATTTCTTATCGCATAATTAAATTTTCAAATAAAGCCAGGAAAAAAGTAATGTTACTATGTTTATCGTTCCCAATAGACTTTTGGAGACGGAACGTGTTTTACAATGGCTCAAAGGCCTAGAAGTGATGCCAAAATATATAAAAAAGAACGTGTTATACACGTTCCGTTTCAAACTACGAAAAACTCGTTCATTCGTCATGTGATTTATATATTCAAAATAACCAATTGCTTTTTTAATAACTCATTAATTTATGATTAGATACAATTTTTTATGGTTTAATACTATGGTGTGGAAAGAAAAATAAGTGTACACACCTTATCTGATAGCTGTTATAACCTCAAAAACTTATTTAATTAATAGCCTTTTTCCCTGGTCTCTAAATTAAAGACGATAAGTTATTGTTCTTATAAACAATGGTTGTTTTTATACAAATTTTTTAGTTATTTAGTTTAATTCAAATTAGAAATCAAGTGACAGGTAAATCAATGTATGTAAAGTGGGCATAATGGGACGGGTGACGGATTGTCGCTTAAATAATGGTTTGAAGTGGATTTTGATTCGTAAAAGCGATGCGGTATTGTGAATTAAGTGTCAGCTCGTGTGAACTATTAGAGAAAACGACGAAACAAGTGCTTTGATATCGATATAAACCTCAAGTTATTTTGATCGCTTGGGCGCCTCATGAATTTGAGTGGCTGTTGTCATCAACTGACCGCTGGGTTGAGCTGTCGTGTAAATCTCCCAAGGGCTTCGCAATGTCAGCATATTATGAAGAAAAAGAATATAAAAATGAAGATTCCGAAAGAAATGATAAGCTCAGAAAGGCTGGAACTCAGAGCCGTAAAGCCAGTTAATAAAAAAAGAAGAAAAAATGTGGGCATGATTATTCATCATCATCATCATCATCATCATTACAGCCCTTCACAAGTCCACTGCTGAATATAGGCCTCCCCCAAGTAATGCCACAAAGCACGATCCTGAGCCACCTGCATCCATCGACTTCCTGCATGTCTTACAAGGTCGTCACTCCATCTAGTGGGGGGTCGCCCTACACTACGCCTACCGGTACGAGGCTGCCACTCGAGAACCTTTCTTCCCCATCGGTTATCGGTTCTTCGAGCTATATGGCCGGCCCATTGCCACTTCAGCTTACTAATCCGTTGGGCTATGTCGGTCACTCTGGTTTTACTGCGGATATCCTCATTTCTGAGTCTATCACGCAGAGAAACACCGAGCATAGCCCTCTCCATACCTCGCTGAACGACCTTGAGCGTCTTCATACGGCCAGCAGTGAAGGACCACGTCTCAGACTCGTAAATCGTAACTGGCAACACGCACTGGTTATATACTTTAGTTTTCAGAGATTGAGGTATACCTGACGAGAAGATGTGTCGTAATTTCCCGAACGCTGCCCAGCCGAGTTGAATCCGTCGATTGACCTCTCGGTCGAAGTTGGACTTACCTTGTCGGGCTATTTGTCCCAGGTAAACGTACTCGTCAACAACTTCGAGCATAGTGCTCCCAACAACTACCGGCATAGGTGAGACATGGACATTAAACATGATCTTTGTTTTGTCTATGTTCATCTTAAGACCTATCCGTTGGGAGACACCATTGAGGTCATTGAGCATAGTGCTAAGGTCCTCCAGCGATTCTGCCATAAGGACTATATCGTCGGCAAATCGAAGGTGAGTGATGTACTCGCCATTGATGTTAATGCCGTATCCTTTCCAGTCCAGTAGCTTGAAAACGTCTTCCAACGCAGCGGTGAAGAGTTTCGGGGATATAACATCACCCTGTCTTACACCTCTCTGCAGTTGGATAGGTTTCGAACTCCGGTTCTGTACTCGGATAGCCATCGTAGCCCTACTGTACAAACACTTCAGCACTACGATATACTGACAGTCAACTTGGCACCGCTGAAGGGACTTAGCACCACCCAAATTTCGATGGAATCAAAGGCTTTCTCATAGTCCACATATGCCAGGCAAAGTGGCAGATTGTACTCTTCGGTCTTCTGTACAATCTGCCGCAGGGTATGTATGTGGTCTATGGTACTGAATCCTTTTAGAAAACCGGCTTGTTCGGGAGGCTGGAAGTCGTCAAGTCTGCGTGCGAGACGATTCGTAATGACTCTAAAATAGCATGTAGACGCGGCTCAGAAGGGAAATCGGTCTGTAGTTCTTCAAGAGAGCGTTGTCGCCTTTCTTAAAGTCTTACAGAACAAGACCACCGCGCTTCTGCTCCACGCCTCCGGAGTAGTGCCACCATGGTGGACGGAATTGAAGAGCTTCTGAAGGACTTCAAGTACCGGTGTTCCACACGCTTTCAAAAGCTCCGCTGTAATTACATCCTCGCCCGGGGCCTTGCCGTTTTTAAGGTGGTGGAGAGCCATTCTAATCTCGCTCAGACTGACGTCCGGGATATCATCGGAATAGTGTTGGATAAGAATTGCTCTTGGATCGTTACTCACACTTGCGTGTGGCTCCAACGATGATGTGTACAGCTGCCCATAGAACCTCTCAATCTCACTCAGAATCTCAGGTTTGGAACTTTAAACTGAAAATCACTTTGGAACCCTGGTTCCGCTCGATCGCTTCTTTAATACGAGCAGTATTAAAGTTGCGTAAGTCTCGCCGCATGCATTTGGAGATGTCTGTTCAGTTGCCTGTATGCTGTCAAATCTGTTGACAATTGCAGCCTCATCTCCCGTCTAACAGCCATGAGATTAAGAGTGTGATCGGAGAGCTTTTGTGTTCTTCTGCGGCGGGTCTTGCAGAACTTAGCTCCGACCGCATGGACAGTTTCCACGAGCTTGTCATTCATATCGTCCACTGCATTGCAATCTTCTAAGCACTGAACTCCACCTCCTCATCAGGATGTGCCTAGGTTGGTGCGTAAACCTGTATGACCTTCAGCGAATACCGTTTGGTGATTCTGAGTATCAGGTACGCGACCCTCGTCGACACACTCCCAATCTTTACAACGTTGTTGACGAGAGACTTGTGGACGATAAATCCGACACCTCCTTGGGACAGATGGTCGCCCTCCCGATGGTAGAACAAGTTGCCGGACTCGAGGATTGCCGTGTCCTCCCCCTCTCTCCGGACCTCTGATAATCCAATAATATGCCAGCGCAACTTGTCTACCTCTTCTTCCAGCTCCAGTATCTTCTCGTCAGTCCTCAGGGTGCGTGCGTTATATGTTGCCAGGTCGAGTCGTCGTAGGTGGCAACCGAACCTCCACCGGAAATTCTTAGCACCCCCTGCCCCGCCGTTACCATGGTCGCCACCGTAGCCAGGAATAGCGGGGCCGCTTTTTTGCGTCGTTATTCATGGTTGGATATTTGCCACAGTTTTTATTTGCCATAGCCACGCTTGGCGAGCGGGTTGGCAAACGCAGGTTTTTATTATATCACAGTTGTTATCAGGAAGATGCTGCTGCCCATCTACTGCTTGTCTCCCTCTGTCGCCTCTTACGACACTCACGGGAAGATATTGGGTAGTGGATATTCTCAACCGCCACTACACGGCTGATTATTTGGCATAGAGATATAATACCTATGGAGGCGGTGTATTCTACTATAGAAATAATAGTTATACAAATATCTATAATATCGACACACACTTGTCAAAATACTTTTGTTTCTTTTTAACAAAGCAGTAGCTTCATTAGAAAAGGGAGACAACAACAGTTTGTCAATTGCTTATTTTGACAACACTTTCGTGTGACGTCATTAGCTCATCCATGCGTGACTGCGTCGCAATGTTAAGCGCTGAGTTTTGTGGTAGATCTGCTGTCAAACTGTTGAATGCTAAAAGTTGTTTTGTTGTGTAGTTCAGTGCCTTCATCTTATCTTATAGTAGGTGTTTTTCTTCTATTTATATTTTATTATGTCAAATAAGTGTCTTACAGTTTATTTCAAGTGTTATGGTAGGGATGTATTTTTTAATTATTACTTTATGTAAGATGCATAATTTTGTAATTTATTTAGCAAATAAAAAACTGCTAAGAAGTTTTGTAATTATAAAAATCACAGTATATGTATGTTTGTCGCTACTCGAGTCCTCTATTAGAGTCGTTATTTAAATTATTAAAAAACCTTATTAATTGCTGTATTAGAATATACGAGGTGTGTTCAAAAAGTAAGGTGACTTTATATTTTTATGAAAAACTATTTATTTATTCATCAATATTTATGTTGTCCCCTTCAAAGTAATCCCCCTCAGATATAATACACTTGTGCCAACGCTTTTTCAGATCGTCAAAGCATTTCTGATAATCACTTTCTGGTATAGCCTTCAGCTCTTTCAGCGATGCAGTTTTTATCTCTTCAATCGTTGCAAATCTTCGTCCTTTCATAGGTCTCTTCAGTTTTGGGAACAGGAAAAAGTCACATGGAGCCAAATCCGGTGAATATGGTGGCTGAGGTATGATTGTAGTGTTGTTTTTGGTCAAAAAACCTCTCACAAGCAACGATGAGTGAGCAGGTGCATTATCGTGATGCAAAAACCATGAACTGTTTACCCACAATTCGGGACGTTTCTTACGTATTGCTTCTCGCAAATGGCGCATAACTTCAAGGTAATACTCCTTATTGACCGTACGACCTTGTGGCAAGAACTCATGATGCACCACACCCCTACAGTCGAAGAAAACTGTAAGCAAAACCTTCACATTTGATCGAACTTGGCGTGCTTTTTTTGGTCTTGGTGATTCAGTGTGCTTCCACTGGGACGATTGAGTCTTAGTTTCGACGTCATAACCGTATACCCATGTTTCGTGACCTGTTATGACCCTTTGGAGCAAATCTGGGTCGTTGTTGACATCATCCAATAGCTCTTGAGCGATTGTCATGCGACGCTTCTTTTGGTCGAAATTGAGCAATTTTGGAACAAATTTCGCTGACACACGTTTCATGCCCAAAATATCCGAAAAAATTTCATTGATCCATTTTTGATGCAAATTCTTTGATCCATTTTTTTTGATAGAAGAAAATCGCCGAGCACACCAAAGTACGTCTGACCTTTGTAACTGTCAAAAATAAACTAAGCATGCTATACACTTCAAACTTGAAACATATGCTCAGGACATGTGTACCAACGCAACAAAATACAAAAATCGATAATCGAATGTGCGTTGCCTGCGAAATTCAAAAAGTCACCTTACTTTTTGAACACACCTCGTATTGCAGGATTTGTGACAGAAAAAGGTTCAGATACCATGCAAGAAGAAGCAGTGACAAACTGTCTTATAGAAATTATATTAAAAAATAATTTTGTTCAGAAATGAACAAATAATAATAGTAAATAAAGTAAAAATAAAAGTAGTAAGTAAAAATCTATCATGATCATGAAACGGTGGATGAAATATGATATCCAGGATGTTATCCTGCATATCATATTTCGTGATCATGCCAGATTTTCGAAATATGATAATATTTTTCATTTAAAATCCGAATGAATAAATAAAATATGATATACAACTTGCTTGTATAACTTACTATTTGTGATGAATTATGTGCAGAAAAATTAATAATGAATAAGTATTGATTTTTAAAACAGTTTATTTCATTTTTACTCAACTAATCATTATTATTTTACATTAATAATATGGGATCTGGGATCACCATCCCAGTAATACTTTCAACACATAAGAAGGATTTAATTTCTATCTACACAAAAGCCATAAATCAGTCAAACACATTTACTCGCCAGATTAGTTATTTGACGATTGAAAATTCAGCCCTGTATCTATGTAAATACCTACGGAATAAAGTAAATTAAGCAACAAATCCAATTATATAAAATGAGAAAAAAATTCGTATTAGTTAAAATATCGATATCAGCTGCGCATATTGCAGTTACAACCCTATAAAAGGCGGCCATTTTATGCGCCAGATTTTTGTAGGTAGTCACGCTAATTTTGTAGGTATGCCCAGTCCATATACTTCTAAGTCAGTGTTATTTGGTTTAATAAGGTTTTTGAGATAAAATGTCTTATTTCTTTAAAGATCCTGATGAGTTTACGTATTCTACCACTACCTATATGTTCTAAGTGTAAAAATAAAGATCGCCGTTGCTCCAACATAACACAGAAATATTTAAATCTTGGGGGGTTATAATTAACAATTCCATCACCTTTTTAATTGCTGTTACAAGAGTTTTTAATTTTTTCTAGATGATTTTTAATTTCGCAAAAATTATTTTAACACATTTAGTTACAGCCACAAAAAAAAAACAATGAAATTATTTGTAAATTTTTAATTGATATCTGGAATTTAAACATGTTATTATCATTTTATGTAGAAATATTTGTATTGAAGTGATTTTGTTGTTGTCACGTCGACGTATCTGTACCTTTTTTATGCTTGTAGAACCTGTAAAAATGAAAATGTTATATTGTAATAGAAATTAAGTACTTAAAAATAAAAAAATAACCATTATGTATCTGCACAGAAACATTTTACCAATGTTTATTATTTCTTTGTACACTTAAATTCAAAATTCAAACTGCGAGATAAATATTAAAATAGAGAAAAGTACGTAGGCCACACAGAAAGTTTTACGAACTAAAAACAGTTTAATGGTTAAAGTTTTTATATAAAAGTTTTCAAATACCCAAAATCCGCTTCAGATAGCTCTTAAGCGTTCGGCCTAATCGAACGGTGCTAGTGCATTTTCTAGGAAGTACCTCGTTTTGAGCGCTAAGTGCGCGTGCAGCGCGCCGCGTTCATGACGAAGCAGTAGCCCCCAAACCTCCGTGGCCAGTCGCTTGTTGTTCATGAGTTGCTGACAAGCATTTGGTAGTAGAAGTAGGTACACCATTCGTAAGAAAGGTTTGCACGGAGCTCAATGTCACAATTGAAGATAGAGAGATACGGGATATTTTTAGGCTTAAATCTAAGTCTAAATCGTCTACGCCTAACCCTATAATAGTTGAATTTGCCAACGTCAACGTAAAGGAGGAAATCCTTACCTCAACGAAAAAGTACAGGAAGAATAAAAAATCACTTACAACCGAGAATCTAAACATAGCAGGTCCCCCAGCTATTGTGTACATTTCGGAGAATCTAACTCCGAAAATTAAGCGATTATTTTACATAGATCGGAATTCTGGTCATGACAATAATTATAAATACATATGGACGAGTCACGGTAATGTCTACATACGCAAAGCAGATTCCAGCCCGGCCATACGAATCAACAGTGAGGTGGACCTTGACAAGCTCAAAACTAAAAACTGACTATGTAATGTTACAATACCGTTATCTTAGCTAATACTTATTACATTTTTTCAACTTTATATAGTATGTTGCAATGTAATTCATGTATTTCTCTTATTGATTTCTGTTAATTGCGTACTTTGCTTAAACACTTACACCATTACACAACAATATAAACTATTCGCACATAAATATGACTCCTTCAAATATTGTTTTAAATATTATATTTTACTACACTACAATTATCATATTCCTAAAATATTGCTCTATTACCTTTATATTAAATTTAAATATCATTATTTTGTTAAATCATACCTTAGGCAGCTTAAATGTTACGATTCTGTAATAAAATTCACACATGAAATAAATGTATTAACGCTTTTATCGACTAACAACATGAATGACTATTTATATTTTATGTTTATCATAACATTATTGCTACTTATAGTTGTTACGGACCTGTTTTTTAATATGTTACAGTTTAACAATGAATTAAGTTTTTTTATCTCTTTACGTACTTATGCACGAATGTTTTCGAAATCATTCTAAAATTATTGATGGTAGCACAAATATGTGTCTAAAGGTAACGACAATTGTTTTATCATCCAAATTTACAACTACCCACCTTGTTCCCATAAAATATGCATTGGAATTTTTAACAGTTAAACTTTAATTCTATAGATACTATCGTTATGGACGATATTGATATTAACGTCACATATAAAAATGTAACTAGGAAAAATAAACACCACAATAGTAGATAATATACTAAATAACACATACAACATAGATTCTGTCTCAGTGTCGAATTCATCTACCTGTGACTTAGACAATTGCATCCCACTAAACTTCAACCCTAAGCAATCACTCAAAATACTCAATCAAAATATTAGAAGTATCTCAAAAAATATGATTGGTTTTTATACCACACTCGCTAGGACTAAGGTTGATTGGGACATAATCACCTTAACTGAATGTTGGCTTCCCAATACACATAATATCCCTGACCTAACAGGTTATAAATACTTTAATACTGCTAACAATCTAACACAAAACGAGGGTGTTGTTGTATACGTACATGAAAACCTACAGGTTTCTGTAGAAGAACCCCCATTTATAGATGCAAATTGTCTACAAATAAAAATAAACCAAAATACCATTTTATTAGCAATATATCGACCACCAAGCCATAGAGATGTCACTAACTTCCTGCATTCGCTTAACATAACCTTGACTAATATCACACATTACAAAAATATAATAATAACTGGGGACATAAACATTAACATCCATGACGAATGCCACGACATAAGCAAGCTTAATTACCTAAACTTATTAGCGTCACACGGCCTACTCTCCACATTCTTTGCCCACTAGACAAAATGCATGTCTTGATCATTTTGTCCTCAAAACTCTATTACCTGCTTCAACATTAGTCGCCCATTCAGCACTAACTGATCATGATACCGTGTTATTATTTCTCGCAAGCAAAATGCCCAAAATAGCGGTTAAAAAAACAACGACGCGCATTAACTATGATCAATTGACTGACGACATGAAAATAATCGACTTTGGTGAAGTATATAATACCCAAGATCCTCATGTAGCAGCAGAATTAATGATAAGTCTTATCAAACAGGCGGTCGAAAAAAACACTAAAGTCGTGAAAGTAGCAAACCGTAAAAAAATCGTTAAGCCATGGATAACTCCTGGCCTTTACGCTGTATTCGACACAGAGATAACTTACACAAAAAATCAAAGAAGTCGCCAGATAACGAAGTCTTAAAAATATCTTTTACTAGGTACAGAAACTATTGTAATAAGTTGTTAAAAAAAATTAAACTGGAATATGAAAAAAAACGAATTAAAAAAAGCTAATAATAATCCTAAGCAACTCTGGGGAGCAATAAACAACATAACAAACAGAGCGAAAAAGAAAGAGAATTCATCCCATCACTTATTAACTCTATCATCTTCTCCGGAGCTATCTGTTAATTTAGTTAATGATTTTTTTCGTTAACGTAGGTAAAAATCTTGCGGAAAAGATATTGGGTGGACTGACAGAGACAACAAAAAAAGCTTTTAACAACAACTCGCAGTCCATGGTATTGTTAGCAACGGATGAGGACGAGGTTGCAAGGTTAATAATATCTCTCCGTAACGACTGTGCTGTGGGTTGGGATGGAATATCCTCTTATCTCCTTAAAATGCATATTAATGTAGTTGTCCCACCCCTGACATATATCTGCAAACTTGCTCTCACAACCGGAAAATTCCCCAAAGCTTTTAAAAAGTCGATTATACACCCGATTTATAAAGGTGGGGACAGAGATCGTGCCGATAACTATAGACCTATAGCCGTGCTCTCTGCCTTGTCCAAAATACTTGAACGCATAATGAACAACAGGCTCGTAAACTATTTGGAAAAAAATAACTTAATATCGCCCTCACAATATGGTTTTAGGTCAGGCAAATCTACGTCCGATGCGATTCATGACCTCACAAATTATATTGTTACAAACTTGGACAATGGGCAGAAAGTTCTCGGCATTTTTCTAGATCTTTCCAAAGCTTTCGACACAGTTTCTGTACCCATACTTTTACGTAGGATGGAGAGTATGGGAATTAGAGGTACTCAACTGCGACTTTTTGAAGACTACTTGAGTGGACGTACTCAGCGCGTTCAGGTGCGTTCATAAGTTCGTCAGTGCCGAATGCACAACTACCTATGGAACGCCCCAGGGCAGCGTACTTTCTCCAACCTTATTTCTTATATATATTAACGAACTGGGTATGCTCACACTTCCTAAAGGGCGAATCATAAGTTTTGCAGATGATGCTGTCCTCCTTTTTAGTACAAGTACATGGCAAGAAGTCTATGCGTACGCCCAGTTGGGCTACAACACTGTCTCAAATTGGCTTCGAAATAACGTTTTGACACTGAACATAGATAAAACATGTTATGTCCCGTTTAGATTAAAAAACAAAACATTAACCACATCATCTCTACCACATACCATCGTAAGTCACTCGTGTTCCAATCCACTCAATAATGCAGACACCTGCACACAACTACGTCAAGCTGACAGAGTAAAATATCTAGGAGTTATTATCGATAGCACTCTATGTTTTCATGAACACATTAATACACTTAATAGCAGGTTGCGTAAATTAATATATGTATTTAAAACTCTGAGAGACGCGGCAGATGATAAACTATAGAAATCCGTATATTTTGCCTTGGCCCAATCTCTATTAACATATGGTATTACGTACTGGGGCGGTGCTCCAAAATCAATAATGCTCCAATTGGAGAGAACGCAGAGAGCCATCTTAAAGGTCTCTTTTTCGCTGCCGTATCACTATCCTACAGAGCTCCTATATAAAGAGTTGAAAATATTAACTGTGCGGCAACTTTTTATACAAAGAACCTTACTGAAACAACATGCTCTATTAGAATACAATCCCTCACTCTCCCGAGGGAAAAGGCGTTTTAACCCCGTGGACCGCACTCATATAACTCTATCCACCAAACTATCTAAACGTTTCTTTTGTCACCTCGGAGGTTTTCTATACAACAAAATCAATAAATAATTTGACGACTCCGTGGGGCAGTGGCTTAGCAACGAGTGGCTGAGCTGGGGGTCGCGGGTTCGAACCCCGCACGGAACAAGTATTTGTATGGCCTACAAATAGTTGTTCCGGGTCTGGATGTTTGTCCTTGTGCAATTTATGTTTGTAAACTGCCCCCACGATACAAGAGAAAATCTTAGTGTAGGGGTAACGTTTTTTAAAAAGAAAAAAAAAATTATCCCTATATTTAACGTCAATAAGACTACATGCAAAAATAAAATAACTATCTGGCTACAAGAATTAAATTATGAAAACACTGAAAAGCTACTCACTAATCCTAACTAATTACTATTCGTACTAAAGTTAAATACTAACCCAATCCTAAATTGAATTTCTATCCCAGTTACTACTACACTACTAACAAACAAAAGCACGCACACACACTCACACGCACACAAACAAACTATCTCACACACACATACACACACACACACACTACACACACACACACACACACACACACACACACACACGCACGCACGCACGCACGCACGCACGCACACACACACACACACACATACACACACACACACACACACACACACACACACACACACACACACACACACACACCGCGCGCGCGCGCGCGCACACAGGCTAATACTAGCACCAGATTTCAATATATATTAAATACTAATTAAGTAAAAGAAGGTACATTATGTAAATTACAAATATGGTACATGTACATGGTAAAAGTATTGTAATTATAACCATAGGGCGGAGACCTGGTGGCCTGAAATACAGGCGTAAAGCCTAGCTTAGGCACCAGTCTCCCACAGTATAACATTAAGGTGTAATATTCTAATATTATGTACAATAATTCTGTAATATTGTGGTGAGAAAATAAATCATTTATTATTTATTATTTATTTATTTATTTATTGAAGAATCGGCCCATATTGCGTGTACCAGAGTGGGAGTTCCAACCGATTTAGACTTATTATCAGTCGGAAAGAATTCCATTACGATTCTTACTGTTAATATACGCAGTATTAATGCTAATTTCAACAGTTTTTTGATATTTTTGTCCAAATTTAACTTTACAATTGATGTGCTAGTATTAACTGAATGTTGGACAAATAAATATTATATACCACCTAACATTCACGACTACAAAATGTTTCAAACTCTTATTAATCTTAATAAAAACGACGGTGTGATTGTTTATGTTCGGAATGAACTTGAGTCAACAGCCTATGAGCCGTGTCTTATCGATGGCAATTGTTTAGTAATTCACCTAAAAGATACTCTCTCTGTGATTTGTACATATCGTCCTCCATGTTATAAAATCCTATGAACTATATCAACTCTCCGGATGATATTTTAAATAATTGTCGTAATAAACGTGATATTGTTTTAACCGGAGACATTAATCTTGATGTTATGCCAGATAATCTTAATAACTACTCAACTGCATATTTAAATCTTATGGCTACGTTCGGACTTAAACAAGGTATAAACAGTCCAACTCGACAAAAAACTTGTTTGGATCATTTCATGGTTAAATCTTATGCTAAATGGCAAACATATGTTTTTGACGAATTTACAGATCATTCTCCTATTTTTTTACATAAGAATTTTACTAAAGAATGTAGAAAAACACAAATGCTTAATAAAGTAAAAGTTGATCTTGCTGGCGTACAAAAAAAGAGGACGGCTGAGTCTTGGGATGACTTATACTCAACTAAAGATGTAAATTTTGCAGCACAGATTCTGACATCAAAATTAGAAAAAGCTATTAAGGACAACACAATTACTAGTAAAATATCTAAACGTAAAATACCACTCAAGCCTTGGATTACTGTGGGAATTGTTAATTCAATTCGAAAGAGAGATAAAATGCACAAAAAATTAAAAAAAAAAAAGATTTAAATAATGAGCAATTGGGACACACATACCGAAACTATCGTAACACATTAAATAGATTAATAAAACAATTAAAAAGAAATTATTATAAAGTGTTATTAGAAAAAAATAAAGGAAATATGAAAGAAACTTGGAATACAATAAAGGCATTATGTAATATGGAAAAAAGGAAAGAATCTTCCTCAGATTTACTCAAAAAAGGTTTAAATACTACTCACCCTCTAGACAAGGTTAACAGGTTTTTCGCAACTGTTGGTCATAGTCTTGCAAATGATATCTTATCCAAACTTAACACTACTGACAGTTCTCTTTCTCTATTGGCAAAATGCAAAGATGCACCAAATGGCTCAATGTTCGTCTACCTAACTGATTCAGTGGAAGTTTCAAGCGTCATCTGCAGTATTAAATCTAGTAACTCATCAGGATATGATTGTATTACGTCCAAAATTTTAAAAGACAACATAAAATATATTTCGGAACCTTTTGCATATTTAATTAATTTGACATTTGAATATGGTGTTTTCCCCAAAATCTATAAAAATGCAATTGTCTGTCCCATATATAAATCTGGGGATAAATCTTCACCGACTAACTATCGCCCAACTTCACTTTTAAGCACAATGTCCAAGGTTCTCGAAAAAATATTTAACAAGCGATTAATGAACTATTTAGAAAAGAATGAGCTTTTAGATAAAAATCAATTTGGTTTTCGTGGCAACAGGTCCACAGATGACGCTGTCCTCCAACTTACTACAAATATTACACGATATGAGTATTCCTGGACCTTCAGAAGGCATTCGATGCCGTATCTGTTCCAATATTATTAACACGTTTGGAAAATATGGGAATCAGGGGAAATGCACTTATGTGGTTCCAAGACTACCTTTCGGATAGAAAGCAACGTGTTAAAGTTAATGGCTTATTAAGTAATGAATTCAGCTCCTCTTATGGTGTGCCACAAGGCAGTACACTCGGGCCAAGTCTTTTTTTAATGTACATAAACGATCTGTGTAAAACTAATCTCAAGGGTGCTGATATTCAAATGTTTGCCGATGATACAGTCATAATGTTTCATGGCGAGTCTTGGGAACATGTACATCGTCTTTCTGAAAACAGTCTTCGTACTATTACATCATGGTTAGAAAATAGCTTGCTAACACTGAACACAAGTAAAACCAAATATATGTGTTTCAGTAAAACTAATATGAACTCACCCAAATCTTTTAGTTTACAAATCCATTCTTACCCTTGCAATCGACAAGTCAATACCAATAATAAATCACGTGCTTGCTCATTAATTGAAAGAGTAAATGTTATAAAATATCTAGGAATAAGTATTGATGATAAGCTCAACTGGAAACAGCACATAACATCTGTTGCTAATAGACTTAGGAAATTAGTTTATGTGTTTAGAGAATTGCGCACTGTTTCAAAACCTACACTTTTAATACAAATTTATAAAGCACTTGCGGAACGTTTAATTACATATTGTATATGTTCGTGGGGGGCAGCAGCAAAAACAAATTTAATAGAACTGGAACGAGCACAAAGATCTCTCCTCAAAGTAATATTATACCTTCCATTTATGCATTCAACTACTGAACTATTCAAAACGGCAAACGTACTTTCTGTGCGTCAATTATATATCTATAATTGCATTAAAAATACCATAAACTTGCGGTACCGTATCTACCCTCCACTGGAAAAAGACGAGAACGTTTCACAGTTGAGCGTGTGATATGTAAGATTACTCGACAGCATTATCAATTCCAGGCACCAAGACTTTACAATTACTTTAGTGTAAATAATAAAGTGAGAAACCTGTCCATATATCAAAGTTTTATTATGGTTGCGTAAGTTAACATACAACGAGACGGAAAATCTGTTAAAAATAACTCAATAATACGAGTCATTTCTTATCAAGTATACAAAAAACACACTTATACACACTCACCCGGGCCACACGAAAACACACACACACACACACACACACACACACACACACACACACACACACACATGTACACACACACGCACGCACACACGCGTGCACACATACACGCACGCACGCAAACACGCGTGCACACACACACACACACACAAACGCACACACATGCACAAACACATGTACACATACACACGCACACATGTACGGACCATGGATGCAACACACATATTCATGTATATTTTTATTTTTATTTTTTTCTTGGCTTTGTAAAAATTGTATTTATTTTTGTTACCTTGTTCTGAGTTGTGATAAGCTGATAAGCCATTTTGTAATTGTAATTTAATGGAAATGGGAAGGAACTGATTCCCGACACACAGCTATTGCTAGTTCGGGAGTCAGGGCTTCACTTTGTAGTGTCAATATGGTTTTATTCAATAAATAAATTTATTATTATTATTATCTGTATATCTTGGTCAATAAGGTTAGTTTCTAATTGTTCCAAAACGAATAGCTGATCTATGTGTCATGTCATTTAAATGTGTGTAACTGTTTCGATACAAAAATAAATCCGCACCCTTTCTTTCTTTGTTACTGTTTAAGTTTTTTTTATAGAATAAGGGTGACAAACGAGCACACAGTCCACCTGATGGTAAGTGGATGCTGTGGCCCATAGACATCTACATTTTGTCCTCGATTAAGAATCGAAACGTAGATGCGTTGTCAGCCCTGAGAACTAAGATGAAATGCCTCGTTTTCAGTAAAAAAGGGTCTCCGGATCTCTATACTCACCATAGCAATATTATGCTGCTATTTTACGCCGGTAGTCTGTGAGAGCGTGGTTTCTTCCCCGATCAAGCCGACCCATTTGTGTTACAACCATAAGTTGCAGTAGCGTAGCTCTACCACGTATAAGAGTTTACTTGTTTTTGTAAATTTAGTAACTATGCCATGGCACCACTCCACGCGCGCCTGCTTCTTAATACCAACCCAATACCAACTATTCTCCTGACGTGGTCGTGTTCGTGCTCGTGTAAGGATCTCGTGAATGCTTTCCTATACAATTTGCAATATGTGCTGAATGTTTTGATACGTTATTCACCTATTCTTTTCAGTTAATTTTTCACTGCTAGCACGTTTCCTTCCGTTACAGCAGTTAAAGGGCGATTCACTTCTTTCTTCATCTCATAAAGCTATTCAACTGTGCTAGAATTTGTTATACGAGTGGTACGCAGTTATACACCTTACAAGAGCCTTTATCCATAAATACCATTTGAAGTTAAACAATTCCGGTTTAAAGCATTTGAAATCTTAAAAAATATCTGGCCAGTATCACATACAAAAAAAAAAAAAACAGAAAACTTTCTGCGTGTCCTATCGTAGTCACAGATCAATGCAATTATTGACTTAATTTAGGAGATAAAATGCAGTTTTAGTATTTAAAAATCTATAACAATCCGTTATATCAAAATAAACAAAAGTTTGATCAGAAAAAAAAATCAAATCTACAGTATTACTAACAAATCTTAAAAATTAAAATAAGCCAATTTAAAAAAAAGGTTTGCAATTCACATTTATGTTCTTTAAGTGTGTTATGTGTCCTAGCCAATTGTGAACGAACATGAATTATTCGTTTTTAATCAATTATAGGCTGGCTACTTCCACCATTAAAATTTGAGGGAATAATTCCTTAGTTCATCGATATGCTACTACATACATACATACATAAACACTCAAGCCTGTCACCCAGAGGGGTAGGCAGAGACTACAGACTTCCATTTGGCACGATCCTGACACACCTCTCTTGCCTCCTTCACATCCATACACCTACGCATACATGCTCGTCGGTTAAGGGTACTCCTAATTTGGCCCGTTTTCAATAAATCGCCAATTTGGTCCATAAATTTTCGCCTAGGACGTCCCTTTCCGACTCTGCCGTTCACTTCTGCACCATAAATTTTCTTTGTCACTCTTTCCTCATTCATTCTTTCCACATGACCAAACCACCGAAGCATTCCTTTCTTAATCCTGGTCACCACATCATCTTGCAAACCACACTCTTCTCTTATTACACAATTTCTTACCCTGTCATTCAGATTCAGCCCTAACATACTCCTTAACAACCGCATTTCTACTGCGTTTATTCTACTCTCGTGCTTCTTCTGCCACACCCAACTTTCACTACCATACGTTAAAGTAGGGACCAACACAGCACTGTGAATTGCCATACGTGCCTTTTTCGACACATTTTGACTCTTCACAATAGAGTGCAAGACCCCATTTACTCTATTTTCCGCATTCACTCGTCGTTCTATGTCCTTATCATATCTCCCATCCCTGCTAAATAAGCAGCCCAAATATACAAACTCATCTACTTGCTCGATCAACTCCCCTTCTATTCTTATTTCACAAATCGTTTTACTTTCTTCTCTTTCAAAAACCATAACCTTCGTCTTACTTACGTTCACTTTCATACCCCTTTCTTTTAATGATCCGTTCATTAATGTAACCATCATTTGCAACTCGGCCGCCGACGACGCAAGAATAACTTGATCATCGGCGTACAAAAGGCATTTGACGGTTAACTCACCCATTCTTAATCCGCATTCTTCAACTTTCAAATTTTGCAAACAACTGTCCATAAATAGGTTGAACAGCCACGGGGAAGCCACACAGCCCTGTCTGACACCTTTATGGATGTCAAACCAGTCCGAGTAGACCCCGTTGATCCTAACACAAGCACTAGAGTCCCTATAAAGAGACTCCAATGCCTGTATCAAGCTAGCGCTCAACCCAAATGAGTTCAGTGTTTGCCATAACAAATCCCTATCCACTCTGTCATAGGCCTTTTCCAAGTCCATGAACGCACAAAAAACCTTTTGGTTTTTGGCCAGAAACTTCTCCGCGATCATGCGCATGGAAAAGACTTGATCTGTACATCCCATTCCCTTTCTAAATCCCGCTTGCACATCCCAAATTTTGCCATCAGTTTCTTTCATGACCATTTCAATCAGTACCTTAGCATACAGTTTTCCCACAATGCTAAGAAGGCTGATGCCACGGTAGTTTTTACAGTCCTGCTGCGACCCTCTTCCTTTATATACTGGGACTATCACGGCTTTGCACCAGTCTACCGGTACCCGCTTCAGTTCCCAGCATAAATTAAACAAGGTGTGCAGCAGGCCTGCCACCACTTCCTCTCCAGCCCTTAGCATTTCGAGTGAAACTCTATCATATCCGGCAGCCTTACCTACTTTCATGATTTTCATTGCTTTCATTATTTCACCTATACTTATCTCGCTACCTCTTTCCTCTTCTTTCGAAATTTCTACTTCACTTAGTACACACGTTGTCTCCTCACTCATAAACACGATTTCAAAATATTCCTTCCATCTCTTTAAACTCAAAACTTCATCATTCAGAATATAGCCATTCTCGTCTCTTATAGCATTCATCATAGGCTGTTTTGAATGTCCCCTGGCAGTTCTTACAAGTTTCCAGAACATTTTAATATTTGCCTGGAAGTTATCCGATATTCTTCTATCATTCTTATCCGTTCTTTCTTGCTTTTTTCTTTCAACTACTTCTTTTACTCTCTTATTAAGATGTCTATATATATAATGCTGTCTTAGTACCGATTAAAAATAGTTTGATAGTTTTTTTGTGCGTGAAAACATAGAGAAAATAAAAAAGGACACCTAGCTAGATAGATTTTTCATACTATAAATTTCACCGAAATCGTTAGAAATGTTGAGAACGCCATTACAAAAAAGTTATTAATAGTATATAACATCACATGTAGTTTTAATAGTATAAAATATTTATTAGAAACTACTTATTTTGTTGATAATTTAAATTTTTAATTATTAATATTGGTACTTTGATTATTTCTACTATTTTAATTTACTTTAAAATACTTATCATGAGTAGAATCATAGGTTTAATGGGCGCCAGTTACTTCAATTTCAATCTCAATGTTTAAATTTGCTTTAATGTTATTTAAAAGAATTAGAAAAAAAATAGAATGGATCGCATATTAGATAGTAAGTAAACACTGTGCTACATTATTGATTCCAGGATACAATAAATTTAAAGTTTATTATATTTGTTCACTGGGTGTCTAATAATGGCGCGGCGGTAAAAATGGATAGTTTTAGACATTTTGGGTTTCAAGTTTTTAAAATCTGCTTGTCTGGTTTAAAAAAAGGAAACGTTACCTATGATTTTCTCCTGTATCGTGGGGGCAGCTTTCATACACAAATTTCCCGGAGCCGGAAACATTATTTGTAAGCCCATATAAATACTTGTTCTATTCGGGATACGAACCCGGGGCCCTAAGCATTGCAACTCATTGCTAAGCCACTGCCCCACGGAGCCATCAGATTAGTTTGTTTAAAAAAAGCATAGGAACACTGCAATGGCAGATATACAGGTTATTTAGAAGTTGGGTGCAATGCCTGAAGGGCATAATACCTTAAACCATGTAAAACATATTAAGCTAAACATGTCTTAGACGAAGTTTGCTCCTTTTTTTAAATTTAATTTCTAAGATTTTTAACAATAAAACCCCTTTTTTTCAATAAAATGCTAATAGTGTTCAGAACAGTTGTTATATTAATATTTTTTAATTAATGTGTCATAATTATGTCAACACATATTGCAAAGGGTATATTACACAGTACCTTTTGCAATATGTGTTGACATAAAAACTTATTGTAAAATTTGTTTGCGAATAAAATAACTTTCATAAGTAATGTAATATTAAACTTTAAATTATTCGTTTTGACTTTATAAGCGCGAGTGCGAATCATAAAGAAAATATAAAACAAAGATGAAACCGTCTGTACCTACATGTGCTTAATATTGTTACGAGCTTAGGGCTCGTGACAATAAAAACTGCCGATTGAATTACCAAAATTGACACTTTAATTACCGACACCTTAAAACTCAAAACACACTAATAATCAATCACACTTAACACTTTAGTTCACTTTATTTCGCTACGAAGTTTTCGCTAGTGTCGTCAATTCAATTCTGTCCCACGTATACTGTCCCATGTATACTGTCAGGGTCGCGCTCCACACCGACTTTATATAGGACCTTTTCCACCGAAAACATTTAGAATGTTCAAGTATAATGTTGAAAGTTAGCAAAGAATCCTCCAGAAAGCCCTCGCCACTCGACACTAGATGGCGCTAATGGCGAGTTCTAGAAATATCGTGACGCTCCTATTTCTGCTATTCGATTTTGATGGCGCTAATAATCACCCGCCATATACCGGGCATTAATTATAGCACGCAACAATATTTTATTTCATTATTTTATTTTATTGAATTAGCTGTACCCTATATGGGTTTCAATAACATTTTTGGCAGAAAAACATTTAGAGGCGTGTGCAAAATAGCTATATAGGAACGCATAGAAAACAAAGTAATATAAAAATTTTGACAGACACGATTGCGGGCGCGCTCACAACAAATAATTTAATGACATGATAGATAATTGGATAAATGGTTTAGGAACACGTAGGGTACACAAATGATTGTCTTTTATATATAGAAATAGTGCCAGATACCTATATTCTTGGAAGTATCTATTTGTATTGACTTTATGTTTAGCAACCTTTTTGGAAAACATCAAAAACAAGCATAAAAACAAATTGCGAGACAAATTAAGCAACAGTGCGAGTCGAAAGCTTGACAAACCCAATGTCAAATATTATATTCATTGTATATGTTTTATTAAGCGCGAATGCAAACAGAGAAAAATTTACACATATTCGTAGAGTGCAAACGCAAGTGCCAAAAAACATGTTGTATGACCTATTTTATACAAGTTTTAAAACATTATAAGCTTGATATTTTTGGTGCAAACGTAGGATAAGTAATATCCTGTTGTAGGTAATGACTGTTGAAAAACTGCTGTTTCACTCTCGCCAAAAAAAAAAAAAAACAATAAAAAATGTAAGCAAATATTGACAGACTGAGATAAATTATTTATTTAATACTTACACAGTGCTACCATTAAAATCTTGAATGTCAATGCTATATTCATTACTTTGGAAAGCTTCTTTTAGTTTATGATTTTCACTGTAGTCACAATTAGTACATTTTGCAATGAAAATATTTATTGCGTTTAATTCTTTCATTGTAAATGGTCCAAGAAATCTGAACTCCGTGTAGATGTCATCGCCAATGAATTCCAAGAAATATTCTGTAATTGTCGCTAATAATGTTTCTATTGTGCATTCTTTATCTTGTTTCGACTTTGGTTTATTTTCTTTTTCTACATTACTAGTGTCATTACTCAATGTATCTTTTTTTAATTCTACTGTTTGTTCCTTTTTTGGAGTACCTTTTGGTTCTTCACCATCTTCACCATCAGAGTCTTCCTTACGCAAGTCATCTGGTGTTATTAAATACATGTGTTCTGGTGCTTCTTTGTATAAACATAAATAACTGAAATATATGTTGCAAATATTAGCAAAATTTAGTATTAAGATGCTTTGGTTGTGTAATTTGTATAGTATATTTACCGATTTGGGACAGTTCCTTCACTTTCTGTAGTTAGAAGGAATTTGTTATATGAATTTATCTGTTGAGCAATATCCATCTGGGCAACAGTGTCAAAATCAACACTAACAGTACTGTCACTGCTTGAAATTGCTCCAATTATGTTGTGCACCCGTTTCCTTTCATTTTTCCATAAAAGACGATCAAAAACTATTTCATTTTCAGAATCATTCTTGACAAAATCCAATACATATAGTAAAACATTGGTGTCGAAGTTTTCTTTTATTTCCGTTTTCATTTCATTTTTCCGTTTCTTTACTGTTTGTCCTAGTCCTACTGTTTTTGTTGCCTGAAATTATAAGTAAATATTTAAAAACAATTTGACAAAATTATTAAAAAATAATTATATATAATTAAAAAAATTGTTTTTTTTAGCTTTATGGTTGTGTACATGTGGCTGAGAACTTTAATATTATTCGTAAACAACTAACTACATTGTTGCATCAAATACGACTTCCGCTCTAGCTAGTGCATCTTTTACATAAAAATCCGAGACCTAGAAAGGAGTAGATGTCTTTAGGTAATCAAGTTTATTAAGATGGCAATACTGTTGTTATTGTAGTCTTAAGTTCTTGGTAATATATGCTCTATGGCTAGAAGACTGAAGCTTTTCTAGAACTTTAATAACGTAATTTGTTGTAACCATTTTGTAACATTAAATATATGAATAAAATAAAGTGAACAATCTTCATGAAAAATTACTTAAGCGACACAAAACATGACGCAGTCAAATTATTTATTGCAAAGTTATAGTTAAATGCATAAAGGTAAAAGGCGGTGTGTTAAAACGGTTTGATCGATATTATATTAAAGCAAGAAGGAGTATAATAAACCGAATGTTGCGCCGTTTTTTGACTTTTTAAGGAAAAAGTCAACGTTCATTTGTTGGCGTCAAAGACTTCTTTTTTTTATTATATGCGAGGAGCTATGCAAGTCTAGGGAAAGAGACCAGTATCACTGCGACCTATAAGATCTATTGTGATCGCTGCTATGGCTATAGTTCACGGCTAAGCCCTATGTCTTCAATGAATAGAAGCAGTTGCTTACCCGTGAGCAATTTCACTTCTTCTGGGCGGAGTAGATAGTTTCCCAGATGAGTGTTACGTTTGCGCATTAAGGGTCCGCAATCAGTTAGGATGTGTAGAGGCGTTTCTTCCGTTATGGAACAGAACCGACACATTCTTGAGTTGTTTAGGACATGTGGGCCAGTAGTTAGGGCTGACAGAATGCGCAACTTATTTTTACTTAATCCCAGGGCTTCTGAAGCGTATTTACGATCAAAAGCCCGGATTAAGGTTTTAGAATGTTTTAAGCCTGGTGTGTCAGACCAGATCTTAAGTGATTTATTGTGATAAAGAGTTTCAAGGGTCAATCGGGCTAGGCTTCTTGAGATTCCACAAAATGGCTCAGGTCCAAATTGTGTGCACTTTGGGCCCTCCCGTGGAAATTTGTCGGCAAATTCGTTGCCTACAATACACTCGTGACCCGGAACCCATCTTAAAACGACCCTGTTGTTACATCCCAGGGCGTTTAAACGGTTCACGCAGTCTCCAACTAGCTTCGAGTTCACTAAATTTGACTTCAGCGCTAGCAGTGCTGCTTGACTATCAGAGTTTATGTAAATTTTATGGTTGAGGTAGTGTTTTTGCAGATTGATTTCCGCACACCGAAGTATGGCGAAAATTTCTGCCTGGAAGATAGAGGTGTATCTACCGAAATTCATACTAAGTTTGAATTTGGGGCGTTCCCCGTAAATTCCAAAGCCTACGTCGAGGCCCAATTTAGACCTATCGGTATACCATATGAGACTACCGACCTCACAGATAACCTGGCCATTCAGCCGGTCCTCTCTTGAGGGTAATTCCACTATATACTTTTTATCAAAGTGTGTCGTGGACGCATGATATCTGAGATCATGCATAAGACCGGTGATTCCTTAATTGAGTCGAAAAAAAAATTATTTACATTCTAAATGGAATCATCTCTCTTTCTTAAGGAAAGATTTAATTACGTCCACGTAAAATGTTGGTGAACGTCTTAATTATACCAATTACTGTTTTTTTAATTGCGATAATTGACAAGTCTGAAATACACTCTTGACCTTGTGTATTATCTCAACAAAGTTTAAAGATTTTACCTTTTTCTCTCCGATTAGCACTTTAACACACTTCAATCCTCCATTTTCACAAAAAATCTTTAAAAAGGCATAAAATTTCAACTCGCAATATTAAAATCGCTTACGATAAACCCACAGAGTAAATAAACATTGAAATGTGAAATGAACTTGCAAACGTATTGCCCGCGCGCCTCTGCTCTCGACAACTTCATTCCTAAAGCCTGGCATTAACTCTCTATACTAATTGCTATATATACAATAGTAGTTATATTTCACTATAGAATATTTTGCCATAGGTTAAAAAGAGAGCGATCGTCTCGAAAGCCCCGTAAAAAGCCCACGCGAGCGAGGGAGACAACCAATCGCTCTATTAAAACTCATTTTTTATGATAGTAGCAGTATCGCTAAGGCAATATGAGGTCATCGGTCGACCTGTGTCGAACAGTGGAGAGTGCGCGGGAAACTTGAAATAGTTTGAAACAGTTTACGAGTTATTTTATTAGTTGATATTATTGATTGATATTATTAATTGATTCAGTTTGATAAGGCAAGCCCGGCTTTTCGGCTTCTATAGAGGCTTCGCCATTGATCTCAATCTGTAGGAGAGCAAGCTCAGACCGCCTTTAGCGTTAATCCTATACAAACTAGCTCTCGCCTCCTTGTCTAGATAGAGATCAAGGGGCGTTAGGCATAGAAGTGCATTAAGAGCCGCTCCAGGCAATGATCGCATAGCTCCAGTTGCCATTAAGCAGGCAGTCCTTTGTAGACTATTTAGTCTGTCCGCAGTCGTCTTTTGGGTGGCCTTGTTACACCAGACAATAGAGGCGTGGGTGAGAATCGTCCTCACTATGCTGCTGTACAGCCATAGGACCATACTGGGACGCAAGCCCCAGTTGTTCCCGACCAAACGACTGCACGTACCTAAAGCAATTTTTGCCTTATGGCATACGTTGCTAAGGTGAGAGTTCCACGTTAGTTTTTGGTTAATTGTTACGCCCAAGTACTTAACTTCCGTGGAAAATGGTACTTCTTTGCCATTAAGTTTTGGTTGGACTAATTTCTCTAACAACCGTCTCTTTTTGGTAAAGGGTATAACAGTTTTATCAGCATTAACTGATAAACTGTTATCCCTACACCAGTTATTTATGGCGTTTAGGGCTCTTTGTATTATTGACGATAAAGTATTTTGGCAAAAGCCCTTCGCAACGATCACAAGGTCAGCATAAACCAATGTGTCAATGCGTTGATCTGCCATTTTGTACAATAGTTGGTCAACCGCAAGAGTCCAAAGAAGGGGTAACAAAACACCTCCTTGTGGGCATCCTCTTGTAGTTGCAACCTCAATCGAAGTTTGAAACAGCGCTATTTTTGCCTTTCTGTTTGAGAGCATCGACTTCACCCATCTGATGGTTGTGGAGTCAACATTTTTAGATGTCAGGCCCCCAATCAGCAGTGATGTGGGGCTACTGTCGAAGGCGCCCTCAATATCTAGGAAGGCACAAAGAGCTATTTCTTTATCCTCCAGTGCTTTTTCGACCCTGTCAATGACACTGATCAGGGTTGTTTCCGTAGATTTGCCTCTGCGGTAAGCATGCTAGTTGTAATGTATGGGCCTCGTAGTTAGAGCTACATCCCTTATATATCTATCTATAACCTTTTCCAAAGTCTTAAAAAAAAGGAAGATAGGCTTAGAGGTCTAAAGGACTTTGGTAAAGCGTAGTCCTTTCTACCAGCCTTAGGTATAAATAGAACCTTGACAATTGTCCATCGTTCTGGAATATATCCCCATGAAAAACTTGCTCTGAAGATTTTCACCAGATAAGGAGGGATGTCGATACCCCTCTGTAGTTGGATGGGAATTATTTTATCCTCCCCGCTTGATTTAAAAGGTTCAAAGGAGTCAAGAGCCCACTGCACCAGGTTTGGCCTTATTATCTTTGCAGCCCTAAACCAGTACTCATTGCAAGGCCTTCGTAGGGCTCTGAAAGAATTCAAGGCTGAAGTCTTGTCCCTGGGAAATAGGTTGACGCTAGTAACTCCAATGTTTCTGTTTCACTATTAGTGAAGTTACCACCCGGCTTTTTAAGAATCCCGATCTGATTAGGTTTAGCTTTCGATAGCATCTTCTTCATCTTTTTCTGTGAGGGTAGGTGAATTGAGTAGTACACATTTTTGACATCTTAGATTTAAATATATTTTAAAAAATAGTTACAGTTTGAATTTTTATGTTTATTGTTTATATGTAATAAATTACTTCCTACCAGCTCTTATTTCCAAGTATTTTCTCTAACATCACTGCTCTTTACAACTACTTTCACCATGGAAGCACTGAAAGGTTCACTTATGGAGATGTCAAAGTCATACCAAAGTCAAATGGATAACTTTCAGCGGGAACTGCAACAATCCAGTTCTGCTGCCACAACTTCATCTTCTCTACCAGGTGATTTATTGCTTTTAGAAAATTTATCTTGGCTGCTTTAACATCTTTGCATAACCAAGTAGTTCTTCTGGGAAGAGAACTGGATCGTAGTGAAATGCGTCGCCGCAGAAAGATGATCCTACTCCATGGAGTTCCTGAAGAAAAATCTGAGGATACTACCGCCGTCATAAGTACACTTATCAGCACGAAACTCCTAGTCCCAGGTTTCAGTAAAACATCCATAAGCCGTTGTCATCGTCTGGATCACCCTTCCGATAAATCTTCCAGGCCTGTGGTTGTCAAATTTAGCGATACTGTGATGCGAGACAAGGTTTGGTACTCCAAAACCAAACTTAAGGGCACAAGTATAACCCAATCGAGATTCTAACAAGGAGGCGCCACAGTGTTTTTCTAGAAACTAGAAGAAGAAGAAGAAGGTATGGCATCACCAAATGTTGGACCAGGGATGGAGTTATCAATATTTTTACTCCAGATACACGCTATCCTTGTTTCGGAGTCGTGGTTAAAACCATGTCTTCCATCAACATCCTACTCGCTTCCGGGTTTTCATTTGATTCGTAATGTGCGCTCTCATATACCTTTTTCAGTAATTCAAGTTTCAAATGGTTCGCAGACTGGAAGCGAAGCTGAATTTCTCTTCATCGAAGTTCTTCTTGGTCATACAAAATTACTTCTCGGAGTCTTTTACAGTCCCTCTCTCACTGTCAACTATTTCACGACGTTAGAAAATTTTCTTGACAATCTTACACCTATCTACCACACACTTTTCCCGAACTGTGCCCCTTCTCTTCTCGACATAATGTTTGTGTCTTCACCTGACCATGTTCTTAAATTTGGTCAACATGCTGCTGATTCTTTTTCCTATCACGACCTTTTATACTTATCATACAAAATCCGTCCCCCTAAAGCTAAGTTAAGGATACTACTTCAGCGTAACTTTAGTGACTTGGATTTGGAGCAGCTTTTAAATGACGCTGTAAAGATTGATTGGAGTGTAGTCGTCAATGCGTCTAATGTTGATGAACTAGTTGCTTTGTTCAACTCTCTGTTAATTCAGCTATACGACGTTCATGCACCTGTTCGTCCAGTGCGTGTAAAGCATCCTCCCTCTCCTTGGCTGACCGATGATATAAAAAAAATATTCCAAATTAAAAATTGTGCCAAAGCTAAATACAAGTCAATTCCTAGCGATTTGAACAGAGAGAAGTATAGATTAGTACGGAATCGTTGCAACAATCTGTGTAGAAAAGCACAACGACGCCATATTTACGAATCAGTACAAGATCCTGACCCTGCTAGGGTCTGGAAATTTCTTAAGTCTTTAGGAGTTGGGAAATTACGACAAAAACTCACACACCATAACTTTGATCTCAATCAACTTAATTTGCATTTCTCATCTTCGTCTTGCATTAACGATAAATCAAAACATAATACTTTAGATTCTTTTTCAAAAGCTCCCACTCCGGACACCTCTGCTTTTAATTTTAGCCAATTTAACAGTTGTGATGTTAAGAGAGCCATAATGTCCATCCATTCAAATTCGATTGGTAGTGACTGCATTAGTCGGAAAATGGTCGTCCCTCTCATTGATCTCCTTTTACCTATAATCACGTCTATCCTGAATAATTCACTGAATTCTGCTTTTTTCCCTTAAGCTTGGAAAGAAGCATTTGTAGTTCCTCTTCCGAAAAAGTCAAATCCCTCTAGTTTTTCTGATTATAGACCTATCTCTATTATGCCTTTCTTTTCCAAAGTTCTAGAACGTATTGTGCACAATCAATTAAGTACCTATCTCTTAAAACACAATGTTTTAAATCCCTTGCAATCCGGTTTACGTCCTGGCCATAGTACGACTACTGCACTTTTACAAATCACTGATGATATTCGGTATGGTATGGAGAAACAAAAGCTTACCATTCTCACGTTGCTTGATTTTAGTAACGCATTTAATACAGTAGATTTTGATATCTTGTTAGCATCCTGCACTCTCTCAACATATCTCCAACTGTAGTTGACTGGTTTCGAAGTTACTTGTTCGATCGCCGACCGCGAATTCAGGTGCAAGAGGTTTTTTCCACCTGGACTACTACAGCTGCTGGTGTACCACAAGGTGGCGTGTTGTCTCCTCTCCTTTTTGCAATTTTCATCAACTCTATATGTCATAATTTGGCCTCTTTCTACCACTTGTATGCTGATGATCTCCAAATCTATACTCAGTCCTCTCTAGAAGATCTATCTAAAGCAGTTGACACTATTAACGCTGATCTGACTTGTATTTCGAATTGGAGTAAATGTTATGGTTTAACGATTAATCTTAAGAAAACTCAGGTCATTGTCATCGGTAGTTCTAGATTAATTGGTAAAATTGACTGATCTTCCCTACCCCCTATTATACTAGACTGCACTCTAATCCCTTACAGTAACAAGGTTAAAAACCTGGGGTTGTATCTTGACTCCTATATGTCTTGGACCTCACAGGTTAATGAGGTCAGTAGGAAATTGTTTGCTGCGTTAAGCTCTTTACGTAGATTACGTAATTTTCTTCCCACAGCAACTAAAGTTACCCTCGACCAGTCTATACTTCTGCCTATCCTTGACTTTGTTGATATTTGCTATCTTGACATTACCGAGGAGCAGCTTAATAAGCTTGAGCGCATTCAAAATGGCATTAGATTTATATTTGGCCTTCGCAAATATGATCATACTACGCGTTGATTTCGAGTTTGCCGTCGTAGACCGTTACGACGTCACAGCTGACGGTACCGTAGACGAAAAAATTCATCATGTTTATGTTTTTTAGTATTCATATTTTCAATAAAGTTAAATAATAACGTGTTCGATAAAATAAAATATTTTTTGAATGATGATGATGAAATAATAACGTGTTCGATAAAATAAAATATTTTTTATAGTTTTATTTTACATTTTAAATATATCAAATTAAAGATTTTCGACCTTTAAGACCAAGACCTTTCCTCTTTTACTCATTGTAACAGAACAAATTAACGAATATCAACAGAAACAAAAACAAAAAATCAACAGTAACAAAAACAACAGCAAAAACAGTAACAAACTAGAGAACGTACGGGAGCATAAAAAACGGACGTAAGTACACTTCGACGTTGCTATCGGTACTAAAAGGGCAACGCTTGTGGCGCGGAATGAGGGGGCGCGGCGGGAGGTAACGGCATTCTTGAAGTGAACGACTAGTATCTCCGAATTTCGCAAACAGTTCAAATGGATCCCGATCCGCCTTCGCAGGAATACTCATTCTCTCCGAGTTGTATAGCGTGCTGTTTAATCCTTCCACTCCTCTTTATTTAAAAAACCGTTTCCAGTATCTTTCTCTTACCCATAATTGGTTCCCTCGATCCTCCATCAATCTTTCTCTCTCTACACCTTTGCACTCTTGTTCCTTTTTCAAGAAATCCTTCACCGTAACTGCTGTGCGATTGTGGAACTCCTTACCTCTCCATATTCGTCGTGCTAAATCTCTTCACTCTTTCAAAAGTCTTGTTAAATCCCATTATTTAGAATGCTATTAGATAAATTACTTTACCTTTCTAGTACTCTTTTCATTTAATCTATTATATGATATTTTATATATAATTTTCACTTATCTTTATTTGTATGTATTATTATTGTTTTTATTATTATTTTGTATGCCCCCCTCCATTTTAACTTTTGTTTCCATTATTACTCTACGCATAGGTTGACTGGAAGAAATCACTTACAGAGTGATAAGACCGCCTATTGTACATACTTTAATTTAGTTTTAACTGTACTTGATGTTTCTGCATTGTGGTGTACAAAAAAGAATAAATAAATAAATAGCATCTTGTGTAGTCTTGCACTGCGAGGCAAAGACTCAACTTCCTCGCATGGCTTCCTCCACGATGCTCTCTTGGCTTTCCTGATTTCTTTATTATATTCAGTTAGGGCTGCACTATAAATATCCCACTCTTTGGTTTTCTTAGCCCTCTTAGTCAGAGACTTAATAAACCACGAGAGGTTCTAGTCGCCAGACTTAAAAAACTTAATGGGGTCTGAAGCTTTAAAAATTTATATGTCAATCACTACGACAGCCTGTGATAAAAAACTGTCGATTCAATATTGGCCATCCTTGAACAACAGTCTATGCCGAAGAAAACCAAAAGGCAAGCAAAGGTTTTCAAAACGCTCATTTGCAAGGTGCAAATGAGCCTTTTGAATATTTCTATGCACAACTGACGTCTCTAATTTCTTCATGTGAGTTTGGGGAACAAGAAGCTCAGCTTCTCAAGGCGCATTTGTTTTGGGTTTCAATTCTGTCCAAACCCGTGAACGCCTGCTGCGTGAAGATCCCTCGTTGAGTAAAATCGTCGAGTTCTGTAAATCTATGGAAAAGGCAGCCGACAACTTGCGTGCAATTAAGGAACGGGAAGAACAACAACAGCTAGAAGTCTTTAAGTTGGTAAGAAGTAACATTAATTCTCAGTCTGCTAATAACAACTATGTTGATAAGACTGTATTAAATAAAGTTTTGTCTTTCTTTTTTCTTTCTTTCTAAAAAAAGTAGAAAACATTTAAAATTTGTTAAAGAAGTCAAATTCTTGGTGTTTTTGTTTAATGAACATGGGCATAAGCCAGATCCAAATCGAATCCGCGCTATTAATGAGTTAAAGGTACCACTTAAGGTTAAGGAACTTCAGAAAATGGTAGGAATGGTGAACTTCCTGCGCAGCCACTTTCCAAACTTATCTCAGGTTTTGTCACCTTCGCGGCTGTTACTGAAAAAGGGGTCAGAATGGATATGGACCTCACTTCATGATAAAAAATTTGTTGTATTGAAAGAACTACTTGGCCTTGCCACATTTTTGAGTTCTTTTGATCCTTATAAAAAATATAAATCCAGACTGATGCTAGTAAAGATGCTCTTGGTTGCACTTTTTCAAGAAGGTAGACCTGTTCTCTTTGACAGATTGTGAATGCAACTAAAGTACGGCCAACTAGCACCGATATGAAAGATCGATTACCTTAAAAACGACTGTGGAGTTGAAAATCTATTATCTATCTCTTTACACCTTATGTATTTGTCGTAATGTCTCGTTTTCCAGGCAAAAACATGTCATGGTCAAGACGGGTTCACCAACATTCGGGAGGCCATTTTAGTAATAATAGTGATTAATTCGCGCTCGTGGTGGTCAACAAGTTATTTGTTAAAAATTTTGTTATTTTTTGTTGTTTATTTAATTATTGTTATTTTGTTTTGTTGATAATTGTTTTTTATTAAGAGTGGTTAATGATGGAGCCACAAATAAATAAAAAATATTTTTATCCTCATTTCCATAAACATAACATAACATATCATCAGTCCTGTATTCCCTAAAGGGTAGACAGAGATATTAACACCCACATTTTGCCTGATATATTTAAGTCCCTACGTAACAGGGGACAAGCCTGTTGCCATACACCGGGCACACAGTTGTTAGTCATGCGATATTCAGAAACATTATTATTGTTCTCGTTATTTAATTTAAATATACATTATACAATAATTCAAATTATAACAAAATTAATAAAAAGCCTATTTTTTGCTAGACATTTTTTAACTATATTGTGTACTTAAATATATAATTAACTACCAAAAAGTTACACACCCCTGCTATTCCTTATAACCGTGCATTGGTTTTATTTACATTTGGTATCGCTTCCCGTTGGCCGTACTTTATGCTCAGAGAGAAAAGGAAATGCTTGCTGTTGTTTCTGCATTCACCAAGTTCGATTAATATGTATATGGTCATACCAATGTTACAGTTTTTCTGATCATTCATCTCTGACATCCATCTTTACAAAGGATATTAAGTAATATATAGTTAATAGTTAAATAAAATTGATGAGATTAAAATTGCTGCCATATCAGTTTGAATTGAAATATTTGCCTGGTATATTAACACGTTTAGTGCGTAGCCGGTAATGAACTTTCCCGCGGTGCGAACGCCAAAAACTAGTTTTAATCACTCAGTCATTTTAGGTACGATATTCTGTGAGTTAAAATGACCACCACCACTAAATGACTTGACCTAATGAACTTAGTAGATTTCATAGTGACCTTTTCAGGATATATTTCAAATTACCATGATAGTGTAAAATTCTGCATTTTTCGACTACGTTTTTGTTGTAAAAGTCAGATAAAGCTTCTACAAACATTCATTAATATAAATAAGTATTATGAACCGAATTAATCAAAATCATGTATTTTAATAAGTTATAGTTGAGTGACTACACCCCGTACCGGTAGGTGGCTCAGGACCGCGCTTTGTGGCATTCCTTGGGGGAGGCCTATGTTCAGCAATGGACTTGTGAAGGGCTGTAATGTATGTAGTATGTGTGCATAGACTAAATTAATTGACAACATTTATTATTTCACTTCACAACAACCAAAGAAGATGAGTACCTGGAAAATCATATTATGCAAAAGAGTTCAACTACAAGAATTTTGTTCTTATTTAAGATGCTTGTACAATTCTTATCTAAAAAACTGCTTGAACAGTATTCAAACACTTATATTGAAAATGTTCATATACATGTATGAATGATGGACATGATTACTTACATAAGAAGCATTTGGTGCAATGGGTTCAATTATACCTTCACCATGTTTGCCTAGAGCACCTCCTTGCCAACCCATTTTCTGCATCATTCTGAAATGCATTAAAGATCATAGATTAAGTGACCTATCAGTAAACATAGTGTAGAATGGGCCTCCTACCATTAGATAAATGCAAGTGGCTCACAACAGTATTTTGTGGTAGTCTTTGGAGGAGGCCTTTGGAGAGGTATGGACTTAAGCTGGAATAAATTTTAAGTAACACTTATTTAAAAAAAAAACATTTCTATTAACTTGTAATTGTTTGTATGTGATGTTCTTATAATTTTGATTTAAGCTGTGTTGTGCATACACAAATAGCAACACAGGCGACCATAACAATTAGTGATTATGTAGTATTGTTACAAGCTTGAGGTTCGTGACAATAAAAATTGCCGATAAAATTACCTAAATTAACACTTTAATTTTCTTTACACAAATTAAAACTTAAAACATTAATAATTAATCACACTAATTCACTTTATTTCGCTTCGAAGCTTCGCTTGTCTCTCCGAATTCATTACTTCCCCGATCGCGTATTGCAGCGCCTTTAAAGGGCTATTTCACGAAAACATCCAGAATATTCAAGTAAATACGCACGCCAACCCACCAAGCGTAGAAAATTCGAGTGTGCGGCTTCCAGAAAGCTTAGTTCTTCAATTCGATACTAGATGGCGCTAGTGCCGTCGACTTCGGCGCGTAACACTGCCCCCTCATAAGACATGCTCGCCCCGAGCATTATTGGACCCATAATAACGCGCCAAGCAATCCGCATGGACGATGTTAGGAGTCCCACTTGCGCTTTTCTGTAACGGCTCCGCAATGTCAAGGGCTGTCCTATTCCGTGGTGCACCAACATTGTACAATTTCGATGCTCCTCTACTACGTGTCTGAGGTCCCCGCACAGCCGCACAACTTGTACATGTACGACACCGATCCTCGACATCGTCATGGTAATGGACCCAGTAAAACCGTTCTCGGACCTTCAGTAGAGTTCGTTTAACTCCCAGATGGACTCTTGAACGACCATTATGGCACAGCTGTAGAACATTCGGCACTTTAGCCTTAGGGACAAACATTTGCAAACGACAGCTGTCTCCTCGACAATTGTCCCATTTACGGCACAGGACTCCATCCTGAATCAGCAAGCTGTCCCATTGGGCCCAATAGCTTTTCGTGGTTGAACTCATCGCTGAGACGTCGCTCCACTTAGGCTTGGTAGCACGGGCCTTCATCTATTCCAGAATCGGCTTGATGTCCGGATCTTCCTGCTGTGCATGTCGTAGGCTGTCCTTCCACTCGTTGCTGAGGTGGTCTGTCTTGATCATCCTCACGGATACCACTTCCTTACTCTCTTGCCCAGTACAATGTTTCCAATCTTCAGGACAAGGTCTTCTTGACAATGCATCTGCGTTGCCATGAGATTTCCCGCTGCGGTGTCTGATAGTAAAGTCGAATCCCGGCTGCTGCTGGGCGGTGATGTTAGCCGCACTTCCCTTCTGAGATCGTTCACTCTCCCTTTCTAGGGTTCGCTTAGGGCAGCTGGATTAAAGATGGCCCCTTTCCCTACAGCCATAGCGCACCTAGGGCTGTATCCTTTATTGTGGTCGCGAACCGTAACTGCTGCAACCTCCCTAGCGCGAGGGGAACGACGATCCTGCCACCGCCAGGCGGTTCCGTTAGCTGCACTACCCTCTCGAGATCGATCAGCTCTCCTTTCTACAGTTCGCTTAGGGCAGCTGGAGCGAAGATGGCCCCTTTCCCCACAGCCATAGCACCTAGGGCTGTATCCTTTGTTGCAGTCGCGAACTGTAGCTGCTGCAACTTCCCTGACGCGATGGGAACGATGATCCTACCGCACGGCTTCCACCTCCAGTGCATGGGCCAAGGCGTCCTTAAGCGTCTCGTGGTGCCCAAACCTCACAGCAGCTCTGACTTCCAGGTCGCGGATGCCATCGATGAATGTCTGCACCAAGTTCCCTTCAATGAGCGCAGGTACAGACCGGTATGCTTTTCGCACCAGCTTCTTCACCTCTAGAGCCCACTGCTGCAGGTTTTCGTTGATGCGCTGCACGCGATCTTTAAGCTGCGCGCGAAAGACGTGTTCCAGGTGAGCGTCGCCATATCTCGCCTCCAACGCCTCAAGGAGCTGCTCGTAGGTCACTTTCTTACCGAGAGCTTCCAACACAGGCTTGGTCGCGCAGGCCTAGGGTGAGTGCAGTCATGGCTTGGCTTTTATTCCAGCCGTTCGTCTCCATGACGGCCTCGAACTGGATTTTGTAGGCCGACCAGGAAGAGGTCCCGTCGAACGGCGGCACTTTGAATCCACGTAGCGAAGGTGTTGTAGCTACTACGGGAGCTGTTGTTCCATCCCCAAGTTTGAGGTCGTCCAGCGTTTTCTTCACGTCAGCCATTACGTTGTCAACCCGATTGTTTACTTGGTCGATTCGGGTTTCAGCTTCCGACAGGCGGTTGTCATGTTGAGCAACCTTATCCTTCATCTCCCGTATCTCTTTTCCGAAGGTAGCGTGAAGGTCCTTCATGAGGAGCATCTGCTCTTCCTTATCGCGTTGGAGTTGCTCTTCTAAACGACGGGCCTGTTCCTCCTGCCGGCGGGCCTGTTCCTCCTGTCCGCCCCGCAGCTGCTCTTCCAAACGACGGACCTGTTCCTCCTGTCGGCGGGCCTGTTCCTCCTGTCGGCGAGCCTGCTCCTGCAGCATCACCATCAGAGCACCTAAGTCAGGTGCTGCAGATGTAGGAGCTACTGACGGGCCTGCAGCCGGCGGCTGGCCCTCCGACGTCTGCGGCGTTGCACCACCAAATCTTCTTTGGTCCGTCTCCTGCTGGCGTTGACTTCGGGTACGGACACCCTCCGTTTCCTCCTTAGGTAAAATCGGCATGATTTTATCCCACTTCTGACACCAATTGTTACGAGCTTGAGGTTCATGACAATAAAAATTGCCGATAAAATTACCTAAATTAACACTTTAATTTTCTTTACACAAATTAAAACTTAAAACACTAATAATTAATCACTCTAATTCACTTTATTTCGCTCCGAAGCTTCGCTTGTCTCGCCGAATTCATTACTTCCCCGATCGCGTATTGCAGCGCCTTTAAAGGGCTATTCCACGAAAACATCCAGAATATTCAATACGCGCGCCAACCGACCAAGCGCAGAAAATTCGAGTGTGCGGCTTCCAGAAAGCTTAGTTCTTCAATTCGATACTAGATGGCGCTAGTGCCGTCGACTTCGGCGCGTAACAGTATTTATAAATAAAAAAGAGCCAGCTAGTATCAGCGCTGCCATTTACACGGCAATTTGGGTCTATTCAGCAATAAAAACACGGTACACGGCAGCATATTAATTGCCGTGTTCTATAACACGGCAAACCAATGGTTAAACATTTTTTTTTTTTGAAAATTTTATCGGTAGTCGATCATGACTCTATAAGCGGGGTAATTCCGACGCGAATAGGACATACATTCGCGCACACTTCATTGTTTATGGTATTCATTTCATTCTTTCGATTTTTGTAAAAGTACATTAAAATTTACTTTATTTAACTGTACTAGCTAAGCACTTTATCCGATCCCAAGGAAATTGTGTAAATTACAAACCGACAAAACAAATGATAGACAATATGAAGGAAAATTATATATATAAATTGAATAAAAATGAAGAAGAAATTGTGGATATGATAAGAAATTTGTATGATGACTGTGAAGAGTAACGTTTTTATGTCATGTTTCATCTTACGTGTTAATTTAAAATAAATAAAAATGTACACGGCAATTTCGAAGTTTTTATTCCAAAACGCGGCAATCCAGATCCCAAAACACGGCAACTTAAATTTTCGAAATGGCAACCCTGGCTAATATTGATATAGAAGTTGACATGCGTTTTGAGTCTTAGACAATTTTATTATGGGAAGTAGCGGTTCCCGCAACTTCACCCGTGTCGTATATATTACGATTGGATTTCATGGGTTTTAATTTTTTTGCGTAGTACCTTCCTTTTTTAAAATAAAAATAGCCTAAGTTATTCATAATTTTAGCAGTGAAAGTCCCGTCAAAATCAGTTCAGTCTTTTCGGAGATTACCCGGAACAAACAGATAGACAAGCAAAAATTTTAAAAATGTTTTTTTAAATATTAGTAATCTTACTAATTAACATTACTAATATTCTTTTTAACCACTCCTAGTAAGCTTGAAACGCTTGTGTTAGGAGTGGTTTACTATAGTAGTCAAATGGCGGATTCGAACCCACGACCTTTTCAGTTCGCGATCCGCGCCCTGCCATTAGGCTACTGTTACTTCAAACGGTTTTTATATTAGTAGTACCATATATACTTTCATATGCATTGGAAAAAGCTGTTATTTTGACATTACAACGGACACTTCAATTTTATTTAATTGTTTAGATAAATTTTTAGAACCAATACTGCACATGATGAGTACTTTGAATAAATGAATAAATAATGAATGAATTTGAATAATAAATAAAAATATGGGTTCGTAATATCGTGCTTGCACCATACTGTACCTGTGTTTTGCTGGTCCAAAGCCCGATTACAATGGAGGAGTGTTGGTTAAGAATAACTACTAAACAAACAATGTACCAATCAGGCAGCAGGATTATTTTCACTGTCTTTGCACTTCATCTCAAGCTACATTACAAACTGATATTATGAACACAGTGCCAAAAAAGCAAAATTTATCAAATTTCTTCCCTTAATTATAAAACTTTCTTGGTTTTAAATTCCATGCTACAATTTTTAAACAGATTATTTAAGTTTTCAAAACATTTATCATAAATACATAATAAGATTACCTCTCTGCTTTAGTCATATTAACAGGCTGAGACAGCATTTTATTTAATTCCTTTTCCACCTTATTCGGCCGTCTTTGGCTAATTTGGTTCTCATCAAAGCTAGAATCTAGAGTCTCTGCCTCCCCTGCTTTTTTCCAATGTTGTATATCCCATTCCAATCCATAATGTTGTTTTAATTTGCTAGAAAAATTATTATTAATATTTTTACTAAATTATTATTATTAACAATAATATAGATTATATACACATAAGATATATCATTCTAGCATGGTGTTAAGCCCGCTGAATATATTTTTTTTACCCCTCAAAATGGGAGATAAAAACAAAAAGATAATAATAATATTTATTGCCACAAAATAATAAGTATACAAATAAAAACTAAGTAAGTATACTTACACATAAATAAAGACTAAAAAAATCAATACAAAATGAACATTTAAAATGTAATGCATCAAACAATGTGAGGCATCATCAGGAACAGGCTCAGTATTCGCTGAGTATTATGGCCAACATTGGTTTTCGGCCAGTCTCTGCCATTATGGGTATATTTTCGGTCGCATGCACATAATATTTAATAATGTGTTAGTGGTAACCCTTATTACAGTTTATGTGTTAAGGGTAACTCGACATTTTAATAGAATGACAATTAAGTGAATGAAAAAGAATAAGGTTTTAATAATTTGTTAAATAAACTAATGGCCTATATATGTCCCACAGCTGGGCACAGGCCTCCTCTGATTACTGAGAGGGTTTTAAGGTAAGGAAATGTCCAACGCGCTGCCCCAATGCGTGTTGGTGAAGAACTTCACGTGTCCTAGACATATGTTTTTATTTCTTTTTTGAACATGTGGTAAATCAGCACTTAAAATTGCAATTAATAATTTTAATAGTGCCGGTGAGGATCATAACCGGGTTGCTTGTATACTGTGAAATTTACAGAGAGCGCTTAGCCTCTTAGTTACCACGGTTCAGGGGCTAAGCACTCTCTGTTTATTTGTACTTGTTGATAAAACAAAAAAAACCAGACTACTGGGAAGTTCTCATTATGGCAATGTGAGAATGACAGCAGCAAGCTTTAAAGAGTTGCTAGTAAAATGTACCTAAAAAGATAATTTTCCTTCAGATGCTGAGTCGGGTCTAGAAGTACATTAAGATTTACACCAACTGTAAGCAGTGAAAGTAAAATGAAATATATCTGTGCATGTTAGTTAACCATGTCTAATTATATATGTGATTTCCTATGTGCATATCACTCCTACCCACAAAACTAAATGCACAGTACTGATGATTGGTTTGATCCAGAGATTTTAATCCAACTACTTAGCTCTAGTATGAATAGAAAGAGCCTTCACAGGTACTATACTATACCCTTATTTACATCTAACACATTTTATGACAATGATGACCTAGACGTAAATCATAATTTTATGATCTCATAAGGTAGGAAAGTATTAACTCTGGCTTATAATAGTTAAAAATCTAGTTACTGCAAGCCTATGCACTCATATAAAAAAAACATTGTGCATGTAATTGTGTACACATGTAGTGAAACTTCTTTATGGCATATCATTCTTATTTTTCATATAATAATAATTTATTACTCATTTCAGGTGAAACGTTTCACTTCAGGTGAAACGTAACAAGAAAATGTACCTTTTTTAAAAATATCATACTCAATTTCTCCACTACAGACTATGCAAATACAATAATATTTTATCTGTGTATAAAATTTTAATTACCTGAAAGCATCACACACTATGCAGAGATGATAACATATGAAATATGATGAGACATATTTACTTGAAAACCTTCAGCTGTTTAGCAAATCTAGAAGCAATATGGGGCAACTCATTGTAGGTAACACTCTGTATAAACAATTTGCTCTAAAAACACATCTAGTAAGTTTGGTCAGAAAAAGATTTTTGATTTTGATGCATGTGATGCATTTATGGTTAAAGGTATTTTATTCTCAAAATAAATATCATATTATCAAAAATATCATATAAAAAATATCAATACATTATGATATGAGCATACAGATTGCAAAAAAAAATATAATTAACATTCAAAAGGAAGGAAACAGTTTTGTGACATACAACTTCTTACTAGTTTAGGCATACAACTTAATACTTCCTATATTATCTTTTTTGTATTGATGTATTTTATAATATGCCATTTAGTAAGGCAAAGAATTTGTATTGAACATCATATAAAGCTTAAAAAGGACCAAGGCAAACTTAATCGCAGTTTTTCATAGACTGTAGACTAGACAGAATTTTATAGCGAGCAATATTGAAAGATATGCACTCAGATATAAATATCTTATCATATCTGTGCAGTATAGGACACACTTTATATAAAAAGTTTAATGAACTAAAATACTTTATTTTGCATGAACTCTGCAGTAGATTGAATCAGCTATAGACGTCCAGTACTTGATTTTAATAATTCTCCTGCACCCACCCCTTCTCAGCCCCATACACAAGTACCGGCAGGTCTAGTTTTACAAGTAGATTTACTAAGAATAATAAAATGCCTAATTATTCTTGACAAATCTTCTAAATACTTTCCAAAAAAAATCAATATTTTCAAGCTTTAAATACCTACCAGAAATGTATTCAATTATACATAATAAATGAAGAAATTTCAGGTATTTAAAGAAAAATCAGCAATCATATTAAGATTTTTTCAGCCTGCATTTAATTCTATATTTAATAAAGTATTGCTGTTTGCAATTTATGTACAAATAAGTTAGTGACCAAATTTGTTAGAAGCATTAAGCTTATAGTTGATACATACTTACTTATTACTGTCAAATAAATCTGGATCCTCATATAAAAACTCTCTCAGAATTATCCTCCTGCCTTTACTATCTCTATGTTCTGCTTCTATATCAGGTTCACATTCTGTAGGTATTACAGTTGCTGTCGAGGGCGATTCTTCAAATTCACATGCATTATATTCTAAATAGTTGAATGATGGGAAATTCCATGCATTATATTTATTTCGATGATATTTAAATTTTTTATGATTTACACGTCTATCCATTTGATGATAAAATCTTTTGATGGAAGAAATAAAACAATGAAATCGTAATGCTAAAATGTTTATAGCCAAATAATTTAGAAATTATAACAACTAAATATATCACAGAAAAGTATCAAACAATAAAAATACACAAACACAAAGCAACAGAATGAAATTTAAAGAATTGCATTATTTCTTTTGGTATACTTTGAATAATTTATTTAAACGAGAATAATGACTGATTAGTGTTTATTTAAAAATAAATATAATCTTTCGATATTGTACTTGTACAAATGTAAGATTTAAATTTAATTGTATTTAATTTTACATATAGTGATTATGATAAACATACAAGGTATATATATATACCAGTAATCTATGATATATACAGTCAAGTAAACTATCATAAACTATGGAGTACGGAGCTAGTATAAATACAGTAATCTATGGTACGGAGTAGAACGTAGACAGAGAATCCTACAAGATGGAGAGCACAGATCACTATATACCACAACTATATACATGGCGTAGACAGAGAAAAAAGAACGATAACGAATTTTTAGGTTCTAGAATAATCTTTATGACTTTTAAACACATTTAAATAAAAAATTTTATTGTTCTAAGAACTGAACTGAACAAGATTCACAAATCTTAAGCTCTCAAAACACTTTTTTCTCACCTAGACCAACTTGTAAACTCCTTAAATCGCTCCGCTGTCAAAGTTGTTTAGCAAACTGTAGAGTTTGCTAAATAAAAAAACCGGCACGGAGAAAGGGACAAACAATCACACCGCTCTATCTCATTTCCATGCAAGACGTATGCATAAATCATAATCTTTTTCGTGTGCGAATGCGAAAGAAGGCGTCAATTTGTCTATAGGTTTCTCTGTCTACGATACATGGAGAGTGTAGAAGCAGGGTTGCCGTTCTACAAATTTTAAAGTCCCTAGACTAACAGAAAAACTCCGCCAGAAACAAGATTTATCTTTTTCTTAAAATCCGCTAGATGTCACTAGGTACATGTTAGCCCAATGGTACCACCATTGGGCTAACTGAAAAATCTTGCCAAATCGTCAATGAATACCTAAAATCTAAATCTATAAATTCAGTAAAACCTTAAAAGGAGCGAACTCTAATATAAATCAGTTATTTACAGTGTAGGTTAATGATATGACAACCAAAATAAAAATTATTCACGTACAAAATAAAAATAAAAATATTGTAAAAAAATAAATCTTTAATCTTTAAACCACGTTTAAACATTAGTCATCTTACTAAAAATAAAACAATTAGCTCAGTACGTTCTTGTACCTAAATTTCAAAATTGATAGCGAAGTATGGATCCAGATCTTCAAAAGGAACTTCGGCGGAAGTTGAAGTTTCGCCAATGTCTCTAGTTCCCATCTTTGCTTTGCCCTTACCGACTTGGTTAACAACATCTTTTGGAATATCATAGTACGTTGCGCAATTCTTTTTTTAAATCCTTAACTGATTCCTTATTAGAAGAATTTTAAAGTTTTTTCCGATAGCTTGTTTCGCAGTTTGCTTTTAACTAAATATATTAATACCACCAAATACGCGCTATTATTCTGCATTTGAGTGCGGTAGTGATATTATTAGATATTATTGCAAAATTACATAAATCTTCGAATATCTTTACTCCTGCTGCATTTTTGTATGTCGAAACAGATGAAAGTGAATGAACGACATTGAATTGTTAGTTGATGTTCAGGAATTCCCGTGAAATTATATTATACATACAGTGTTACCAACGATTGCCTCGTTGGTCTAGTGGTTGTAGTAGCGCGGCTACTGATCATGAGGTCCTGGGTTCGAATCCCGGGTCGGGCCAAAAATTAATTATTGAATTTTTCTGTCAAGAAATCCTCATTAGCTGCCCGGAGTCAGGAAGTTGGCGGTGTCCCACCCCGGTGCCTCGGAGAGCACGTTAAGCCGTTGGTCCTGCGCCTGATCTCTCTCCGATCGTGTCGGTTTACCGTCCCATCGGGTTATGAGAGTGAGGGAATAGAGAGTGCACTTGTGCTTGCGCATACACTTGGGCACTATAATTCTGTCCTGCGCCGATAGCTAGCCTTCGTTGAGGCAGGCCGCCGTGGCCGAAATTCGGTCTGGAGGACATTATTATTATTGTTACCAACGGTAGATTACAAAATTTGACATAAGATAAATGACTCATTTGAAATAAATTACTTTATAAAAAAGTCGCCATCTCAAAAGTCCAAATGTCGCTAGAAGTCGCTAAATAATTATTTCTCGCTAAAACGATTTTTTTATCCGCTAAACATTCTTAAAATCCGCTAGATCTAGCGAGAAAGTCGCTAAAACGGCAACACTGTGTAGCAGTAAGGAGTACAGACTGTGTATTAAAAAATGTCCACAGAAAACCGTTAAATAAGGGTGGCGCCACTATAATTACGGGGTAAATTTTAAAGAACGCACCGAAAAATATTAGTGGGATAGACGACTTTTTAGAGGTTATATTTACTAAATAAAATTATTTAAGATTTTAGAGCTACTGAGCAGTTTAGCAGCACACTTAAACCGTTGACAACTGCTAAGTTCATTTCATCCCACCAGCTACTCCAGCGCTATTGTGGAGAGTTTTTGAACTGTTATTTACTGCTTACATATGGCCACTTTTTCAACTACTCTACGACGCGGTCACATTAACTTGACGCATCGCTGTAATGCGAGGCCCCGCCCGCTTACCCCCGCACTCCCTTAGCTCGCCCGGCAATCATCAGTATGGTTAGCATCTCTGTTACCGATATTTTGACTAGTTTTCTGTAGCTATTGTTGTTATTGGATACTTTGTTACCTTTTCGTTATTGTTTAAGTTTGGCTGTTTTTGGACATTTTGTTACGTGTTCGTTATTGTTTAAGTTTGGACTGTTTTTGTTAATTTTGGACTATTTTTGTTACAACTCATTTTTTAACATGGGGAAAACTATACACAGTGAAGGGAGAATCTTGTGTTGAAAGTTCTGCAGTTTTTCGAGAATGAGAAGAAAAATAGACGCTTTTGCATACCTGTAGATCAGGTTGATAAACGAACCTGTGCAGCAACTGGAATATCAAAAAGTACTCTTACTCGTATAAAAAGGGAGGCCAAAAAGGCATGTGTACCACCGTCGGGTTCTTCGCCCGACGCTAGTTCAAGCACTAGCACGGCTCCAAGTACTAGTACGGGCCCAAATACTAGCACCGTTCCAAGCACTGACATTTGTCCCAGTCCAAGTACTACAGGCAATCCAATGAGGGAAATAAAGTTGTCCACACCGGGTAAAAAGCGTAAACAATCAGCGAAAAAAATTGTCGTGGATGATTTTGATATTTGCGCAATATGCAATATCATCAACAGCTTTTATACTGTAAAAAAGAAAGTACCCACGCTTAAAAATCTTGGTAGCTGTTAAGAGAGATCTTAATTTTCAAGGTGGAAGAACTTTCCTTAGAAATATTTTAATAAATTAGTTGGGTTATAAGTTTCAAAAATGTAAAAGTGTGCGTTCGGTGCTAATTCAAAAAACCGATATAGCCGCATGGAGAGAACGCTACTTGCGCTGAATGAAACAGAACAATGACCTCGGCGCAGGTAAAAAACCAGTTATCTACCTGGATGAAACGTGGATCCATTCCCATTATACCGTCAGCAAATGCTGGCAAAACAGCACAGACAGCAGCGTGAATAAAAATTTTAACCCGGGTCAACGGTGGATTCTGGTGCACGCTGGAAGAGAAAACGGATTTATCCCAGATGCAGATTTGTTATACAAATGCAAAAGTACTAATGGCGATTACCATCATGAAATGAATACCGAGAATTTTTTGAAATGGCTTAATGAAAAGCTGATACCAAACTTGCCCCCAAATAGTATAGTCGTCATTGACAACGCGCCTTACCACTCAACGCAGTCGGTGAAGGCGCCCACAAGTGCAACGTTAAAAGCAGACATGCAACAGTGGCTGCGTGACAACAATATTCCATTTGATGAAAAATGAGAAAAAGAGAACTCTACCACATTATAAAAAAGGCAAAGCCGTCCAAGCAATACATTGTCGATGATTTAATGAAACTACATGGCCATGAAATTGTACGTTTGCCACCCACCATTGTGACCTCCACTCCATTGAATATGTCTCGAATTTGGTCAAACAGAGGGTGGCATACAAAAACGTGAACCAACAAGAAAGAAAAATTGAAAATCAATAAACTCCATCACAGTATCAGACTGGAAAAAAGAAGTTAACCATGTCGAGAGACTACAACAGGTCAGTTCGTAAATAAATTATAAATCTAAAGTATGTAAAAAAAAATATAAGTACTTTTTTGGAGGTACATATTAGTAATTCACTAAATTGATACAATTATTTTGTGGTAAATTTATAACACTATTTTATTTATTTTCAGGAATACCGGGAAAAAGATGGCTTGGTTGACGACGTACTGCAGCAACTTGTAATCGATCTTGGAGGAGAGGAGTCATCCGACAGCGAGATCGAAAGTGAGGAAGAAGACGGTTTAGACCATGATATTGCACCAATTATTTATAGTGAAGTTGAATTTTGAATAAATATTTATCTATCAACATAAAATAGTTTTAAATGATATTGTATAAAAAATACATGATGCAACATATTGCAAGATTAACAAATAAAACCATGCTCCAAAATCAAAAAAATAGTTTTTATTAGCTTTTTTCGCACCGTACCTGACCGCCAAAATGACGTCATCAAAGCCATGCGTCAAGTTAATGTGACCGCGTTGTAAATTACATTAATTACATTCATATGTCTACCGTGTAGTGGCGGTGCAAGAATATCTACTATTCTATTATACTCTACTACTACTATTATATATATATATATTATATTTATATAATATATATATATAATAGTAGTAGTATATATATATAGTATATTTATATAACATTTGGAGAATATCGGCGGATAACGCAATACTAAACATACGAAAATTTGCTATTATATTAAATAAGTTGCCCTGCAAATTTTGCCCACTATAGCATAGCATCCAGCACTACACGTAACTTGGACGTAAGTTTGTCTTCCCTAATGACACCATGATGTGGTATGAAATACGACGGCGTGTATTCGTAGTTATCTAATTTTGGAGCCACAAGTGATATGTCACCCTCCCTTATATATTAATTAATGACACCGTCATAAGGTTCTTTCAATCTGGGCGAAGCGAGCATCTTGCGCTCCAAACAATGGAAACGTTTTTCCGCCATTTGACGCGAGTCACCGAGAGACAAAATATCCCCTTTAAAGGGTAGCGCTACACTATATCGACCGTCGCGATCACGAATAGCCGTGCGGACGTAAATTTCCTCGCATAATCTATCAACTGGGCTAATTATAGGAGGAACGTTCACCTCCTCCATCTCCTAAAATTTACGAACTAACGACTCGAGCGGTTCGACAGCCATAAAACAATAGGAGGTTGCCGAAATATTATCCATGATAGGGGCGGAACCAACGATGACGTAGCCCAAGACGGTCTCCAGTGCGTAAGGCGCGGTATACGAGGAGTTGCCTCTGACCTTATTGTGTAACAAAAGATGAGGGAAAACCGATGCTCCAATGAGCATGTCTATATCTCCGGCGACGGCGTAAGTATTGTCTGCCAGAGTCAAATTCTCAATATCAATCATTGCTGAGGTGTCTACCGAAACGGTTGGCAGACGCTCGGTGACTTTATCTACTACTAATGCATTTATATTAAAGTTAATACTACGATCTAGCCGAGAATAAAATTTCAAATTTATAGAGCACTGTATATTTTTATTAGTACCTCCAATACCTCTGACTACGGGACATGAAGGTGTCTTATTTACTAACAATCCTAAACGCTAGCAACGTTGCCGTGTTATGAAGCTACTCCGTGAAGCACTGTCTAGTAATGCACGAACACTCTGTTCGTTTTCATGCGAATTCCTAACTACGATACGGGCTGTACTCAGCAACACGGTGGAAGGAGACCGCGTTCTCGTATTTGATAGTGAGCACAGGGCAACGTCACCCGGTCGACCGTTAGAAGCGTCGACCTTAGTATGTGTAGTTTTCTTGCCCGATTTACTTGACGTGGATATGTTGCCAATTTCGAAATGTAATAACGTGTGATGTCTGCTGGCGCACTTGTTACACACGGAACTACAATTGCATTTAGCAACTAAATGTCTATCACTTAGGCAATTTAAACATAAGTTGTTCGTCTTTACTATTCTATAAGGTTCGCTTGGTGAATGTTTACGGAAGATCGCACAATTGCAAGAATAAACAACACGGTAATTTGTAAATTACCGTGTTGTTTATTCTTACATAGTACAGAGGCGCTATGAGGTGATGTAGGCGCAGCGGTTACGTACGTCAGAGACCCAGCGGTCCTAGTTGATGAGATCGGTCTGCGCTGGACACATTTCTTATTTTCTTGTTTGACATTCGAGGAACGCTGTATTACCTTAATTTGATTTCGTACAAAGGAAGCTAAGGAGTCGAATGACGGTAACTCAGAGCAACGATGCTCCATTTCAAACGTAAGCACGGTGTCCGAGTCTAGCTTTTTTAATGCGATATGCAGAAACACAAAGTCCATAAGGTCATTAAATTTCAGGTTCTTGAGCGCAGCTACCGATGCTCCGAATTTATCCAAGAACTGCTCTAAGCCAAGTGATGTTCGTGGATGATATAGCTTTAAGATCGAATATTTGATCTAGATATGAAGAGGCTAACATTCGCTTATCTTCATATTTGTTTTTAAGCGTTTCGAAAATTAACGAATAATTGTTTGACATTGGTGTGAAACCCGAAAAAATGGACTGTGCCCTACCACTTAATTTACTAATTAAATAATACAATCTTTCAGCGTCCGATAACGATGGATTGTTATGTAGGTATAGAGTTTTGAAAGCTATTAATAAACATCGGCCAAGTTTTAATATCTCCATTGAATACTGGAATATCTATAGGGGGCAATCTAAGTGATTCACGTGGGCGTACCTGAATTTCTGGTTTTGCTTCGCTCTGGGCTGGAGACTGTAAGAGCTTTGCCGTCCTTTTTATGCGACACAACATATCTTCAAATGATGGAAGTGGTTGATTCACTGTATACTTAGGGTTGATTTGTAATTCTAAACCATTAATCTTGTCTAATATATTTTCGTAATCTGATCTCAAAGAGTCCACTGTTTCAATTTCACATAAAAACGTTTCCCGCACTGAATCTATGTTAATATTTTTTTTGTTCACTTATGTATTGTATACGTGAAAAAAGTAGGGCCCTCTTGGCGTAAAGAGTTTTAAGTTTAATTTCATTTCCACTAACTGCCATCTTAAATCACTCTAATTAATATTAGATTATCACGAACAATATCGTACAACGTTGGAAGACGAAGATTTCATAATGCGTTACTGTCTAATCGTGCCGTATCACGACGTTAAATTGAACACTTTGTCACTACTATTTTTTTTTTCTTGCGTAAAGGTAAGTTGCAAAACAAATGACATAACTGACGCGGCGACTAAGTAGAAATTTAGAACTTGTATAATTGTTACAAATGGCGGAATATGGTAAACAGAAACTAAGCGGGTCTAACTATTTAAATAAATAAGTATCTATTGACCTATGCAAATAAACTAGCTCCCAAATAAATTTCAATTTAAACATTCAGCGTAATGTTGTTGTTAAATGAAGTTAAATCTATCCAATATTAAACTAGAGTGTAATTTCCAAGGAATTGGTTCAGCAGTTCGATTCGATGAGGCTACAGGGCATCGGTTCCAAATCCGCTCGAATGGAACAGAAAATAGTTGAGTTGATTCAATATACCCTCGAACAAAATAAAAAATACACAAATCATTTCCGTGTAACCAAAAGCCATATTGTTGGTCAATTAAAAACTTCTTTTTTATTAGGTATTCATTTAGGCGGTTATAAAGTACTCGTTTACATATCTTTGATATAACAGGCAAGACAAAGATTGGTCTTACTTGAGTCAGTCCTACTTCCGGATTTAAAAATAGGACAGACCTTAGCAATTTTAAGTGTGTCGGGAAAAACCCCGCGTGTCAAACACATATTTATGCAGTTCGTTATAACATTTTATGTGAAGCAATTGATATAGTTCGACAATTATAAAAATTGTGTTAGTTCACGTAATCACCGTAACCGCGACGGACGCAAGCTCATAACATTAACATATTTTAATCTTATATTTTTAACTTCTTTATTAAACTGTTTTTATATAAAATTTTAATTTTTATTAAACATACGTCCAATACCCGAACATTTTTTGGTCCTTCGAGCGAAAAATAAACATTTTTAGGTCCTTCGACAAGTGCATTGGACCCTCGTGTGTTTCAAAGACAGTGAAGTGTCAGTAAGAATGAGCGAACATTTCAAACTCAAACATAACAGTGGTCGTCTTACTCAACATCCACAACATTTGGCTTGGCTAAGCAGCAGCTTGTCTAGGTTAAGAAGCAACAAGCGTCGGCAAGTTGGCTAGCAGCAGCATCAGCAGTAATCACCAGTGCCAAAGTAAGATCTTTCCTTTTTTTAACAGTTCTGCATTTAATAGCAACATGGAAAACGTACACGCTAATCAGGTCGAGATTGTAGGAGCTATTCGTAAAATTGGTGTCAATATTAAAAAAGATGGGTCAGAGCGTAAAACATTAGATTATTTTAAAAGAAAACTTGAGGTTTTGGAATCGTACTGGCAAGATTATCAGAAAAATCACAGTCAACTAGTAAAGAGTGAGAGTCGTACACATCCCTACTTTACAAACTCCGAGTACGAAATTGCAAGGGAGCAATATAACTCGGTTAAAGAATTCATAAATTTGCAGTATCAGGATTTTCTGGCTAGCCAGAAGTATTATCCAGCCCCTGAAGGTAAAACAACTCAACAAATGGAACAACGTGGATTAGGTGAACCGTCTTCGGGAAAATCGGCAGTGCCACAAGAACATCGAGGAACAACCAGTAAGTTAGATGACATGTTGCGCAAACAATATATTAATTTTAATGCATTTAAAAGGTCTGTTAGTTGCATAAACATAAATAAGATTGCGGAAAAACGGGAATTTGAAGATTCTTTGAAAACATTAGAGTCGCGAAGGTTCTCGCGGCTATAGATTCTCTGCATTGGGAAATTGATCATGATCTCAATGGGGATGACGAAGAATATACTATTGCTTTTAGTGTGTATGAACAGGAGTTTATGGATTTGAAGAGAAAACTCAATTCCAAAATGTAGTCTGTCAATCACCGAGAAAGCTGTACGCCTAGAATGAATATCCCTACGTTTAACGGCAATTATAACCAATGGATACCATTCAAAGATCTTTTCACGGAAAGCGTTCACAACAACCCGTCGCTTTCGAACGCTCAAAAAATGCAATTTTTAAAGAGTAAACTCCAAGGGGATGCAGAGGATTTAATACAACATTTGAATGTTAGTTCCGAAAATTATGTAACCTGTTGGGAAATTCTAAATCATAGGTTTGACAACAAGCAACGAATTTTCGTATTTCACATTAGCCTATTGCTTGGTTTCCCTAATATTCGGCAGCAAGCGGTAAATCAAATTAAAAAATTGTAAGAGTACAGATCATCATGAATGAACAAGACCAACGTTATCAAAAAATTATTTGGACAGGATCACCAGAAGAACTGCCAGGGGACATTCAAAACAGCCAATGATGAATGCTATAAGAGACGAGAATGGCTATATTCTGAATGATGAAATTTTGAGTTTAAAGAGATAGAAGGAATATTTTGAAAGCGTGTTTATGAGTAAGGAGACAACATGTGTACTAAGTGAAGTAGAAACTCCGAAAGAAGAGGAAAGAGGTAGCGAGATAAGTATAGATGAAATAATGAAAGCAATGAAAAGCATGAAAGCGTATTATTTAGCAGGGATGGGAGATATGATAAGGATAAAGAACGACGAGTGAATGCGGGAAATAGAGTAAATGGGGCCTTGCACTCTATTGTGAAGAGTCAAAATGTGTCGAAAAAGACACGTATGGCAATTCACAATGCTGTGTTGGTCCCTACTTTAACGTATGGTAGTGAAAGTTGGGTGTGGCAGAAGAAGCACGAGAGTAGAATAAACGCAGTAGAAATGCGGTCGTTAAGGAGTATGTTAGGGCTGAATCTGAATGATAGGGTAAGAAATTGTGTAATAAGAGAAGAGTGTGGTTTGCAAGATGATGTTGTGACCAGGATTAAGAAAGGAATGCTTCGGTGGTTTGGTCATGTGGAAAGAATGAATGAGGAAAGAGTGACAAAGAAAATTTATGTTGCAGAAGTGAATGGCAGAGTCGGAAAGGGACGTCCTAGGCGAAAATTTATCGACCAAATTGGCGATTTATTGGAAACGGGCCAAATTAGGAGTACCCTTAACCAACGAGCATGTATGCTTAGGTGTATGGATGTGAAGGAGGCGAGAGAGGTATGTCAGGATCGTGCCAAATGGAAATCTGTAGTCTCTGCCTACCCCTCTGGGTGACAGGCGTGAGTGTTTATGTTGATCACCAGAACAACCTTTTCAATCTTATCAACTTACCACAGTTACATATGGCACAAAGGCGGCACCATTTTTAGCAATGACGACCTTAAAACAGCTAGCAGAAGACGAACAGGCTGCCTACCCGGAGGCATCAACGGCTTTAAAAGAGGCTTTTTATATGGATGATCTCGTCCATGGAGCCCACAACATTCAGCAAGGCAGAAAGTTGGTTAACGACTTAAACAAATTATTACAATTGGGGGGGGGGGGGTTCACTTTTAGAAAATGGGTGTCGAACAACAACGAACTGCTCTGTAGCTTAGGTAAAGGTCAGATTAAAGAAGAAAATTTAATTTTTAATTTTAAAACTGAACATGCAACACAGACTCTCGGACTCTGTTGGTTAAACAACAAAGACACATTTACTTTCTGTTGTAACATGTCTACTCAAGTAATTAAGCCCACAAAAAGATGTTTGCTTTCAGAAATTTCTAAATTATACGACCTATTACGCTGGCTAGCACCCATTTCAACAAAATTAAAAATATTATTTCAAGATAAATGGAAGTTAAATACTTCTTGGGATGGGATGAAAACATACCGGATAACATACAACATAAATGGCGGAAAATTCAGAGCGATATGAATGATATACAACAATTTGAAATCTCTCGATGGATAGGGTATAACGAAAATGATGTTGTCGAGTTACATGGTTTTAGTGACGCATCAGAACATTGAGTTATACAAGACTAGAGGAGCAAACCACATTACCGCGCGTCGAAAAAAGTGTAACCACTATCCAAACGCGACGACGTAGCTTTGAAACTAATAACAATTTTAAGTAAACATATATCTATCTCACTTACACAAGTTGCGAAAACAATATCGTCGTCGTAAGATTAGAAAAAGATAGACACACAAACATGCAATGGCGGGTTGGTGTGGCTTACTATATGAAATTTTACCTAAAATACGCAATAAAAATGAGTTTTTTTTAAGCTGCAGTTAATTGTTTTTATATTAAAAAAGTATATTTTATTTTAAAATCTTTATTACGTCCCCTTAGAAAAAAAGGGATACAAAGCCTATCAGATAAATAGAAGTAAACATAATGATGAAATAAAACGTATTTTTATGGTTCTAATAAATCAAACAATAAAAATAGGTATCTAATAAAATATAATTAATATAAAATGTATACGAAATTATAAATAATATAAAATTATTAATATAAAATAGGTAATAAAATATATTTAAAAGATAATTCAAGAATAAACTAAAATAAGAATAATTAATTATATTGTATGAAAGTTAAAACGTAGTTTTTATTATAATTTCCAAAATATTTAAAATCGGAGGTAACAAATTAACTTACTCCATTAATTATATAGTCTCCCACTAATGTAGGATAATCACAAATGCGGAAAAGTGGCAACATTGAACCTAAATGGCAATATTCGATATTTTATTTAATTTTTTAGTGTTTTAAACGTTAATATGAATATATAAATTAAAACTTACGTATGGAAAGTGATTCCGCTTGATTTATTATGTTTTTGTGACCTTGAAACGCATTATTTCACTACGCATTTACCCATTTTTTGTTGTGAATCGTTCGGCTTAACTCGGACGGCGTCACCTTGAACACTGAACCGACGTTCGCTGAGTATAAGGCTGTGGCCTTATGTGAAGTGACAACGCTTGGGCGCGGAAATTACTTATCTAGTGTAACATATAAATCAATGCATCAGAACATGCCTTTGCCTGCGTCGTTTACGCAAGAATAAAAAACCAACCTAAAACAATAATTTTAGCGGCAAAAACACAACTCGTACCAAATAAAAAAGATATATATCATGCCTACGTTAGAATTAAATGCTGCTCATTTACTATGTAAACTGATAGATAAGGTAAAACAATGCCTGTGTCAATATAAAATCGAGATATATGGATGGACGGACTCCATGGTCGTTTTAGGTTGGTTAAATGGAGATCCAAGTCGCTAGAAAGCTTTCGTGGAAAACAGAGTTAAATTTATCACTACTATAATAGCTGTAAGTCGTTGGAGTTACATTAAGTATAAAGAAAACTCCGCGGATGCTGCAAGTAGGGGGGGTTATACGTATAACAACTTAAAAACAACCAATTATGGTGGCACGGACCATCATGGCTACAAACATTTTCATACCGACTTGATGAAAAACACCTTTAACAAACAAACGAAGAAATTCGATTAAAACAAGCAAACGTTATATAGAAAGACAGTCATAACAATATTATATATTTATTATTAAATAAATTTAGTTTATTTACAAAAATAACTCGTATTGTAGCATGGATATTACGTTTTTTAACACCTAAGCAGATAGGTAGGGGAGGTAGGTGAGGGAAGGGCATTTTTTCACAATTTGATGCATAAAAAATCAGATTTTATAGATAATCAACATTTAATGCCTATTCTTATTGCACCACATATTTGGCTAGATATCTTAGAAAGAACTTTCTTAAAATTATGATCAGTCTCAACATTATAAGATAATTTCTGAAACTCAGTCAAAGTGCCCAATGCTCCCTATGGCAGGGAGGTTTGGACACACCCTGTGGGAGGCTTGGGCATGGCCTATAAAACACTTAATATCCAAACATAAAACACTTAATATCTGATACAATCCAAAAATAAAAGTTAACAACAATAAAAACATCTAAAATACATATCTTAGCATATCTAAGATTAGGTATAACCCATAAAGGTTTATCAAATGTGTACTTAGAGCTACCACGTTTGGTTTCATTGCATGTCTTTGGTTCTGGAAATTTAGTTTTGATGTCATCTAGTAGGACACAAGCTATGTCATCTACTTCAGGAAAAAAAGGTGTTTCTTATCTTACTCAGCCGCATAAATTTTATTGTAGCCATGGTATGACTGATGTCTTCGATTTGGCCGACATAGTGCACAACAGTCTTTTTTACATTAAATTCAACGAGCACATAATCATTCTTTTGAAAATTTCTGTCAACAATTATCACATCATCTTCATCTAACTCTTCTTCGGACGTGTCTTCAGCAAAGGATCCCTCAGAACTATCAGTGAGTAAAACATTTTCTATGTCGCTATCACTACTGCTCATTTGCCTCTTCTTTACTCTATTCAATGTTAGTTCTGATGGAAGTTTAGGAATCTGTTTTTTCCCTGTGTTTTTGAGAACCTTTTTTTCCTGCCTCTCTTTCTTAGCCTTGTTCTTGCTTTGTTTTTCTTGTTCTGCTAATTCTATTAGTCTTTTTTCAGGTGTGTCTGTCAATATTCTTGTTTTTGCTTTATTCCTTGCATTTTTAATCAGTTTTCTTGGGCAAGCCTTTGGGTATGGTCTTACTATTTCAGGAGTTACAACTTCAGCGACTTCAATTGTTATTTGATCTGTAGCAAATGATGAGGAAGAATTAGCGACAGCAATGTTATTCAAATTAACAGGATCTGCTTCATTTTGATTTTCTCTTTCAGGCTGTTCTGGAATAACTTGAGTTGAAGTTGGCTGGATTATAGGGTCATATCTGGATGATCACGTTTCATCAGTTACGGGTGCATCGCGATCTGTGACAGAAGAGCAAAGAAAATCTTCATTCGAGAATATATTTGAATTGAAAGGCCATATCCCAGGTTTTTCAAATCCTTTTTGTATGTTTTGTGGTTTGAAAGCTAGAGGTATAGCAATGGCTGCTAGTTTGGGGATATCATAGATTGTTACAGTTTTTCCAGGATTGCTGACCATCCAATCTGTGAAAGCTTTATTGTAGTAATTTTTTAGTGGTCCATACACTGTTAAGTCAAGTGGCTGTAGTTTGTGGCTACAGTGTGGTGGAAACGTCATCAGAACAATGCCAATTTCATTACAAAAGTCTAAGACTTCCACAGAAATATGGCTTTCATGATTATCTGGGAGCAACAACACTGGATTTTCAGGCGTCGGTTTTGCATGTTTCGCAAAATGATGTACCACAGAAAAACCACAAATACCAATAAAAGCAACAGAGATAATTCATGGAAAACTAAAAACTGGAAGTAAAACTACACATATATTGGCTATATACAGACCACCAAACTCAAATAAGTTAGTTTTTATCACAGAACTGGATACCATACTGAAAAATATCCCATCCTCAGAAGAAATAATTTTAATTGGAGATACCAACGTTGATATATCGCAAGGTGCAAATACGAATTTATTTGCCTACAAAAACATGTTGTGTGAAAACGGCCTACAGAGTGCAATACCTACGTCAGAGATAGCGCGAAGCGATCGTGGATGGCCGAGTGAATTCCTCGAATATTGACCACGTGTGCGTGCGGGCGAGCCGCGGCCGGCTGCTAGACGCGTGCGCACACTTGCTAACTTGTACCGTATCGGATCACTATATGGTTGGAATTAGCGTAAAAATAACTGGGAATGTATCCAACATTAATAATAATTGTAAATTACAAACCATATTAGACGAAAAAATGGTATGCAATAGTTTAAAAACAATTGATTGGTCTGATGTCATGGAAACGAGTTGTCCTAACTTATTGTATGAAAAATTACATAGGGTTTTTATAGATATATATGATAAGTGTAAGTTACGGAAAACACTGGAAAGAAAAAAGAATTACGCAACCATGGGTTAATAAAGAACTATGTAAAATGATAGAACATAGGGACTTACTGTTCAGAGTTTGGAAATCATCCCCTAAGAATATGAATAAAAGACTAATGTATACGAGATTTAGAAATAAGGTTAATAAATTAATAGATAAAGCTAAGAATAAATACAGGCAGAATGAGATACAAAAATGTAACAATGATTTTAGAAAAATATGGTGTAACATAAATAAATGGATAGGCAAGCCTAAACCGGGTTTAGATGACGTTATTTTAAAATATTTAGGCCAAACTAGCAGTGTGTATAATATTTGCAATAAGTTCTCTGAAACGTTCACAGGGGAAGTACAGAAAATAAAGCATAACTGTGATAAAATTTTTTTGGATAGAATTTCATATGTAAAACCAAGTGACAAGTCTTTTTACTTTAAGAAGGTAGGAGCGTATACGATAGATAAATATATAAATAATTTAGATTTTAATAAAGCACCGGGTTTAGACAAAATTAGAGTACAAGATATAAAGCAGGTAAAGAAAGAAATAAGCCCAGTAATAGCTAAATTTATAAATATGAGTGTGGGTGGGGGAGTTTACCCGGATATATTAAAAAAAGCAATAATACGACCAATATATAAACAGGGGAGCCACACGGACTATAGTAACTATAGACCAATTGCTATATTATCGGTAATAAGTAAAATAGTAGAAAAAGTAATAGTGAATCAGATAAGTTGTTACTTAGAGCAATATAACATTATATCAGATGCGCAGCACGGGTTCCGTCGCGGACGCAGCACGGACACTGCGCTTGCGCAATTCACCGACTACATCAACAACAATCTCAATGAGGGTAAGTTTGTCGCTGCTCTTTTTATTGATTATAAAAAGGCATTCGACACCCTGGAACACGAGGTACTACTGCGTGCGATGGATGAATGTGGTATCAGAGGTTCCATCAACCAATGGTTTAAATGCTATTTGCAAAATAGATCATTATGTACATTGGTAGACGGAGTAACAGGGGACGATATAAGCGTGAGTCTTGGAGTACCAACCGGATCGGTTTTCGGTCCAGTTGGGTACATTATGCATGTTAATAGTGTCATTAATGTAATAAAGCATTGTAAAACGGTTATGTATGCAGACGACATGTGCCTAATGTACTCAACCAATAACATGAGTGATGCACAAAAATACATACACGAGGACTTCGAAAACATAATTAAATGGGCACATGATAACGGTATAATTATAAATTTATCCAAAACAAAGGCTATGTATATAAGTTCACCCCACAGTAACGTCTTTAAGCAAGGTAAATTAAACATAAATATAATTGGTCATACATATGAGTGTCTACACCTCAATAAAGCTGGCTGCCAGTGCACAAACATAGATGTAGTAGATAAATACCGATACTTAGGCCTAACAGTAGATAGTAATATAAACTGGAAACTGCACGTCAATGGTGTGTGTAATAAATTGCAATCAATACTGGGTAGATTCTTTCACTTAAGCAATTTCATGAATCAAAAAGTCTTGTATGTACTGTATTATGCACTGGCTGACTCGGTAATCAATTATGGATTGAGCAGTTATGGGCTAACTTTCAAAACACAGTTAGATTGTATAAAACATTTACAGATTAGACTACTTAAGTATTTAGTAAGTAAAAAAGTAAAATTACAGTGTTAAAAAAAATTATGACAAATTAATATATGTAAAATACTTCCAGTGCATCAAAAGGTAGATTACCTAATTGCTTTAGAACAATATAAAATAAATAAATTTAAACAACCTACAACACATAAATATCGTACCAGGCAAGTTGAGAAGGGTAAATATGTGATACCACATATAAGAAACTATTATGGTAAGAGAACTAGGCAATATTTAACTCCGCTAATATATAATAGAATAGATTTTATAAGAGATACGTCCAAAGACATAAGCACAGTAACATTAAAGAAAAGACTGAAAAATACATTCCTATGAAAAGTATAATGTACTATCTATAATAAGTATTAATTAAAGATAGAGATATTTATTGTAATAAATATACCTAAGATAAGTATTTATGTAACAAAAAAATACATATTAATGTATAACAAAAGAGCGCCATTATCGCCAACAAACTGTTGCACAGTTTGGCGATGTTTATTATTATTTTAAATCTGTGTATTTTATATTAATAAAGATTTTAAAAAAAATATTTAATGAAATTTGAAGATGTCATCCATCCAGACGGATGTGTTGAGCCATCTGACCCAATGGGGGCATCATGGACCATGTATGGGTTAAAATTTACTCTTGGGAATATGAAATACGGAGGTATTGAGTTTCCAATAGCATTGATTCCACAGCAAACTGTGACAAGTGAGCATCTCTCTGCAGATGTTGCTTGTCCAACTTGTTTCGAGCCTTTTGAAGCAATAACTCTTTGTGTACGTCCGTCGAGTTGGGGGTTGATATTTTTTTTACAGAAAGGTTACATTAATATAAGCACACACGTAAAGTTTCAACACGCGGAAAAGCGTACTTTTTGAGAAAAAAATTATTGTAAATCAATTATTTTTGCAATATTTATGTCAATCCCTATCTCAGATTATATGATTATTTTTTTACAGAAAGGTTACACTATTGTAAACACACACGCAAAATTTCAACATGCGGAAACTCGTACTTTTTGAGAAAAAAATTATTGAAAATCAATTATTTTTATAATATTTACGTCAATCCTTACCACAGATTATATCGAATTCTCGCCATTGAATGTTCGTTTTCCGTACTGTTAAGTTGTCATACGTTCGGTATCATTTTATTGTATTTTTTTTTACGTAAATAATTATATTTTGTCTTCATTTAAATAGTTTTCATGCATACACATATATTTAACCATTTATATTTAAATTACAAAATTATTATCGTTGTGAGCTATTAAAATTAAAATGTGTAGTGTTTACCGTTTTTTGCCGGCTTGTGGGCACAACATAAAACCGATGATTTCTAAGAATTAATTAAAGCAATATGTGTATAAACTTGTATAAAATATGTGTATAAAACAGTGCCCACCTATTAGGACAGATAATAAATAAAATAGGTTAGGTTCAACTTATGTCTAGGAACTGAATTAATAGACCCCGACTCCACGTGGTACGAGTCTGTCCTACCCCTAGAGTGGTTTTATAGAGCCGAAGGCGCGTAGGGAGAGCAGCCTCCCGCAGCGCCGGAGACGTTGCAGTCTCAAAATAGATACAGAAATCCCTCTGAATGAGTCCCTCTATTTATTTTTGGTGAAGGGGTTACCCCTTCCCCCCCCCCCCAGAGATCCCCATGGTTTTTTACACTTAATATTTATCCATAAAAAATAAAATTTCCTCAGAATTAAAATTCAAAACTCTCAAAAGGGGGGGGGGGGGGCTCCGCAACTTTTCCTTTTAAGGGGGAGTAGTACACCTCCCCCCGCCCTCCCACCACCCCCCTCCAACCTCCAATTCGACGGACGTCAATGGAAAGTCGTACCTCTTTGTCTATCCATAATGATGTTTAGAACAAACTATTATGTAATTTGATTCTTCGTCGGTGAAAATTTGTGAGGTTATAAATCTATGCGAAGAATCCCTTATAGAATCTTATTTAAGGTACCGTTGCATACTTGATCTAGGAATTTTATATTTATCAGCCGTTGTTTTTATTTTTGATCCTTTTGATATCTCTTCTATGGCTCGTAATATCACATCTTTAGGAATTTCCCGTCGCAGACCTTTCTTTTTGAATTTAAATGGCATCTTTCTGTAATTAAATATAATTCAAATAGTTTTATTAAAGCAGGTAATTAGAATTTTTAAAAATCCTGCCATACTAGACTTAAAGGAGGGAGCATTGGGCATGCCCAAACCTCCCTCACATCAGAATGCCCATTACTCCCTCCGTATACATTTTCAACATAAGTGTTCGGTATTTTTTTTTCTATTAAGCTATTTAAGCATGAATTTCAGTTTTATTTATAGGTTCGTAAATATACAATAGATATCCAATGAAAAATAGACATACCTTTAAACCGTATTGGCGGTCACTAATCAGCTGGTGATCCTCAAGGTACCTCATGAGCTGGCAGTTTACGATGGACTCCATTGTTTTGGAGAACAAGGAGGTGATGGCGATTGGCCGGTAGTTGGACGGGTCTGAGCGGTAAAACTATCAAAGTAGGGAAAAAATAAAATCTGTAACTGGACCAGAATAAAAGGAGGGTGCCCATGTCTCCCGACTGCCCGTCCCTCCCCTACCTCCCCTAAACAATGGCCGAGCTACCTTACGTTAAGGGAACTGAAGCATGCAAAATTAGTTGTTATTAAACATGTTCAGGAAAACGATTTTCAAGTGGACATAGAATATTTATATAAGCACAACACAGTGCATATGAGTAGCAAATTACGGAGTTTGAATCCGGTTTTAAGTGAAGGAATACTTAGGGTTGGAGGAAGATTAAAAAATGCTAACATCCACCACGATATGAAGCACCCTATAATAATACCCCATAAAAGTAGATTGACGGATCTTCTAATAGATCATGGCCATAACATGATGTGACGGCCCAATATTATTATTAATAATTAAATTCAATATAAAGGGGCGTCAAAAATAGTCTTAAAAGATATATATATTAAACAATTAAGTTAAATTAATAAACATAAAGTTAATATATTTCAGACATTATCCCAATAACATAGTAAATTAAAGGCAAAATTATTGTTTTTCTTAATAAATAAATTTATTTAAAAAAAAAAACTTGGTAAAAATATTTAAAATAAGATAAATAATAGAAATACAAGTCAAAAAATATTATAAAATTAAGTTAAATAACGTTTATAAGATAATTAGAAAATTTGTTAAAAATTGTTTAAGTCATGGGAGGTGTTCGTGTATAAAAGAAAATTTTTCTAAGTTGTGGATGGAGTTCACGTATAGATGAAATTTCCTAAGTTGTTGAAGGAGTTCATGTATTAAAGAAAATTTTCCTAAGTTGTTGAAGGAGTTCATGTATTAAAGAAAATTTTCCTAAGTTATGGAAGGTGTTCACGTATAGACGTCTTGTATGGAGGAAGCTGCCGGAGATACATACCTGCAGTTGTACATATATATGGGGTGGTCGGGAGCCCGACTGCCTGAAGTACTGTAGCACAATGACTAGTCCTATATTAGGGACTTATGATATTAAACTCAATGATACAAAAGCAATACTATAGAAGGTCTCCATGATGAATTCGCATTACAATAGTAGGGTCGTGGGTTCGAATCCTATATATGAATGACTTATGAAAGTAAGGTCTATGATTCAAAAGCAATACTATAGAAGGTCACTGTGATTAATATGCATTACAATAGTAGGGTCGTGGGTTCGAATCCTATATATGAATGACTTATGAAAGTAAGGTCTATGATTCAAAAGCAATACTATAGAAGGTTTCTGTGATTAATATGCATTACAATAGTAGGGTCGTGGGTTCGAATCCTATATATGAATGACTTATGAAAGTAAGGTCTATGATTCAAAAGCAATACTATAGAAGGTCTCTATGATTAATATGCATTACAACAGTAGGGTCATGGGTTCGAATCCTATATACATGACTTATGAAAGTAAGGTCTATGATACAAAAGCAATATTATAGGAGGTCTCCTTGATGCATAAGCATTGTATGGGGTGGTCGGGTGACTGACTGCTCCTAGTACTGTAGCAAAATGACTAGTCCTTATTAGGGACTTGAAAAGGAATATTATGGTGGCGTGTGTGCTGCTTCATGAGCAATTGGTCCGAGGTAAACTTGGACTCGCTTACCGATGTGTCCTAGACATATCATCTTAGTGTCGGTGGTAAGCGGGTTTGTTGTAGCAATACGGCTTTCCCGTGGACATCGCACACCCATACCGTTTGTGGGCGGCGTAGTAGCGCGTAGCGAAGCGTCGTCTATATTTCGGATTGGGATGATGAGTGTGTTTGGTAGCACTTTTAAGTGTAACGGGCATACTCAACTTCATGTCTTAGTGCATTAGCGCTATGATACGTGAAGTTTTGTCCACTGGCGTCTTAGTAGCGTGCTACTATGATACGTTGGTGCAGTTTTATATAACAACAATCTTAGTGCCGGTGGTAAGCGGGTTTGTTGTAGCAATACGGCCTTCCTGTGGACATCGCACACCCATACCGTTTGTGGGCGACGTCGTTGCGCATAGCGATGTGTCGTCTATCTTTCGGATGGGGATGATGAGTGTGTTTGGTAGCACTTTTAAGTGTAACAGGCATACTCAGCTTCATGTCTTAGTGCATTAGCGCTATGATACGTGGAGTTTTGTTCATTGGCGTCTTAGTAGCGTGCTACTATGATACGTTGGTGACATTTTTTATATAACAACAATACTAACTTTGTTGCCAAAGTCGATAGGAGTCATGTGGGTGTGTTGTGAGGGTGCGCCGCCCGTATGATAGTTGCATTGATGCTTACTGCTACTTGCGGTATTGCGTCTTGTGATGGATCTGCGGGTGTGCTGCGCCTGATTCGACGCATTCCTGATGTTCTGGTCGATGGAGGTATACAATTAACATCTTAGTGTCGGTAGTAAGCGGGTTTGTTGTAGCAATACGGCTTTCCCGTGGACATCACAAACCCATACCGTTTGTGGGCGACGTCGTTGCGCATAGCGATGTGTCGTCTATCTTTCGGATGGGGATGATGAGTGTGTTAACACTTTTAAGTGTAACAGGCATACTCAGCTTCATGTCTTAGTGCATTAGCGCTATGATACGTGGAGTTTTGTTCATTGGCGTCTTAGTAGCGTGCTACTATGATACGTTGGTGACATTTTTTATACAACAACAATACTAACTTTGTTGCCAAAGTCGATAGGAGTCATGTGGGTGTGTTGTGAGGGTGCGCCGCCCGTATGATAGTTGCATTGATGCTTACTGCTACTTGCGGTATTGCGTCTTGTGATGGATCTGCGGGTGTGCTGCGCCTGATTCGACGCATTCCTGATGTTCTGGTCGATGGAGGTATACAATTAACATCTTAGTGTCGGTGGTAAGCGGGTTTGTTGTAGCAATACGGCTTTCCCGTGGACATCGCACACCCATACCGTTTGTGGGCGGCGTCGTAGCGCATAGCGATGCGTCGTCTATCTTTCGGATGGGGATGATGAGTGTGTTTGGTAGCACTTTTAAATGTAACAGGCATACTCAGCTTCATGTCTTAGTGCTTTAGCGCTATGATACGTGAAGTTCTGTTCATTGGCGTCTTAGTAGCGCGCTACTATGATACGTTGATGATATTTTTTTTTATATAACAACAATACCAACTTTGTTACCAAAGTCGATAGGGATCATGTGGATGTGTTGTGAGGGGGCGCCATCCGTATGATAGTTCCATTGATGCTTACTGCTACTTGCGGTATTGCATCTTGTGATGGATCTGCGGGTGTGCTGCGCCTGATTCGACGCTCTCTTGTGGTTCTGGTCGATGGAGGTATACGGGTGGTGATGTCTGCTGGAATGTATGGGGGACCTTGGAATGGTGTAAGCCCGACGATAGTCGTATTGATGCTTGTTGCGTTCTGCAGCATTGCGTCTCTGCGATGGTTGTTTGGTGGGACGCTATTCTCAATGGCGCTCTCTGCGTCTTGGTTTGACTCACACCTAAGTAGCTTTGCCCAAGTCGGGTCCCTTCATTGCGGGGCTGCAGACTGTCTGCCCTCCACGATGTTTTATATAACAACATAATATTATATCTCTGTAACTTTCCCACCTTTGAATGATTGAAGGCAACTTGTTGGTGGGTGAGACAAACATGCATTTACTCAACGTCAGTGACACAAACCCTTTCTGATGGCGAATTATTACTCTTATCTTATAACTGCCTTTTGGCTATATCTGCCGTTGTATTGGTTGGTGGAGCATATGTGTCGACCTCATGCGGGTGGTAGCTGGCGGGAGGATCTGAGGAGACTCTCAAGGCTGCGGCCGAAAGCCGCACAACGTAGGACCCCATTCCCTTGAGGTGAGCGGTAGACTCATGACACGCTCTGCGGCTAGTCGTGCTGATCATGCGATTGGTGGTGATGCCATACACTTACATCACGTCTGCAGGAGCGGCGGTCTGGCAGGTGGTGGCGCTCACGGAGGGTTTAAGGCCAGTGTGCCTATTTGCCTAAACTGTGTGACGTACATTCACTGTGGCTGGATTCGTTCGTATTCTGTATGGCGTTTACACGCATTGACATGCACGACTTCGGTCGATGTTTGTGCTTACGCACTAACAAGGGCCAAGCCTCTTTTACTGGTTCGCCAGTTATTTTGCTGTGGACTACGGTCCAGTTCCCGAATTAGCGTTCCCTTCGGGGGAGTGCATCAAAATGGTTGGCACTCACCGTGCACGGCGTGTGTGGGGCCGTGTACCTCCCCTACATTTTTTTTAAATAAATGTAGGAGAGCGAAGCCCTTGTATCGGGTATTTTGTATAAATATATTGTGAGCCTTTTCCAAGTGGGAAGGGATAAATAATAATAAATTAATAATGTAAACCTGATACAAGTGGAATAGGGACGTTTTATGTTCTTAACCTTTTTCGAGCCCTGTCTTCGCGAACGGGGTTCACTTAGCTTATAAGGCACTACCAACAGCTTTCAATTGCTCTAGTGAATATTCATTCTTCCAAACGACACCTAAAAGAACTAAGTTACTAAACAAACACAACGTAAATAAGGGTCCTAACTAAGTCGATCACGCCAAAATATTAAAAACGGCCTATTAATAAACCTTTTGAAAGATCATTTAGGAAGATCAAAACATATTTTATTAATCCTGGTCTCATATATAATGTTATTTAAAAGGGGATATTTTTAATATTATAAAATTTTTATATAGAGAGAGGGGGGGATCTTTACAATTTGGTGCCGTGACCAGGATATATTTTAAAAAAGAAGGTCGTCTATATAAGAATTATGAAGTAGGCATTATGCCTACAATTTGTTGTCCGTGAAATGGAGAGGTGTCTTGGAGGATGGTGTTTGCTGGGGGTGGTTGAGAGTCTGGGGGTGGGGCATTAATATTATTATTGACTTTTTTTTGTTATAAAAGGTGTGTGCATAGTCAATGCAAAATAAAATATAAAGTGAAATAAATGAGAAGATGCAGTAACATTTGTGTAAGTGAACGACTTAACAGTGTTAAAACTTATAAAAGTATATAAATATAATAATGGCTTAAAAATAAAAGTTCTAACTGAGTGAAGGCTAAGCCTGAAAATGAATTTAAGATGCTTCAGAAATTAATTAAAAAAATGCAGTGAAAATCTTTGTGGTTAAAATAATTTCTCGAAGATAAGTTTATTAACCAAATGAAAGATCACCAAATTAAAGTAAACCAAGAAGAGGTGTACGGGGCGAGCACCTCATATGTTACTGATCCTAAGAGGAATAATTTATATAAAATACATAATGTAACAATAGAAAAGCTGAAGATGGAAAATGGAATACTCATCCAGTAACATTTTATAAGATCTCACCAATTAAATAAAGGACGTTCCATCCAATAATCTCTATATAATCGAAAGTTATGAGCAAGATTTAAGTTAAATTTTTAAGAAAATATTAAATTAAGTATTTTATTCTATTAATTCATTTAAACAAATAATGTTCAGGTGTGATATTTGTAATAATTTAAATTAAATAGAGAGAATTATAAACCTGGGTCAGTACGCCTGACTCAATAACATTAATAAGTTCAAGCAGTCACTTAAACTAAATAGTATAAGCAAATATAATGTCGGACAAATTAGATAACAAGTGCGAAACAATTTAAAAGAGGCAAGTCGCATTAGAAACACAAATTTGATAAGCACAATAAATTAATGAAATATAACATTGGCGATTTAGTAAAAGTTTCTAGATATAGTAAATCAGATGCAGATAACAAAGTTATGAGTAAATTTAATTTGGCGTATTAAGGGCCTTATATAATAGCAGCCGTACCATCTTACAATGTACTTGAAAATACCTTAGCAAGTCCAGAAACAAATGAAATTAGAGGAAATTTTAATGCTATTCATTTATTAAAATATTTAAATAATAGTTTTGTTTTATATACATACTAGAATAAATACTATAGTATAAATTGGTCTCGTGGGTGGCCTTTTGAGAAAATAAATTTAAAATTATTAAAGTTATGAGCGAGACACAAAACTATTAAAAATAAGAAAAATTATATAATAATTATATTAACGACTATCCGTAAATATTGAATGTAAGATAATTTTGTAAAATATTTTTATTTGAATAAATTTGGGGAGTTGGGTTAGGGTGAATGGCTCAATCAAATTTATCCTGTGGGTGTGTAGCCATCTGATTTCAACTCATATTCAAAATACTGTACATATAAAGAAAGCATTGATGAATAAATATTTTAAAGACTTAAAAATGTAAGTCAAAAACTAAAGAACCCACTATATCAACGACATAATATACAATAAATTTATCAAGATGACAATTTATGGTTTATCACATTGGGATAGATGTGGTTGAAGGGGTGTGTGGCGGCGGCCATTCCCTGGGGTAGGTGGGATGAAAATATATACTGAATTGTAACAGATTGAAAGAGGAAAGAACAGATACACATAAGTACAAAATTTTTTTTTTGAGTGTAGTGCATATGCTCTCAATATAGTAAAATTTTATATCAACGACTCCACTGTGTGGGTCATTAACATAAAATTTGGGGGTGGATTGTGACGGCCCAATATTATTATTAATAATTAAATTCAATATAAAAGGGCGTCAAAAATAGTCTTAAAAGATATATATTAAACAATTAAGTTTGTTAACGCCAGTTAACAATCTACTTTATCAACATTACATTACATATCGCATTGAGTTCGTCCTAAGTTATATCTACTTTATCAACATGACTAGTGCATATTTTTTGTTTCCTTCCTTCCTTCCTTTTCCTACCGCACGCGCTGCCGCCGAGGTGAAAAAGAGGATCTCGGCGCGCGTCATTATACTAAGTGATATTACGCCATCCGCAACGCACGGCCACCCGTCGCGTCTTATGTACATTAACCGCAAACCGCGCAGGACGAACATTGAGTTCTCCTGTTTATGTTTAATATTCACCGCATCAGACATTGTGTCTTTGTAACTCATAAAAGTGTGAGACGCCCCCGTAAGGGCAAAGGTGGAGAGTGTGGGACTTCACGAGACTGTTCCGAGAGTGCGTGTGCGCCGAACCACGTGGCGAGCTAGCTGTATAGCAGACACTCCAGGAGGAAGGCGCGGCAGCCCTCATCAGGTCAGTGCGTGCTATCCCACCTATTTATTTTCCCCTTTGCCGTATGCACCAAAATTACAGTCCACTAAATCTTTATCGAAGATACCTTAAGTTGCTGGCGTCTCCATTTTTAATGGTCACTTCTCGCTGGATTGACCTTGACTTTCCGCCCTTATTAGATCGTTATCGTAATAAGCGTTTATATAATTAATTATTTATATTTTAATCCGACTTCGGATTAACCCCGCCCTTATTAGAACACTAGAATAGGTCCTAATAGGTGACATTCATTAATTTTAAAACTATATTCATAGAATGAATAAGCATATAATTATCTATATAAATTATTTGTTGTATGTTCACATCACGTCATCAACTTTTAACTACATCTATAGATTATACTGTTAAATTACATTTATTATTTGCACATATATTTAAGCATTATATTCGTTATAAATAACTTCCTAATTATTATAAAAGTTAACAATTAAAGTTCATCGTTAACAAAACTAATATTTAATAATTCAACCGCGTAGCGAGGTCGCTTACAGACTACCCGCTTATAATTATATTATTTTTGCCGCATAACTTAAGTTGTAATGCCGCCTAAAAAACAAATAGCATCGAATAATAGCGATTCCTCGGATAATGAGGGCACACCTGATGCTGAGTTGGTTTTATTGTTAGCTAAACGAGATGCTTTATTTGAAATAGTGCAAAAAATATATGATATGTCCTCGGACATCCTCACAAACACTTCCACGATGGAGCGTTTTCTTGATGGAAGTTCTAATATTAATGCTTTACGTATTGAGTTTAAATAGGTCTTAGATAATTATAATTCACATTTATTAAAAATAAACCCTATTGCTAAACCTGATTATAACAGCCTCATTGCGTTTGAGTCTCTTTGCGGTAGAATAAATAGGCTTTGTTTACAATATTCGCAATCTAATTCACAAAGTACTAGTACACCATCTAAAGCCAGATTCACACTTCCGCCTATCGAACTTATGCCATTTTCGGGTGACATTCGCTCATGGCCTTTATTTTATGCTAGCTTTAAATCAACCGTCCATGACAACACATCGCTTACCGACGCTGAAAAGTTATACTATTTGCTAGGTAAACTAACGGGCAAAGCCCTATCTGTATGCTCAGGTATAACTCCTTGCGCTGAAAATTATAAAATTTTATTGCAAGCACTCGTTGACAAATATGAAGACCGGCGTATGCTAGCATCTACATATATTAATCAGATGTTCGAATTTAAGCCATTGCAATCGGCCACCGCAAATAATTTTGATTTATTTACTGATAACTTTATAAGTGCAGTGCGCGCTTTACAAAACTTAAAGTTAGATAATCTCGCGGACTTAATTGTTCTTCATATCGCGCTTAAGAAGCTGGACCCGGATACCATTCGCTCTTTCGAATATAGTCATAACTCGATGGTACCTACCTTTGATGATTTAGTAAATTTTATTAAGACCCGCTCCAAAGTTTTGCAACGCACCGATTCTAGTACAAATTCTAATAGCGCACCAAACAATCGACGAGGTAACGGTAATAATCGTCGCTGTAATAATACTTCGTCGCCGAAGTATCAGGCGTACGTAAGCACGACGACTAGTTGCTCAAAGTGTCTGTGCGATAATATTGTGCATCAACACCTATTTAAGTGTGCAGACTTTAATAAAATGACGCCGCAGGAACGATTTAAATGCGTAAAGAGTAACAATGCATGTGTGAATTGTCTCAGTTTAAGTCATCGAGTGTCTAGTTGCTCTTCAAATTATAGTTGTCGAGTTTGTAAATTTAAACATCACACATTGTTGCACTTCCACCGCAGAAGCGATAATGCTTCCCCTGCGCTGGCACGTTCTCCACCGCTTCAGCCAGTTACACTGAAGTCTACAACCCCCGCGCCCGCACACTCGCCACCCCTCACCGCAGGTGCGCGTTCAGACGTCGCGCTGTGTACTTCGTTCAAGAATGTTTCTCAACGTTCACCGCCTCCCGCGCGCGCAAGTCGTTCGCAGAGAACTGTTTTATTATCAACCGCTCAAGTATTTGCTTACGATGCTAAGGGAGAGAAACAAATTATTCGTATATTATTAGACTCCGCGGCTCAAAGCCATTTTATGACTAAAGAGTGCTGTCATCGTTTAGGCGTTCAACAACACGATACCGAATGTACTGTAGTAAAGGGATTCGGTGGAGTTGAAAAAATTGTAAAATCGAAATCGATTGATATTAAAATTTTCTCACGATTCGACTCGAATATTAACTTCAATATTTCAACGCTAGTTGTTGATCAAATCACCGACCTATTGCCCACCGCTGTGGTAGACACATCTGTCTTATCACACTTCCATGGCATAAGACTCGCTGATGAATGTTATAGCATGCCTAATAAAATTGATGTTTTGATAGGCGCATCCCTTTTCCCGCACTTACTATGTCCAGACGTAATTTATTCGTCTAACGACTTGTCCGGGCCCTCGGCTTTGAATACGGTATTTGGTTACGTTATTATGGGCTCAGTGCCGACACTTCAGGTAAATCATTCTTTAACGTGCTGCTCAGTTCTAGAGTCTCCTATCGTTGACAAATTAGTGCAACGATTTTGGGAGCTTGAACAGCCACCCTCCGCACCGCCCATTCAGTGTCCTTCAGACATTGAATGTGAAGAGTTTTATAAATCTACGACATCCCGCGATCCTTTTACTGGTAGATATATTGTTGGCCTGCCATTTAAAGATGACGTTTACTCTGTCGGAGATTCTTATGAAATCTCTCGACGACGATTCATGTGCTTGGAGAGGAAACTTCAAGCCTCGCCTACATTAAGGTTAGCATATGATGACGTCATAAAGGAATACTTAGCTAAAAATTATATATCCCCCGCACCGCCGTATGACTCTCATGAACCCGCTCCAATATATGTCATACCGCATCATGGAGTCTTACGCGAAGATAAGAAGTCAACGCGTCTGCGCATCGTCCTGGATGCTAGCAGTAAGACTAGCACTGGGCGATCATTAAATGATATTCTGCATTCAGGACCAAATTTGCAAGGCGACTTGTTCAATATAATTTTAACTTTCCGCTTACATCCAATCGCTATGACAGCCGACTGTCGCCAACAATTTCTGCAAATAGTTGTTCGCGATTCTGATCGTCGTTACCAATGCTTCCAATACCGCTTCCGTCCACAAGACCCACTTGTGTTATACCACTTCAATCGCGTGTGCTTCGGTTTAACTTCGAGTCCATACCATGCATTGCGCACGGTAAGACAGCTCATTGATGACGACGGCGCAAAGTATCCACTTGCGAGTCGTATCGCATTTACTTCGCAATATATGGACGACATCGCGTTCTCTATGCCCAGTGAATCCGAGGCCAGTGAGACCTCTCGGCAGCTGATAGACTTATTCAAGGGTGCCCAATGGGACCTGATAAAATGGCATAGTAACCGTCGATCTGTTTTAGATGACCTCCCTACTTCCCATAAAATTACAGGAGAAGTAGAGTTCGATAAATCAATGCCACATAAAATACTAGGCTTGCATTGGTCTACCGATAGTGACGCCTTTTATTTTAAGATATCTGTTCCCGCTGATGTGACGTGCACTAAGCGCGCCATCTTATCTACTGTCGCTCGCCTGTGGGACATAATGGGTTTCGTTGCTTCCACAGTCGCGTACGCCAAATTGTTAATAAAGCAGCTTTGGCAACTTAATTTAGATTGGGACGACATACCACCACCGCCAATTATTAAGATGTGGAGGCAATTCTGTGCTGAATTACCAGCTCTTAATGATTTACGTATCCCGCGACATGTTGGTGTATCCAAAAACTGTACTGCATCACTCCTGGGGTTTTCCGACGCCAGCGAGCACGCATACGGTGCCGTAGTCTACATACATGTAAAGAGCGTCAATGGTAACACCGTCCAGTTGATTTGTGCAAAGACTAAAGTCGCACCGACGAAACCACTATCTATTGCACGCCTTGAGCTTTGTGGAGCGGTTTTACTCTCAAAATTGCTTCGCAGAGTACTCGACAATTATTCTCTTGACCTTGCAATATCAGTCTATGCCTTTGTAGATTCAAAAGTAGCTCTGTACTGGATAAAGAGTTCGCCACACAAGTGGCAGACCTTTGTTGCAAACCGCGTTGTTCAGATTACCGACAATATTCGCGCTGATAACTTTTATCATGTCGCAGGTACTGAGAATCCCGCTGACATACTTTCACGCGGCGTTACGCCAAATAAATTAGTTTCAAACCCCCTGTGGCTCCATGGGCCTCAGTGGACTTCGTTAGATCCATCTCAATGGCCTCTTCGTACTTTAGACAATGAGGTTATTGCAAATATGCCTGAGAAGAAGATTTTGTCGCACACTGTGTGCACATCCGTCTGTAATTCTGCGATTTATGAGCTCGCACTCCGCATCTCTTCTTGGAGTAAACTTCTACGTATAATTGCGTACGTGTGTAAGTTTGCTAAATTATTGCCCCGCCGCAGCACTACTGTAGTGACTGCTGATGATCTCAGTTTCTCTGAGGTTATAATCCTCCGCGCCCTGCAAAAACAGCATTTTGCAGTGGAATATTTAAATATTGAAGGTAACAAACCTTGCTCGCCCGCTTTCAATCGTTTAAGGCCTTTTATTGAGAATGGTTTAATCCGCATTGGTGGTCGTCTTTCGAACTCCGCATTAGATTACACGCAAAACATCCAATTATACTCCCGCGCAGTGATCATGTAGTGAACATGATCATTGACTATTATCATATTAAAAATTTACACGCTGGGCCTGAATTGTTATTGTCATTGCTCCGTCAAAAATTTTGGATCCTTTCAGCACGCCGCATCGTGAGAACTACTAAGGGAACATATCTCCGTCCTGTTGCTCGTATTTGCCCTCTCCCAAGACAATAAATCACGATTATTTTGATTATAATTATTTATCTAAATTAGGAATTAAGTTTATATTTATATATATTAAAAAAGTATTAACCCCAATATTATATTTATGTATACATTTTCTCGCTTACCAAGTAAGGTTAGTAGATGAGACATGCGCATTGAGCGCATCCTCTCACTTTATATACCGCTTATTTATTTGTTTTCCTTTTACTTTTTATATTACGGTTGTCTTTTAAAGGTGACCCTTTAAGGGCGGGTGGAAATGGTAACGCCAGTTAACAATCTACTTTATCAACATTACATTACATATCGCATTGAGTTCGTCCTAAGTTATATCTACTTTATCAACATGACTAGTGCATATTTTTTGTTTCCTTCCTTCCTTCCCTTTCCTACCGCACGCGCTGCCGCCGAGGTGAAAAAGAGGATCTCGGCGCGCGTCATTATACTAAGTGATATTACGCCATCCGCAACGCACGGCCACCCGTCGCGTCTTATGTACATTAACCGCAAACCGCGCAGGACGAACATTGAGTTCTCCTGTTTATGTTTAATATTCACCGCATCATACATTGTGTCTTTGTAACTCATAAAAGTGTGAGACGCCCCCGTAAGGGCAAAGGTGGAGAGTGTGGGACTTCACGAGACTGTTCCGAGAGTGTACAGAGTGTGTAGCTGTATAGCAGACACTCCAGGAGGAAGGCGCTGCAGCCCTCATCAGGTCAGTGCGTGCTATCCCACCTATTTATTTTCCCCTTTGCCGTATGCACCAAAATTACAGTCCACTAAATCTTTATCGAAGATACCTTAAGTTGCTGGCGTCTCCAAAGTTAAATTAATAAACATAATGTTAATATATTTCAGACATTATCCCAATAACATAGTAAATTAAAGGCAAAATTATTGTTTTTCTTAATAAATAAATTTATTAAAAAAAAAAAACTTGGTAAAAATATTTAAAATAAGATAAATAATAGAAATACAAGTCAAAAAATATTATAAAATTAAGTTAAATAACGTTTATAAGATAATTAGAAAATTTGTTAAAAATTGTTTAAGTCATGGGAGGTGTTCGTGTATAAAAGAAAATTTTTCTAAGTTGTGGATGGAGTTCACGTATAGATGAAATTTCCTAAGTTGTTGAAGGAGTTCATGTATTAAAGAAAATTTTCCTAAGTTGTTGAAGGAGTTCATGTATTAAAGAAAATTTTCCTAAGTTATGGAAGGTGTTCACGTATAGACGTCTTGTATGGAGGAAGCTGCCGGAGATACATACCTGCAGTTGTACATATATATGGGGTGGTCGGGAGCCCGACTGCCTGAAGTACTGTAGCACAATGACTAGTCCTATATTAGGGACTTATGATATTAAACTCAATGATACAAAAGCAATACTATAGAAGGTCTCCATGATGAATTCGCATTACAATAGTAGGGTCGTGGGTTCGAATCCTATATATGAATGACTTATGAAAGTAAGGTCTATGATTCAAAAGCAATACTATAGAAGGTCACTGTGATTAATATGCATTACAATAGTAGGGTCGTGGGTTCGAATCCTATATATGAATGACTTATGAAAGTAAGGTCTATGATTCAAAAGCAATACTATAGAAGGTTTCTGTGATTAATATGCATTACAATAGTAGGGTCGTGGGTTCGAATCCTATATATGAATGACTTATGAAAGTAAGGTCTATGATTCAAAAGCAATACTATAGAAGGTCTCTATGATTAATACGCATTACAACAGTAGGGTCATGGGTTCGAATCCTATATATACATGACTTATGAAAGTAAGGTCTATGATACAAAAGCAATATTATAGGAGGTCTCCTTGATGCATAAGCATTGTATGGGGTGGTCGGGTGACTGACTGCTCCTAGTACTGTAGCAAAATGACTAGTCCTTATTAGGGACTTGAAAAGGAATATTATGGTGGCGTGTTTGCTGCTTCACGAGCAATTGGTCCGAGGTAAACTTGTACTCGCTAACCGATGTGTCCTAGACATATCATCTTAGTGTCGGTGGTAAGCGGGTTTGTTGTAGCAATACGGCTTTCCCGTGGACATCGCACACCCATACCGTTTGTGGGCGGCGTAGTAGCGCGTAGCGAAGCGTCGTCTATATTTCGGATTGGGATGATGAGTGTGTTTGGTAGCACTTTTAAGTGTAACGGGCATACTCAACTTCATGTCTTAGTGCATTAGCGCTATGATACGTGAAGTTTTGTCCACTGGCGTCTTAGTAGCGTGCTACTATGATACGTTGGTGCAGTTTTATATAACAACAATCTTAGTGCCGGTGGTAAGCGGGTTTGTTGTAGCAATACGGCCTTCCTGTGGACATCCTGTGGACCATTGATTATACTGGGTTCATGGAAGTAAAGTCAAGTAAAGGGCGAGGAATTAAAACTACCAAGGGATATGTAGCAGTTTTTGTGTGTATGGTTACCAAAGCCGTACATTTAGAATTAGTGTCAGATTTGAGCACGTCAGTATTTTTAGCAGCGCTTCGTCGCTTGGCATCGAAAAGAGGAGCTCCACGTCATATCTACAGTGATAATGGCTCAAACTTTGTGGGTGCTAATAGAATCCTGCAGGAAGAATATCAACAACTTCAGCAAATATTTAACAACAACTTCTTGGTGGAGGTTGCAGAGTTGAACATCGAATGGCATTTCAATGCTCCCTCGTGGCCAAGCGCTGGAGGCTTATGGGAGAGTGCTGTGCGTAGTTTAAAACATCACCTGAAGCGTGTGGTTGGTGATCAAAAGCTAAGATACGAAGAATACTCGACAATATTGAGCCAGATATAGAAGCATGCTTAAACTCAAGACCCTTGTGTTCGTTAACTGAAAACGTGGAAGATTTGGAGTTCTTGACTCCTGCACACTTTTTAACTACAAATGTAGGTCCCACCATAATAGCCCGAAGATGCCAGGACAAGATGGCAACTAACAAAACAAATATTTAAAGGAGTGTGGAAAAGATGGAAAGCTGAATACCTTACTCAATTATCTAGTAGGAGTAAGTGGCTTCGACCGCAACCAAACATGAAAATCGGTGATATGGTCATCATACAAGACGACAACTTACCACCGGGTAAATGGGCAATGGGGCGCGTAGTGGAACTTCACCCGGGTAGCGATGGACATGTAAGAGTTATAACATTGAAGACAAAAAACGGTAACCTTAAAAGACCGATAGGTATATTGTCATTATTATCTGTAGAAGTATCACCACAACAAAATGAAGAAAAAGAAAGGTCGAGTAACTTCATACAAAAGAGAACCCATAAGAAAGAAAATAAATTACAAGGCACACCATCTAGATTTAGTTCTCTCGTTATGAGTTTAATGTTTTTTATATGTTTAATTACACCTGCATTTAGTACAAGCTCTTACAATATTAAAACTTTTAACAATAAACAGTCTATTTACTTCGATCCAATGGATAAAATGCAGATAATCCAGGATAAATGGACACTAATTGTCTATTACAACCTAGATCCCTATTGGGAAGGAATTAAAGCATTTAAAATATTTTTAAAACATTTAAACGAAAGATGTATGAACATAAACGCAGATCACTTATGCCATATGATATTGTTACAACTACAGCACGAGTTCTCGGAACTGCAGTATTACAATGACCTGCTATTGAATGGAATAAGGTAACGGAACCCATAATGGACAGTTTAAGACCAGTTTTTTTATGTTTTCTACTATCTTTTGTAGATAAACGTTCATGTGAATGCAATTGAGGTTGCAAGCGATTAAAGAACTTATTGGTAATAAGTTCATTTATTGAAAACTACACTATTCTTACAACTTTTAGAAATATACTTAAAAAAACAAAACCATTCAAAAACACCAGTGATGGACAGGGTTAGTTCCAGTTTTGGACATCCAATGTTGGAACAACCTCCAGTCATGAACATCTAGTGATGGACACTGAACATTTATGCAAGGAAGAAAATAAAACAATTAATTTATATTAATCAGTCTTTCATACTTTTTATTGAGCACAAAACTGTTAGTTTTTGTATTTAGAAATATAAAAGGAAGTAAAATAATAAACTCTAAAAAAATACCCAGTAAATATTTATTCCATTTCTTTAATTTTATAGAAGTAATATAGATAAGAAATATAGATAGGAAATATAGCTTATTTAAGAGCAAAGGTCATTAAATTTCTCTATAACATCTTCTGCCTTGTACTATATTTTATATGGCTGATCTGGTCATCTGAAAGAGTGTCCTACACGTAATACCGTTATACTTATTTCGTATAAATTTCGTTCTGTTTTTTCTATTCTACCCGGAAAATATTCTCCCTCATATTTTACACTAACGTAGGAGCCATTGGTAACACCCATAGTTTTCTTCATACACTAAGTTTTCTTGTTAGAATCTATTTTACTCAAAAGTTCATTTTCAGAGTCTGATTTGCCACTTTGAGCATATTCGGAGTCACCGCTTTCAGCATACTCAACTTCCATGTCATCATTGTCATCATCGATAAACAAATCTTGCTGCCCTATATTTTTCGTTAGTTTTTGTTGCTGTTTCTTTTCTAGAATCATCTTTTCCTTTAATATTTTTCTGTCTTTTCTTTGTTTTATTCGTTTTCCTTTTTCTTCTTTCTTTTTTTCGTTTCATTTTAGTTTTTTTCTCATGTAATATCTCCATGTTTCACTAGTCATAGCTGACGGTACACGTTACTTGGTAAGTCGCTTCTTAGTTTCAGGTTTGGGCCAAAATAAGACATGTATAAAAGGTGACGGGGCTACCCAGTTTTTTGGTAATGTTGTAGAGGTTGAATGATACGACACTGGTGAATTCGTTATAACAGATTTATGTGGCATATACTGTTAAGAAAGATTGCTAATTGTTTCCTTGTCCAGTTTGTTGATCGATTTTTTGTCCTGTCCTTGTGCATTCGGTGTTTGCGTATTCTGTTCTGTTGTGATCTGTTCTTGCACATTCTGTTCTTCTATGTTCTTTCTTTGTTCATAAAAATTTGGTGCTTGTGTTTTGCTCTTGTATTCTGTTTTCCAGTGTTCAATTTTATAATCTGCCCAATGTCATTTAGTCCTTGTGTATTATTTTCTGTTGGGATCTGTACTTCCGCACTCTGTTTCTCTTTATGCTCTCTTTGTGCATTCAGTTCTGGTGTATTCTGTTCTGGCATGGTCTGTCCTTATGTGCTTAGTCTTTTTATGGTCTGTACTTATGTACTCTCTCTTTGCATGTACTGTTCTAGCATTTTTATTCTTACTCCCAGTTATGTACAGGCAGTAATGGACATGGTTGTACATTACTGGATTACGCTATAATTTCTTAAATATTTCAAGAATAAAACGTAACATATTATTGTCAGAGTTCACAGAATACAAAATTGGCGAATTTGTTCAAAAATCCAGTAATGAACAAAATGTACATGACTGGGTAGTAACATGTTAGAGTATCCAGTGTTAAACGTAGTCTTTAATTATTTATTATTCTTGCCGTTTTAAAATATGCAAGGTACATTACAATTCTTGATCTGCTCCTAAAACACGAAATAAACAGACATTTAATAAAATATGCATAACTATTTCAGAAAAAACGTAATTGTTGAACTCACCAGCATCACGATGCTTACAATAATTTAGGATTTATTCAACTAAACGTCACGACCACGGTTTTGAACTCTTCCTGTCTGAACGAACAAAATGTCTCACGTACTGTGAAATGAAAAACATAGCTTCGGTTGGGTCTATCACTCGTGGAGAATATTGCCAGTTATAGGAAATATTCATAGTTTGGCTATTTTTGATAGATAAAGAACGAAATGTCCATCACACAGCACTGGTGATGCTCTTTAAACCGGCCGAGCTAATATTTCTCGGGAAAACGTCTCCGAGTGCCGGGACAAACTTGTGTCTGAAGTCGAGTCTTTGCTGAACAGAGTCTCGGATTGGGGACGACTAAATCTAGTCCAGTTTAACCCCCAGAAGACACAAGTTTGAGCGTTAACCGCTAAAAAGAACCCCTTTGTCGTATCTCCTCAGTTTCAAGGCACTCCCCTTGTTGCCTCAGCCAGTATCGGAATCCTCGGCGTCGACATATCGAGTGACGTGCAGTTTCGTGGTCACTTGGAAGGGAAGGCCAAATTGGCCTCTAAAAAGCTTGGCGTGCTCAGCAGACAGTATTTCATGCCGGCACACCGCCTGCAACTTTACAAGGCGCAGGTTCGGCCGCACATGGAATACTGTTCCCATCTCTGGGCTGGGGCTCCCCAGTACCAGCTCCTTCCACTTGACCGCATCCAGCGCAGAGCGGCTCGAATCATCGACGACCAAGTGCTTTCCGATCGGCTCGATTCACTGGCGCTGCGAAGAGATGTTGCATCTCTTTGCGTATTTTATCGCATCTATCACGGGGAGTGCTCTGAGGAATTGTTCGGATTAATCCCAGCCGTCAAATTTCGTGAACGCACTACACGGCAAACGTCCCGATACCATCCACACCATCTGGATGCTTGGCGGTCCACCACTGTACGTTTCACAAGGAGTTTTCTTCCACGTACAACCTCTCTGTGGAATAGTTTACCACCAGCGACTTTTCCGGACCGATACGACCTGGGGACCTTCAAGAAAAGAGCTTACTCCTTTCTAAAGGGTCGGCAACGCACTCGCAATTCTCCTGGTGTTGCGGTTGATCATAGGCGGCGGTAGTCACTTAACATCAGGTGAGCCGCATGCTCGTTTGCCCCCTCTTCTATAAAATAAATATAAAATAAATAAATAAATAAATAATCACGGGTGCACTGTCCATTACGGGTTCCGTTACCTTAGGCTATGTACGAGCAAGTACATGATATTTCAACAGTTTAGAAAATAATGCTGATATCGCGCCTGCGCGCGCGACACGTTCACTATAATTACATTTTTTATTCATAAGTATTTTCAGTACAATAAACGCTCTCTACGGAAACGGACACAGTTTTAATTACCACATCCCGTAACGTAGAAGATACTACCTACATTAATATACTACATATCAATTATATGTAGAGGGTCACAATTCACAAAATACCCCCTACATTTTGGTCCTTCGAGCAGGACCATGTACCCATAGGTACAACAACCGACAACTTTTGTTTACAAAACATATACAAACCCTTATGGGACAAACGGCGTTGCAAACACAGAATGCATACGAGCTGAAGAAGCTACATGACACAAGTGTCGAGACCATACATGCTATTCACAATCTGGGCATCGACACAACGACTTGGGATCCGATCCTGGTGCACATTCTCACTGGCAAATTGGACTCCGACACGTATGCAGCCTACATGGAGATCAGAAAGGCTCCGAGAGAGCTACCTTCCTTGGATGAGCTGATAAACTTCTTGGAAAACAAGTTTACTGCGCTTGAACCTGTTCAAAAGAAGAGACAGACACCTAACAAGTCAAACAATTCGACCAACAAGGAGGCAACAGCTCAATTTAAGAAGGACTTTAACAACACCAACAGGCGTAGTTTTCTTCGAGCATATCATACAAGCACAGACAAAAATTGCCCGCTGTGTAAAAACAATCATATTTTACTCTACTGCAAGTCGTTTCAAGACATGTCACCGGAAGACAAAATGAGGTCAATTTCGCAACTACATATTTGTCGCAATTGCCTGTACTTACACAACGACAATAAATGCAACTCCAACAAAAGATGCCGCGTGTGCAAAGAAGCACACCACACAACATTGCACGATATTTACCGCAAAGTTGAAATCGCGGTCTCAAATAACGTTATACCTAGCAACAAGCCACATACGTCACAGCAAAAGGCAAACCACGTGTCTGGAAATTATAACGAAGTCCTACTAGCGACCGTTCAATTAAAGGTGATGGCAGCTGATGGATCGACTGTTCAATTGCGATGCCTTCTCGACCAAGGATCACAGATAAATCTAATAACTGAAGATGCTGCGCAACGGCTGGGACTGCAAAGACAAAATCGAAACGCCACAGTCTCAGGCATAGGGACGTCAGCACATCATAGCAACGGAACCGTACGGTTAGACTGTGAGTCTTTGTACGGAGGCCATTCATTTACAATCGAAGCCATGGTAATGGCCAACATGCTCAGCAACCTGCCTAATTACACCTTCGAAAAACAAGACTGGCCACATATTCAGAACATACAACTGGCGGATCCCGACTTCAACATCTCGAGACCAGTGGACGTTCTGTTAGACGCTGGAGTGTATGCTGACATAGTAATGAGTGGTATGCTACGAGGACCCTCACACGCACCCATGGCTCAACAGACAAAAGTGGGCTGGGTACTGCTGGGCAATATCAAAACCTTCAACTGCCACGTGCTCATTAATCTTGACGATGTATCTCGATTTTGGGAGATGGAGGAGATAACCGAAACCAATCACAATCTAACATCAGAGGAAGAATACTGTGAATCTATTTATTCAACCACAACAACAAGAAAAGAAGACGGACGATATGCAGTCAGACTTCCAATGAAAATAAACTACGAACAAACCTTGGGCACTTCTAAGCCACAGGCAATCGCACAATTTCGGCAGTTAGAAAAACGATTGGCCAAACAGGAAACATTTTCTACGTCATACAAGAAGTTTATTGACGAATATCTACAACTCGGCCACATGAAGCTATGCACTGAACACCATAAACCAAGCTACTTCTTACCTCATCACGGCGTACCAAAGCTGGACTCAACAACTACAAAATTGCGCGTAGTCTTTAATGCCTCTGCCAAGACAAGTACAGGACAAAGCTTGAACGATCTCATGGAGTGCGGGCCTAACCTCCAACAAGACCTACAATCTATGATTCTACGTTGGCGAGCCTTTCAATACGTCTACACTGCAGACATTGAGAAGTTTTACCGTCAAGTACTGATACACGATGAAGATCAACACCTGCAAAAAATTGTATGGCGTGACTCTGCTACAGATCTCATCAAAGAATACCAACTGTGCACTGTAACATATGGTACCAAAGCTGCACCATTTTTGGCAATGCGCACCATAATACAACTCGTAATGGACGATGGACACCGCTATCCTCTCGCGGCAGAGATCCTTACTCACCAGCTGTATGTGGATGACCTACTTGGTGGCAGCAACGACATGTTAGAAGCACAAGACGCTCAAAACCAATTGATTGACCTGTTAAAAGGCGGTGGGTTCAATCTTCGCAAATGGGCTAGTAACCACCCCAGATTGCTTCAACCTTTACCTGAACATCTCATAAGCCAGAATATGTTTGACTTCAAGGACGCAGAGAGTAACAAAACACTCGGCTTAACCTGGAATCCGCACACTGATCAGTTTACATTCAAGGCGCCACTTAGTAACACACGTGACGTCACAACGAAGCGGACATTGCTCTCTGATCTATCAAAATTATATGACCCACTTGGTTGGCTGTCTCCGGTAACAATGAAGGCAAAACTCATATTTCAACAAGCTTGGCTTGCTTCAACAAATTGGGATGAACCTCTTCCGGAAGACATACAACAAGAGTGGACAACCCTTCAACAAGAATTGCCCACTATCAATACCATCGCTTTACAACGCTGGATTGGTAACACTAAACAACCCATCGAGTTACACGGATTCAGTGACGCCTCCGAGAAAGCCTACGGCTGCGTTATCTACTGTAAATCTATTAGTGAAGAAGGGCAACAATTTATCACGCTGGTGGCGGGAAAAACTAAGCTCGCACCATTAAGAAAACCCCCGTCTTTACCACGGCTTGAACTATGCGGTGCCCTACTACTGTCTCGACTTATGAAAAAGGTCATAGAGTCAATAAACTCACAGATTGTAACAATACATGGTTGGACAGATTCTATGATCGTGATGGGTTGGTTACAAGGGGGGCCTTCAAGATGGACTACATTTGTGGCTAATCGCGTAACACAGATCACTGTCATCATGCCATCGGGATGCTGGAGGCACGTCAAGTCTGAATATAACCCAGCAGATTGTGCCAGCAGAGGCCTAACTCCACTACAACTGGCGAATCATCATTTATGGTGGGGACCTATTTGGCTAAAGGACAACGATCTCCCACTTCAAGACCAATTCCACACAACTGTTGAAGAGAAAAAGGTCAAACAAGTTTGCGTGTCACAAAGGTCGATGCCATTAATCGGAGAACTTTTAAACAAACACAGCTGTATGGCACGCGTAACTCGAATCCTAAGTTGGATACTTCGGTTCATAAACAATGCACGTGACGTCAACAATGCCATGCGGTCATCGTACTTAGCAACGAGTGACCTGCAGAACGCACATAATGCAATTATCAAGGCTATACAAACTAATCATTTCGCCGACGACATTGCACAACTCAATAAACATCATAAAGTGCGAATAACAAGCAGTATTTTAAACTTAAATCCATTCCTGGACAAACACGAAATCTTACGTGTAGGAGGACGTCTGGAAAATGCCAACTTAAGTCAAGAACAAAAACATCCAATTATCGTACCTTACAATGACAGGTTAACGGAGTTACTGATCGACCAAGCGCACAAGAGGACCCTGCATGGTGGAGCCAGACTAACTCTATCATATCTACGCAACAGATATTGGATTATCAGCGGTTTGAGAGCAGTGAAAAAACGACTTATACGGTGCATCACGTGTCATCGCTTCAAAACTATCAACAACAACCAACTTATGGGTGATTTACCTCCTCCACGCGTCACACCATCAAGGCCTTTCACACACACCGGTGTAGATTTCACTGGGCATGTGGAGGTAAAGGCTAACAAGGGCAGAGGAATAAAGACAATGAAGGCCTACGTAGCTGTATTTGTGTGTCTGTGCACAAAAGCTCTTCACCTCGAACTTGTCTCCGATCTCAGCACAGTGGCTTTTCTGAACGCCTTGAAACGAATGTGTGCCCGCCGAGGAAAGCCTCGTCACATCTACAGCGACAACGGCACCAACTTCGTGGGCGCAGCAAGAGCATTGGAAAAACAACGAAAGGAGGCATTACAATGCTACATAAACAATGACGTCATAACTAACATATCAGAGTGGGGCATTGAATGGCATTTTAACGCTCCTTCCTGGCCTACTGCTGGTGGACTCTACGAAGCTGCAGTAAAAAGCCTGAAACATCACCTCAAACAAGTACTTGGGGATCAAAAACTTACGTTCGAGGAATTTTCTACACTGTTGGCGCAGATTGAAGGATGTCTCAACTCTCGCCCCTTGGTGGCGTTGTCAGAGAATATCGAAGACCTTGACTGCTTGACACCAGCTCACTTCCTAATCGGCGAGCCTTCTCTAGAATCACCACTATCCGCTGAGGGTAATGACATGACCTTCTCTACAAGATGGCAACTTACGGAGAAAATGTACAAGAACTTCTGGAGAAGGTGGTCTACTGACTATCTTCAAACTCTACAAACTCGAAGCAAATGGCACTTCCCTACTAAAAACTTAGAAGTTGGGGACGTCGTTATCGTCAGAGAAGACAACATTCCTCCTGCCAAATGGATCCTGGGACGGGTGTTGGAGACTCACCCAGGTGCGGACGGCCGGGTACGAGTCGTCACACTGAAAACTAAAACAAGTAATATGAAGCGACCGATTACAAAATTGTCACGCCTTCCGTTGGATCCGTCATCTTATACAACTGCATCTTCTGACGTTGACACTACGAAGCCTGCAATAAATACGCAAAGAAAACGAAGAAACAACAACGGCAAAAAACACTTCAACAACCTTTTTTGTACGTTACTACTTATATTTTCGATGTGTGTTGGACCTACTACGCAACAAATGATCAACATAACAAGGCTTAGCAGTTCAAGAGTCGTTTATTTTGACAAGGTGTCTGATGTGCAGATTATTCAAGATACGTGGAAAATGGTTGTATACTACAACATGACGACATATTGGCGGAGTTTGGACAACATACAAAACTATGTCAACCATTTGAACACATTATGCAAGAATGAAGCAGCCTATCTTACAATTTCATCCCAGTTTCAACACGAACTTAACGAAATTCAACACTATAACGATATCTTACGATCAGAACATGGACCGTCTCGAAGAAAAAGAGGACTAGTGAATGGAATAGGATACCTAGCAAACTCCCTTTTTGGTACTCTGGATGAGAGATTTGCCAATCAGTACGTGAAGGATATCAACATAATCCAGTCAAACGAAAATCATCTATTGAATCTCTACAAAAATCACACATCGATCATCGAAAGTGAATATAATCTTCTAAAAAGAAACGAGGAAGTAATGAACACACAATTTCGTATCATCGACAATCATCTCGCTGAAACGGAAAAACGCATACAACTCAGCCATGACAATGCTATGTACATAACAGCTACCGCTCTGGCCGTGAACTTGATCATTTCAAACATACGACAAATACAACAGCAACTCCTAGACCTAGTAACTGACGTGAAGGACGGGAGAGTTGACACCCATCTCATCAAGCCCAACCAATTTGAAGATCAGCTCAACATCATCTCCGGTCATTTACCAAGCGAGTTATCGCTACCCTGTGTGAACACACGCCATTGCACGCGAAGCCTATACAAGCTGGCGCGAGTGCACGTGCGCTTAACAAGTGCATACATAATATTCGAAGTGAAGCTACCGCTAATAAACAACGAACAATATGAACTTAACCACATCATTCCTATTCCGCAAATAACTGGACACACAGAGAAAACTATAGTACTCACATCTGAATACCTTGCTGTAAACCTAAAAGGGGACATGATAATACCCTTAGAAAACCGAGATGTATCATCATGCTTAAATCTGCAAGAAAACAAAATGTTATGTGCTATCAATCAACCTATTTACAACATCAAGGTAGCCGATACATTATGTGAAGCGCAAATATTAAACAATGGCGACTCATCAACATGCCGCACAAGAGTATTGGATTGCAACGACAGGTGGGTGCGATTACACAATCGTGGCGCGTGGCTGTTCTCCTGTTGCGAAGACTGCACGATGCGCATTTTCTGCCCAGCTGGAGTGACGTCACAGCACTTACACGGCACGAGGATTATGTTACTCGGACTTGGGTGTATGCTCAAGGGAGAAAGCTTCATCATTCATGCTCGCAACGACTATCACAGCGAGTTGAAACTAACAGGCAGTGAAGAAAGAATGTACATGCGTGAATCAAGCCTGAACCACATACTGACAGACTTTAATCATACATTTGGACCTGAAGATCATAAAGACGCCTTACAAGAGCTGAAAAACAACATTGATAAGGTCAAGGAACAGCAACAAACACTGAGTGTACAATCACTCACACATGACACACACAACTATGTGTTGTACACCGTAGTCGGATTTATTATTGTAGCCTTCATTGCATGGGGGACATTCCGGCTGAAAAGAAGACGTCAAGGCTGCAGCGTGAATCTTCGCGACAAGCCAGACCCCAACAATGTCGAGCAGCCAACCCAAGGACATTCATCGGAGCATGGGGTCTCGGACATCGATAGTGTGGATGCGGTGATCGCTACGGCTGTCCGTAAACTCAATAGGGGTTCATCGCCTTAAACTTTCTTCTTGTTTATAAAATTGGCAAGATGTACGAGCAAGTACATGATATTTCAACAGTTTAGAAAATAATGCTGATATCGCGCCTGCGCGCGCGACACGTTCACTATAATTACATTTTTTATTCATAAGTATTTTCAGTACAATAAACGCTCTCTACGGAAACGGACACAGTTTTAATTACCACATCCCGTAACGTAGAAGATACTACCTACATTAATATACTACATATCAATTATATGTAGAGGGTCACAATTCACAAAATACCCCCTACAGGCTACTTAGCAAATCGTTTGTTCGGCGTATTGGACGAACGTTTCGCGGAACAATATAGTAAGGATATTGAACTGGTCAGAAAAAACCAAAATCATTTATTAAATTTATGGAAGAAGCAGACGTCTGTATTGGAGTCAAAATATAATTTATTAAAGCGTACCGAAGATTTGGTAGACAAACAATATAAAACTATTAACAAACATTTGATAAACCTTGACAAACGGACCAACAACTTGCAAGCAGAAATAAAAAACATTTCAATTGCGCAAGATTTTACTTTGTCTTCTTTAATAGCCAGCAATATGCTTCAAAATATAAAAAAAGATCCAGGAGAATCTTCTTGAAACCATAACAGACATATACCATGGTCAATTTAACATGCATTTATTAACAGCCGAACAACTTCGAGAAGAACTCCACATCATTTCTGGTCATTTAACAGAAGATATTACATTACCAGTAGAAAATATACAACAAGAACTTCATAAAATTTATAAATTGCTTAAGGTCAAAGCTAGAATGATGCAAAAATATCTTATATTCGAGGTAATATTCCCCCTTCTGAATAGAGATAAATACAAATTATACAAAATTATAACGATTCCTCATCAGGTCTAAAATAATATAGAGATATGCATTTATATTAAGCTATAAGTTTACGAAAGGACACTTATTTGAAAATAACAAACAAAGACTTATATTTATGTTTATTTGTGTCCTATTCGGCAGCCTATTTACCATTTTTCAGAATACAAGAATTTTTGTCAATTAGATCAAACAACAGGAAGATGCAAAATGTATAAGACTTCTTGTACAAATGAATGGCTACCGCTGAATAACCCTTCACAATACCTATACCACTGCTGCAACACCTATGATGTTAAAATTATTTGCCCTGATCGTGTAGTTGGGGAACGGCTTACTAAAGCGGGAGTTATAACTCTCGACAAGGGATGTTTGCTAAAAGGCCAAGATTTTACGTTGTTCTCCCATCAAATTCACACCCATCAAATTGAGATGAAAAAGGACTTATTTCTCCCAAAAATTGACCCATTGAATAACATCATCAAAATAAGCATAATCTCTGAACCTCTAAACGAAAATGATACCAATATATCAGATTTAAACAGCTCCTTACATAACTTAGACCGTCAATTACAAGACCTAAAACAGAATAACGTGCAGTTAACCACATTATCGTCGCACGACATCCATCACTACGCAATCAACTACGTGTTAATCGGAGTGGCAGCAGTCGTAGCGGCGCTGTTCGTGTAGCGATGGCGATGGCGGCGACGACGGCGGCGTGCGCTCATATCCCCGGACTTGGAGCTGCAGTCGGCGAGTAGTGTCAGTGCAGTGAGTGCGGGAAATCAAAGAAAGGCTAACCGTAATAAGCCTAGTGTTTTCACAGTGAGTGCTAGTGCGCGAAATTGTGATGTTGACCGTCAACATATGGGCCATAGTGATGTGTCGTGTGAAATTGAAAAACAAAACAAAGCGTGTTCTCCCATACCGCATAGATGTTTTAATGTTTAATTATAAAATTTATTGTTATATCATAAATCAGATACTATCATCATTTTCATTTAACAAAATAACAATCATTCATTAGGTTACGTTACAAATTGTTTATCACCTTGTTACTTAGATAAAATCACCTAACACATCAAACTAACATTATAATCATCTTATTACATTTTGGCCCGGCAGCATGTACCGTCCAACCGTACATTTCTGCTGGCGTTAATAATATTTTACGTGAAGCAATCGATATAGTTCGACAATTATAAAAATTGTTCACGTAATCACCGTATCCGCGACGGACGCGACCTCATTAACATTTAACATTTTTTAACATATTTTAATCTTAAATTTTTAACTTCTTTATTAAACTGTTTTTATGTAAAATTTTAATTATTATTAAACATAAGTCCAATACCCGAACACGTTAGCCTCTCTACAATTGTAATTTTTAGGCATTTAATCGCTTTGGTGCTGATGCCATCTGGACCAGTACTAGTTTTGGTATCAAGATCATCGATTATTTTTGATACTTCAGTAATATTACAGGGTGTAAGTTCATTAAGTGGTATTTCATGTGTATAGTTAAGTTCGTACATAAGGATGTTACCGCTGTTTATGTGATACTTATTAGGAATTTTGTTAGCCAAGTCCGAGCCTATTGAGGAGAAAAATGAGTAATAAGTCACATATTGAATTACTCTCTGTTATTAGTCCAGTGTTCGATATTAGTTTGGGAGGAGCACTGCTGTCTTTAATTTTGTTTAACGCTAAGTTATTCATTATCTCCCATATTTTCTTAGCTTTATTGTAACTGTTATGAAATAAGTTACGATAGTAGATTTTCTTGTGTGTCTTGATAAGATTTTTCACTTTGTTCTGCTCTTCAATTAAGTTTTTTTGTAGATTATCATCTTTTGGGTGAGATTTAGTCTCTGCCACAAGTTGTTTCGTAAATTTATTGAGTTTATAATATCTCGGTTTATCCAATCTTTTTGTGGAGGGTTAAGAATTTTTGTCTTGCTTACTTTATTTTTGTTTATTTGTTCTAACATAAATCTCTCTAGGTAGTAATAGTCATTTTCTTCATTAGTGTATTTGGCTTTTAAAGTAGTGTTGTATAACTTTTCATAACGTTATACAACACTACTTTAAAAGCCAAATATAAAGCGTCAAGCGCTTTATATTGAACTCTTTTATGTGTCTTTGTTGTTAAGTTGCTTATTTCAAGAAATATTTGCTTATGATCAGATATGCACGATTCAATTATTGAGAAACTAAATGAGTGATTGTTTATATTCGTACATACATGGTCTAGTTTAGTGCTTGTGGTGATGGTTTCATAAGTACTGTACAGCCTATTAATTTTATTCAATATTTCGTATCCAATTTCTTTTATTTCAGTTAGGTATTTTGTGACGTTGCTATCTGTAATTAAGTAGATCAATATTAAAATCTCCAAACACAATCGCCCTTCTCCTCCGTTCCAACTGTGAGGAATATGTTTCTAAAAAGTTGTTTACATTAGAACTTCCAGGTTTGTATATTGCGCCGATGTTTAAAGATAGTTTATCTATGTATATCCATAAGTAGTGGTAGCCATTCTCACACAATTCTTCCGTTATATCGTATTTTATGCTATTATGTACGTACCTTTGCAATTTTGTCTATAATTGTAAATATGTTTATAGTTTGGTATCTGATATAATTTTGCGTCGGCTTCCGAAGTAATCCATATCTCAGTAAAATTAATAAATGCGTAGTCATCGGTATTGCTTTTAATATGCATTTTATTTCGTCGAGTTTCCCAGCTTTGCGAATACTACGTAAATTAGCATAAAAAATCTTAACGAGGACGGGTGCAATGGAATGTTTTCGTAATTTGTATACTAATTGGTGGCTTAATATATCCATATTTTTTCCGGTTTGTGGTGAAACCATTACTGGTTTTTTTGATGGGTTTTGTTTATAACAATTAAAGGTGTGCCTTTTATATTTTTTATTTATTTTATTTATTGATAGAACCACCAACGGAATAACATGTTGTTTTAAAAAAATGTGACAATAGGCTTAGGAACTAAGATTTACATGTTTCCATTTAAAGGTAGTTACAGCATGTTTAAAAAAGACGATAACTGTACGATAACTTAACAATTGTTACAAGTACGAGTAAAATACTAATATAAAACAAACAAAAACAATTAGACAATACGAAATATATGAAAAATAAAAATATATAAAAATAACAACATTTATATCGAGTTTATATAAAGATATGGTATAATTTTTACTATGAGTTTTTAAATAGATTGACATTTTTGGCTCTAAAAGATTTTAAACTATCGTTAAATAAGTCAATAGTCTTATCTTTAAGGACACATTCGTTATACAATCTGCTTATTCTCGGTATAAGAGAGTGATGACCAAGATTAGTTTTATACAATTTGTGTTTGAGTAAGGGAATCGAAAAACGTGGCATACGGCAGGGAACTTTGAACAATATTTGTGATAGTAATTCTGCAGCATCTATATTCCCATTTGTAAGCTTGTACAAAAAAACTAAATCATGTAGTTTACGTCTGTCCGATAGTGAGTTTAATATTAGTTTTAGGAGACGAGTGGAATAGGATTCCATATGATTACTACTAGAACAATATTGAGTAAATCTTCTTTGAATGCTTTCTATACGATCTTTGTGTATTTGATAATTAGGGTTCCATATGATGGTGCCGTACTCTAATTTACTTCTAACTAAGGAAGTGTAAAGAAGTTTTTTTGTTTTGATTTTTTTAAAACATTTTGAATTCCTGTATAAAAACCCGAGCATTTTGCGTGCCGATCTACAAATATTTTCAATGTGAATATTAAATCTTAATTTAGCATCAATTGTAATTCCTAAGTCTCTGATGGATTCAAGCTTCTGAATTGGATTATTGTTCAACGTGTATTGGGTTTCTAATGCAGTATGCTTACGCGTAAAGTTGATATATGAACATTTAGAATATATTTAATAATAAGATCCTTTTTGCCTTTTTCTGCTCGTTTCTTTAATTCTTCCTTCAATTGATTTACATACTGTTTTTGAACTGTCGTTTGATCTTTTTTTCTCTGATCTGAGTAAATATTAAGATTTTCGGCTAGGTACTTCTTATTCCGTAAGAGATATTTCGGAGTATCTACATTGTTAAAGAAAACTTTTATAGGCCGGCTTTTGTTTGAAACATATTTCCCTAGTCTTACACATTTAATTGGTTTAATAATTAATAATTTATTACGTAATTTCGTCTCACTATTGTATTTTTTTTTCATTTATTTCGGGTATACCCACAATAATGATGTTTTTCTCACGGTCGTATCGGTCTTTGAGTTCAAGGATGAGGTTTTCGTGGCACAAGACGGGCGATTTATCCGTTGAACTTTCAATGTGTTGTTTATCTTTTACCAGGGATATTTCTTTCTAAGTTTTTTATTTGGTTTTGAGTCTTTAGAGTTTAGAGTTTAGAGTCTATTTGTTCAAATCGTTATGTAAAGTTTTTTGTTGTTGATTTTATTGTTTTTATTTCATTTTTAATCTCCGATATTTCTTCACGTATGTATTACAGATTTTCATTTTGTGTTTTTCCGAATTCTTTTAAGAACTTCATCGTATCTGTACGAAAGCTTGCAAAATCTTTTTATAATCTATTTCATCAGTGCATTCCTTTCTTTTTCTCAGAGATACATTGGAATGAAAATCCTTGTCACCATGGGTGGGTAAACTAGGCACCGACCCGCTGACGCTTCCGCTTCCGCTTATCAATATTCCACTAGGCGGTGTTCTCTGTAGATTCATTGCGTCGCGTACGAGTGCGAATGCAATGGAAAAGGCAGCTGTTTTCGTTACTCATGGTACTGAGCGGGTCTGCGTACGTGCCACTGTGTACTTTTGCACCGCAATACGAGGTCTTTAGTAATTATGCACTTTGTAAATCAGACTTTAGATATATGGGCGTAAGGGTCACTTTTGACTGTCAAACTAATGTTAAAATTTTAATATTTTATGCTATTTCGCAAACACGTCTGCTTTCCACAAGCACTAAAGGTGGTATTCACTGAATATATTATATATACTGGAAAACTCCACCAAAACTATGGAGTGTAGAAGTAAGAAGTACAGACTGTGTATTAAAAAGTGTCTATAGAAAACCGTTAAATAAGGGTGGCGCCACTATAACTACGGGATATACTTTAAAGAACGCACCGAAAAATATTAGTGGGATAGATGACTTTTTCGAGGTTATATTTACTAAATAAAATTATTTTAGATTTTTAGAGCTACTGAGCAGTTTAGCCGCACACTTAAACCGTCGACAACTGCTAAGTTCATTTCATCCCAGTAGCTACTCCAGCGCTGTTGTAGAGAGCTTTTGAGCTGTTATTTAATGCTTACAGATGGCCACTTTTTCCACTATTCTACTATCAACTCCCATAGTAGAGTAGTTGAAAAAGTGTTACTCAGTGTAACAGTGTACTCCTTGGTTCTACACTCCATAACCAAAACCTTTTGACAGCTGTCACATTTTTTTATTGGACGTAATGCAACGAGTGTGTACATCAAAGAATATAGTACTCTCTAGCCGAGAGGTGTACATAATATGGTGTTATCGTGTCGAGCCTATATCATATATATTATCTATGCCTATACTTTCCGCATATACACTCTTATCTACCGCCTATACTTACGCGTCGAGAGGTTCTTTCTTCTCTAGTCAAAGCAAGCGAGGCGATGAGACGCAAAGACGAGACAAACTTGTACAGCCACCATTAAACATGAATGACGTGCGTCTCGTTACCACTGGTCTACTTGATATTTACGGACTCTCTTTGCTGCTGCAATTCGTGAGGCTCAAACAGTTTCAGTGTTTAAAAGGCGAGTTAAAGAGCACAATATATATATATATATATATATATATATATATATATATATATATATATATATATATATATATATATATATATATATGTGTGTGTGTGTGTATCTATACGTATTTTATTTTATATATGTATATAGTATTTAGGTATATACATGTCTGTATGTATGGATATATGTATATGTTTTTATTATCATTATTTTATATTAAGTATATTTAATATTATAAAATTTATTATGAGAGTGCACACTAAATCTGTTTCCATTTGAATCTGTCCAGTATCAGGCCTGCTGGAAGAAATTTCAATATAAATAAGCAGTGCCTTCGTACAAAATATCTTTTTATTTTTGATTGTAACATTATTTTGTGTGTACATAAATTGTTAAATAAATAAATAATAAATAAGTTTTATTTATTCGAAATTCTACTTTTGCCACCCATTATCTTTACCTACATTCCGTGAGTAAATTAACACAACACTGTTACTTTCATCCTAATTCAAATGTAAGTCATATACAGCCTCCAGTGCGTGTCGTAAGAGTAATGTAAGAGTAATAACTACTAAAATATATATATATAAAAAAAAACTTTTGGTAAATCCAAATGTCATGCACATTTGGAACCTTAAGCGCTCATGTTATACATCAATTTTTTAATACACACAGGTTTTCACAAATAACCTTATTACTATTACCTCTAATTTTCCGACAATTTTATGTCGAACGTCAACAATAAAAAAGTTTGGAAAATCCAAAAGTGCACGACTCATTAATGCTCTTCAAGATCATGAAAAAAAGTAGAAAAAATTCTCAATCAATAATAGAAAATATTTTTTTAAATTTTACTATGTTAATATTGAGATTCAATTTTTATATTATAGTTAATTGAAAAAACTTTAAACATAATTATCTTAAAACGATCAGGAAGACATCATGTTTTTTGAATTTTAAAACACCCTACGTTGACTCACGTTTTCAAGTAGATGCTATCTACACCGATTTCTCGAAAGCCTTCGACAGGGTAAACCACCAGTTGTTAATGGCGAAACTATCATCTTTCGGAATCGGAGGGCCATTACTTTCGTGGTTCGCTTCATATTTAAAAGACAGATTTTCATACGTAGTGAGAGGCTACTTTTCTCAGAAATATGGGTGCACCTCGGGAGCGCCTCAGGGATCCATATTAGGACCCTTATTATTTAATATTTTCGTAAATGAAGTAACTAATTGTGTACATAATAATTCAAAATGTTTCATCTTTGAGGATGATCTGAAACTCGCAAAAGCAATTCTAAACGATCATGATGCACAATCTTTACAAGAAGATGTCAATAGAATTGCTCGTAGGAGCAAGTTAAATGACATGGATCTCAACGCTTCTAAATGTTCATATATCAACTTTACGCGTAAGCATACTGCATCAGAAACCCAATACACGTTGAACAATAATCCAATTCAGAAGCTTGAATCCATCAGAGACTTAGGAATTACAATTGATGCTAAATTAAGATTTAATATTCACATTGAAAATACTTGTAGATCGGCACGCAAAATGCTCGGATTTTTATACAGGAATTCAAAATGTTTTAAAAAAATCAAAACAAAAAACTTCTTTACACTTCCTTAGTTAGAAGTAAATTAGAGTACGGCACCATCATATGGAACCCTAATTATCAAATACACAAAGATCGTATAGAAAGCATTCAAAGAAGATTTATTCAATATTGTTCTAGTAGTAATCATATGGAATCCTATTCCACTCGTCTCCTAAAACTAAAATTAAACTCACTATCGGACAGACGTAAACTACATGATTTAGTTTTTTTGTACAAGCTTACAAATGGGACTATAGATTCTGCAGAATTACTATCACAAATATTGTTCAAAGTTCCCTGCCGTGTGCCGCTTTTTTCGATTCCCTTACTCAAACACAAATTGTATAAAACTAATCTTGGTCATCACTATCTTATACCGAGAATAAGCAGATTGTATAACGAATGTGTCCTTAAAGATAAGACTATTGACTTATTTAACGATAGTTTAAAATCTTTTAGAGCCAAAAATGTCAATCTATTTAAAAACTCATAGTAAAAATTATACCATATCTTTATATAAACTCGATATAAATGTTGTTATTTTTATATATTTTTATTTTTCATATATTTCGTATTGTCTAATTGTTTTTGTTTGTTTTATATTAGTATTTTACTCGTACTTGTAACAATTGTTAAGTTATCGTACAGTTATCGTCTTTTTTAAACATGCTGTAACTACCTTTAAATGGAAACATGTAAATCTTAGTTCCTAACATCGATCACTAATAAAAACTAGATACACAATCAGTGACAAAAAACGACCTCACCGAATGAGCACCCATTCGAACATTTGGGTGCGCTTTTAATCTAGTTACATTCAAACGCTCCGACGGTAAACATGCCTCAGTGCTCGTTTAAAAAGTGTAAAAATCACACATCCAGGACGCCAAAAAAGGATGGAATTTCCTAATTTCGGTACGTATTAATATTATCATTATTTAATTCTTATCACTGTATTGTAAATACATATATTTTGTCAAGAAATCTCCGTAAAACATTTTTTAAATTAAGTCTTAATAAAATAAGTTTTAATTGTTCGAGGTATGCGCGTTGACTCTGTTCCATTTGTTGGAGACGTTATTATTTTTTATTATTAAAGTATGATTGTTTTTTTTGTTTTGTTTAATGAGACTTCTATAGTTTCTCTAAATATTATAGAACATTTTATAGACTTAATTTTGAATATGTGCATGTAGTAAAATTAAAGATGTGAGATTTTATTTTTAATTTTTCAGCTTTCCTCGAGACCCAGTTAGGTGTGCAGAATGGATATCAGTCATAGCATGTCAAAGGTCCGAAAAATTCTTCAAGCCGACCCAAGGAAGCGTTGTATGTTCGAAGCATATTTTAGAAAGTGATGAATATGTGAATACGACTTACAACTTTCTGTACATACTTTTATATTTAGTAACTATTGAATTAAGATTTAAGTTCTTTGTCAAGCAATATTTTTAAATTATTGACATAAGATGAAGAATAAACAAATAATTATGACTGTTTCAAATACTTTCGTTACTAAATGAATGTGGTGTCCCATCCAAAAACGTATTTACATTTAGGTAAATTATAATCATTACATATAATACACCATAGAAAAGAATAGTATATGCTTTATGTACACCAGTTTTTAAAATAAGTTTGAAACATTTTAAAATTAAAATAACAGTAACAAAAATATTGGGCAGTTCGACTTCAATGATTCCTTGCCCAAGCTACGAGCCTCGGTCATAAAAATTTATTGCTTTTCGTACGTATCTTTGTGAATACAACTATAGGCAATGTATTTAAGGTTGAATTTACATAAATGTATATTTATTTCAACTAGAATTACGTCACAACAATTGGCGACAGTTTTAAGAGAACTTTTGTATGGGATTGTGTATCTAGTTCTTTATTAGTGATCGATGGTTCCTAAGCCTATTGTCACATTTTTTTAAAACAACATGTTATTCCGTTGGTGGTTCTATCAATAAAATAAATAAAAAGACAACTTTAATAAAACTTTAATTTTAGGTATTTGTACTCAGGCATTATCGTTTTTTTTACCTAACTCGTTAATAAACAATTTTCTTATCAACTTTATTTCCTTTTTCAAAAAGTTTTTCATCTGTCAATACCAGTATTTTAATTTAGCATTCACAAAAGTATACCTTCAGGTCACTATCAAGCCCGGAGGTAAGATCTCATCATAACTAATAAAACGAAGCCAAACTCGGCACACCTAATTCTCCTCTTCGAGGAGTTCCAGTGGCAGATACCGAAATACACCTTCAGGTCACTCCATAAAGTCCAAGACGTATTAGTATATTAACATATAAATCCTACGTACTTTCAACGAAAGAATATATTGTAATGAAAATCTGTAATTATAATAATAATATCTAACCTTGGTCAAGTATGTATCAAATTTGGGTTTTGGAATATTTTGTATTTCTACAGCGATCGATATTTTTTATCACAAGTCACTGTAAACAAACATTACGGTTAGTCACTCGCGACGGCGGCCAAGCCCGAAGTGAGTCAAAGTGTATCTGTATTTAGTAAAATATATTATTACAAGGCTGCTCAAACGCCGAAAATTTCGTAATTTATCAGCCGAAAAAAATTAATTATAACTAAACAAAACAAAATTATAGATGAGATGACATGATAGATGGGGAAGCCATGGAATGTAAATAGTTCACCTCCGTGCGGACTAGTACCACTTTTTTAATGTAAAAATAGATTTAGCAATTAATCGATTTAAAAAAATAAATTATAATTTCAACAATCATTTATCTTTCTGACAATGTGATTTTTATATCATAATTTATATGTTCAATATGATTGTTAGAAACGATTTCATGCGACAAAACCTGGATTCATGATTTTTAGACACTAGTAAAACAGAAATTCTCGATATCGTTAAAAAGCAAAAGAACCCAATAATAGTATAAGTCGACCTTTAGGTAAAATTATTGTATTTTCGTTTAGTATTGTTACGATATTACATATTCATATTCATTTACTACGAAACAATGGAACAATTAGAAAAATTATGCTACGAAATCCGACCCTGGTTACCACGTTTTATGATATGACTTTTGTATTATGATAGATGCGCTACTTTTTCTTGTATGAAAAAGTTAGGAGTAAAATATTTAGATGGGCCTACCCTTCCTTTTGAAATCATTGTTTTACTCGTGCCAAAAACCATGCTGCGCATTTTAGATATGCGTCTCGTTGCTACGAATTTATGTCTATATGTTATGTCGATTTCCAGGTACCATATCTCGGGTTCTCCTTAATAAAGTTCAAGATCAATGTCTGAAATAAAGCCTTTGAATAGCTTTTTATGGGTACATAATAAAATAAATAAGATACCGAAGTACACTATATAGTACACTAAAACACTTTTCTAATTTCTGATTTCCGAAAAGCCGTGACAAAAAAAGGCAGCAATAAAAAGGCCCAACTGGGAGCCCAATATAAGTTTCGTTTGTTTTATCCATTTTAGTGCTTTGTAGTTTAAATTTAGGTAAAAAGTAGGATTACACTTATTTAAAAGCGACTAAAAATTAACTAGCTTTGGTAGTTATTTATATATACTATCATTTAGCATCTTCTAAACTAGGTCACAAGTTAGCCGCAGTGAGACTTTTTTTATAGAAGAGGGGCAAACGAGCATGCGGCTCACCTGATGTTAAGTGATTACCGCCGCCCATGATCAACCGCAACACCAGGGGAATTACAGGTGCGTTGCCGGCCCTTTAGAAAGGAGTAAGCTCTTTTCTTGAAGGTCCCCGGTCGTATCGCTCCGGAAAAATCGCTGGTGGTAAACTATTCCACAGAGAGGTTGTACGCGGAAGAAAACTCCTTGTGAAACGTACAGTGGTGGACCGCCAAGCATCCAGATGGTGTGGATGGTATCGGGATGTTTGCCGCGTAGTGCGTTCACGAAAATTGGCAGCTGCGATTAATCCGAACAATTCCTCAGAGCACTCTCCATGGTATATGCGAAAGAAAATGCAAAGAGATGCAACATCTCTTCGCAGTGCCAGTGAATCGAGCCGATCGGAAAGCACTCGGTCGTCGACGATTCGAGCCGCTCTGCGCTGGATGCGGTCAAGTGGAAGGAGCTGGTACTGGGGAGCCCCAGCCCAGAGATGGGAACAGTATTCCATGTGCGGCCGATCCTGCGCCTTGTAAAGTTGCAGGCGGTGTGCCGGCATGAAATACTGTCCCGCTCTGCTGAGCACGCCAAGCTTTTTAGAGGCCAATTTTTGCCTTCTCTTCCAAGTGACCACGAAACTGCACGACACTCGATATGCCGACGCCTAGGATTCCGATACTGGCTGAGGCAACAAGGGGAGTGCCTTGAAACTGGGGAGATATGACAAAGCGGTTCTTTTTAGCGGTTAACGCGCAAACTTGTGTCTACTGGGGGTTAAACTGGACTAGATTTAGTCGCCCCCAATCCGAGACTCTGTTCAGCAAAGACTCGACTTCAGACACAAGTTTGTCCCGGCACTCGGAGACGTTTTCCCGAGAAATATTGACTCGGCCGGTGTAAAGAGCATCACCAGTGCTGTCATCTGGATAGCAATGAATGTTACGGGTTTGCAACATATCATTGATATGCAGAAGAAACTGCGTTGGCGATAGCACGCAGCCTTGTAGAACACCAGCGTTAATAGGCTTGCAATCGGAGCTTGCACCGTCTACAACGATCTTGATGCCCCGATCTGCAAGAAAGCTGGTGATCCAATCGCACAATTTCTCGGGAAGCCCATAGGAAGGGAGCTTTGAAAGAAGCGCTTTGTGCCAAACCCGATCGGAGGCCTTCGCAATGTCCAAACTAACGGCCAATTCCTCCCCCTTGGACTCTACTGCCTCCGCCCATCTGTGAGTTAGGTAGACTAGAAGATCACCAGCTGACCGACCACGGCGAAAACCGTATTGGCGGTCACTAATCAGCTGGTGATCCTCAAGGTACCTCATGAGCTGGTAGTTTACAATGGACTCTATTGTTTTGGAGAACAAGGAGGTGATGGCGATAGGCCGGTAGTTGGACGGGTCTGAGCGGTCGCCTTTTTTAGGGATCGGGTGGATGAAAGCCGCCTTCCATGATTTTGGGACTACGCCTGGGGAGTAGGAGTACCGGAAAAGACGCGTTAAAACCGGTGCTAACTCTGGAGCATACGTCCTCAGCACAATTGGGAGGATTCCGTCAGGCCCACTCGACTTGTGGATGTCCAGGGAGAGGAGTGCTTTGCGAACCAAGCGCTGTGTGAACTGCACTTCCGGCATGGAGCACTCACACCGCGGGATGGTCGGCGGCGTACTCCCCCCGTCATCGAGGGTCAAGTTGGACGCAAAGAAAGAGCCTAGAAGATCGGCTTTCTCCTTTGGTATGGGCCAGTGAGTCGTCCTCCCTGTGCAGAGATGGAAGAGAGACAGAAATTCCCCTGGACAGCCTTCGCGAGAGACCAGAATACACGGGTTCCAGAAGGAAGGCGAACTAGTTTCTCGCCAATTCTGCCTATGTGCTCTGACTTTGCCTTGGCAATGACTCTTTTCAAGCACCTAGAGGCGGAATTATACTTCTTTTTTAGAGCGCTGGTGTTTATATCCCGGGACGCTGATGCGTCAGCCCCGGCTTGGTAGCACTCCTGCTTATAGCATGATGCTATTTTACAGGAGCGACCAAACCATGGCTGAGATTTGCCTCCAATGGGCACCACAGAGGAAGGAATAAAAAGTTCCATACCCTGAAGCACCACATCAGCGACAGAATCAGCAAACAACGTTGGGATCGTCCGGCGAGAAGCAAACCCGCCCCCAAGGGTAGGATGCAAAGAAAGACCGCATCCCATCCCAATCGGCTGACCTATAGTTCCAAACACGGCGGCAGCCTGCAGAATGCAACTGCGATTACAGCGTGAGTGGCACCACACTCCGAACAAGACAATGGTCCGAGGAGCCTAAAGGGGCGTCGACGGAAATCTGATATCTGTCCGGGTGAGAGGTCAGCAGAAGGTCCAACAGGGAAGGTGCATGATGCTCCACATCTGGAATCCGCGTAGGCGAAGTAACCAGTTGAGTCAGACCATATGCCAAGGCAAAATCATGAACAGAATTCCCCGCATGATCGGTTAAACGTGAACCAAGCCATTCGGCGTGATGGGCGTTAAAGTCGCCGAGGATCACGATCTCTGCAGAGGGGATCTGCTGTGGTAAAGAATCTGTAGCCAATTGAACGTGGTCGAAGAGTTGGTCTGTTTCGGCATTACCGCTATGGGACCTATAGAGGCACCCGTAGACGCGCGGATGGTCGTCGCTGTCTACGTGTCGCCAAAGGATGGACAGGTCCGAACCTTCAAGTCTGCCGAGGCGTCGAGAACAGATGTCCTCTCTGACGTAAACGCAAACTCCAGCCCGAGACACAAAGGAGTGTTCCAGTTTGTACCCCGGGTAGGAGAGATACGAGAAATCAGCCGGAGAGGACACCTGCATCTCGGTCAGAAAGAGCAGAGCCGGCCTTGCCATCTCGAGATGGTAGTGGACGGCGTTTAGGTTAGAGTGAAGTCCCCTGATACCGCAGAAATTCAGGGACAGCGTGGCAGGGGTCGCCTTGGTCTTCACAAAAATTAAAAAATAGACTTGTTTAATTCCAAAGATACTGTATATAAATAAGATTGTGCACTAAAAACGAGCCCGTGCGAGAGGGTGATATTGTGGATTGTGTCGCTTTCTACTCCAGTCGCCATACGATTTGATATTGTTGGACCTTTGACGGACTTCTGTGGAAGGATGAATATTTATTAGAATGTGTAATATTTATTTTATATTTTGTTCTAGGGCAAAAACTGCGATATTTATAGTCAACCAAATCTAAGAAATACATTTTGACAGCCGTCAGACTTAATGCACCAAGCATGCCAACCAAAAAGTGGAAACAAAAAATATTCGATTCTTAAAAAACAAACTATCTTCGTTGGAAAACACCTTAAAGGAAATAAAAGATCAAAATGTTGATATTTTTAAGTCACTTGAATTCATATCGAGTAAATATGAGGAAATGCGAGAAAAAATGGAAATCTTAGAAGCTGACCGCAAGGCTAGCTTGACCTGCATCAAAGCACTAAAAGACAGGATTGACGGCTTGGAGCGCAAAGCCCGATCGTGCAGTATTGAAATGAGAAATGTTACCCAAAATCAGCCAGAACTTAAGCGAGATCTACAGAATATCGTAAGAAAGGTTTGCACGGAGCTCAATGTCACAATTGAAGATAGAGAGATACGGGATATTTTTAGGCTTAAATCTAAGTCTAAATCGTCTACGCCTAACCTTATAATAGTTGAATTTGCCAACGTCAACATAAAGGAGGAAATTCTTACCTTAATGAAAAAGTACAGGAAGAATAAAAAATCACTTACAACCGAGAATCTAAAGATAGCAGGTCCCTCGGCTATTGTGTACATTTCGGAGAATCTAACTCCGAAAATTAAGCGATTATTTTACATAGCTCAGAATGTTGGTCATGACAATAATTATAAATACATATGGACGAGTCACGGTAATGTCTATATACGCAAAGCAGAATCCAGCCCGGCCATACGAATCAACTAGTGTTGCACAACTTAACAGAGTAGGCACATTTTGAGCTTGAATTAACATAGCCATTGAAAGACCAACCAAATTAATAAATGTCTAAACATTTAATGAGAAATTCGAAAAATCAACTAATACCTTTACATTTAATAAGCTTACATGTGCTAAAACTTAGTTAAAACATATAAAAAACAAATTAATGACATTAACTTGACTGTATAAACTGTATTATAAAGAACATTATCTATCTAGAAAGAGATTGATAGACCTTTGTTTGAAATGGAATAAAAGAGTTATACTATTTACCATTTATTTAAATAAAAAAATAAAATACAATACAAATTAAATTACATAACAGTACACAACAGCTTTGACATTACTGTTACTTTATATTAATTCTTTTGACCAAGAATTAATACAAAGTAACCATCTGGCTGACTCATCACTTAACCTATTTCTATGTTTTCTAATTACTAATGATGCTTTAGAAAATAATCTCTCAGCAGGTACTGAAGTTGCAGGTATTGAAAGAAAATCACGGGCCATCTTCGATAAAGTCGGATATTCTGTCTCATGCGTCCTCCACCACTCTAAAATGTCTTCCGAACTGGCGGCTCTGGGTTTACTTAGGTACTCCTCCAACTCCAGATGACGTCGAGGGACATACATACAATTTCTCAAAGTCTATTACGTCTTCATCTTCATCATATTCACCTACTTTCTTTTCATTTCTTGGTGATTCTAGAGATGTATTCACTGAGTGTAGACTTTTATATTCTTTATAAAGTTCATTAAATTTGCGCAGGTTTTCTGTTTTAATTTGCTTCCCCCATAACGTCATGTCAAAAGTCTGAGTCTTATGCCTTGGGTCTAAAATTAAAGAGGTACAATAAATCCATTTGTTATTTTTATAATGTTTAAGCATTTCGTCTCGAGCTGCTTGAAAACCCAGAATGAGCCTTTCATCCACTTCGGATCGATTAGGTTTCTCATCTAATTGTTTTACCATGGATTCAATTTTATCGAGCAAGAGATTGAATGATACAATGACTAGCGGTAATGTAACATATTTTTCTCCACCAAGTTTCGTTGATAGAAGTTTAAAGTTTATTAGAAACTTATGTATTTTTTCGAGTATTTGCCATTCACTATCTGTGATTTGAAAATCATTCATTTCGGCGACAGAAGTGCACAATATGTTAATGCCAGTTCTCACTTTTAAACCAAATCCAATCATATCATGTGTGGAATTCCATCTCGTTGGACAGTCGAGTATGGGGTTCAGATTTGATAGCACGCCAGCTGCTTCATAAGCAGACTGAAACTTCCTCTTCAATATCTCACTTCTTTTTATTTTACTGGAAATACTGCGTAATTTTGTTATAGCTGTACGTGAGTCAGCAATATTTGGCGCATATTCTTCATCTTCCTCAGTTTCGTCTTCATTATCTTCATACTACTGTTCTTGTGCCTTATTGTCAGTTTCACTGTGGAATGCTAAGGTCTTTAATAAATCTTGTACACCAAGGTTCAAAATGTGAGCAAAGCACCAGAAATGTTGATTGTCTGAATCAAAGTGTGGAAGCTGTTTGTCCAATTCATACATAAATTTGGTATTTCCAGTTGCGTTGTCGACCGTGATACCCCGTATTTTATCAATTATGTCATATTCCCATAAACATTCATAGAAAATCGTTGCAATATCTTCCCCAGTTTGTCGACCGCGTGATGGTATAAAATCAAGGACTACAGATCGATACTTCCATTCGTGTTCTATATAATGAATAGTGACCCCGTAGTTACTCCTACCAGCAATTGACGTCCATCCATAAATGGTAAATGACATTTTAGATGAAAATTGTTGTAGTCGTTTCTTAAGATTCAATTGAAGCTCTTCAAACCGTTCTTTGACCTTCCTTCTAAGTGTGGACCTTTTAGGAAACACCATATTTGGGCAAATTGATCGAAAATATACTTGTGTAGCTTCGTCATCGAAAAATGAGAAGGGAAGATATTTTTTAACCATCCAATCAACTGTAGCTGTCGTGATGTTGTCACTGCTATTTTCAGACTGAAATAAAACAGTGAATCATGTGTCTCGCCGATTATAAAAACAAATGAAAATATGAGTGAATTATAAATACATATTCAAAATTCAAATATGTTTTATTCAAGTAGGCATTAAAAATACACTTTTGATTAGTCATATAATCACTGTTTTCTCCAATTTTTTCTTTTCCATGTCCAGGGGTTCTGATTCTACTGAGAAGAATCATGGAAGAAAGTAAGAAACTCAGTAGTTGCTCTTTTCAAAATATTTTTACAATAGTTCTACAATTATGTAAAGCGATAAGTCAAACATAAAATGTCAAATGTATATGTAGATACCAAATCGGTTTAGAAATTTCTAGTTAGTCCTGTGTAATACGAGAGGTCAGTTCCAAGCATTTTTATCTGACTTAAATTGAAAAGGTGAAAGATCTAACATTTCTTTTGGAATCTTATTATAAAAGCGTATATCGCTACCCAAGAAGGCATTACATACTTTGTGTAACCGGAAAGCAGGTATTGTGATTTTATTTTATCTCTACTATTAAAATTGTGCAAATCACTATTATTTACATCAATTCGATGCAATCAATTTCTTTAAACGGTTCTATAAGAGATACTCGGGCTCCTAAAAAGTACATAGATCTTATTTTACGGTTTTTATTTAATATGCACACTTTTTATATTATTCGATTAGCATTGTACAAAATGTTTACACGTTTCAAGTGTGTTAAAAGTGTCTACAATATTTATCAAATGGGTGACGACATATTCGAACACTTTGTGTCTCGCAGGCTTAGTCTTGTTCTTGCTCAAATCTTGCACGGTCAGTCTTGGTCTTGGTCTTGCTAAAATTAGGCGGTCTTGTTCTTGGTCTTGGTCTTGCAAAAATGAAAGAACAAGACCAAGACCGATTTTGGGCAACACTAGAATCAACAGTGAGGTGGACCTTGACAAGCTCAAAACTAAAAACTGACTATGTAATGTTACAATACCGTTATCTTGGCTAATACTTATTACATTTTTTTCAACTTTATATAGTATGTTGCAATGTAATTCATGTATTTCTCTTATTGATTTCTGTTAATTGCGTACTTTGCTTATACACTTACACCATTACACAACAATAAAAACTACTCGCACATAAATATGACTCGTTAAAATATTGTTTTAAATATTACATATTACTACACTACACTTATCATATTCCTAAAATATTGCTCTATTACCTTTATATTAAATTTAAATATCATTATTATGTTAAATCATACCTTAGGCAGCTTAAATGTTACGATTCTATAATAAAAATCACACATGAAATAAATGTATTAACGCTTTTATCGACTAACAACATGAATGACTATTTATATTTTATGTTTATGATAACATTATTGCTACTTATAGTTGTTGCGGACCTGTTTTTAATATGTTACAGTTTTACAATGAATTAAGTTTTTTTATTTCTTTACGTACTTATGCACAAATATTTACGAAATCATTCTAAAATTATTGAGGGTAGCACAAATATGTGTCTAAAGGTAACAACAATTGTTTTATCATCCAAATTTACAACTACCCACCTTGTTCCCATGAATTATGCATTGGAATTTTTAACAGTTAAACTTTAATTCTATAGATACTATCGTTATGGACGATATTGAAGAATCGGGCCATATTGCGTGTACCAGAGTGGGAGTTCCAACCGATTTAGACTTATTATCAGTCGGAAAGAATTCCATTACTATTCTTACTGTTAATATACGCAGTATTAATGCTAATTTCGATAGTTTTTTGATATTTTTGTCCAAATTTAACTTTACAATTGATGTGCAAGTATTAACTGAATGTTGGACAAATAAATATTATAAACCACCTAACATTCACGACTACAAAATGTTTCAAACTCTTATTAATCTTAATAAAAACAACGGTGTGGTTGTTTATGTTCGGAATCAACTTGAGTCAACAGCCTATGAGCCGTGTCTTATCGACGGTAATTGTTTAGTAATTGACCTAAAAGATAATCTCTCTGTGATTTGTACATATCGCCTCCATGTTATAAAAATCCTATGAATTATATCAACGCTCTGGATGATATTTTAAATAATTGTCGTAATAAACGTGATATTGTTTTAACCGGAGACATTAATCTTGATGTTATGCCAGATAATCTTAATAACTACTCAACTGCATATTTAAATCTTATGGCTACGTTCGAACTTAAACAAGGTGTAAAAAGTCCAACTCGACAAAAAACTTGTTTGGATCATTTCATGGTTAAATTAAAATTAAAGTCTTATGCTAAATGCCAAACATATGTTTTTGACGAATTTACAGATTATTCTGCTATTTTTTTACATATGAATTTTACCAAAGTATGTAGAAAAACACAAATGCTTAATAAAGTAAAGTTGATCTTGCTTGCTTGATCGTACAAAAAATGATGACGGCTGAGTCTTGGGATGACTTTTACTCAACTAAAGAGGTAAATCTTGCAGCACAGATTCTGACATCAAAATTAGAAAAAGCTATTAAGGACAACACAATTACTAGTAAAATATCTAAACGTAAAATACCATTCAAGCCTTGGATTACTGTGGGAATTGTTAATTCAATTCGAAAGAGAGATAAAATGCACAAAAAATTAAAAAAAGATTTAAATAATGAGCAATTGGGACACACATACCAAAACTATCGTAACACATTAATAAAACAATTAAAAAGAAATTATTATAAAGTGTTATTAGAAAAAAATAAGGGAAATATGAAAGAAACTTGGAGTACAATAAAGGAATTATGTAATATGGAAAAAAAGGAAAGAACCTTCCTCAGATTTACTCAAAAAAGGTTTAAATACTACTCACTCTCTTGACAAGGTTAACAGGTTTTTCGCAACTGTTGGTCATAGTCTTGCAAATGATATCTTATCCAAACTTAACACTACTGACAGTTCTCTTTCTCTATTGGCAAAACGCAAAGATGCACCAAATGGCTCAATGTCCGTCTACCTAACTGATTCAATTGAAGTTTCAAGCGTCATCTGCAGTATTAAATCTAGTAACTCATCAGGATATGATTGTATTACGTCCAAAATTTTAAAAGACAACGTAAAATATATTTCGGAACTTTTACATATTTAATTAATTTGACATTTGAATATGGTGTTTTCCCCAAAATAGATAAAAATGAAATTGTCTATCCCACATATAAATCTGGGGATAAATCTTCACCGACTAACTATCGCCCAATTTCACTTTTAAGCACAATGTCCAAGGTTATAAATATTTAACAAGCGATTAATGAACTATTTAGAAAAGAATGAGCTTTTCAAAAATCAATTTGGTTTTCGTGCCGACAGGTCCACAGATGACGCTGTCCTTCAACTTACTACAAATATTACACGTTATCTTGATAAAAATGAAAAAGTGATGGGAGTATTCCTGGACCTTCAGAAGGCATTCGATACCGTATCTGTTCCAATATTATTAACACGTTTGGAAAATATGGGAATCAGGGGAAATGCACTTATGTGGTTCCAGGACTACCTTTCGCATAGAAAGCAACGTGTTAAAGTTAATGGCTTATTAAGTAATGAATTCAGCTCCTCTTACGGTGTGCCACAAGGCAGCACACTCGGGCCAAGCCTTTTTTTAAATTTATATAAACGATCTGTGTAAAACTAATCTCAAGGGTGCTGATATCCGAATTCTTGCCGATGATACAGTCATACTGTTTCATGGCGAGTCTTGGGAACATGTACATCGTCTTGCTGAAAACGGTCTTCAAACTATTACATCATGGTTAGAAAATAGCTTGTTAACACTGAACATAAGTAAAACAAAATATATGTGCTTCAGTAAAACTAATTGTTACGGCCTCTACTTACCCGGACAAAGGTCGTTGAACCCGGGCCCACCAGGGGTCCAACTCGACGAGTAACAGGAGGTCGGCCTAAAATGGCTTGTGGAATATTAAGCTATAGCGGCTAACAAAGAACCAAACAAAACTTACCTTTTTTCATCGAAGTAGGGTCAACCCTAGGAAGATTCAGGTGTAAGTATGTGTGTGATTGTGTTATGCTCAGTACGTGTTATATTATGTAACCTGACTTCCCGCTGGTTGCAGAACAGCAGATCCCAAGGCTTCACCTCTATTCCAATATGGGATCCATCGAAGGGGCAAGCAGTCACAGAAAACACTTCAGAGTCTAGGAACTTATGCTCGTTTATCACTTATTAATTATAGTCAAGTCAATTACCATCAAGTTAATCCAATCAAATTCAACAAGATTTAACCGAACCCGCGTTACAACACACTGACTGCTAGTGAAAGTACTATATCACCGGACAGCGTAGCAAAAAACGTAAGGTTCGCGAAGTATAAATGTCTGGGCTGCGAGGCGGCAATTATATTAACAAAACGCGCAACTACACAGCTCCACGCTCCACGACTAGTAAACCAAATCGGATGATGCTGGCGCGGCCGTCTGCCGCACCTGCCCGTACTCCCCTCGCCTCCGCCGTCAGGCCCGTTTCCCGCTCGAAAACGCGCGCCGACGCAGGTTGCAAAACGTTTAAATTAGGCCTAAACAAACCCCCGTCCCGGACATGAGGACCTATTGCTGCGAGTAAATTGGCAAACGGGATAGGGTCGCGACGGCACGTTGCAAAACTGAATCTCCAACCAAAACCTCGGCCACCCTAGACACCAACGACACTTAACAATGCGCCCACGGCGCCAATACAAGGGCGAGGCGTTAGGTTCTTTAACTAACACGAGGTTTACAACCCGAGGGGATCCGTCTTTTCAGACCACTTAACGCGCTGCTGCAAAAGATGTAGGTACTCCAGAGACCATCGGTGCCAAAAACTCTGAGTCATTTGTTGCAGCAGATCAAATCTGCTCAACCGCGAAGAGCTTATTTCCCTGAAGGGGTACTCGGGCAGGGCGTTAAGCGGCTGGCCAATCAGGAAGTGGCCAGGGGTTAGAACCTCCAAATAATTCGGATCGGATGAGAGAGGTCAGAGGGGCTGAGAGTTGAGGACTGCTTCAATTTTACAGAATACAGTGGCAAGCTCTTCAAATGTCAAAATAGTTTCGCGACGCGACGGAAATGCGTTTTTGCAACCTTCACCACCGCCTCAAAAATACCGCCCCAGTGTGGGCAAGCCGGCGGGTCGAATTTCCACTGGATGCCCTTCTTGGACATCGCAGTAGCTAAATAAGTCCTGTTGCTGGACAGAAATTCAACGACCTCCTTCAAATATCTATCAGTGCCCTTAAAATTCGTTCCGCAATCCGACCGGATCAGGTCCGGTAAACCACGACGCGATACGAAGCGGCCCAGCGTGGACAAAAAGGCTTCAGTGCTAAGGGCACTTACAAGTTCTAAGTGAACGGCCTTAGTGGAGAGGCACACGAAAACGCACAGATAGGCCTTATGCGAACGCGCATTACGAAGGTTGGAGGACTTGACGAGGAAGGGGCCAGCAAAGTCGGTTCAGACTCCCGCGAATGGTTGGATGGCCCTGACGCGGTCGGGTGGCAAGTCACCCATCATCGGCTGCGATATGGTGGCCTTCAATTTATGACAAGATATGCACTTAAAGATGACACTCCGAATGGTGCATCGGCCAGCCAAAATTGAAAACTCCCGCTGCAAAATAGCCGAAAGAGCGTTGCACCCAGCGTGGGCATTCTGAACATGGTGGTGAGTTACCAGCAACCGAACAAAGGCGCCGTCCTTGGGGAGCAGTAAAGGGGGTCGAGCCCCGTACGGCAGTTGAGAATTTTTCTAACGTCCGCCAACGCGCAGCATCCCCGAGTCATCCAGCAAGAGGTTCAGGCGGGCCAGCGCGCCGTTGACAACGAAGCCCCGCTTCAAGGTATCAATGACGAATTCGAAATGCTCCGCTTGGATCATACGGGTCCAATGCATCAAGCCTTCGCGCCGCTCGCTAGAGGACAAGGCGGAATCAGATATTCGGTAGGATGGGTCTCTCGAATTGCGGACAAATCGACGCAACCAAGCAGTCACTCCCAAGAGCTTGTCGAGAGAGCTGTACCGTTCTAGCAGGTTGGGATGCCGAGTGGGCTTATCCTTGACCACTCCTACTCGGGCTCGTAGGCCAGGCAATTCAATCGGTTCAGAGTATTTATTCTGGGGCCAGAACGCCTGAGACTCATTTAACCAACTGGGCCCCCACCACAGCGGGTGATCAACCAAGGAGGGGGCTTCACAGCCGCGAGAAGCACAGTCTGCGGGATTCAACTCCCCTGGGACATGTCTCCAAGTTAGAAAAGTGCCAGAATTCTGGATTTGAGACACGCGGTTCGACACGAAGACCTCAAGATTGTGAGGTGCCGCTCGGAGCCAACCAATTACTATCTCACTGTCCGACCAAGCGTAGACGTCCGTAATGTCGATTACCGACTTCAAGGAAGAGTGAACGTGGTTGAGGAGTCGCGTGAGAAGAGCAGCTCCAGACAGTTCCAATTTAGGGATAGTTAAGCGGGACCTAATGGGAGCCACCTTGATTTTAGCAAGTACGAGATGGACGAAAGTATGGCCAGAAGAGCTCACCGTCCGCAAATATACAACAGCAGCAATAACCCTTCTCAGAGGCGTCGCAAAATCCGTGCAGGGTAGCCCTGCATTTCCGTGGAGGGAGAAAGCACCTTGGCATGGAGACCCGGTCGATGTCTGGAAGGGAGGACACAATTGAGAGCCACTCTCGCAAGAGAGCGCCGCTTATAGGGTCGTCCCAGCCCAACCCGGATATCCAGAGTTTTTGAAGAAAGCACTTAGCCAAAAAAATTACCGGAGTGATCCATCCATTAGGATCGAAGGTGCGAGCTACAGTTGACAACACAAAGCGCTTGGTCCATGATTTAGGAGGGGGATCGAGTTTGACTCGATACGTGAAGGTATCCTGAACAGGCTGATATTGAATGCCAAGCACAGTCAACAAATTAGGATTGTCAGGGTGCTCGAATAGATGAGGGTCTTGTTGATCCTCTCCTGGGAGGTTCTTCAAAATATGAGGGGAGTTCGACAACCATTTGCGCAGCTCATAACCTCCTGACTTCAGGATGGCAATCAATTCGTCTCGCAATACAAGAGCCTCCTCGATGGTGGAGGCACCCGTGCAAATATCGTTCATGTAGACCGATGTCTCCAAAATAGAAGCCCCCCGAGCGTATCTTAGGCGCTCTCTCTCAGCGAGTTCGAGGAGGGTCCGCATGGCGACATACGGGCTGGACCGGAGACCATAGGTGGTGGTGTTCAACTCAAACACTTGTATCGGATCGCTGGGCTTCTCGCGCCACAGTATCAGCTGATATCGACGGTCATCACGATGGACCACTGATTGTCGGAACATCATCCGAATGTCGGCTACAAAAACAACTTGATGCCGACGGAAGTGGGTCAAAATGTTGGATATGTCCTTGATTAATTTAGGACCAGATTGGAGACACTGGTTCAGGGACACCCCATTTGACGAGGGGGCGGAGCCGTCAAAAACCACCCGAATCTTACTCCCAGGGGTCCTCAAGACCGCATGGTGGGGGGGGGGGAAGTAGCGCTCCTGTGAACGCCAGTCTAAGTGAGACGGTGACATGTGACCCAGCTCTTGATATTCGCGCATGAACTCGACATACTTGTCGCGAAAGGCTGGGTCGCGCCGCATACGGCGCTCCATAGAAAGCAACCTCTTTTCGGCCAGGGTACGAGATTGGCCCAAAGGGGGCCGTGAGTCAAGAAAGGGTAAGCGGGTGACAAAGCGACCGTCGACACGGCGACCGGTATTGTACTGGTAGAACAACTCGCACTCACGGTCCAGAGGGTTGACTCGAGGCGCGTGTGGTGGCTCCTCCATTTCCCAGAACCGCTGGACGACGTCCGAAAGAGACACGCCCGCCAGAGAGAGCGGGTCGGCTGTCTGACGCGGTGGAGACCACAGAACCGGTCCAAGAAAACTGTGCCCAAATACAGTGGACATGGCTGACAAGCCATCGGGCTGTAGGGCTCGTATCTCGCCTAACAGGATGAACCCCAGCACGTCGGCCCCCAGCAACAAATCTATAGGCCCGGGTTGGGACCATTGAGGGTCTGCCGGTCTCAAGCCAGACGCACAACAAACCGCGCTGTCATTTATACGGGCATTAGGGAGAAAGCCTACAATATCATCGGGGACGTTTACCTTAACTAAGATGTGGAGGTGTTCGCTTGCAGGGCCAAACACCAGCCTTGCTCGTCCTCTAGGAGCAGACTCTGCACCACCAATACCTACCATTGGACATGATTTAGAGCGCCAGGGGAGCCCCAGTCTTTCCACCAACCGAGTGGACGCCACACAGCGTTGTGAACCTGAATCCAATAGAGCGCGAACGGTTAAGCAGTCGCCACTCGGGCTGTACACCTTCACTGAGGCCGTCGACAATAGAACAGTTTGACAAGTGGATTTTGGACGGCTTAAAGGATCAGTGAAGGTGGCCGTGGTGGGAGCTAGGGCGGCAGCTTCCTAGCTGGAGCTGCCTCCGTCGGACCGGCACTAAAGCCGGGGGACCGGAAAGCGGCATTCCGGCGGCATCTCACTGACCCGTGGATGAAAATCGCAGAACGGGCCGACCTGGGGGGCTTCTGGGAACCTTGGCCTTGAGGCCCTGGACAGATTCGAGGTCGCAGGGCCCCGTAGTAGCGGTACCGACCAAAAGGGGGGGGGGGGGGTGGTACTCCAGTCGCGGCCTCTCTGCTAATGGGGGTGAGAAGGGTCTCGCTGACCGCTGAGTGGCCGTAAAGTCCCTCTCAACCCGCTGAGGGGGGTGACGAACCCCTCGCCCCTGGGGGAACGACCTCCCGACTGGTCGTAGGAGGAACCCCCTCCAAAACCAGGGCAAGGTTGTCGGCAGGAGAGCGACAAGCGTCGTCTGTCAGGGGGCGTGGCCGGGAGCCCCCGCCCGTGGGGGATGAGGGCCCGGCAGAGCCCCGAGAGGAAGCGCCGTTCGCACCCAGGCACAAAACGGCGTGGTGATTGCCCTGGCAGTGCGGACAGGGCCGCCGGTGCGGGCAGTCTCGTTGGAGGTGCCTTTCTAAACATGAGTAGCACCAGCGGCGCTCCCTGGCGATGGTTCGTCTCGCTGGGGCAGGCTTGCCTAATAATTTAGGGCATGACGTCAACCGGTGTTCGGCTGCTCTACAATAGGAGCAGGGGGGCGCCTCCCTGGCCACTAGGCCACTATAAGAAGGTAGGGGGCGACGCCCTCCCGCAGGAGCACCACTCGGTCTGAGGGGGGTTGACGACGACTTGCCCGGGGGATTTCGCCTCTCCCTGGGCACGGTTCGGTTGGCAGTCCGTAGGTCTTCGACGGTGCCCGCTGCGTTTTCGATCTGCCGGCACTGCTCCTCCAAGAACCGCAGCAGATCCCTGAAGGGAGGAATATAGGAGGCTCCGTCTCCACCGTACCTTTCCTCAAAATGGAGCCGAAGATCGAGAGGCAGGTGGGACAGCACAATATGGAGCAACAAAAAGGACCATTCGTCCACCGGCAAATCCAGCCGTCTCAACGAATTGCAGGCCACCAAGACCGGATTTACGATGGCCGGTCTTAGTCGGGCCCGGTCCTTTAGCAGCGGGAGGTTCAATAGGAGTATGACGTGCTCGTCCGCAATTCGCCGTATGTTGGCATACCTTCCGGCAAGGAGGTCCCGAGCGTTCAGGTAGGCGTCGTCCGACGTAATTTCAAATGGCCGACGACGCCCAGGGCCTCCCCCTCCAGTGAGGCCAGGAGATACGCCATCTTCTGGCTTGGTGTTAAATCCCTCCGGACGTCCACTAGGCTATCAAAAAGTCCCACAAACGTTAACCATTCGGAGAGGACCCCGGAGAACCTTGGCAGGTCCAAAATTGGAAGTCGTCCCAACAGCTCCGGCTGAGTAGGCTGCTTCCGAGGGGACTCGAGCAGGCCACTCAGCCGAGCCTCACGCGCGTCACTAGCCTGCTTGGCCCCTGCCTCAATCTGGTCATCCGTGAGAGCAAAAAATTGCTCATAGTCGGCGAGGCAGGAGTCTAGGACTCCCTGTTCCGCTCCCGAAGCCATAAGCTCGGAGCACTACGGCCTCCTTCACTACGGCCCTTCGGGCCATGACTTGCTTGAGCCGCTTCTCCAAACTATGGATTCGATCTGGTCTCCCTATCAAGCTGTGAGCATTCGCAGCCCAGCGCAGTTCCGCTTGCAAGCGGAGCGTCGGTGACCGGTGCGAAGGCATCATTACAAGATACGATTATCACCAAATTAAATTCAGTACAAATTACTCTACACAATTAATTTAATTATTACAATCAAATTAACACAAATACAAAATACTATTTATCAAATCAGCAAATTATACTACGCAATTAATTTAATTAGTATAATTACGGTTCATCAAACACGATGATTATAACGATAGTACAATAATTCACCTAAGCCCTCCGTTTACGCCGCGCCGCCTTACGAGCGTGGCTCAATTCTATCTACCACTAACAAAGTAAGCGACCAAAGAAAGGAAAAGAAAAGAAACAAAAAATATTTTTATTACGTGCCTTACTTCTATACACCGGTCCTATCCGCTAATAAATAACACGCGAACAAACAAAATTATTATTACGCACTGCAACAAAACAGAACCAACAGCCACGTGGTTACTACCGCTATCTTAACCAAAATGCTCAAAATGCTTCGTATTGCGCTGAGTGGTTACAACCCATCAGGAGAACCACGCTCTGCTACCAAATGTTACGGCCTCTAGTTACCCGGACAAAGGTCGTTGAACCCGGGCCCATCAGGGGTCCAACTCGACGAGTAACTGGAGGTCGGCCTAAAATGGCTTGTGGAATATTAAGCTATAGCGGCTAACAAAGAACCAAACAAAACTTACCTTTTTTCATCGAAGTAGGGTCAACCCTAGGAAGATTCAGGTGTAAGTATGTGTGTGATTGTGTTATGCTCAGTACGTGTTATATTATGTAACCTGACTTCCCGCTGGTTGCAGAACAGCAGATCCCAAGGCTTCACCTCTATTCCAATATGGGATCCATCGAAGGGGCAAGCAGTCACAGAAATCACTTCAGAGTCTAGGAACTTATGCTCGTTTATCACTTATTAATTATAGTCAAGTCTATTATCATCAAGTTAATCCAATCAAATTCAACAAGATTTAACCGAACCCGCGTTACAACACACTGACTGCTAGTGAAAGTACTATATCACCGGACAGCGTAGCAAAAAGCGTAAGGTTCGCGGAGTATAAACGTCTGGGCTGCGAGGCGGCAATTATATTAACAAAACGCGCAACTACACAGCTCCACGCTCCACGGCTAGTAAACCAAATCGGATGATGCCGACGCGGCCGTCTGCCGCACCTGCCCGCACTCCCCTCGCCTCCGCCGTCAGGCCAGTTTCCCGCTCGAAAACGCGCGCCGACGCAGGTTGCAAAACGTTAAAATTAGGCCTAAACACTAATATTAACTCACCCAAATCTTTTAGTTTACAAATCCATTCTTACCCTTGCAATCGACAAGTCAATACAAAGAATAAATAATATACTTGCTCATTAATTGAAATAGTAAAACTTATAAAATATCAGGAATAAGTATTGATGATAAGCTCAACTGGAAACAGCACATAACATCTGTTGCTAATAGACTTAGGAAATTAGTTTATGTGTTTAGAGAATTGCGCACTGTTTCAAAACCTACACTTTTAATACAAATTTATAAAGCACTTGCAGAATGTTTAATTACATATTGTATATGTTCGTGGGGGGCAGCAGCAAAAACAAATTTAATAGAACTGCAACGAGCACAAAGATCTCTCCTCAAAGTAATATTATACCTTACATTTATGCATACACACACACACACACACGCGCGCGCGCGCGCGGGCACGCACGCACGCACACACGCGTGCACACACACACATACACACAAACGCACAAACACATGTACACATACACATGCACAACATGTAAGGATCATGGATGCAACACACATATTCATGCATATTTTTATTTTATTTTTTCTTGGTTTTGTAAAAATTGTATTTATTTTTGTTACCTTGTACTGAGTTGTGATAAGCTGATAAGCCATTTTGTAAGTGTAATTTAATGGAAATGAAAGGAACTGATTCCCGACACACAGCTATTGCTAGTTCGGGAGTCAGGGCTTCAACTTCAACTCAGTGTCAATATGGTTTTATTCAATAAATAAATTTATTATTATTATTATTATCAGCTCTTTTGTTTCGGGGGTTATTCAATTTATTTCCGCTTTATTTAACTGTGTCCTTAATATTACCAAATTTATTGAACTCATAATATATTTTTATAAATTAATTTAAAATATTAATACTAGTCGGTGAAATATTTAAAATACCTACCTAAATCCATGTTCTATTCAATAAGGGAAAGCAACAGTGATGATAATGCTGTAAAAGATTACAAATTTTACCAGTATTGAAACAGCTAGACTAGTTTACTTTAGCTATTTCAATAGCATAATGTCGTATGGTATTTTGCTATGGGGGCACACGCGACTGCTTTGCAGTAAAGCGCCCTAAGAGCAATCTATGATCTAAAACCTAAAGAGTAGCTCAGACAAAATTTAAGGAATTAATATATTAACTTTGGCCTCTCAATACATTCATGAAAATGTAACGTACACAAGTGGTAAAATTAAAAATTTTGTATAACCGACTTCAATATAAATAAAATGAGAACATCGTCAATGTAGTCGAAGTCAATTAAATACGCATTATTGTATAACTCATATAACTCAAAAACTACATTAACCGACGAGCGTGTATGCGTGGATATATAGATGTAAAGGAGGCGAGAGAGGTATGTCACGATCGTGCCAAACGGAACTCCGTAGTCTCTGCCTACCCCTCTGGGTGACAGACGTGAGTGTTTATGTATTATGTATGTAAGTCTGACTAGACAAGGATGTTGCATCCAGCTGTTGCTGTGAAGTATATCAAAATTACCTGAATACATAAATATCATTGATGAACAGTTAATACACTTCATGGTAAGAAGTTCGAAAAGTTACACAAAGCATAATAATGTCTGTTGGACGTACGCCATGTATGTATCTAGGTAATTATTGTACTTAGTGTTGACACAGATATCAAACGTAAGCTCTGTCCGGCAAATTAATTAACTGAAAGAGAGCGCGCTAGGATACGAAATAAAATAATATAAAGCGATTTTTGTGTTTCGTTTTCATCGCTAATACGTAGATTCTTTCCAGGGTTAAGGACCTCACTGAAAGGTTTGGCTATTTTCGTTGACGTAATTGTATATTTGCTGTGTATATGGTAGAATACCTTTTTTCTTATCTTAATCGACATTTTTACTCACCTCTTACGTAAAAAACAATACGGGACATTTACTTTTTAGACTACTTCGTAGTAACCCGCAGCAATTTCATTGTTTCAGAAATCGTTGTGATTTAAGAACGTGATGTAACGTTAACCAAATGAATATGAAAATTCTGCGTTACATTTTCAACGAAAAATTTTACAAACTTCATGAACTTTAAAGTACTAGAAAAAGGTCGTAGGGCACAACTTTTCATAATGAAAGCAGAATTGGTTTTTGAAACTTTTATTAGTCTACATGATTTGAACAACTAAACAATCATTATGTTATAACACATTAGACGAGTAGTGCTGAATTGTTGATCAATACTTTTAAAATAAAGGTTTGGACTTAAGTTATAATGATTATGCTTATTTACATACACTTCGAATCAAAGAAACATTTTTATAAAAAATAAAATGATAGAAAATCCTGTAAGAATCTATATCCCATCTAATGTTTTACTTCAAATGAAATTCAAGAAACGATTGCCGTTTCTCGCTAAATGATCTAAGTCGTAAAATTATTCGGTCATCCAGTAGAAGCGCGAACCAAATCGCGCGGGTTTTCTCTCAGCATCGTCTGGTAGAGCTGGAGTTGCATCAGGATATACGGCCTTCGGTTCAGCTGGAGGTTTCGGCCTGTAAAATCACAATATGCTGCTATAAACCAAGAAAACCGTTCGGTTCGAATAAGTGGTATGTCGACAAAATAGAAGTGAAGACCAGCATTGAGAGTGAAGACGAGCATCTGAGGTCCGATGGTGGAACGGAGAGGTACGAAGTAAAATATGCAATTCCTGTGCACATTTTCCGAAATGTATCGTGTGAAACACTAAAACGTTTTTACCATATTGTTACGAGCTTAGGGTTCGTGACAACAAAAACTGCCAATTGAATTATCAAAATTGGCACTTTAATTACCGAACACCGATTAAAAATTAAATCACACTAATAATTAATCACACTTAACACTTCAGTTCACTTTATTTCGCTCCGAAAGCTTCGCTCGTATCGCCAATTCAATACTGACTCGGTTGCGGTCCTTAACGACTTCACATAGGGCCTTTTCCACTGAAACATCCCGAATGTTCGAGCACATACCGGTCCCAACCGATTAAGCGTAGAAAGTTCTCTCCTAGTTCTGCCACTCGATACTAGATGGCGCTGGAGGTGGACATTTCTAGCATATTTTCTGCAAGACCAGCTTGTTCATTAACGTCGTGTAAGCAACTATCACGACGTGAAGTATCGCTCCACTTTTGCAAAGACACCTAACTTCTTTGCAGCTGCTTTGGCCCTCCGCTCAAAAAACCGCCCAAATTTGAGTTTCGAGGAAGATTTAACCCCCATCAACTGAAAGCGGTCGGTGCATCCTAATCATACATTTAGGAAAGAAGAAGCCACGGTGAGCTGGCTTTTTTTGTGGTGAAGAGACATGCTTGTGTTTTGGGAGCTTTGAACCCCACAGACTGGAATCGTCTTATTCGGAGACTGCTTGCTGTGCGAGATTACCACGCTCAAACTTGGCTTGTCTATCGGATTGAATTAGATCCCTATGGTCAATGGCGAAGCCTCCATAGAAGCCGAAAAGCCGGGCTAGGCTTATCAAACTGAATCAATCAATAATATCAACTAATAAAATAATTCGTAAACTGTTTCAAATTATTTCGAATTTCCCGCGCATTCCATTGTTTGACACAGGTCGACCGATGACCTCGTATAGCCTTATCGATATTGCTGCTGTCATAAAAAATGAGTTTTAATAGAGCGATTACCTGTCTCTCTCGCTCGCGTGGGTCCCATACCCATAGATACCGGGCATAAGTAGAGAGATGCAGGGAGAACGGACCAATGAAAAATTATTTTTCTGATGGGACGCATTTTCATCTGGCTATGTTAATAAGCAAAACTAAGCACGTGTGGCTCATAAAAGGCGCAGGTGATTATCGAGAAGCCAACATATCTTCAGAGTGATGGTTTGGTACCGATTGTGGAGAGGTGGTATTACCAGAACATATTTTTTAAATGCTGCTGGAAATGCCGTTTCGGTCAACGATAAGCGCTACAGACGCAAGACATTAAGAAATTGGAAGTATATAGGTTGTCATCCAATAACATTTCAAAAGAAACAATTTTTTGTGCATTAAGTTTGGTAATTACACAATCGCACATCTTGGCGGTCAATTCGCCGCCTTGGAGCTGCGACCTGTCGCCGTTAGACTGCTTTCTGTGAGGTATCGTGAAAGATCGATGTTATGCACACGATCCACAAACGAATCAGGTTCTCAAGTTGAATATTGGTTGAGCCATTTGTTTGATTCCGAAACTATCAACAGTCTGTAAATATTCGGTTGACAGGACACGCTACTGCAAATTCAACCAAAGCAGCTACGAATGTAATATTGTTCCATTAAAATGGGAACGTTTACTATATCTTATTAATAAACTATAATATTTAGATGAAAAAGTTTTTTTTCATTGCTCCCACCCTTTATAAAAATAAGCAAAACATCAAAAATACTCAGCTGGACCTGTTGTCCAGCACAGTCCAAAACTTCTGATTATGAACAGATAATAATGACATTATCACATAGAAGAACACAAACTACTTTCTTAAGAACTAAGAAATACTAAGAAAACAAGTGGTTAAACTATTTTTTTTACAACCGACTTCAATATAAATAAAAATGAGAACATCATTAATGCATTCGAAGACGATTAAATACACATTATTAATGATAACTCAAACACTACTGGTTAGATCTTGATCAAAGTTATATCGGACCACACGAGAAAAACCATTTTTCAAATAAAAAAGAATCATCAAAATCGGTTCACCCAGAAGAAAGTTCTGAGGTAACACACATAAAAAACATGCAGTCGAATTGATTACCTCCTCTTTTTTGAAGTTGGTTAAAAACTAAAATTAAATAAATTTATATACCTTTTAGTATCATGAACCCGCGGTTCACAGAAGTAGCCAAAAGGAGGACGTTCCAAATTTAAATTTTCTAGCATACACTTGTCAAATACGCCCTGCGTTTTGCGGCAGCTGTAAAATAACAAAAATTACAACTGTATTCATAAATCTATAAATGGTAAAATAGTACTTCAGCATTAAATTATAGATATCACAGACGGAAAAGTGAAGGGTTCAAATCAGCTTTCTGATGATAGTGTTAATTGTATTTTTTTAAACGCTAGCCTCATTTTTTAATCTCAGCCTATTAAAAATCCACTGCTGAACACAGGCCTCCCCCATAGCTTGCCTCATAAGGTGGATAGTTGCCACGCTTGACTCGAGGGTTGGCAACCGCAATTTTTAGTTGATATTATACTGACGGCTCTGTGGTGCAGTTACAAAGCATTGAGTTGCTGCGCTGAGTTCTGCGGATTGGAATCCCGCACAGAACAAGTATTTATTAGATTATTAGAAGCATCAACGTTCCGGGAAGTCTGCACTTTGCGATCATATCCTAAATGGCCCCAACCATTACATCAGATTTGGTAGACCACAAATCCTCGTATTTGTAACCTCGATGTTTTACAACTGCTGCATTAGTTATATTAGTCGTTTTTTAAATTGCAACATACAAAAATATTTTTTTTTTAACTCAAACACAATTTGTGCATCAATCATCAAAAATATTTTTTTAACTCAAACACAATTGTGCATCAAAATGTAACATGTCAACAAGCGACAGTAGTCTAATGGCAGGGCGCGGACCGCGAACTCAAAAAGGTCGTGGGTTCGAATCCGCCATTCGACTACTAGCGTGAACCACTAGTAACACAAGCAATTTAAGCTTACCATGAGTGGTTAAGGGGAATATTAGTAATGTTTATAGCATTGTTAATATTCTTTCTTATAAAAAAATGTGTCATACTTTTTTTATATAGGATATGGTGACAAACGAGCACACCACAGTGCGAGCGAGCAGTCCACCTGATGGTAAGTGGTTGCTGTGGTCCATAGACATCTATTGTCGATTACGAATCAAAATGCAGATGTATTGTCATCCGTGAGTACTGTTAGATCCAATAAAACACCGTAATTTAGGTAAATATGTGTATTAGCAAAACTAATGACAAACTAGTTGACTTAACTAACATTATTTCTTAACCATGTTATGCAAGTACCTACATTCATAACTATTTATCACAATCCATGATATATAACATACCTTTCCACCAAGCATGTACTATATTAATTTTTAACTCAATAACCAACTTCTAATACTTAACATAATCTAATACACTAAATACAGTATACAAATACTAAGTAAACTTAAGCTATAAAATTATTACGTCTCTCATATGGTGACTTAGAATTAACATTCATTTTATTCCTAATTTTTCCCCCAGAATAAGTTATTTCCGTATTAGTTGGTATACCTAACATTTCCGCCCATTTATCCTAACTAGGTACTTCAATAGTCTCTTACATCATTATTGGTCTTATCTTCCCGTAAGTTATAGTCAGTTATTTCCTCTGTTAAGTCATTGTCCAATAGTTCACGGTTAACTGCGATATATGCCTATTTACTAAAGATCCATCATCCGTAGCAATCTCATAACTAGATGGTCCATTTCTATTTCCCACAGTTCCTGGTAACCATCTTGGCCCATTACTCTCCTCTCCATAATTCCGATACATTACATTTTGGGGGATGAGTCGCTCGCGTCCGTAGGCTCCGACCACCTAACCTTAGGCCCACCCTACCCGTGTCCCCCGGGTGGTGCTAAACGAGCGACAAAGCCGAAAAAATAGACTGACTCCTCGCCGTATGGTAGCGGCGTAAAATCTACCACCACTTGTTCGCACCATGACTCAGGAAATAAAAGAAATGGCCCCGAGTTCCCGGCGCCCCTTAAATGGGCCTGTCCCATGCGGTCCGGTCATGTCCGGTGCGAAGAATCTCCGGGAGAAAAACCGGCGACGAGGTTCGCCACCCGTCACGTTCTGTCTCCGGGGGGGGGGGGGGGGGGGAAGTGGATTGCGGAAACCCGTCTGGCTACGCTGAATGTATGTGGAGGAATGAATGATAAGATGGATGAAGTATGCGAAATGATGAACGACAGAGGAATAGATGTGTTATGTGTGAATGAGACGAAACGAAAGGGAAAGGATGCCACTGCACATGGCACGTATACCGCGTATTGGTCTGGTGTAGGCGAGACCGAACGGGCATGCCAGGGAGTCGGTTTTTTTTATATATACACAATTTATATACACACAAGTTAGGGAGAGGACACATCATAATAAAAAGTTTGTACAAAGGCTCTACTTATCTCACAATGAAATTTCTTCCAGTAGGCCAGTTTCAAACACACATGATTACTAAATACAAATACATGAATATATTCATATTTAAACAAACATTAATACATACATAAACACTAAATATAATATAAAGTCATAATTAAATATATAAACATATATATACACACACCCATACATACATATATGTACATGCATATATTTGTAACAGTATAGTACATATCAGAGATTTGAGACTTACACAGAAGACAGCGGTTTCATCCTTTCAGAAAGAATGGGTCAATGTGTGAAAGAGTATGAATGTGTAAGCCCGAGACTGCTATGGATACGAATGAAAGTGGGCTTAAAAAAGCTGTTCCTGCTAGGGGTGTACGCCCCAGACATGTCTAAACCCACTTACATCCGAGAGCAGTTTTGGGACATGGTAAGGATGGTGTTGACAAAATGTAAGGAAAATGAAAATATTATTATGTTAGGAGACTTTAATGGAAGGGTTGGGGCGAAGAGGTCTGGTTATGAAAGGATATTGGGAACGTTTGGTGATGAAAGTATAAATGAGAATGGTGAAGACCTCCTCACCGTATGTGCGGAAAAGAATCTTTTTGTGACGAATACTTTTTTACGTCATAAGAAGATTCACATGTATACATGGGAAAGAGGTGATGATAGAAGCATGATAGATTTCGTAATTGTGGATGAAAGAATGAGGAGCGCAGTCGTAGATACAAGGGTTTACCGGGGGTCCAACGTAGGGACGGATCATTACTTGGTCTTATGTCGAATTAATGGACTTTTCAAGCGTTGGCGGCATCGGACATCTGTGTCTACCACTGCGTTACAGCGTATAAGAATAGAGAAGTTACAAGATGAAGATGTGATAGAGAAGTATAAATGTAGACTGAGAGAAAATATTAGATGTTTGAATGAGTTGTGTATGAATGATTTAGACTTGAATACTGTGTGGGATAATATTAAGAAAGGTTTGGTGGATACCGCCACCGAAGTATGTGGTGTAAGTAAGAGAACAAATGAAATGAAAAGTAATATGTTATGGTGGGATGATGAGTTACGGGTGGAAGTTGAATCAAAGAAGAAAGCATGGTTAGATTTACTAGCAACCAAAGCTGGTAATTCTTCTGATATGAATGATGAGATTAAAAGAAAAGAGGCAGAATTTAGACGTCTAAATAAGAGAGTAAAATAAGTTGTTGAAAGGAAAAAGAAAGAAAGAACGGATAAGAATGATAGAAGGATATCTGATAATTTCCAGGCTAACATAAAAATGTTCTGGAAACTCGTAAGAACTGCCAGGGGAAATACAAAACAGCCTATAATAAATGCTATAAGAGACGAGAATGGATGTATTCTGAATGATGAAGTTTCGAATTTAAACAGATGGAAGGAATACTTTGAAAGCGTGTTTATGAGTGAATAGTCGTCTGAATTAAATGAACTAGAAATTCGGAAAGAAGTGGAAAGAGGTATGGAGATAAGTGTAGATGAAATAATGAAAGCAATGAAAAGCATGAAAGCAGGTAAGGCAGCTGGATATGATAGAGTATCACTCGAGATGCTAAGGGCTGGAGAGGGAGTGGTGGCAGGTCTGCTGTACACCTTGTTTAATTTATGTTGGGAATTAAAACGGGTATCGGATGACTGGTGTAAAGCAGTTATAGTACCAATAAATAAAGGAAAAGGGTCACAGCAGGACTGCAAAAACTACCGCGGTATCAGCTTGCTTAGTATTGTGGGTAAACTGTATGCTAAGGTGTTAATTGAAAGAGTTATGAAAGAAACTGATTAAAAATTTGGGATGTGTAAGCTGGTTTTAGAAAGGGAATGGGGTGCACAGATCAAGTCTTTTCCATGCGCATGATTGCGGAGAAGTTTTTGGCCAAAAACCAGAAAGTTTTTTGTGCGTTCATGGACTTGGAAAAGGCTTATGACAGAGTGGACAGGAATGTGTTATGGCAAACACTGAACTCATATGGGTTGAGCGCTGGTTTGATACAGGCATTAAGGTCTCTTTATAGGGAATCTAGTGCTTGTGTCAGGATCAATGGGGTCTACTCGGACTTTTTAAGGTGTCAGCCCTGTCTGACACCTTTTTGACATCCAAAAAGGTGTCAGACAGGGCTGTGTAGCTTCCCCTTGGCTGTTCAACCTATTTATGGACCGGTGTTTGCAAACTTTGAAAGATGAAGAATGTGGGTTAAGAATGGGCGAGTTAACCGTCAAATGCCTTTTGTATGCCGATGATCAAGTCATATTTGCGTCATCGGCAGCTGAGTTGCAAATGATGGTTACATTAATGAACTGGGAATTAAAAGAAAGGGGAATGAAAGTGAACGCAAGTAAGACGAAAGTGATGGTTTTTGAAAGAGAAGAAAGCAAAACGGTATGTGAAATAAGAATAGAAGGAGAGTTAATTGAGCAAGTGGATGAGTTTGTGTATTTGGGATGTGTATTTAGCAGGGATGGTAGATATGATAGGGATATAGAACGACGAGTAAATGCAGGGAATAGAGTGAATGGGGCACCACACTCTATTATGAAGAACCAGAATGTGTCAAACGTATGGTACGTACATCGATCACTAGTAAAAACTAGATACACAATCAGTGACAAAAAACGACCTCACCGAATGAGCACCCATTCGAACATTTGGGTGCGCTTTTAATCTAGTTACATTCGAACGCTCCGACGGCAAACATGCCTCAGTGCTCGTTTAAAAAGTGTAAAAATCACACATCCAGGACGCTAAAAAAGGATGGAATTTCCTAATTTCGGTACGTATTAATATTATCATTATTTAATTTTGATCACTGTATTGTAAATACTTATATTTTGTCAAGGAATCTCCGTAAAACATTTTTTAAATGAAGTCTTAATAAAATAAGTTTTAATTGTTCGAGGTATGTGCGTTGACTCTGTTCCATTTGTTGGAGACGTTATAATTTTTTTTATTATTAACGTATGATGTTTTTTTTGTTTAATGAGACTTCTATAGTTTCTCTAAATATTATAGATCATTTTATAGACTTAATTTTGAATATGTGCATGTAGTAAAATTAAAGATGTGAGGTTTTATTTTTAATTTTTAGCTTTTCTCGAGACCCAGTTAGGTGTGCAGAATGGATATCAGTCATAGCATGTCAAAGGTCCGAAGAATTCCTCAAGCCGACCCAAGGAAGCGTTGTATGTTCGAAGCATGTTTTAGAAAGTGATGAATATGTGACTACGACTTACAACTTTCTGTACATACTTTTTATATTTAGTAACTATTGAATTAAGATTTAAGTTCTTTGTCATGCAATATTTTTAAATTATTGACATAAGATGAAGAATAAACAAATAATTATGACTGTTTCAAGTACTTTCGTTACTAAATGAATGTGATGTCCTATCCAAAAACGTATTTACATTCAGGTAAATTATAATCATTACATATAATACACCATAGAAAAGAATAGTATATGCTTTATGTACACAAGTTTTTAAAACAAGTTTGAAACATTTTAAAATTAAAATAACAGTAACAAAAATATTGGGCAGTTCGACTCCAATGATTCCTTGCCCAAGCTACGAGCCTCGGTCATAAAAATTTATTGCTTTTCGTACGTATCTTTGTGAATACAACTATAGGCAATGTATTTAAAGTTGAATTTACATAAATGTATATTTATTTCAACTAGAATTACGTCACAACAATTGGCAACAGTTTTTAGAGAACTTTTGTATGGGATTGTGTATCTAGTTCTTTATTAGTGATCGATGGGTACGTATGGTAATTCATAATGCTGTGTTAGTCCCTACTTTAATGTATGGTAGTGAAAGCTGGGTGTGGCAGAAGAAGCACGAAAGTAGAATAAATGCTATAGAAATGCGGTCTTTAAGGAATATGCTAGGGTTGAATCTGAATGACAGGGTGAGAAATTGCGTGATAAGAGATAAATGTGGTATGCAAGATGATGTTGTGACCAGGATTAAGAAAGGAATGCTTCGGTGGTTTGGTCACGTAGAAAGAATGAATGAGGAAAGAGTGACAAAGCAAATTTATATAGCAGATGTGAACGGCTGAGTCGGGAAGGGACGCCCTAGAAAAAGTTTATCGACCAAATTGGCGATATTTTGAAAATGGGCCACGTTAGAAGTACCCTTAACCGACGAGCATATATGCGTAGATATATGGATGTAAAGGAGGCGAAAGAGGTATGTCAGGATCGTGCTAAATGGAAGTCCGTAGTCTCTGCCTACCCCTCTGGGGGACAGGCGTGAGTGTTTATGTATGTTATGTTATGTTACATTTTGGCCCGTCTTTGATTCCCTGTTAATTTTTTGAGCGTTACAAATAATTTGTTGTGTTCTCTTTCCTTGCTGGCGATTATCGGGATGTATCTTTGACTATCGCGATATGTATATCTAGCAAAGTTCGTAGGCGTCTGTTTATTAAAAGTTCTGCTGGACTCTTTTTAGTCGCTGTACAAGGTGAAACCCGCAAACCTAGTAAAACGTTAGGGAGTTTGATATCCCATGGAACATCATCCATCGTGCAGTTTGCCCTTAATGGTTTGGACCATCCTTTCAGCCAAACAATTGGTAGCCGGGTGATAAGGTGCTGTAGTGACATGTTTAAATTTATTGGCTTCAAGAAATATTTTCATTTCTGCCGATACAAATGGGGTTGCATTATCTGAAACCAAAGTGTCACACAATCCATGTGTTGCAAACATATCCCTTAAATTTCGAATAATTTTTCCAGGGGTCATATTGTTAACCATAAAAACCTCAGGCTATCTCGAATAAGCATCGACGACAATCAGAAATGTCTTATTTTGAAAAGGTCTCGCAAAGTCTACATTAATTCGAGACCACGGTTTAGTTGGTGTTATTCATTCACAGCTTGTTTTAGGGGGCATATGCCTGTTTTCTGAACATTTTGAGCATTCACCCACCAAAACTTCAATGTCATGATTCAATTGTGGCCACCAAATGTAACTTCTTGCCAATGCCTTTGTTTGCACGACACCAACGTGTGTCTTATGTAAGGCACCTAGACAAGGCTCACGCAGCAATGGCGGCACCACCACGCGGCAACCAAATAAAATACATTCCTCATGTAATGAGAGTTCGGTACGATGTAACCAATACGGACGCAGTTCACTGTCCGTGACTCTGTCCGGCCAACAGCTTAGTATATAGTGACTTACTCGTAATAAAGTTCAGTCTCTCTTCTATGCTATGAGATCAACATCCACTGGAAAATCAGCAGGTGTCTCTGCCATAAGCAAAACATCACAAAGCTGTTGTTCTAGTTGATTGGAACTGGCTGTGGCCATCGACTTAAACCATCAGCATTTCCAATTTCTCTACCTGGCTTATAAACAACTTTGTGGTTGTGTGACGTAAGTATTAACGCAATTCTAGTTAAGCGAGGTGACAGGATCGCTGGCATTGGCTTTTGAGGATCAAATATACCAAGCAAAGGCTTGTGGTCTGTGATTATCGTGAAAGACCTTCCCATCAGGTAATTATGAAATTTAACTACCCCAAAAATGATAGCAGTGGCCTCTTTATCCAATTGGGAATAACGTCTCTCATGCGCATACAAGATTCTAGAGCCCATCGCAACAGGCCGCTCTGTTCCGACCTCCATGACGTGTGACAATACAGCGCCAACGCCGTATTCAGAGCTATCACAGGTAAGAACCAATGGCTTATTAAGATCGTAATGAACAATAATCAACTCTGAAGAAAGTAAACGCTTGGCAGTATCGAAACTATTTTGTTCTCGGTCAGTCCATTGCCACACTTGTGACTTATCAAGTAATCTATGTAGAGGTTCAAGTATAGTGGCTTTGTGAGGTATGAACCTTTCATAAAAGTTGTAGAGGCCTAAAAATGCTTGTAACTGTTGTTTATTTTTAGGTTTTGGAGTTTCAAGAATCGATTCAACCTTGCTCTGAGCTGGATGAATACAATCCGCATCGATTACAAAACCTAAAAATTCTACGCGTCTTCTAGCAAATTTACATTTATCAAGACGTAATCCTGCTCTTTCAATCTGTTTCAATTTTTTTTGCTCCAATACTGTTTCAAAACATTGAGTCATTTCTGTCAATGTGCGACTGCTGATGATGATGTCATCAATAAGCACGGCTACACCTGGTACGACGGCTAGTAGTGCGGTCATCAGGCGTTGAAATATTCCCGGACACGCCTTCACGCCGAATGCCAATCTGTGTACGGCATACAATCCTTTACATGTATTTAAAGTTAAGAGCTTCGCTGTGGCATCTGTGACCACCACTTGCGTATAATATGCTCTGTCTAAATCAAGTTTCGTGTAATAAGAGCCACCTGCAATAACTGCAAAAACTTCACTAGCCGTAGGCATTGGGTACGTATCCAACTTGAGTAGTAACAGTAGCATGATTCACTGTACTTCGATAGTCTCCGCAAAGTCGTATGTCTCCATTTTTCTTTACTATAGGAACTACTGGTGTCGCCCATTCTGAAAAAGATAAAGGGCGCAGTACCCCCTCCCCCACTAAACGATCGATTTCCTTTTCAATCCTTTCTTTTAACGCGAATGGCACTGGTCAAGCTTTTAAGAATTTAGAAACAGTGTTAGGCTTAATTTGTATGTTCACAGGGTTCCCTTTATATGTACCAAGCCCTTCCCTGAAAACTGTATTATATTTATTAAGCACTTTATCAATATCTGTCATATCAATATCAATAACATTAATAGTATTTAAAGTAATATCTAATGCTTTAAACCAGTTTCGACCAATAAGATTTGGGCCAGTGCCCTTTGCTATAACAATATTCAAATTACACTTAATGTCTTTAAATTGCACTTGCACTGTAGCTTGTCCCATTACTTGTACCGGGCAGTTGTTAACTTATTGGGCAGTATATCTAGTACAGTTCTAGAGTGTAACTGCATCCATGTGTGTTCATTCAAAATTGAGAAAGCAGACCCAGAGTCCACCTCCATGATCACTGGCACACCATCCATTAGAAGTGTTATTCTATATACCGCCGGTACACGTGAAGTCAAACTGTCCAAGTTGTAAATGCCATTTAAATGTGTATCTAACTCTTGTGTATAATTCACATTGCCCCTACGGCTTTTCTTTTTAGCTGTGCAAATTTTTTCAATATTAAATCCCTGGAGATGGCTAAGTTAGTGCTGGTCACACTTTGCATCATGCGGACATCCCTCACTGCACTTTCAGATGATAGCATGGCATCCACTACATCCATATACTGTAAATTGTCTTTTTTTAGCAATCATACTGCAATTTCTTATCACTCATACCGCACGCAAGTCTGTTACGAAGCATACGTTCCAAGTCCATAAAATTGCACCCCGCACTTATTTTTCTAATATGTGCAATATATTCTGATACTGATTCATTCTCTTTTTGATCACGTTTATAAAATTGGAAAGACACCGAAATCTCGTTTGGTTTTGGACTATAATGCTTCCTAAGAATTGTTACAATTTCCGTGAATGTCACATCACTAGAGTTTTTACACGTAATTAATTCCAAATCAGTCTCATATACATTTGCACCACAAACCGTGCAAAAATTCGCCCTTTCAATGGAGTCTGAGACGATTCCATTTGCCTCAAAACAGTACATTAATCGTTCTATATAATTGTACCAATTATCACATTGTAAATTAAATTCGTGAAATTTCACAGATTTACATTCCATTGTTTCACTTTTTACACTATGTCGCCACTGTTAGATCCAATAAAACACCGTAATTTAGGTAATATGTGTATTGTGCTAGGTAGCAAAACTAATGTCAAACTAGTTGACTTAACTAACATTATTTCTTAACCATGTTATGCAAGTACCTACATTCATAACAATTTATCACAATCCATGATATATAACAAGTACTAAGATGGAATTCCTCATTTCCAGTAAAAGGGGTATCCAGTTCTTAACACTCACCATATGAAACACAGCAACATTAAGCTACTATTTTATGCAGGTATTCTGTGAGAGCATGGTTTTTCCCCAGTCGAGCCGACCCATTCCTGCTACAACTATACTACTAATATCACTGCAGCATGGCTCTACCACGTTTAAATGTAAAAACTTATGACAAACAAGTAAGATGAGAGATGGGTATTGTATCATATTTTTAATTTTCTTTAAAAGTAATTGTTTCCAAGCACTAATACTTAGTATATGAATCAAACAGTTGTCATTTAGAAGGGCTAACTTTGGGTAAGGGTAAAGGTGGGCTGGTGCAATTGTGTAGCATATATTCCCCTATGAGTTACTGTATGAGGAGGCATATGTTCAGCAGTGTACTTTTAATAGCTTGTAATGAATGAATGAATGAATTAAAATTAAACTTTTTAGACAGAGTTTGTGAACACCAACACTCCACAACAACTTTAGATTCCTATTCCAGATTTTCTTAAAACATTAAATATTTGATTAATCCATCTAGTGTTGAAGAGTCACTTAAATTCAAGTTCTTTAATAAAATTAATATTAAAAATAAAAACATACTGTTGAAGGCTAAAATCTCCAGAGCTTTTATCAATGCAGTTTGCATATTGGTTGAACTCAGCCAAACAAGACTTTTTCACTTTGCGGAAAAATTCCATTGTACAGGCAGTAACAGCCTTACCCTCATTGATACATTTTCGAGGATCATCCTCCTCAAAGCGACAGAGCATAAATTCCTGAAAAATAATACTAATGATACTAATTATCTCTATAAGTATATTTATAAGTTTTGATCCAGAATAAATAATTATCTTTAAAATCTTTACACATAAATCATAACCTACTTTTATCAATGGTTATGCAATCATAACTTAAGTTTATATGAAAATCTTCGGCTATTTTGACTTGGTACAAATGTACAACAAAAAAATATGATTAAAATTATAAAAATACTAACATTATTTGCTTGTTCACAATATTTTCCCAAGTGGAAAGACCCCGCTCTCAAAGAAGCTGTCGATAAATTCACCTCCTCTACAGTTAACTCCGACTCTTCTGGTAGGACAACGTCGAGAGTTACGACCATTTCTTTAAATTTGTAAGGTTATTTAATTAATGGAAATGTTGGTTTTATATAAAATCTATTTTTTCTTGCCACTAAAACAGTGGAAGAAAATCCTTATGATAACACTACTAAATTTCTGAGTCCAATGAAATAAAACGTTGGATAGATTACTACAATGTAAAATATAATGTAAAAAAGAGACAGCAATATATTTATTGACCTACTCTATGTTTATCTTAAACTTTTAGCATTATATTCGATTATATTTGACTAAAATTGACTTTGCTTGACATTGACAGATGATAGCTGTACATTGTGGAGTGTAGCGGTAAGGAGTACTGACTCTGTATAAAAAAGTGTCCATAGGAAAGCGCTAAATGAGGGTGGTACATTCTAAATTTTAAAGAACTTTTAATAATTTTTTATTGCACAGTCATACATCATAATTCTTTTTACAATAATTATCTTATGCTTTCAACATTTTTATTTTCAAAACCACTTTCAACGTATTTTACAACGATTTATCATATCCTGTAGATACTCGAGCGCTGTTGTGAAGAGTTTTTGAACTGTTATTTACTGCTTACAGATGGGACACATTTTCAACTATTCTCCTATGGGAGATTGCCCTCCTTACCTCCAAACTCCATGCTGTACATATATTTTTATGCATTTTCCCTTTTTCATTTTATGCAGTATGAGGTGCATTCTTTATATCATTAACGTGAAGACAAAACTTTGTATCTCTTTTTTTAAGAATATTGCACGCTTAAAGGCGAAGTCTCACTACTTGGCATACATAAAGTTTATATGGGGAAAGAGTGCAGAAATCTAAATTTTATTTATGTTTTAAACACTTTGAATTAAATAAATTATACATAATGTCTATGAAACGAAAAAGCGACAGTAAAAAGAGACAGACACATAAATTCATAAGATTTAACGTGGGAGAAAATGAGATTGGAAGCATTATAGCTCAATGCTCGCGAGAAAAAAGTAGTAAACGCTGCCGGAATGGCGTCGTCTACGCGTTTTGTTCAACAAGGTGCAAAAGTGTCGTGTGCCTATGGAATAAACAAGCAGTGAAGAACGGCCAAACCTCAACTTCGTAATAGGTAAAATTGATATAAATCTTTTTGTAATTAGTGAGTTCTATATATAAGGTTACATTTATTTACTATAAAATTAAATTTTCTTACATTTTGTGCCGAACTTGTAGCTTAAATTATAATATTAAATGAATCATTTGCCGTAAAGTATTTGTATTTTATATTTCATTCATTTGAAGATTTCACTTCTGTGGCGTGTGAGCTGCAGGCATGTTTTTTTTAAATTATTCTACTTTTAAATAAGAGATAAGTCACTTGCGTCCGTAGGCTTCGACCATTTAATCCTAGGCCCACCCTACACGTGTCCCCTGGGTGGTGCTTAATGAGCGACAAGCCGAAAGTACAGACTCGGCTCCTCACTGTGTGGTAGCGGTGTCAAATATATCACCTCACAGTTTCGCAACATGAGGCAACAAAGAAAAGAAATGGCCCCGAGTTTCCAGGCACTCCTTTAATGGGGTAGGAGTGCGAAGAATCTCCGGGAGGAAAACTGGCGACGAGGTTCGCCACCCGTCCCACTGTCTCCCGGAGAGGCCAAAAGTGAATTGCGGAAGCCCGTCTGGCTACGCTGAATGTATGTGGAGCAATGAATGATAAGATGTATGAAGCATGCGATATGATAAATAATAGAAGATTAGATGTGTTATCTGTAAATGAGACGAAACAGAATGGAAGGGATGTCACTTCTTATGGCATGTATACCGCGTACTGGTCTGGTACAGATGAGACCGAGCGGGCATGCCAGGGAGTCGGTATCATCCTTTCAGAAAGAATGACTCAATATATGAAAGAGTATGAGTGTGTAAGCCCGAGACTGCTATGGATACGAATGAAAGTGGACTTAAGGAAGTTGTTTGCTTCTATGTATATATATATATATATATATATATATATATATATATATATATATATATATATATATATATATATATATATATATATATATATATTCTATGTCTAAGCCCACTACTAACGAAATGTAAGGAAAATAAAAATTTTGTTATGTTAGGAGATTTTAATGGAAGGATTGGGGTAAAGAGGCTTGATTGTGAAAGGATATTGAGAACGTTTAGTGTTGAAAGTATAAATGAGAATGGTTAAAGCCTCCTCACCGTATGTGAGGAAAAGAATCTTTTTTGACGAACACTTTCTTTCGTCATAAGAAGATTCACATGTATACATGGGAAAAAGCTGATGTTAGGAGAAAAAAGAAAGAAAGAAAGAAAAAATATTTATTTTTGACACACACAAGGCACTAGAACTTCCGCAAGAACAATCAGTGTACGTGAACTCTATGAAAAAACATATATAATTAATTATAAAATAAATGATTAAAAAAATATGTATATAATATATGACAGGATACAAATTAAATACTTTATTATTAACAAGATACAGCGCGTGAAACTGTAGCAACATAATAACATCAGCAAAAAAAAAACAAACATAAAATGTACCTCTCAAATAGCCATCAAATATAGGACATGTTAGTATTAGTGTTAACCATTACTAGACTGACTTTTAAAGCTAGTAATAGAGCTTAGCTGCCTTGAAGGTGGTGGTATGCTATTCCATATTTTCGAGTCTGCATAGCGAAGTGCTCCCTTGAAAGATGCTGATTTGTGCTTTTCTACCGAAAGTTGCTACGAGCACTGTCTTCTATCACATTGCCTCCTTGTAGCAACCCAGCCGAGTTTATTGTACAAGTAAGACGGTTCTTGATGTTTTATGATGCCAGAAAGCAAGCACGGTAGATGCAATTTCTGTATTGACTTCATTTTAAGCGTGGTCACGCCACGCTTAGAATGAAGTCATTAAAAAACGGAGTGACGTGCCCCCGAAAAGGAACTGGAAAACAAAAACGGGCGCAAGCGTATTGAACGCGCTGAAAAAGCCGCTCCGTTCTGGCCAGTAGTCGTGGACCGTAAACAGCATCAGCATAATTAAGCTTGGATAAGACTAACGACTCGATCAGCTGTACACTCAATTCCTCCGACAAATATGGCCTAATTTTATCTTTTTTTTTAAATACTTTGAGCCGGTAGAAGCAATTTTTGACAGCTTCGGCAACATATTCCTCAAACCGTAAGCCCTCATAAAGCTTTGTATAGATCTCATAATTGTGGATGAAAGAATGAGGAGCGCAGTGGTAGATACAAGGGTTTAGTGGGGGTCTAACGTAGGGACGGATCATTACTTGGTTTTATGCCAAATTAATGGTCTTTTCAGACGTTGGCTATATTGGACATCTGTGCCTACCACTTCATTACAGCGTATTAGAATAGAGAGGTTACAAGATGAATGTGTGAAAAACAAGTACAAATGTAGACTGAAAGAAAATAAAAGTGGTTTGGATGGATTACATATGAATGAGTTAGACTTGACTAGTTGTACAGCCAGGGCGTGTTGCCAGTGATGACATACGGAACTGAGACGTGGTCCTTCACTGCTGGCCGTATGAGGACGCTCAAAATCGCTCAGCGAGCTATGGAGAGGGCTATGCCCGGAGTTTCTTTGCGTGATAAACTTAGAAATGAGGATATCCGCAGTAGAACCAGAGTGACCGACATAGCCCAACGGATTAGTAAGCTGAAGTGGCAATGGGCCGGCCATATAGCTCGAAGAACCGACAACCGTTGGGGAAAGAAGGTTCTCGAGTGGCAGCCTCGTACCGGTAGACGAAGTGTAGGGTGACCCCCCATTAGATGGAGTGACGACCTGGTAATACATGCAGGAAGTCGATGGATGCAGGTGGCTCAGGACCGTGCTTTGTGGCATACCTTGGGGGAGGCATATGTTCAGCATTGGACTTGTAAAGGGCTGTAATGATGATGATGATGATGAGTTAGACTTGGAGAATGTGTGGCATAATGTTAAGAAAGGTTTGGTGGATGGAGCTACCGAAGTATGTGGTGTAAGTAAAAGAACGAATGAAATGAATAATTAAACGTTATGGTGGGATGATGAGGTACGTATGTAAGTTGAAGCAAAAAAGAGAGCATGGCTAGATTTTTTTATTTTATTTTTTATTTTTATAGAATAAGGGTGACAAACGAGCACACAGTCCACCTGATGGTGGATGCAGTGGCCCATAGACACCTACATTAATCCTCGATTAAGAATTAAAACGCAGATGCGTTGTCACCCTGAGGACTAAGATGGAATGCCTCGATTCCAGTAAAAAAGGGTCTCCGGATCTCTACACTCACCATATGAAACACAACAGTATTAAGATGCTATTTTACGCTGTGAGATCGTGGTCCTTCCCCGGTCGAGCCGACCTATTCATGCTACAACCATAAGATAGCTGCAGCGTGGCTCTACCACGTATCAAATAATAGATATGCTAGCAACCAAGGCTGGTAATTCTGGCGGTTAGTTACACAGCCTATATACGTCCCACTCCTAGGCACAGGCCTCCTCTCATTTCTGAGAGGGTTTTAGGGCAAGGAAGTGTCCGTCGCGCTGCCCCAATGCGTGTTGGGGTACTTAACATGTCGAAATATTTTTTTTCTTATTTCTGAGATATGCAGCTTTCCTTACGTTTTCCTTCACCGCCGAGCACGTGGTAAATCAGCACTTAAAATTGCAATTAACAATTTCATTGGTGCCGGCCGGCGGAGAACCCGGTTTGCTCGCGCATTGTGAATATCTCTATTAGCTCTATTCTGGCGGCACCAATGATGATATTGAAAAAAAGGCAGTCTTTAGACGTCTAAATAGGAGAGTAAAAGAAGTTGTTGGAAGGAAAAGCTGATAAAAATGATAGAAGAATATCGGATAACTTCCAGGCAAATACTAAAATGTTCTGGAAACTCGTAAGAACTGCCAGGGGAAATTTAAAACAGCCTAGATTGAATGATATACGAGACGAGAATAGCTGTATTCTGAATGATGAAGTTTTGAGTTTAAAGAGATAGAAGGAACCTTGTTTAATTTATGCTGGGAACTAAAGCGGATACCGAAAGATTGGTGCAAATCCGTGATAGTCCCAATATATAAAGGAAAAGGGTCGCAGAACAGACTCTAAAAACTGCCATGGTATCAGGCTTCTTAGCATTGTCGGACAGTATGCTAAGGTAATAATTGAAAGAGTTATGAAAGAAACTGATGGAAAAATTTGGGATATGCAAGCAAGATTTAGAAAGTGAATGGGGCATACAGATCAAGAATTTTCCATGCCTATGATCGCGGAGAAGTTTTTGGCCAAAAATCAAAAAGTATTTTGTGAGTTCATGGACTTGGAAAAGGCTTATGACGGAGTGGACAGGTATTTGTTATGGCAAACACTGAACTCATTTGGGTTGAGCGCTGGATTTATACAGGCATTGAAGTCCCTTTATAAGGACTCCAGTGCTTGTGTCAGGATCAACGGGGTCTACTCGGACTGGTTTGGCATCCATAAAGGTGTCAGACAGGGCTGTGTGACTTCCCCGTGGCTGTTCAACCTATTTGTGGACAGTTGTTTGGAAAATTTGAAAGTTGAAGAATGTGGGTTAAGAATGGGTGAGGTAACCGTCAAATGCCTTTTGTACGCCGAAGATCAAGTTATACTTGCTAGTGCAAATGATGATTACATTATTGAACAGGTCGTTAAAAAAAAGGTGAACGAAAGTGAAAGCAAGTAAGACGAAAGTTATGGTTTTTGAGAGCGAAGAAAGTAGAAGGAGAGTTAGTCGAGTAAGTAGATGAGTTTGTGTATTTGGGATGCGTATTTAGCAGAGATGGTAGATATGATAATGATATAGAATGACGAGTGAACGCAGAAAATAGATTAAATGGGGCTCTACACTCTATTGTGGAAAGTCAGATATGTGAAAAAAGGCACGTATGGCAATTCATAATACTGTATTGATCCTTACTTTAACGTATGGTAGTGAAAGTTGGGTATGGAAGAAGAAGCATGAGAGTAGAATAAACGCAGTAGAAATGCGGTCGTTAAGGAGTATCTTAGGACTGAATCTGAGTAGTAGGGTGAGAAATTGTGTAATAAGAGAAGAGTGTGATGTGCAAGATGATGTTGTGACGAGGATTAAGAAAGGATTACTATTACTTCACTGGTTTGATCATGTAGAAAGAATGAACGAGCAAAGAGTGACAAAGCAAATTTATGTGGCAGAAGTGAACGGCAGAGTAGTCAGTAAGAGATGCCCTAAGCGAAAGTTTGTCGACCAAATTGGTGATCTATTGAAAAGGGGTTCAATTAAGAGTACCCATAACCAACGAGCATGTATGCGTAGGTATATGGATGTGGAAGAGGCGAGGAAGGTGTGTCAGGATCGTGCCAAATAGAAGTCTGTAGTTTCTGCCTACCCCTTTGGGTGACAGGCGTGAGTACTCATGTTAATGTTATGTTATCCTACTTTTAAGAATATCCATAGTTTAGTTTACTTATGTATTTGTAAAATAAATATAAAATTTATCAATTTTTTAAATATTTTTTTTTGGCTTTGGTGCTTGTTCTTTAAGCCATGTTTTCATTTCATTTCAAATCTACGTTTTAATAGATTTTTTTGCTCACATTATGTATCAGCGAAGCGAATATTTCACATTGCGAAGATTTTCGATGACGACAGTCACTCAGGTTCATAAGGCGCCTAAGCGATCATAATAAACTTCAGGTTTATATTGTTACGAGGTTGAGGTTCGTGACAATAAAAACTGCCGATTGAATAACCAAAATTAACACTTTAATTCACTTCACACTAATTAAAATTTAAAACAGTAATAATTAATCACACTGATTCACTTTATTTCGCTCCGAAGCTTCGCTTATCTCGCCAAATTCAATACTTCCCCGATCGCACCTTGCAGCGCCTATAAATACACATTGGCACCGAAACATCCAGAACATTCAAGTCAATACGCGCACCAATCGATAAGGCGCCGAAAGTTCGAGTGTCGGCTTCTAGAAGCTTAGTTCTTCGTTTCGACACCAGATGGCGCTGTCGGTTGAAAGATTAGTGTTGTCATTTTCTGGAAAGCTCCCCCCGCTCTCACTCCTGACACTACATGACGTCAACTTAGGCGCGCAACAATATTCAAGCACTTGTTTCGTCGTTTTCTCTATTAATTCACATGCGTAAACACAAAATCACATCATTTTTACGTATCAAAATGCACTTCAAACCATTACTTGAACGTAAAGCAGGAGCAACAATCCGTCCACAGTCAAGTTTACACCAAAACTCGTATTTATCTATTAATTCTGAAGGAAATAGAGAATATGTAATCACTACTTTGATATTCTATGGTCAAACTAAGGTTCTTGAGCAAGGAGTGCAGAGGTAAAGAGAAACGTCTTACATGGAGAATAGTTGAAAAAGTGGCCGTCCGTCCGTCTGTAAGCAGTAAATAACAGTTCAAAAACTTTCCACAACAGTGCTAGAATAGCTAGGCAGTGATGCACAGACTTATTAAGACTAGGGGCCACTCGGGCAAATTATGAACTGATAGCGGGCCGCCAGAAGTATAGGTAATTAAAGACCATAAAGAATTGATAATAACGTATTAAAATTAAAAAAGAATTTATTAATTTGAAGCGTGGCACTGCATACTGCTTTCAATCTTTTTTATATTTGGCTCAAATTTACTTCTAGCAACACGTAAAACTGCTTCCAAACTTTCATTTGCAAAGCGGTTTCGATTTTTTGTTTTATTATTATTTAGTATTGAAAAGGTTTGTTCATATATATAGGTAGAACCAAATAAGCTGGCACATTTCAGGCGTTTATGCGCAACTCTTTGTACGTATTTTTATCAATGCAGCGGTAAAAGTTCAGCAAGTCTCCTTCGTTGAATTTGTTGCGTAAATCTTGGTCGTTTCAAATGTCCAAAATTTCTAATTGCATTGACTCTGGCGCATTTTCAACTGAAATCGTGAAAGGATTGCTGAATATGTCCAACAGAGGTTTCAATTTTTTAAACTCCGAAAATCTGTCTTGAAAAGATTGAATAAAAATATCTAGCTTTTCTACATAACTGAAATTAATCGCAGTTTTGTTGAATTTTTCAGCCATTTTCCTATAATTCGGAAAATGATTGTAATTTCCAGATTTCAATTGCGATCTGAAAAGTGTCAGCTTGCATTGAAAGGATGATACATGAGCGTAGAGCTTGATTTTTGCCTTGAAGCCGTGTGTTCAAGACATTCAAATGATTTGTAATATCAACTAAAAACCCAATTCACACAACCAATCAGGATTTTTAAGTTCCGGGATATCCCTTTGCTTTTCCGCCAGAAATATTCCCATTTTTTTTATTAAATTTAGAAATCGTTCCAGTGTCAATCCACGACTAGCCACCTTACTTCTGTATAATACAGTTAATGTCCATATTCGCTTTCGATATCATCAAGGAATTCTTTGAATTGCCTGTGATTAAGTCCTCGTGATTTAATGAAATTTACGGTCGAAACTACCACTTTCATGACATTTTGAAATTCAATTTTTTTAGAACAGAGGGCTTCTTGGTGTATAATGCAGTGAAACTGCATGAGATCTTCAGCGTTTATGTTTTAAGCTATTGCATAGCTTCTATCGCGGGCCTTGAGCGCGGGGACCGAATCCAGAAATTTATTCCGTAACGAAAAAACCTCACGCTCCCAACTCCGACGGGCACGGAGGTGTGGCTTGAAGGCCGTGCATTGTCTAACGATGGTCTAACGTCGTTTCTTTTCGGCAGTCTTCGACACGGTGTTTGTGTATAAAGTGTTTTGAATATGAATGAACAAAGTGCATTTATTATTAACGAAGAAAGTCACGTAAAAATCGTGAAATAAAATGAGTGAGTACTCTACATACATACATTTTATTATTATCACAAATGCAGTACTAATTTTGAATTGAAAATATAATACTGCTATAAAGATAACCTAAATTTTTGATATTAAAATGAGTGATATTAAAAGTAGCCCTCTTTATATACACACAAACACACACACGCGTATAGTTTAAATTCTCAATTTAGATTCTCAATATATATATTAGAGATGGGCCGAAATTCGGTACAAGAAAAATAATACCTACTTGCACTTATTTTAAGTGAAATATAAGGTGCTTCTAAACTACAATATGCCATTGCTGCAACTGGTGGTTCTACTCATGATACTGTACCACTTTCCCCAAGGAACCCATAGTCAATTCTCAAAAAAAAATTGCACTTTGCATGGAAATCGGTCAGCTGATTGGCCAAGTCTCCATACAAACAACCGTGGCATATATTTTAGAAGCACCTTATATAACAACATTAGATACTGTAAAATAAAAGATATTATTTTTACTGACTCATGGTCAATTATTTATTTATTTATTTCGGAACATTGTAAATGTAAACCTTATATTAAATCAGTTCCTATCTTATCATTAATCTTAATCTTAGTTCTTAACCTTAATCTTAGTTAATTAGTTATTAATCTTAGAAATCCCTGCCTAATTAATAATTAGCCATATTACAAAAATGAAATAAACTTTGTATTGTCCTAGTAAACATCTGGATAGGAGTCCGTAAATTAAATAAAAAAATAATGTTTTTGTTTCAACATTCATTAACCTCAAGTATTTTTATTACAATTAAAGGGTATTTGTTTTCAACAATCATATTAAACCAACTTTTCTTATCTATCTAATCATATTTAAAATTTACCAGCGTCAGGTTATGGTGCAAAAACACCAAAGATCTGCCTTATCTGGCAGAAGTTTGTTACGTTTTTTTTCGTAGGTATATGATTCCTGCGGTGTGCGGGCGGGGTATTTGAAGTAAATGCGTAAACAAGTCACGACGTGTCGCTCTCGAGAAAGCGTGCGAAAATGAACCGAAGTTCGGCCGAAGTTCGGATTCGGTTCAAATCACATTCGGCCCATCTCTAATATATATATATATATATATATATATATATATATATATATATATATATATATATATATATATATATATATATATATATCTCACAATATTGATTCTACGTCCTTTCATTTCGCATTATTGTAGCGTCCACCACTTGTAAGCAATTTTAATACATTATGACTGCGAATATTGGTCCATTAAACAATTTCAAAGATAGTGTTTAACTAATTTCTTTGAAAATTTACCATATGTGGATATACAAATATTCGTATATTGCCAGACGGAGGGAAACCAATCAGGACTCCCTTCCATATTACAAATTATCCAGAATCCCCGTAATATACATAGTTTTTAATTCATTCTCCTGCTTAAGGTGACACTAGTCGACATTATTTCCATAGAAATTTCGGAGGGGTTTTACTCCGCTGTTTGACAGTGTACATCAACAGTACATACAAGTGACAGTTAAACATGTTATCGTTTTGTCTCATTATTAATTTTGTCTGTACGGAAACGGAATAGTAAAATAAAAAGTCATTAAAAAGTTACGAGCTATCAAAGATTCGTTTTTATTGCCAATTTTAACACAACTTTGGGCGTAAATTAGTAATAAAAGCAATGTAAAATTTCCAAGACGAAGTCGGTACCGACACAGATCAATTATCGAAGAATTAAATAAATTTTATTTGTAATTGATTTATGCAGTGGTTTTTTCATAAAATCCCTTCTTCCAAAGGCCTTTTCGTATTTTTTACGCGCGCGTGTTTATATGAATTATCGTGCATCTCACTGAATAATGTTTCCCCCGGTGCGGTGCGGGAGGACGACACTTACACACACATGCATGCGCGGTGACGCGCGCTTATGCTAGTTTTATTCGACTCAGTCAGCTGCGGCCTGTGACGTTCGTATGACTATAGCTATACCTGCGCTCTAAATTACTACGCTACATTGACCCCTGCTTGAACTTTGGATTTCGATACTACTCTGTTTGGCATAGAAATTGATATTATTGAAAGAGACGATGCGTTTTGGACGGCAGACAAAATTTTAAAATTAGATAGCTTTTATCAGAAATGTGTTTTGCCGGAGCTGATAGATCCCCGTTACCCTCGCAAACTACAATTTAGAGATCGAATGTAAATCAAATTGATATAAGCACAGACAAAAATAGCGGAATATAAATAAAATTTTGAAAAAAAAAGATCTCAAAATTTTATTAATGTTCCGTTAATTTTATCTGCACTTACCTATGTCAATTTGATTTACATTCGATTATAATTATATTCTCAGACGTGCAGGTTTCCTCAATATGTTTTCCTTCACCGCCGAGCACGTGGTAAATCAGCACAATTGCAATTAACAATTTCATTGGTGCCGGCGGGGATCGAACTCGGGTCTGAGAAATTAAAAAATATATATTTCGAAGACATGTGAAGTTCGTCAACACGCATTGAGGCAGCGTGGCGGACATTTCCTTGCCTTAAAACCCTCTCAGAAATTAGAGGAGGCCTGTGCCCAGCAGTGGGACGTATATAGGCTGTAACTTTACTTTTTTTACTTTTATAAATATATTATTTTACCGACGAAAATTTTAAAGAAAAATAGAAAATAAGCAACCAACAACCTCCTAGGTCCCTAGGTGACTTGCAAGATGTCAGTGTAACAAAACAAAACGGCCCAGAAAAACAGACTTTCCAACTAATAGCTAAATCAGCACGCAACAATTTAATTGGGGCCAGTGGGGATCTAACCCGGGTTGCTCCCGTACTGTGATACCTATAACGAGCGCTAACCATGTGAGCAACCACGGCTCTCAACGACATCGTTCCGGTCGTGTACAGCGCTGAAGATAGCAGAGTAAAAAATTAGAGATTGTGGTGTTTGAAATTTGTTATCTATGAGAGTGAATTTTATCTGTGTACTCTGTAACAAATAACTATATAGGAAAAAAATCTGAAAATGACATTTCGCCACTTTTGTTTGTGTAATGGTTAGGAACTCGATCAAAAATTTGATAATTTCTCCGTTTTTATACGTTATTTCTAATGTTATTTTACATCAAATTAATTGTGAAGATATTTTCTTTAGGAAATATGTATCATTACGACGATTCAAAAACGTTTACATATAATAATTTACCTCGAAATTCACTATACGCGATTATCGTTTATTGATTATACGTTGTTTAAAAAGTATTCTTATCAGTTTTTTGTGTTAAATGGATGCTAAATATAAAAGAATGCTTCAGTATTGATAGCAATTTATTAACGAAATATCTGTTGAGATGTGTCTAGAAATTATTAATACTTATTTTTATTTATTTATTAAAATAATAAATAAATAAAAATAAGTATACATTTATCTATATTGAGTACTAGTTGTTCCCCGCGATCTCACCCGCGTGGAATATGGATTTCATGGGTTTTAATTTTTTTGCGCGGAACCCTAATTCTTTTTCTAAAAAAAAAAGTAGTTCAAGTTATTCCTTATATCATCAGCTATCTGCCAGTGAAAGTCCCGTCAAAATAGATCCAGCTGTTTCGGAGATTAGCTGGAACAAACAGACAGATAGACAGACAGACCGACAGACAGATAAAAATTTTAAAAATTGTGTTTTTGTTACTAGTACTCTCGTATGCATTTAATAAAAAGCTGTTGTTTCAACATTACAAACAGACACTTCAATTTTATTTATTTGTAGATATAGATATAAGATATTATTCATATTGGTGTCATTTTAAAGGGAATATCATGTACTATTATAATAATAAAATAATTGTCTCCAGTAAATATTATACTTTTCTTGTAAAACTCGAAATAAAAAATAAATACGATTTATTTTTATATTCCCGTATGCTTTATTTTCATCCTTTATTTTTTATTTGACCAATTTTCTTTTAATAAAATTAAATTCTGAATTCGTTGAGCTTTTTGAGAATATTTTTATTTGAATGTTAGGTAGGTACATATATTAGTTTTTCAGTAGTAATCGTTTTTGTTGCGACAGTCTCGCGCGGTCGTAAAAAAAGTTACTGGGCGGACAGGTGGGACGAGAATCACTTGCGCGGCGCTTGAAGGCCGTGCATTAGACGTGGGCGTTATTTCACGTCACTAGATACAGTAACTGGCTACGCGGCATGTAACCGAATCACTAGTTTCGAGTCATGTTACAAGTAGTGATTTTTGTAAATGCGTGATTATGATTACTGTTAACCGTGATTATTGCGGGAGTCGACTGTCGGCCGGTCAAACGCAAAGAGCACATGTGGCATACAACAATAAACAAAACAGCGTTTGTAACAGTATTATTGTACTTTTAATTTTCATACGTAAGACTATTTACATAGACAGTAAAATAGAGTAATCTCTGTTTGTAAGTAATTTCAACGGTCGATTCCGGGAAGCGGGAGTCACATTGAACTTAAGTAAAATAATTTTTAAAACATTTTTGACGGAGTCATGAACTCGTTTATTCATAAAATCAAAATAAAACTAAAAATATATACAAAAAATTTCAATGTTTATAATATTATAAAACTTAAAAACTGTGTGTAAATAGCCAAATAAACAAACAAATTAATTGTACAGTGTAAATAAAAGTGCAAAAACAAATGATAGTGAAAACGTTGAAAAAGTGTAAATAAACTGTAAATATCAATAATCATTGTATAAACAATCAAAATGACTTGTCTGCATTAATAATTTTATGAAAATCTTAGTGTCATAGTAAACGCAAATCAATCATAAATACATTTAATGCAGTCAGTCCTAAACCTGAATAAAGTATGAAGGGAAGTTAATTTATTGATTTAACAGTATACAGTTACTGTATAGCTACAAGTACAGATTGTGATTAAATTTGTTTTCGTTTCGTGTGTAACTGTATACTTGGTGGTGATATTTATGCAAACAATCACAGTAGCCGAACAAAAATAGCCAGTTACAAAAATCACTAGTTTTGAAACATGTGACGCCGACCAAGTCACTGGTTCCGTTACGTTTCTTGAAAATGACGTAACGACCCACGTCTACCGTGCATTATCTAACGTCGTTTCTTTTCGGCAGTCTTCGACACGGTGTTTGTGTGCTGCGTGCAACTAAACGTATAGTACGACTCTACGAAGCTCGCACGAATCGAGACGAGCTGCTCCGAAATCGGACGAATACATAAGCAGCTGTTTATGAGAAAGTATATAGGTGTATAGGTATGTAAGTACAACAGTGAATAGCTGTACTTGTAAAATTTGTGTATAAAGTGTTTTGAATATGAATGAACAAAGTGCATTTATTATTTATTTATTTAATAAAAGAAAAAAAATTGTTTTCTTATCGGTCACCACGCTCAAAAAGTGTAACTTGAATTAAAATCAAAGAAAAAGAAATACTGCATAAATAAAATAAATAAATAATTATAATTGCATAAGTTGATACAAAATGCTATGCAATAGCTTTACCGCGGCAGTCCCCGAGTGCCACACGTCTTTTTTTTTCTTGCAGATGCTTTTTCAGCAAAGTAACTAGCCCAGAATTGACACCAATCATCGAAGGAGCACCGTCAGTCGCAACTCCCAATAATTTTGATAAGTCCAAATCAGTTTTTGAACACTCATCCAAAAGTATATTGAGTATATCAACTCCTCTGGTTTGACCTTGCAATGAACACATTCCTAACAACTCTTCTAAAACTTCAAAATCTTGAGTAACACCTCGTATGAATATCAGAAGTTGAGCTGTGGAACTAATATCAGTAGATTCGTCAAGTGCTAATGAAAAAAATTCAATGATCTTAGTTAGGTCTGGCTAGGATTAACACAGCACCTAGAAACAATTACATTACCTACTTAAATTACCCATCCTTTTTTAAATTACCAAAAATAATTGATTAAATAGGTAGGGAAACACTTATTAATAACTGAGTTTTACTTACGATTTCACAACACGATTGTACACGGCACTTGACGGGAAATCTACGTTGAATGTGGATCAAAATATATGATACCGGCTATTCGAGTTAAAATCTACACTAGAACTATTGACACTTCACTCAAATTAAAACCGAACTGTCAGTCGCTGCGGTTAGCGTGGCTTTTAAACCGCGTGTATAGAGTCGAAAACTGTCTGGAGTATCACGAAACCGACTCTGGAAGCTTCGTGTATCTACCTACGCGAACAATTGGGAATTCGGGACTATTGCTATCTCGCTTGCTCTAACAATATAACCCGTGATAAGCCGCCACCGCGCTGCCGTCGTCACCACGCCGCCGGCTGCGGCGGTTCCTCAAGAAAACGAATTTAACCGAGATCAGCACGAACATTACCGACCGCTTTTACCGACGCATGTGCACGGCGCACCGATAAGCACACTTAAGAGCGCGCGCTTGAGATTCTTTAAGAAGCTTATTTTTTTTTGGTTTTATTCTGGAATATAATTCAATATTTTTCGAATGTACGAGAGCATTATTTTTGCTGTCGGCGGGCCACCAGTATTCGACCGGCGGGCCGCGGACTGTGCATCTACGTACTAGAGGGTATGAAATAAACTTAACAGTTGTCGACGGAGTGAAGCGTGCTGAGTTGAGGAATTTAATATTTGTGGAGACTAGAGTAGTTGATAAAACCGCAGTAATTAAGATCTCAACTACTCACGTTGTCTAAAATAATTTAGTAAATATAACCCAGAAAAGGCAACGTGAAACACGTTGAGAGTGATTTTAAAAATAACAATTTTGATAACGATAAAGTAGTTATTATAAAAAAGAATTAAGGTGAAAATTGGTGCAATAAAAAGTTCTTAAAAATTTACCCTCTAGACACAGTGGCGCCACCCTTATTTAACGCTTTCTACGGTCACTTTTTAATACACAGAGATGGTTCTCCCTTCCTCTACACTCCATGTTTTTGAGTAAAATGCGTAAGCATCATATAGTCTGTGAGTCAAATTAAAGGTATAGTGATTATATATTCATAGTGATTATATATTCTTTGGGTCAAACAGTAACAATGGAGTGTAGAATATAAGGAGTACCAACTCCCATAGTAGAATACTTGAAAAAGTGGCACATCTGTTAGCAGTAAATAACAGCTCAAAAACTCTCCACAACAGCGCTGGAGTAGCTACTGGGAGGAAATGAACTTAGCAGTTGTTGACGGTTTGAAGTGTGCTGCTAAACTGCTCAGTAGCTCTAAAATCTAAAATAATTTTATTTAGCAAATATAACCTTGAAAAAGTCGTCTATCCCACTAATATTTTTCGGCACGTTCTTTAAAATTTAGCCCGTAGCTATAGTGGCGCCACCCTTATTTAACTGTTTTCTGTGGGCACTTTTTAATGCACAGTCCGTACTCCTTACTTCTACACTCCACAACTCCATAAGTGGTACAGTGAAGAGATTATCACCAAAGAAAATAATGTTGCCTACAAATACTTATAGTTCATAAAAGCTTGATCTCTGCGACAGCTGTCAGTAAAATCACGCCTATGAAGTCCTGAATTTCTTAGTAGTACAGTCAGTACCTGTCAATGTCATACTTTATGGGCATGCCGGCCTAATTATGAAAAAAATTACATGCCCATAAAGTATGGCATTGACAGGTACTGTCTGTACGTGGACAGAGAATATAGGATTCTCTGTCTAGGTGTCTTCACTACTAAGAAATTCAGGACTTCATAGGCGTGATTTTTACTGACAGCTGTCGCAAAGATCAAGCTATCTTTTATGAACCATAGAGTATTTATAAGCAAGTTATAGAGCGCGCGTTAGCGAGTGTGAACAGTAAGCACGGGTACAAAAAATCTCGAAATAGGAGGGATGATGCTATTAGCAATGGTGCAAAGTTAGGCGATTTTTCGCTTTTTAGGCTATCTCCAAGGGTGTCGGGGCGACTAAAATTTGTGATTGGCGACTGGTCGCAATTTAGGCTAATTCGGAAAAAATTAAGAGCTATTTTGACTATGGAATTCTCTCTTCTTAAGTAAGTCTCTTAGGATACATAATAAAAATGGGTGTCATGAAATTTTGACACACAAATTTCAAAGAAAACTAAATTTGAAGGTTAGAAGACTTAATAAAAAGACCTCTTTTTCTTAGGTCATTGTGAATTCATTCAATTCAGTTAACCTTAATACTCATATATGTAAAATATAAACTTATGTGCGTAGTAACTTATTTACAAAATTATTTAGCGTGTCAACTAATGGTGTAGCGTGCGGCCGAGGTGACACAGCACGCCATTAAGACACATTTTTCAATAACATGATTTCTTTCGTAATAATTATAATAATGTTGCGCGCCTAAGTTGACAATATAAATATAGTATTTTATTAGAAGTTAAGATTTTTTGTACTTCTAATGCATATTGATTAATGCCTAAAATAAAACTTTTGAATCACTTTTTTATATGAATATAATAAAGACAATATCCAAATATCCAATCCAATCCCAATTGGGAGCCCAACAAAAAAAGTTTTATTTGTTTCATCCATTTAGTGCTTCGTACATTTTTAAAAGCAACGGTGGACTGTGCAAGCTGGTTGGAGGTGCAATACCAGAGCTTAAATTTGGTACTCCAAAGACTTCTCAGCGCCGCCACATCACCTCCTTGCTCAGACCGGAGGTCGATAGTGCAGTTTAGTTGTCGACGTATGTGCAAGTGCCAGGAATTGCCTTATAGTCTGCGGTGAGGAAGGCAGGTAATCTACGAGAGTGCCGTCAAGCAGAGGTATGCAGTAAGGCTCAGAGCCGTGCCTAACACAGCGCAGAGAGTAGCGAATTGGTTGGATGACAAAGATTGAATCTGAAGTTTGCGAAGGTCATTGTTGTGTGTTCAATACGCGTTGGGTGGTCACCACAGTGGCCGTGAAGGAAAAGGAGTAATCTCCGGCTGGGCAAGATAGTCAGCTCGGAAACCGGCCAACGCTCTGCATGTTATTTCGGAGCTGCTATATATAGTGTAGTAGCTTCGGAACTTTGGCGCCCCGTCTTTGCCCACGCAAACCCCAAAATTATTAATGAACTCCAAATAGTTCAAAACCTTTTCTGTCGTCGAGCTGCGGACGCACCTTGGTACGTCCGTAATGCCGACCTTCATCGGGACCTAGAGCTCCCAACAATTCAACAATTTCTCAAAAAACTCTCTGAGAACTTCTTCAAAGCCTCAGAGTCGCATCCAAACCATTTAATTCGTGAGGCAGCTGCTTATGCAGCCCCACCCCCCTCTCGCTATCGAGTCCGCAGGCTGAGAAACTCTCTCTCGGACCCGCCTAATAAACTGACAAACGACCTGAACTGCCTCCTGGCGGCTCAGGTCAATTCTAATTAAATTAATTATTATTATATTAACTAATATTATTTTGCCTTCGTAGGCACTCCCTCAGCGGCTCTTAGCCGCCTGCGCCCTCTTTTCCCAAAAGAGGGTCGCTCATGATAAGGCACAATACAGCTTAATCAGCCAGTTGCCTGGCCCCAAAGGCGGTTTTTAGAGGGTATCACTTAGGGTCCCCGCTAGGACAGTGAGTCCCTCATAACCACGATAGACCGGCTATCGTGGTATGCGTAATGCATTTTCCGCCTCCCTACGTATAGGGTAGCCCTTTAATTGCTTCGGGCGCAAAAAAAAAAAGGAACTTTGGTAGCATGATTTAGGCTTCGGTGCGGTTCACTTGTGGCGCTACGACAGCGCCGCCATAAGTTAAGTGTTGTACATTTGTTGTTAATTTATAATAAATATTACGTGTCTTAGAGCTTAACCACACTTTTAGAAAGAATTACAATTTTTGTTACAATTTTTATAGGCCTGTACCTGTATTTCTTTAGGAAATCTTATTTTTTTACAAAAATAAATGGATGGTCACTGTTGCGAAAGCTTTTATTTAATGACTAGTTTATACTTTACATTACAAATATTTTCTTGCGGAGGGTCTTAGTTGTTATATAATCAATCATCTTTAATAATTTATCACTTAATTTTTTAAATGTTATTTCATGTTTTCTAAATGCTTATTAAATGCAGCTTCTAGTGGCTCTTGGCTATATTTAGTTTGGTCATCACCTGAAAAATTTGCGGTATTAAAAATTATGTTGTAAATAATTACATCTATAGAAGAAAGCTTTAACGTATATTTAAGATATTGCCATAAACGATAGTAAATGAAATACTGATTCCGAACAAAAAGTCAATAAATTCAAGTCTGCTATCCAATTTCTCCGCGCTTTCTGCTGTGAAATTTCCAGCAATGATAAAATCATCCACCAGGCGGGACATGTTTCATTAATGTTACGTGAAAACCAAAGATATTAAGATACTCTAAACTACATTTCAGGTAACGCTGAAACCAAGGCCCAACTTATTATAAAACTCAACTTATTGCATATTATTACATTTACATAAGCATCTAAAATCATTTGTAACCAACGGTAACACGGATTGTTGAAAAAGAAATACATGTCAAGAAATTGATCATAGTTTTGGCGTCACATGAAATGTTTTTGGAGTGAAAACTTCTTTAGCGGCGTTGTACACTTTTTTGTAATGGGTAAAATATGTTAAACTCGCATCAGGACACGTGACCCTGATCGAAAATGCGTAAGACGGATGGAGAGAAAGAGACGGCCGGCGTGGCGTAGGAGAGGAAGTATCCTACTCTCTTTCTACGGCGCGGCGAAATGTACATATACCTGTGCCTGCTGTGTCGTTTAGTTGTGTACGATAGCGCAATAAATAAATATTGTATTCTACCACATAAATGATAGTACTTTTATACTGATAATTAAAGCAATTCGTGCAACATTATTCCCTAACCATTCCAAAATATCAAAAATGCACAACGTTAACATTAAAGTTTTCACTTCTGCCGGCACTCCCGGAGTGCAACCCGTCGTTTTTGTTTTTTATAAAACAGGTGTGACAAACGAGCACACAGTTCACCTGATGGTAAGTGGATGCTGTTGCCCATAGACATCTACATTTATCCTCGATTAAAAATCAAAATGTAAATGCATAGTCACCCCTGAGGACAAGGATGGAATGCCTCGTTTCCAGTAAAAAAGGGTCTCCGGACCTCTACACTCACCATACAATACAATCCTTCCCCGGTCTTTCCATGCTCTACCACGTATAAAAACGTACGTTGTGTTCTGTCTACCTTTTTAGTTTTGAGTGACCATTGTATCGCCTATGTCAGAAGTAAGTATCTTTGCAGAGTTAGATTCACGAGGAAATCCAAATATCTCGTCTTAAAATGTTATTGTTGCACTAGAAAACGTAACATAATTAACACACTTTGAGAAAGTAGTTTGTTCAGAATCGTTTACTGAATCGATTCCTGTCATTTTTAATATAGGTAACTTTTTATCTCAAAAATAATTAAAACTACGTAAATTACAGTCACGCTAAATCTGTGCATTCAAAACAAACTGAAATGGACCGTAATTTAAGGCAATAAGACTTTTAAGAGTGCAGTTTTATTTGTATTATTACTAATTCTGTCATTCAATAAAAATAAAGAAAAATGAACTTTATTTTAATCACATTAAAGTCTTTGCGTTCGTGGATTTGTACTGTGACCACAACATTCTTCCGGAATTAGTATAACTAATTTGATTAATAATCAGTGCATAAAAATGTTTAACTAAATATTCAGTGTATGTATTATGATTATAACATAATATACTAATTGGCGTGTCTGAGGGTGTACGTTAACTATTACATATTATATATCTTGTCTAAAAAATTATTTGTCACTCGTCGGGACTAAGGTGAAGTTATTTGGCAGATAGAACGTCATCTCGCAGAGATGATGATTTATAATGCATCTTTTCATCATCAATGAAAAGATGCATTATAAATAAAAATAGCACTCTATTTTGTACAAGCTATAATTTCTAAAGGCTTACCTTCATAGAATTCAAAACTTTCAGACGGCAATTGGTAGAATTTTGGAATGTCATATCTATTTGCCTGTAAACAAATTTTGTTAAAATACTTTAGATTTTCTTATGAATGATTAAATAATTTATTAATATTATTTTAATTTGGGCAATATGTCGCAGAAGAGTACTAATAACACTAATTAAAAAAGGTCGTGGGTTCGAATCCGTCATTCGGCTACTGGCGTGAACCACTCGTAACACAAGCAATTTAAGCTTACCACGAGTGGTTAAGGGGAATATTAGTAATGTTTATAGCATTGTTAATATTCTTTTTATAAATAAATAAAAATTACATCGTTTTACGAAGGAAATGTTTATTATGATGTACGGTTAAAAGTGGGACAGTTGTTTTTTACATTTGACAATAACTTGGTTAACTGCTTTAAACCCGTAGTTCTGTGTTTCTGTCCCGTAAGTCTGAGTTTAATATTTGTCAATAATAAAATTCATGTTGCGTAGAGTTTTATGGTTTTGTTTTTTCAGGTCTGATTAAAAACCGGAGAGAATGTTTGTATTTACTGCATACGAATATTTGTTCCGAGCGGAAATCCAAATTGCCTCAGTATCGCTGTCAAATGCGACTGCTATCCAGGCCATCATTTCCATTTAGTCTATATTACAATATTTAAAAAAAAATAGGTACTTTTACTAAATAAACATATGATGATAATAAGTAAAAAAAGCCATCGTACCGAATAATAGTTCCTTCGGCCCATGCGTGGGATATTTTTACTTGGGATTGTTTTTATAACGTAACCCATTGCACTTTGGTCGAATAATCCTTCTGCCTCGTTACTTCTCCCAACTCTAGGTACATTGTTTGGTTTTATAAATGAACTTTCAACTACGACATAAAATAAAAAGATCAAAGCAAACACAACTGAATATTTGGCGCTCATTGTTTAAGTTTTGAACTAGATAGATAGTACTAGTAACTTATTCAACGACTTGTGAAGAATTGTGAGCACATTCGAATTTTTACTTCTTTTATACCAAACGGTTTCGATTAATCCCCCATTTTAAAAAGATAATATCGATACCCGTATCCCGTGGTCAGAATACATAATCACAAGATTACTATCGGAGATCTTGTTGATGAGCTTTAATTAAATTTGTATTAACACATAAAACTGAAAACATAGATATACTTAAATTTTTGCTTTATTATTCCCCAATCCGTCGATTGACCTCTCGGTCGAAGTTGAACTTACTTAGTCGGACTATTTGATCCAGGTAACGTACTCGTCAACAGCTTCGAGCTTAGTGCTCCCAACAACTACATGGACAAATAGACTAGGTAAGTCCAACTTCGACTGAGAGGTCAATCGACGGATTCAACCCGGCTGGGCAGCGTTCGGGAAGTTACGGCACATCTTCTCGTCAGGTATACCTCAAAACCTGAAAACTAGATTGTACAGTGCGTGTTGCCAGTGATGACTTACGGATCTGAGACGTGGTCCTTCACTGCTGGCCGTATGAGGTCGCTCAAGGTCGCTCAGCGAGCTATGGGGAAGGCTATGCTCGGGGTTTTTCTGCGTGATAAACTTAGAAATGAGCATATTCGCGGTAGTAGAACCAGAGTGACCGACATAGCCCAACGGATTAGTAAGCTGAAGTGGCAATGGGCCGGCCATATAGCTCGAAGAACCGACAATTGATGGGGAAAAGGCTGTCGAGTGGCAGCCTGATACCGGTAGGCGAAGTGTAGGGTGACCCCCCACTAGATGGAGTGACGACCTGGTAAGATATGCAGGATGTCGATGGATGCAGCTGGGTCAGGACCGTGCTTTGTGGCGTTACTTGGGGTTGCCTTATGTTCAGCAGTGGACTTGTGAAGGGCTGCTATGATGATGATGATGATGATGATTAATAAATACAACTACTTTCAGTGAATATGATAATTATGATGCCATGATCATCAGCTGCGCTGGAGGTTGTCGTCCCGAAAATTTTATCTGTTTAATGTGACAATGGAACAGTTACGGATAAAGATGATGAGAAGAGGGAAAACAAAGAGAAGTTCGATGTCTGAGACATAACAACAATCAAGAAAATAATGTTTTTTAAAATTGCCTTCGTACGGGAGAACCTCGCGATCTCGGGATTTTAAATGTTTAAGTTCTGTGAGAGCTGTAATGATGATGATTCCCCAAAGCCCAAAGGTATAGCAGTAATATTGATGTTACATTACCTAAATTGATATTCTACGAGTAACGCTGCTGCCTGCTGTTTGCTTTCACGAAATACTCGGCAATAGTGATCTAATACAAGAGAAAAGATGTTATGAATCTTCATAAATGATATTGTTAACTTTACTTAACACGCTAAAAATTCAATGGTAAATATGTGAATTTAGTCATGTACATTTCCGCAAGCATAGAAAATAGCTTAAATTGTACCTATCCCTAAAAATTAACAACTCATTATGTTTAAAGATTCACGTCCTATATGTACCCTCCTACATTACAATTTATATATTATGTTGTAATATACTGCCTCTATTAGACATTTAAGATTATTATCGGCAAAAAAAATCAAACGATGATGAAGTAAATAATACCATCTTTCTTCTTGTCTAAACTAGCTTTCTATGTTGGTAAAATAGTTTGCCAAGCAAATATCCTAGTTCTCAGTCACACGAGTAACTTCATAATTAAAAGAAGAACCTGAACGGCTAGAAGAGTCTCCTGAAGTTCCATTTTGGGTCCCATTATTTTGAGTTTGTATACCATTGAGATGCTTAAAATACTGTTAAGAAACAAAATAAACAGAATAAAGAACACATATTACAGTTTGCAGTTAGCGAAATATTATACAAGTATATAAAATACTTAACATATTGCGCGGTATATGATGAATAGCCCGGTAGGCTACATAAATGCATTTCCGATAACAACTAAAAATTATAAAAAAATCCTGCAGTTGCTAACCATCTACCAGTTACCCGTTAGGTGCGGCAACTATGGAGAAATCCCCTGTACGAGACAATATATAGGGGAGGCCTATTATAGGCTGTAATGCTGCAGTTACAACCTATTAAATAAACAATATGTTTTATTGCATAATTTCGAAATAAATTATTACTAAGTATATAAAATCTTCTTCTTCTATGCCACATTTAATAAAAATTTAAATTGCAGACGCCTGCATAATGTATATTTTTGTGGCGTCATATTGATGGTGGCGGGGTAGAATTGAGGGTAGATCGGGAACCCCCACTCGTTTGTACAGTATAAAGTTCAGTGTATGTGCTGAGCGGATTAGTAAGCTGAAGTGGCAATGGGTCGGCCATATAGCTCGAAGAACCGATAACCGATGGGGAAGAAAGGTTCTCGAGTGGCAGCCTTGTACCGGTAGGCGTAGTGTAGGGCGACCCCCCACTACATGGAGTGACGACCTGGTAAGACATGCAGGAAGTCGATGGATGCAGGTGGCTCAGGACCGTGCTTTGTGGCATTACTTGGGGGAGGCCTATGTTCAGCAGTGGACTTGTGAAGGGCTGTAATGACGATGATGATGATGATGTATGTGCTGAGCGAGGGAGATTCCGCTTAAGTCATTCTACAAGTGAAGTCATTCTACGAGTGCTAAGATAGTGTCGTGTTCCACTAGGGTGGTTCTTCTAGTACAGGCAAGGAGGATAGTGTTTCTGAGAAGCTGTCCTGTGTTGCTGTTGGTTTGCGTACTTTGGTTTTAATCATGTAATTATGTCCTAGACGTTACACCAGTGTATAATTGTAACGCGGACATGTTACGGTATGGTCGAACTAATTGGTATATACTGAATGTACAGTGCGGTACGCTGTCTTATTACTGATAATGATTAATTACGTAAGCAAGAGAGCAAGTTGAATATCCGCTCACACTATGTTTTACAATTAGCCTTTCTTGATTTATTTCCGAGATTAGAAGTTAGATCTCCGGTTATATTACCTATAAGTAAGATATTTTGCCTTCAGTTACCAATGTATTAAATAATATAAACTACTAACACTTTGTTTAAATCATTATAAAAACAAAATGTTTTGAAAATTCTAACGTTATTTTTAGGGTTTTACGTTATTTCATTTTAATATTGTAATGATTTAAATAGGTAGATAATTTACTTGATATTTTAAATCTATTTATCGGGGGGCACGGCAGTGCCCCCGCCAAGTCGAGCGCGAAGCAAACGCTGCCGTACCATCCTTTACTGGAACCATTTCGCCGCATTTCCAGGCCCCTATTTGAGAACCTCTGGATAATACCAGAACGCAGAAATTTTCGTCATCCAGTAAACTATAATCACATACTTAAAATCCAAAATTTCAAGTCTGTAGGTCAGTTACTTCCGAAGTTAAGCGAAAGCAAAGTTTCGCATTTTAGACACTCACTCACTCATGATTATCAAAATGGAACTAGTACTTCCCATAAACTCAGAGTGCTGAAATTTGGTACAGAGTTAGGGTTTAATTGCCACATAAAGGGAAAACTATAAAAACTAGGATAATCGAACATCTGGAGAACCTGGTGACCCTGATTAGAAAACACAAGAGCCCAACCAAACTATTAGAAGAGATCGACGTACCGCCTTTACAAAAAAATTTTCAACTTGGTGGGCCGCTACATTTGATATCAAAAATCGAAGGTCAAAAGTATTTGATGAAGAACCCTCAGCTGGTCTCAGCTGTATTAGAGGTATGGTAATGCCCCCTTCTACCATTGATACATAAAAATCTACTGTAATTGCAAAAATCCAGCGTAGTGGGACACATCTTCTAATTTAATCTAGCCTATAGCGTCCCACTGCTGGGCGAATGCCTCCCTTTCTGCTTTTAATACGCATATAAATAAAATTAAAGGAAAACTCTGGATAACACTACATTGGCTTTTATACTTATACTTACAAGTTTACAAGAAAAAATAGTCGAACGATTAACTTTATTCTACTCGAACATTACTCAAATTCCTTTAAGGTACCGTGGACATGAATTCATCTCGACGAGACCGTTGAGTACCGCGACAATGAATTCATGTCCGCATTACGTGCTGCTATTTTCTTCATTAATTGATATAAAAATACAGTATATTTTCAATTGAACACTATTTCATTCGATTCTGAACGAACTAAAGAGTATTCTGAAGAATTATATTCACTCGGTTACATAGACAAAATCAAATATAACAGCCACTCGCTTTTGTGCTGTTGGTGCTGTTAGTTGCGTAATCGTTGAAGTTTTGTGATTGTGATTTTAGTTGGATATTCTTTCAAAAAACTGTAAGTAATGTTATTTATCTTTACTACGTAATGTTTTTGAATGATCTAAGTTACAACAACAGTAACTTTTTATGTTTTAATTGACAAAAAAGTTGAATCAAAAAACCTCTACGCGAACAATTCATAACGGTCAAGATTTCTAATAAGATAAATATAGTATATTTCTTATTCGAATACCATAGTAAATACTTTTACTAGGAATTGCTAAATGTTATATCTATATGATTGTATAAGAAAAATAAAGGAAGACGCTATAATATATACACAAAAAGGTTTTGAAAATGAGGTTACAAAGCGCGCGCAAACTGTCTATTGTGAATTTTTAGCAAATGTTTGCAAGTGAAAAAGTAGAATTATTATAATTATTACATACATAATTTCGGTTCATTTAGGAAGAATATGTTATATTGATGGTGTTGATGATGTAGGCCGCTGGTGTCGTCTGGGAGAAAAATATACAAAAAAAATTTGGTGAGCGCGTGTACATCCGCGGGGAGGGAGACATAGGTGTCACCTCGTATGATGTTCTAGTGCAACTAACTCGAAACGCGGGATCATGTACTCAGCGGTGCAACACCGTTGTTGCAAATATACCTTCACCCTACTGATAAAAATCGCGGTAAGTGCCACCGTCCCCGTATGCACACGTACTTATTTATTATAGAAAAACAGCAAGTACATTAGGTAAGTAACAATGTTTTATGAGTATATTTTTTACATATATTATTTTTTATTGATTAATATTATTTATATTTCAGGTGTTCGAGAAGCAACGTGAGCGTCGTCAACATCCTCCCCCCAAGTGTCGGTTCGCCGACACTCATTATCAAGCTGGAGAAAGGCCACGCGAGCAGCTGATCGCTTCATCACTCCTGACTTAGTCCTAACGTCAACTACTCTGACTCTGCCGTCTGAACCTGGATAAAGCTTTTCAATAATACCTATTGGCCAACAGTTTCGAAATAATGATGGATCGACTACTACTACAAGATCTCCTACTTTTAATTGCGGACCTTCCCTATCCCATTTACGACGAGGAATTAGCTCTGGCAAAAACTCTTTTACCCATCTGCTCCAAAATAAGTCTGTCAACCGTTGGGCAATACGCCACTGTCGTCTAACATACATGTCGCCATCATCAAAGACCCCAGGTACAGGTAAGTTCGACGAAGATCCTAGTAAAAAATGATTTGGAGTTAATGCCTCTTTACTTTGAGGGTCCACCGAAACATGGGTAAGCGGTCTACTATTAATTATATTTTCGACTTCAGCGAGAAGCGTTAATAAAACTTCTTCTCGAGGAGCCCTCTCTCTAAGAACGACTTTCAGTGCCGTTTTCACACTTCTAATCAGACGCTCCCAAGCTCCCCCCATATGAGGACTGGCCGGTGGTATAAACTGCCAGGAAACTCCTTTGTTTAATGCTTCGGCTATAACTTGCTGCTGCTTAATTTCTTCAAAAGATTTTCGAAGTTCAGCATCAGCACCTCGCATGTTAGTTCCGTTGTCAGATATGACAGTATGAGGCCACCCACGGCGTGCAGCCATCCTCCTAAGTGCCATTATAAGTGAGTCTGCGGTAAGCGTCGATACTATTTCAATATGAACAGCTCGTATTGTTAAACATGTAAAAAGAACACCATATCTTTTGGGTCTCTGCCTGCCCACAGTTACTTCGGTCGGACCGAATAAGTCTACACCACAAACGGTAAAAGGTCTTTGATGATGAACCAATCTTTGAGATGGCAAGTCCCCGAGGCGAGGCGGTCTTGGTGCTGCTTTTCGTATTCGGCAAACTAAACACTGTGAAGCTACGGAGCGAACTGTAGGTCTCAGATTTACAACCCAATATTTTTGTCGTAGCTCGTTTATTACAAGTTCATTATACGAATGAGCAGCACGTACGTGGAAGTCCAAAACCACCAGCCTTGCTGATTAATATATGAAACATCTTTTATCATTTTTGTAGCAGTAGCGACGTCTGGTAAACTATCGATAAAATCGTCCATATATTGATTTTTCCTAATTGCATTAACTGCATCCGGCATTTTATTCTGAAAACGCAATGTGTTTTTATTTTGGTTAATATATTGTGCTATAAATGGGGAGCAGTTAGCGCCAAAAATTAATGACGTCATAACATATTTCTTAACAGGATGTTGTATAGGTAATTTTGAACCTTTGTTACTACTTCCGAAGCCTAATTGTTCATTTTCATTGCTTAAATAGATATCTTTCCACAAAAAACGCAAAGAATTAACATCTTCTTTTCGTACATTAATCCTTAAAAACATATCTTTTATGTCCCCTATGATACCTACGCGGTTTTCTCTAAATCGTAACATTATTCCTAATAACGATTGTAACAAATCAGGGCCTTGTAAAAGAAAATCATTTAAAGAATAACCGTTCGACTTTGCTGCCGCGTCATAAACTAAACGCAGTTTTTTCTTATTTGGATTATCTACACCAAAGTGCGGCAAATACCATATTATACGTTTATTAGAGTTTTCATCGGTCTCATTAAGTTCTCTAGCATAACCATTAGAAAATAAGTATCTCATTCTTTCACAATAACGAGTTGCATACTCTTTGTTGAGCAAAAATTTTCTTTCTATTGACTTTAGACGATTAAAAGCGTTAGGGTAAGAGTCGGGTAAATGTAATTCATCGTATTTCCACGGTAAGCCGACATTCCATTGACCATTTACTAATTCTGCAGTGTCATCTAAAATTTGTAACCACTATGTTGATGATGTAGGCCGCTGGTGTCGTCTGGGAGAAAAATATACAAAAAAAAAATTTGGTGAGCGCCTCGTATGATGTTCTAGTGCAACTAACTCGAAACGCGGGATCATGTACTCAGCGGTGCAACACCGTTGTTGCAAATATACCTTCACCCTACTGATAAAAATCGCGGTAAGTGCCACCGTCCCCGTATGCACACGTACTTATTTATTATAGAAAAACAGCAAGTACATTAGGTAAGTAACAATGTTTTATGAGTATATTTTTTACATATATTATTTTTTATTGATTAATATTATTTATATTTCAGGTGTTCGAGAAGCAACGTGAGCGTCGTCAACATCCTCCCCCCAAGTGTCGGTTCGCCGACACTCATCATCAAGCTGGAGAAAGGCCACGCGAGCAGCTGATCGCTTCATCACTCCTGACTTAGTCCTAACGTCAACTACTCTGACTCTGCCGTCTGAACCTGGATAAACCTTTTCAATAATACCTATTGGCCAACAGTTTCGAAATAATGATGGATCGACTACTACTACAAGATCTCCTACTTTTAATTGCGGACCTTCCCTATCCCATTTACGACGAGGAATTAGCTCTGGCAAAAACTCTTTTACCCATCTGCTCCAAAATAAGTCTGTCAACCGTTGGGCAATACGCCACTGTCGTCTAACATACATGTCGCCATCATCAAAGACCCCAGGTACAGGTAAGTTCGACGAAGATCCTAGTAAAAAATGATTTGGAGTTAATGCCTCTTTACTTTGAGGGTCCACCGAAACATGGGTAAGCGGTCTACTATTAATTATATTTTCGACTTCAGCGAGAAGCGTTAATAAAACTTCTTCTCGAGGAGCCCTCTCTCTAAGAACGACTTTCAGTGCCGTTTTCACACTTCTAATCAGACGCTCCCAAGCTCCCCCCATATGATCATATATTAATCAGCAAGGTGGTTTCGTGATGCGTAACTGGTTAAGTAACAAGTCAGATGTTCTTAATGATATGCCAAAAGAGACTTTAAATGACATGGCGATACGGTTTAATGTTGAATCCCAGCCGGAACGAACGCTTGGGCTTTTGTGGTTTCCCGCGAGTGATATGTTCGGGTTCGATCTTTCGTTAAAGCGTATACCGAGTGATATTTTACAACTATCACGAAAACCGACTAAGCGTGAAGTTCTTCGTATTATAATGTCTGTATATGATATTCATGGTTTTTTAGCACCTTTTACGATAAAATCTAAAATTTGTAAAGCGCGTATTTCGTCTGGGTTGCGGCGCGGCTTCGAACCTACACCAATAGACTCTAACGCGAAGGATCTACGAACCGCATCGTGCAATTGCGCGCAGGTGCATTCACCGTTATCGTTTTCGAGAGAGAGATCGCTAGCAATCGATTCTACCGTGTGTAAGTGAAAGATGCACTGCGACTGTCCCGCCTTTTCGTGGCAACTATTAATGAAAGAGACAAAGCGATCAGTGCAATTAACATCACTTACCATATGTCCGTGCACACACCATCCAAGCGCAGTTTGAGTTATGTACGGCTCACGCTGCTTACCACGAACACAACGAATGGGAGAAATTAAATGATGGTTGTCCTGACCTATTAACAATTTTGGCTTAGCGTTACAATTACATAACATAAGATCTTCACTTAACAATCCATAATTATTAAAGTCCATATTCGGCACTTTTTGTGTTGGTAAATTTAATTCTTTAATTTTACGCGCACGGAAAGTAAACATTTCGTTATACGAATTAGTAACACTAACACTCACTACTTGAGATTCACACACAAGCTCGCCCGAGTCCCATGCGCTGCGCGCGCGCAATATCACGTTTGCACCGTATAATCCGAGCTCATCTGCGATATCAGAGGATATCACCGTCACGGTAGCTCCATCATCCAGTAGTGCATGCGTATGCAAACTGCCATTCGGTCCGTGAAGAGTGAGCGGCACCACTTTCAAAAACACCTTGTGACAGTGGGATGCCACCGTATGAGTCACTGTTTCATTGGTGCTGGGATGCTCATCCTCACTTCGCTCCACAGTTTTTAAGCTTTCTTCCAATGGTTTAATCCAGTGCAGTAAACGATGATGCGGTTGATTGCAGCCGTCAATGTCGCAATTACTGCCAATACAAGACATACCATTCGTATGGCGGGGGGCAAGACATTTGAAGCAAAGTTTATTTACGCGTACAAATCGCCAGCGATCTTTGCGTAAGGCGCGCTTAAACCGTGAACACTCTGCGACACCATGAGCCCATTTTCGGCAAAATGTATACTTTTCCGCGTTTTGTAATTGATTACTATTTGTGTACAACAACGAGTGTGAACGGTGTTTACGTTCATCGGGCTTCTTTAAATTATATTGAGCGTGAATATGACTTACTCCTGATGCAGCTGTTTTAGTGGCTTCCTCATATAAAAAATCACTAAGCAATTCTAGCTTCGGTGAATTACACTCTCGCTGTTCATAAACGTAGTCGGTCCATTTTGCGACAAGCAAAGTTGGAAGCTTAGATACGACAATCGATGCTAACTCCGGGCTGCGAAGATAATCACTTTGTTGCATTGCTTTGGCAGCAGCCACATAGTTCTTTATTTTTATTGCAAAATTAATGATATCATTATGATAAGTTAACGGCAACGGACATAGTTTTTTAAGCTGTAAAACTATTTTACTCATAATTGTTTCTGGTTTGCCAAATCGAAGTTCTAAGGTGTCAATTATTAAATCGGGTGTAGTTCCACCAATCAAGAGTGAAGTCACTGCTTCTTTAGCATCGCCACGAAGACACTTACGTAGCCGCCATAAATTCTCTGTGTCACTATATTTGCATAATTGGGTAGATTCTTGGTACGCCTGTTTAAACTGCAACCACTCCATTGGATCTCCAAAAAATAAAGGCAGGTCTTTAGACGTTGCTAATCTTGTTAAGAGCTCCTGGTTCTGTATTTTATATGATGAGGCAGCTACTGCATCATTCAAGGCATGTGCCAGCTTTTCTAGGCCGATTTTTTCACAAGAGTACTCTTCTCGGTTCTCCTCATGCTGGTTTCCTGGAGCATTCAGCCAATTTTCAACTTTGCTGGTCGAAGATTTCATAGCCGACTTGTGGGAAGAGCGTGAATGAGACTCCAATTCTGCCATCTCAGCTGCAAGCTGTTTGTTTAGCAGCTTTGACTGAATATTTGCCTTAAGCTTGGCAGCTTCTGCCTGAGCACTCTTAACTTTGGCTTCTGCTTCAGCTTCAGCTGCTTGCACTTCAGCTTCCGCTGCTTGTATTTCCACGAGAGCCATAGCTTTAGCGGTTTCGTATTCCAATTGCCGTTTGCGTGCCGTACTTGACGACGTGCCTGCGGTCTTTGATGACTTTTTACTCTTACTAGAGGCACTTAGCGCATTTCCAGGTTTTTCCAGCACTTCATCCTTTAAGCTGAACGATGGTAACACATCTTGGTTGTTCTTGCACTCCGATTTTGCAGCGGTGCCACGTGGTCGTCGCTTTTTTTGCGGCGTAGCCGGCGCGTGGAACATAACTGGTACTTATTATTATTATATTTTTTGCAGACGACGTAAGGATTCGGCCGAAGGACCACTATGTTGATGATGTAGGCCGCTGGTGTCGTCTGGGAGAAAAATATACAAAAAAAATTTGGTGAGCGCGTGTACATCCGCGGGGAGGGAGACATAGGTGTCACCTCGTATGATGTTCTAGTGCAACTAACTCGAAACGCGGGATCATGTACTCAGCGGTGCAACACCGTTGTTGCAAATATACCTTCACCCTACTGATAAAAATCGCGGTAAGTGCCACCGTCCCCGTATGCACACGTACTTATTTATTATAGAAAAACAGCAAGTACATTAGGTAAGTAACAATGTTTTATGAGTATATTTTTTACATATATTATTTTTTATTGATTAATATTATTTATATTTCAGGTGTTCGAGAAGCAACGTGAGCGTCGTCAACAGATGGTAAGGACATAAAATAAAATAAAAACTTATGATATTTCATTCATAAAATAAAATTTGTTGTCAGTAAGTACACTTTATCAAGATCCGTTAGAAACAAAGAGCTGTAACAAAATAAAATAAACATTTAAATGTTAAGGTTATTGTTTCTACTTATCGAAAATCTTATCGGCTTTAAATGACTGTAACAAAAACCTCTTTAAACATAAGTGAGAAACATAAATATTTATAACAAGTGCCGCCAGCTGAGGTGACAAAGCTGTTTTTTGTTACGGCGGGCGCATTAAGAGAAAATATTAAATAAACAAATTACACTAAAATATTAATTTCGCTCAAAATTTGGTCAAAATATAATGCATTGGACTAAGAGTGGCGGTGATACCCGCACACGTAGTATTTTAAAACGCGCTTACGTTTTGTTTTTGCGATAACCTTATAGTAAGTAAGTACTTTTCTATTATTCTAGGTATAGTTTATTTAGTTAGATGTTACTTCGTTTCGTTTAAAAATATCATTAATTTAGCTGTATTTTAGTACTAGGTAGCGGTAATAGCTTTGGTGGAAAGTTCATTGATAATTAATTATATTGACACTTGTCTAATAATTAAGAGTTAACGTTTTGTTTATAGTTTATATAGATTAAGTAGACTGAGTAATATTTTCTTTGAGTTTTTTATATTAGGACAAAAGAAGTCTTAAAGATATAGGTTATTATTGTTTTAGTCTAAATATTATCGGTATTTCTGATTTGTTGTCCATATACTAAAGGTCGTTGAGTTTATTTGTGTTTGATTTCGCAAGATAATATCGTAAAAAAAGTGTCGATAATATTAAGAGACGACGATGAACTTACTGGCTACCAAGTAGTTGGTATGCCCAAAGACGAGTCTTGTCTCTTCCATTCAATATCTTTCTTGCTGTATGGTAGAACTGACTCAACTTGCAGTATCAGATCTGCTATAGTTGCATACGTTGCTGAACATTGGGACGAAATGCAAGTGTACACGTGTGATGCTGATGGTGACGTATACACGAGCGCGCAATCCTACAGGAGCGATATGATGAAACCCACTACTTACGGCTCAGCTTCTGAGCTTATGGCTGCTGGAAAAATCTATCCTTTCATTTTTGAAGTGTATGAGAACGGTGTACTAAGAGGTTCCTTTGGCGATGCTGGCCAAAAAGAAGTGCTTACGTTTTACCGGTAGTTACTTAAGCGGCCACTACTATGTACTCATTCCTATACGAGATGTCACTCCATCTTCTGCCCCCTTCGATCCCATAACATTAAATTCTGTAACATCAGATACTGCTATATGTACATTATATGACTTAAACTCTACGCAAAGTGAATTCAACATGAAGCATAAGGGAAAAGGCGGTAGACCGACTAAAACTAAAAAGGAAGACCTAAGGTATCCGCACTGTCACGATCTGAACAACTTCGAGAAGCTGCGGCTCATTACCGACAAAAACGCCCTGAAAAACGTCGAGAAACCGTAGAACTCTATAATTCTTTACATCCAGGCGCCAACCGGGCATCTGTATCACAGTACAGTGCTTCACACCCTGAAGTAAACCGGGCAGCTATAGCACGCTACAGTACTTCACATCCGGAAGTCAATCAGGCTGCTGTATCTCGCTACCGTGCTTTACATCCGGAAGTCAATCAGGTCGCAGTATCTCGCTACCGTGCTTCACATCCGGAAGTAAACAGACAAAACTTAGCGCGAAAGAAATCTACTGACAAACTAAAGTTTAAGGGAAATATAGAAACAATCACTAGAGTTCTTACAACTAAACTTAAAGATAGATAAGAATCAGAAAAAATAGTTAAGTGGACTCTCCATAATAGGCAAAGAACTTTAGAAGATTTGAACAAGACTGCAAATAAATTAAAAGAAAAAATAGTAGCGGCATTAGAGAAGTTGAAAATATGTCCTGAAAGCACGGATATTAAAGACAAATTTGAAGCATTTTTTGGTAAATCCGAACATCGCAGTAATCAGGAGCCATTTTATTCGGAACAATCTTATAAGCTTTATGAAGATAAAGAAAAACCTATTGAGATTGACGATACTGGCAAAGCAAAAACCTTTACAAATGTTAAGAAAATGTCCAAAAGTCTGACATGGTCTTGTTCGGATTCATTGTGCGTATTAAATGATGGAATCGTACTAAAATTGAAAAACGTTTTCGAAGTACTGAGTCTCCAAACTACTCCGCAAATTTACTCGATGTCTGTGGAAACAGGAAAACTGCAAGAAAATATCAACTTTAATAATAACGTTAAATCGCATTTCCCACATCTTCGGACTATTATCAGAGAGATTTGTCAAATACACAGCGACTGTAAGTTATTGCTTGATATTGACGATTCTTTGGCAAGTGGTAATGTGTATAAGCTTATGGAGCTAGGAAAGCAACCGACGGTAGGAAGTGCCGTTGTAGAGCGTACACCTGATAGTGAAATCGTGGAAGATGAAATAATAAAAAGTAATAAGGTTGCTTTTAAATTATTTTCCAAAAAAAGTGTAGACACACCGAAACTGGATTGTATGTCGTGCAATAAACTATGTTATTCTAGGGATATTAGTTCCATAGAACGATTAAGAAAGCCTATATCAACAGATTAAGACAGCCTATATTCAAGAGTAGCGTGCGCATACTCCGCGTACGGACGTGTGTTATCGATTCGTTTAATTATATATGTGTATCTACTGTCTTTGAGCTAAGTTGTGACAAGATGGTTCAGTGTAAAAAGTGTAAGCTATTCTTATCAATAGCAAAGGATGAAGTTATCAAGTGCAAAGGTAACTGTGAAGGAATCTTTCATAAAAAGTGCATAAATATTAAGCAGTTCCAACAGAGACATGATCTTTGCGATGGGTGTTTCAAGGCTGAAAATAGTCCAAAAATGCAACAGTCCAAGATAAACATACAAGATGTAAGTAAAGCTACGGCAGAATCTGTATTAACAGAAGTTAACAATAAATTAGAAATAATCTATCAGATGAAAAATCAAATACAAGAGCTGACCGAGGCTGTCGATTTTTATGCCGAATAGTACCAAAACATGTTGCAATTCAAGGAAATCGCCGAAAAAAAGATAAAAGATTTAGAAAACAAAAACGTTTATCTGCAAAAAATCTATGAAGCACTAGAGGAAAGGGTAGCTTATATGGAGTTAAAAGAAGTTGAAAAAAACATAGAAATAATAGGATTAGAGAATTAAAAAGATGAAGACACAAATCAGATTGTGCGTTTAATTGCTAAAAAATTAAATATAAATCATGATTATATTGAAGAGGCGCGGAGGGTAGGTCGTGAAAAACAACATGATAATCACCCGCGACCAATTATCGTGACGTTCCGTGCGAAAGCAAACAGAAACGAATGGATTACGCGAAAAAAACATCAATTGTGTAACAATGATATACTACAAAATAATAGCAGTAAACGTGTGTATATAAATGAATGTTTGACCAAACAGATGAAGCAGTAGTTTTGGAATACCAAAACATTATTAAAGGGAAAATATAAGTATATATGGGTGCAGAACCTTCGAATTTTGGTTAAAAAGGAGGATAACGCAAAAATTGTAAATGTACGATCTGATACAGACATACAAAAGCTAAATAATGCCTGTAGCGAGGAATAACAATAACACAAATATTTAATATCGCGTGACTAAAATACGTGATTTTTATAACTTAACTAAAATTCAACGATATATTATCCTGTTTCGAAAGTAATATAGAATACAAAAAATACGGACATATATAAATGGAGTACGTATATGAAGAAAACAATAAACGAATTGCGAATAGTACATTTAAATATTAGGTCATTAAGAAAGAACTATAGCGAATTGTTAATACTTTTAGGAAGCTGTGAATATAAGATAGATACTATTATATTAAGTGAAATCAATGTTAAACGAGAAGAAATAGCGCTATACCAAATAGGCGGATATGAGATGTTTGTATATACTAGAGAAAAATGTCGAGGTGGTGGATTGTTAATATACAGTAAAAATGAATTAAATGTAGAAAAATGTAATTATATACCAGCGCGTGCTACAGAAATATTACACTGCCTAATAAAAACATCAACAATTACGAACAACATTTACGAGGAGCCCAGAATAGCTATAAAAATAAGCAGAAATGAACGAGCAACCCAGTCGTGGATTAGTCATACATTAAAAATGATGATAGACCGAAGAGATTATTTGTTTAGGAAGTGGAGGGCTAATCCCAAAAATATGAATTACAGGCTAGAATACACGCGGCACAGAAATAAAACAAATAAATTAATAAATTTAGCGAAAAACAAATCTAGAAAAAATGAAATTTTAAATTGTAAAGGAGATTGTAGAAAGATCTGGGAAATCGTTAATAATTGGTTGGGAAAGAATAATAATAATTTAGATAGTGTTATTATGAAATATTTAGGAAAGACAGATACGGTGACTAATATATGTTCAAATTTCTCTAAAACATTTACAGAGGAAATTGGGAAAATAAAACAATATTGTAATTATAAATTTTTAGATCGTGCCACTTATGTAAATACGAGTAACGTATCTTTTCGATATAAAGCAGTATCATCGAACGAAATTGAAAAAATTATAGATAAATTAGACTGTAATAAATCACCGGGTGCAGATGAAATAAGAGGAAATTATTTAAAGTATGTAAAGAAAGATATCAGCCCGTTGCTTGCAAAATTTGTGAATATGTACGTGCAAAACGGTGCATATCCAAATTACTTAAAAAAGGCGATTATTCGTCCAATATTTAAACAAGGTAATCATTTAGAATATTCCAATTATAGGCCGATTGCTATATTGTCAGTAATAAATAAAATAGTTGAAAAAATAATAGTTAAGCAAATTAGTATGTTTTTGGAAAAAATCATATAATATCTACAGCACAGCATGGGTTTAGGAAATCATTCAGTACATCTACCGCACTATCACGATTTACTGATGACGTTAATGGTAAACTAAACAATAAAAATTATGTCGTTGTATTGTTCATCGATTTCAAAAAAGCGTTCGACACGTTGGATCACAAAATGCTTCTTAAAGCAATGCAAGAGTGTGGGATTCGAGGCCCAATGAACAAATGGTTCCACAATTACCTGAAGAATCGAAAAATACACACTATGATCAACGGAACGACTGGGGAAGAAGCCGACGTAACATTGGGTTCGCCAACCGGCTCCGTATTCGGACCTGTTGGGTACATCATGCACGTGAATAGCATTGATAACGTTGTACAAGATTGTTCCACATATATGTACGCCGATGACACGTGCCTGATGTACGCTGACAGGGATGTTAAAATTATTGAGGTGAGGTTGCAGGATGACTTCATTAATATTCTAAAATGGGCACATGACAACGGCATTATACTTAACGTAACCAAAACAAAGTGTATAATTGAAAACCCAGAACTTTATATTATAGTCCAAATATTATATGGCAAGACATTGTTAACGTTAAGTGTACAAAGCATTACAGTAATTAAAAAGTGTAAACGAACATTATGCTTATATCAAATTAACAGATTTACCTAATCAGCTCATAAACATACATGAAAATATTCAACATAATGTTAAAAATACAGCAGATAATGTTGAAGAAGGCATTTTAGAAGATGGTACAGCAGCACTATTGACCCAAATCACAAGAGAAAAGGAAACTGATTATGAGCATTACACCATATATCCTTTGAATGAACGGAGACAAAATGCACCAGCTTCAGAACTCTACCAAATGCTCAAAGTAAACACAGTACCGATTGATGCCCGAGATAAAGACCTCGATGTTAAATGTTTTCCACATTTATATGTAGAAGGAAAATACGGCCAATTTCATAACCGGCAGCAGAAAGTAACTTCTAGTGAATTTATTAAAGCCCGGCTTATGTCAAAACATCCTCAATTTAGACTTATGATGCTAATATGCGCCAATTAAACTCCGGAATCTTTTACAAAATGAATTGTGCTAATCAGAGAGATAAAATTACAGCAGAAATGTATCTCCAAATGCTTAAAAATGATGAGCTGGAAGGTGATTTGACCGCAATATTTGGCCGACTGAGAAACACCGAACAGTTCTGGAAGAAACCAAGAAACGATGTAAATTGTATGGTTAATTGGTATGGTAACTTGGTTTCTGACCATGAGTCCCTCTGAGTGGATGTGGGAGGATTTGGGGGAGTACATCAGGCAAGTAAATGGCGTTGAAATGGCTAATAAAACAATCAGTGAATTGGTTGCTCTTGACCCCGTATCTACCTCACGTTTTATAGATAACAAGTTTCATGCAATGTTAGACTTAATAACTAGTTCAGATGACCCTTTGCCGTCGAGAGTACCAATCTAGGGGTGCTCAGCACTTCCATTTAATGTTATGGGTTAAGGATGCACCTATTCTACATAAGTTATCTATAGACGAAGTAGCGTCATTTATTTCTAAATACGTGACATGTGCCATTCCAAAAAAAGATATTTCTCCTACTTTACATCAACGGGTCACTTCGTATCAAATGCATAAACATAACAGTTATTGCATGAGGAGAAAGAAAACGAAAAAAGGATTCGTTTCAGTTTGCCATTTTGGATTTCCTCGAACTGTGACGGATTCTCTTATCATAAGAGACATTTTTCAAACTATAGCGGCAAGAAAAACTCTCAGCTCCAATAATCGTCTCTACAATATTGTCCGCTCAAAGGAGTCAGATATGATTAATGACTACAATCCCGCTTTGCTGTTGGCGTGGAATAGAAATATTGACATTCAATATGTTGGAGAGAAAACAGCCATTTTGAACTATTATGTGACCGACGGATATGTTTAACGATATTAACTCTACAAAAAGTCTTAGAAGCCGCTTATATAATATTGGTCTCAGAGTATTATCGAATCGAGAATGCGGAGCTTTAGAAGCCAGCGATACATTATTGGGAATACCACTTTACGGCACGGACCCACAAACAACAATAAGATGGTTAGACGTTAACATTCATCGTAATCGCAGGGTTAAATCGAAATCTGAAATGACTGCACTGGACCCGAATTCCACTGACATATATTACGATTCTTGGATAGACAACGTTTACCCTGCCAGACCTGACGAATTACAAGACATGAATCTATTTGACTTTTCGAAAGACTATGATTTAGTTAATACACGCCTTGTTTCAAATAAAGTAGAGTATTATGTTTTAGCAAATAAAAAATACTTAAAAAAACGAGATTGACCATACCTAATTAACCATTACCTGTATGATGTAGAGCAAATGACAGAAAAATATTTCTTTTCCTTGTTGTTATTATTTTAACCTTGGAGAATACTAGATGATCTAAAAATGCAACATGAGACATACACAGAAACATTCAATGCTGTAAAGGACGATTTACAAGAAGCGTTACGCTACGGAAATTTACGGACTGAATTACGAAATATTTTATAAACAGCTTTTGAAAAGGTAGAAGAAAAAGTAGCAGAACTAAACGAAGAAAGGGAAAACATAGTAGATGAGGGACCCGACAATCCTTTAGAGTTTGAAGCTTTGGAAGCGGTAAATGCTATGGAAGATTTAAACAACTTTGATTTAGTGTAAGCGGATATTTCTGAAATGAATGAGCAAGCAATGATAGATAAACTGAATTCTGACCAAAAAAAAGTATTTGATACAGTCACTAATAAAATTAGGAACCAAAAAGAAATATTGTGACATTTTGTAAGTGGCACCGGTGGCACCGGCAAGAGCTATTTAATAAAAACCATAAAAATATGGATTAAAAACAACCTGCATAAAAATGTTGCTATTACTGCCCCGACCGGAATTGCAGCATTTAACGTAAACGGATTAACTGTTCACAGATTACTACAACTACCGGTAGAGCACAAACAAACTCCTAAATACAAACCGCTTTCAGACGAAGTACTTCAAGTTTTAAGGACAGACTTAAAAACTGTCGAATTATTTATTATAGATGAAGTGTCTATGATGTCTAATGTAACTTTAGCCTACATAAATCTTCGTTTATGCGAAGTGTTTGATACTTCTGATGTAGAAGATGGTTGGTTTGGAAAAAAACATATTTTAGTGCTTGGGGATCTTTTGCAACTTCCACCCGTTGGAGAAAAGTCGCCATTTGAAAAACTAACCCCTCCAGAAATGAATAAACTTACAGGCTTCAGAATTTAATAAACTTACAAACTTATGGGCTGAACTTTATAGTTACGACGAACTTACGTTGAATATGAGACAGCTGGATGATTCTACGTTTGTAGAAATGTTAAAAAGAATCAGAGTAGGAGTGACAACTGAATCAGACAGAGATATACTGTCTAACAGATTGATACATCTGCTCTCACATTCCATTGAAGGAAGGTTAATGGAAATAGCACAATGTTTGAGGAACTTACCAGAAGATACTGTTTGTTTACTACCGACTAGAAATATGTGTACGCAGTTAAATAATGCTATGTTAAAAGCGATTCCGCACCCCGAGATTAAGTTAGTTGCTAAAGATTCCTTGGATTTTTCAAAATGTATGATAACGAAAGCCCGGGCGTGTTTACAAAAATACGAAGATGATGCGTCGATGACTGCTGGACTGGAAGAGACTATAATCATTAATGAGGGAGCTAAAGTAATGCTTAGGAGAAATATTGATGTTAGTTTAGGTTTAGTGAATGGGTCATTAGGCGTTGTACAAAAAGTGAGGTGGGACCCGGAAGACCAAACAAAGCCTAAACAATTGGTAGTAAAATTCGCTAATAATTTGATTCGCGAATTATTGCCTATTAAGTCAAAATTTGAGATCATACCCCGGGCATACGTGTACAGGGAACAATTCCAAATCTGTGTGGCGTATGCCCTACCAATTTACAAGAGCCAAGGTCTAAGTCTAAAAAATGCCCTCATGGACATTGGCACCTCCATATTCACTTGTGGCCAAGCCTACGTGGCGCTTTCACGAGTAACCAATCTTCATGGGATGCACCTCATAAATGTTGACTTCAAGAGTATAAAAGCTCAAGCTTCAGCGTTCACCGAATACAACCGGCTTAGGCGTAAATACCGCGCCGATCTTTCAGATTTTAAACCGTCTAAACCGTCTAAAAGAATAAATAATCAACGCGAATGGGCAATACGAAAAACTGTTGCTACTGTACAAGAATCAGAACCGGAAAAAAAGAAAAGAAAGATTTGTAATAATAAAAAAAACTACTCCTAAAAAGAAAAAAATGTGTCGAATAAGAAAATCTAATAAATAAAATCAATGTGCCCACGTTTCTACAAAAAGAAGTGAAATCCCACCAAAAACATTCTGTAAAAAACTAGCCAAGTCTCGATGGAGCTGCTTGTTTATCTCTAAAAAGTAATGAAATCTAGACAAAGTCGTGCCAAGTCTAAGTTTCCTTACTGCGATTTCTTTATTATTATCGAGGGGCACGGCAGTGCCCCCGCCAAGTCGAGCGCGAAGCAAAAACTGCCGTACCATCCTTTACTGGAACCATTTCGCCGCATTTTCAGGCCCCTATTTGAGAACCTCTGGATGATACCAGAACGCAGAAATTTTCATCATCCAGTAAACTACATATAATCATATACTTAAAATCCAAAATTTCAAGTCTGTAGGTCATTTAGTTCCGAAGTTAAGCGAAAGCAAAGTTTCGCATTTTAGACACTCACTCACTCACTCATGATCATCAAAATAGAACTAGTACTTCCCATAAACTCAGAGAGCTGAAATTTGGTACAGAGTTAGGGTTTAATGGCCACATAAAGGGAAAACTATAAAAACCAGGATAATCGAACATCTGGAGTACCTGGTGACCCTGATTAGAAAACACAAGAGCCCAACCAAACTATTAGAAGAGATCGACATACCGCCGAACAACGGCAACGGCCAAGTCACACAACATTAACTATAATAATAAAGAAATAGCAGTAAGGAAGCTTAGACTTGGCACGACTTTGTCTAGATTTCATTACTTTTTAGAGATAAACAAGCAGCTCCATCGAGACTTGGCTAGTTTTTTACAGAATGTTTTTGGTGACATCGAGACTTGGCTAGTTTTTTACAGAATGTGTTTGTCCCGGTACTCGGAGACTTTTTCCTGAGAAATATTGGCACGGCCGGTGTACAGAGCATCACCAGTGCTGTCATCTGCATAGCAATGAATATTGCCGGTTTGCAACATATCATTGATATGCAGAAGAAATAGCGTTGGTGAAAGCACGCAGCCTTGTTGAACACCAACATTAATAGGTTTGTAATCGGAGCTTGCACTATCTACAACGTCCTTGATGCTCTGATCTGCAAGAAAGCTGGTGATTTTGGGACTACGCCTAGCGAAAAAGACGCGTTAAGACCGGTGCCAACTCTGGAGCACACGTCCTCAGCACAATTGGGGGGATTCTGTCAGGCCCTCTCGACTTGTAGATGTCTAGGGAGAGGAGTGCTTTGTAAACCGAGCGCTGCGTGAATCGCATCTCTGGCATGGAGCACTCACAACGCGGGATGGTCGGCGGTGTACTCCCGTCATCGAGAGTCGAGTTGGACGCAAAGAAAGAGTCTAGCAGATCGGCTTTCTTCTTTGCGGCATGGGCCAGTGTCGTCCTCCCTGTGCAGAGATGGAAGAGATGGCTAACAGAAATTCCCTTGGACAGCCTTGGTGAGAGACCAGAATGCACGGGTTTCAGAAGGAAGGCGAACTAGTTTCTCGCCAATTCTGCCTATGTGCTCTGACTTCGCCTTGGCAATGACTTTTTTGAAGGACCTGTAGCCGGAATTATGCTTCTTTTTGAGAGCGGTGGTGCTTACATCCCGAGACGTTGATGCGTCAGCCCAGGCTTGGTAGCATTTCTGCTTATGGCATGATGCTATTTTACAGGAACGACCAAACCATGGCTGAAATTTGCCTTCGATTGGTACCACAGAGGAAGGAATAAAAAGTTCCATACCCTGAAGTACCACATCAGCGACAGAATCAGCAACAACACTGGGATCGTCCAGCGAGAAGCGAACCCGCCCCCAAGCGTAGGATGCAAAGAAAGACCGCATCCTATCCCAAACGGCTGATCTATAGTGGCAAACACGGCGGCAGCCTGCATAATGCAACTGCGGTTTCAGCGTGAGTGGCACCACACTCCGGGCAAGACAATGGTCCGAGGAGCCTAAAGGGATGTCGACGGAAATTTGGGGGGGGGGGGTTACGATATAACGTCACCCTGTCTTACACTTCTCTGAATCAAACGATAGGTTTTGTAATCTGGTTCTGTTCTCGGATAGCCATCGTAGCTCTATTGTACAAATATTTCAGCACTTCGACATACCGACAGTCAACTTGACACCGATGAAGGGACTGCAGCACCGACTAAATTTCGACATCGAATCGAATCTAAGGCTTTTTCGTAGTCCTCTTACGCAAGACAAAGTGGCAGATTGTACTCTGCGGTCTTCCGTACAATTTGCCGAAGGGTATGAGTAATTGTGCTCTATGGGGCCTTTTCGGAAACAGGCTTGTTCGGGAGGCTGGAAGGCGTCGAGTGGCTCAGAAGTGAAATCAGTCTGTAGTTCTTTAAGAGAACGTTATCGCCTTTCTTGACGAACAAGACCACCGCACTTCTGCTCCACTCATGGAGGATGGAAATAAAATTTATTCTTGCAACATCAAAAATTGTTAGACTTAAAACATCTGTTTAGGCATAATTGTAACAATTTGCAACTTGCAACGGCGCGCGTCTTGGGGAACCGGTTTGACGGCGGGGCCGTGGGGACAGGGTGTGCGACCGGCGGCCGCGCCTACGAGTCTAGAACTATCTTAGTGAGCGAGCCGTGTCTATTAGAGGTCGCAAGTTTTTGATAAGCATTTGTCGCATAACGACAGCCTTCATGGTGTTGTATTTTGTCGTTAATATACGTGACAACGAGGCTTTTTTGAGTTTTGATTGACTATTTTAACTTCGATTGCTATTAATTTGCGTCGACGAGTGGCTTCTGTAGTTAATTAAACTTAAAAAGAATTAAAAAAAATTAGTTAAAGTGTACGAAGGAAATTTTGCTTTCGTGTGGAACTTTAAACTTTGTGATCCAGAAATCGCGTTATCTTCGATTATACCAGGCGGTCCCATAATGAACTGGCCTGATATAGTTCAACGCGACATGTCGCTACATGTTGTGTTGCATTAAATAGTACGTTTATCGTGCACTTAATATAAGAAACATGCATCGACATGAAATGCTTAGTCTTAGTTTAACAGGCATTTGAATAACGAGAGTCGCGTATTTTTTCAAAATGTTGAAAACTGAGTATCGAAGTGTCATAAAGTTTCTGTTTAAAGAAGGTTTATTCCCTGCCCAAATAAAAGAACGATTGGATGGCGTGTATTAGGAGTCTGCCCCCTCCTATAGCACAGTGAAAAATTGGGTGAAAGAGTTTCGCCTCGGGAGAGAAACCGTCGAAGACTTTGGCCACGACGGTCGACCTGTAGAAGTGCTCACTCCCGAAACGATCGCTCTTATCGAAGAGGAGGTTCTGAGTGACCGCCGTTTGAAGATTAGAGAAGCAGCAAGGCTTGGGCTCTCTAAAAGTACCGTTCATCGCGCGATCCATGAACATCTTCACATGAAAAAAGTGAGTGCAAGATGGGTACCGAAACTTTTTTCAGCGGTACAGAGACAGGAAAGAGTGCGCTGCGCTTCGGAGTTTTTGGATCTTTGTGGCGAAAATCCAAAGACTGTGATCGAGCGGCTAGTGACTGGTGATGAAACTATGATCTTGTATTATGATCCACAAAGCAAGCGCGAGTCAATGGAATGGCGTTATAAGGGTGGAAAGCCCCCTAGAAAGGCAAAGGTGCGACAATCGACTAAAAAACTGATGTGCACAATATTTTGGGATTTTCAAGGCATTTTGATGGTGGATTTTAAAGAACGTAATACAGTCGTGAACGGCGAATATTATGCTTCTTTAATATATAAATTACGAGACAAGATAAAGGAAAAACGAAGAGGCAAGCTGTCTAAAGGTGTCCTGTTGCTCCATGACAACGCCCCTGTTCATACCGCTGGTGTTTCGAAGGATGCAGTTCGTCAATGCGGGTTCACAGAAGTTCAACATCCACCTTACAGTCCAGACGTAGCCCCGTCCGACTATTATTTATTTCCAAATTTAAAGCGGGACTTAAGAGGAAGAAAATTTTCAAGCGATGAAGAGTTGCAGGCGGCCGTCTTCAGTCATTTTGAGGATAAAAAATGTGATTATTTTTATAAAGGTTTAGAGATGTTTATTCACAGATGTCAGAAGTGTGTTTGTATTCATGGTGATTATATTGAAAAATAAAATTGGTTTCGTTTCATTTCCTTCATTGGTTCATAATTAGGCCAATTCATTATGGGACCGCCTACGTAGTTTGTGCTAAGTGACGCTAGACTTGAGTTCCCATAGCGGTGAGCGTCTTGTGGAGCAGCCAACGCATGTGGTGCTGCTGAACGATACCTCGGTGACGTCAGGTTACATTACATACTTTCCCACACCACACACACATACCATTTACTTACCCCTGACAGTGCCTTGTGGTCGACACCACGTCCGGAGCTCGGTAAGTTTGTGTTTGATTATAGCAGCCATTATAAATTAATTATCCATAGGCCATTGGGCCCTCCCCTCAGTTGCTCGTCGAGTTGGATTACTATGGGCCCTAGTCCAGTCGACTTTTGTCGGGGTAACTGAGGGCTGTAACATTGCTGGTAGCAGAGCGTGGTTGATTGCCCACCCATCACGCCCGGCCTTAATATAATATTTTTTTTTGTTTTGTTAGCGGATCGGTGGTCATAACCACGCCGTTAGGATGCGCAAACGGAGTGTAGTTTAGGGTTAGGTATTTCGGTTAAGTAGATTAAATTGCTGAAAGGTCGGTCACCTGCGCGAGGCATCTTGCTGACCGACTGCAGTGAGTACTTGCCGTGTAGTGAAATTGTGTTTAATTTAATTAATAGTTATTGTATTAATTAAATTAATTGTGTAGTGTGATTGTGTTTAATTTAATTAATAGTACTTGTGTTTAGTAGTGATACCATCGCACAAGCCACCGGCGCTTCGCTTGCAGGCGTAGCTGCGCTGGGCCGCGAACGCCCACACCTTGATAGGGCGACCCGATCGGGTCCATAGCTTAGAGAAGCGGCTCGAGCAGGTCATAGCCCAAAGGGCCGTATTGGAGGAGGCTTGCACTGAGCTTTTGGCCTCGGGAGCGGAACAGAGAGTCCTAGACTCCCGCCTCGCGGACTACGAGCAATTTTTTTCGCTCACGGACGACTTGATCGAGGCGGGGGCCAAGTATGCTCATGAAGCGCATGAAGCTCGGCTGAGTGGCCTGCTCTAGTCCCCTCGGAAGCAGCCTACTCAGCCGGAGCTGTTGGGACGACTCCCAACTCTGGACCTGACAAGGTTCTCCGGGGTCCTCTCCGCCTGGCTGACCTTTGTTGGCCTTTTTGACAGCCTAGTGGACGCCCGGAGGGACATGACACCAAGCCAGAAGATGGCTTACCTCCTGGCCTCACTGGAGGAAGAGGCCCTGGGCGTCGTCGGCCATCTGAAATTGTCAGACGACGCCTACCAGACCGCTCGGGACCTCCTCGCCAGAAGGTAAGCCAACGTCCGGCGAATTGCGGACGAATACGTCAAGCAGCTGCTAAACCTCCCACTGCTTAAGGATCGGGCCAACTACGTCCAGACATCGTAAATCCAGTCTTGGTGGCCTGTAATTCTTTGAGGTGGCTGGATTTACCGGTGGACGAATGGTCCTTTTTGTTGCTCCACATTGTGCTGTCCCGCCTGTCTCTCGATCTTCGGATCCATTTTGAGGAGGTACGGCGGGGACGGCGCCTCCTATGTTCTTGAAGGAGCAGTGCAGGCAGATTGAAAACGCAGATGGCAACGTCACCGACCTACAGACTGCTAACCGAGCCGTGCCCAGAGAGAGGCGGAATCCCCCGGGCAAGTCGTCGCCAACCCCCCGAAGACCGAGCGGAACTCCCGCGGGAGGGCGCCGCCCCCTACCCTCTTATAGCGGCCTAGCGGCCAGGGACTCACCCCCTTGCTCCTATTGTCGACCATCCGATCCGTGGTTCCCCGAAGCTCCCCAGGTCAGCCCGTTCGGTGATTTCCAACCTCGGGTCAGTGAGATGCCGCCAGAATGCCGCTTTCGGGACCCCCGGTTCAAGTGCCGGTCCGATGGAGGCAGCTCCAGCTAGGTAGCGGCCACCCTAGCTCTCACCACGGCCGCCTTCACTGATCCTTTGAGCCGTCAACGGTCCACTTGTCAAACTGTTCTATTGCCGATGGCCTCAGTGAAGGTGTACAACCCGAGTGGCGACTGTTTAACGGTTCGCGCTCTATTGGATTCGGGTTCACAACGTTGTGTGGCCTCCACTTGGTTGGTGGGAAGACTAGGGCTCCCCTGAAGCTTTGAATCACGTCCAATGGTAGGTATTGGAGGTGCCAAGCCTCCTGCTCCTAGGAGACAAGCGAAGTTGGTGTTTGGTCCTGCCAGCGAACACCTTCATATTTTAGTTAAAGTAAATGTCCTCAATGACATTGTAGGTTTTCTCCCTAACGTCCGTATAAATGACAGCGCGGTTCGTTGTGCGTCGGGTTTGAGACCGGCAGATCCTCAATGGTCCCAACCGGGGCCTATAGATTTGTTGCTGGGGGCCGACGTGCTGGGGTTCATCCTGTTAGGCGAGATACGAGCCCTACAGCCCGATGGCTTGTCAGCCATGTCCACTGTATTTGGACACAGTTTCTTTGGACCTGTTCTGTGGTCTCCACCTCCTCAGACGGCCGACCCGCTCTCTGTGGTGGGCGTGTCCCTTTCGGACGTCGTCTAGCAGTTCTGGGAAATTGAGGAGCCACCACACGCGCCTCGAGTCAACCCCCTGGACTGTGAGTGCGAGTTGTTCTACCAGAACAATACCGGCCGTCGTGTCGACGGTCGTTTTGTCACTCGCTTACCCTTTCTTGACTCACGGCCCCCTTTGGGCCAATCTCGTACCCTGGCCGAAAAGAGGTTGCTTTCCAAGGAGCGCCTTATGCGGCGCGACCCAGCCTTGTGCGACAAATATGTCGAGTTCATGCGCGAGTATCAAGAGCTGGGTCACATGTCACCGTCTCAATTTGACTGGCGGTCACAGGAGCACTACTTCCTCCCTCCCCAGACGCGGTCTTGAGGACCCCTGGGAGTAAGATTCGGGTGGTTTTTGATGGCTCCGCCCCCTCGTCAAATGATGTGTCCCTGAACCAGTGTCTCCACTCTGGTCCTAAATTGATCAAGGACATATCCGACATTTTGACCCACTTCCGTCGGCACCAAGTAGTTTTTGTAGCCGACATTTGGATGATGTTTCGACCATCAGTGGTCCATCGTGATGACCGTCGATTTCAGCTGATATTGTGGCGCGAGAAGCCCAGCGATCCGATACAGGTATTTGAGTTGAACACCACCATATATTCGCATGGTGATTTACGGGCTGGACTCCGGTCCAGCCCGTATATCACCATGCGAACCCTCTTCGAACTCGCTGAGAGAGAGCGTCTAAGATACGCTCGGGGGGCTTCTATTTTGGAGACTTCAGTCTACATGGACGACATTTGCACGGACGCCTCCACCGTCGAGGAGGCTCTTGTGTTGCGAGACAAATTGATTGCCATCCTGAAGTCCGGAGGTTATGAGTTGCGCAAATGGTTGTCGAACTCCCCTCATATTTTGAAGGACCTCCCAGGAGAGGATCAACACGACCCTCATCTATTCGAGCACCCTGACAAGAACCGAATTTGTTGACTGTGCTGGGCATTCAATATCAGCCTGTTCAGGATACTTTCACGTATCGAGTCAAACTCGATCCCTCTCCTAAATCATGGACCAAGCGCTCTGTGCTGTCGACTGTAGCCCGCACCTTCGATCCTAATGGATAGATCACTCCGGTCATTTTTTGGCTTCAAAAGCTCTGGATATCCGGGTTGGGTTGGGACGACCCTATAAGCGGTGCTCTCTTGCGAGAGTGGCTCTCCATTGTGTCCTCCCTGTCCGGACATCAACCGGGTCTCCATGCCAAAGTGCTTTCTACTTCCAGGGAAATGCAGGGCTACCCTGCATGGATTTTGCGACGCCTCTGAGAAAGGCTATGATGCTGTGGTATATTTGCGGACTGTGAGCTCTTCTGGCCATACTTCCGTCCATCTCGTACTCGTTAAAAGCAAGGTTGCTCCCATTAGGTCCCGCTTAACTATCCCTAAATTGGAACTGTCCGGAGCCGCTCTTCTCACGCGACTCCTCAACCACGTTCACTCTTCTTTGAAGTCTGTAATCGACATTACGGACGTCTACGCTTGATCGGACAGTAAGATAGTACTTTGTTGGATCCGAGCTGCACCTCACAATCTTGAGGTCTTTGTGGTGAACTGCGTGTCTCAAATCCAGAATTCTGGCACGTCTCTAACCTGGAGACATGTCCCAGGGGAGTTGAATCCCGCAGACTACGCTTCTCGCGGCTGTGAAGCCCCCTCTTTGGTTGACCACCCCCACTCGTGGGTGAGGGCCCAGTTGGTTGACTGAGTCTCAGTCGTTCTGGCCCCAGAATAAATAATCCGAACCGATTGAATTGCCTGGCCTACGAGCCCGAGTAGGAGTGGGCAAGGATAAGCCCACTCGGGATTTCTCCCTGCTAGAACGGTACAGCTCTCTCGATAAGCTCTTAGGAGTGACTGCTTGGTTGTTTGTTGTTGTTTTGTCCCCTAGCGAGCGTCGCGAAGCCTTAATGCATTGGACCCGTATGGTCCAAGTGGAGCATTTTGAGCCCGTGATTGAAACCTTGAAGCGGGGCTCCGTTGTCAAGGGCACTCTGGCCCGCCTGAACCTCTTCCTAGACGACGCGGGGATGCTGCGCGTTGGCGGACGTTTGAAAAATTCTCAAGTGCCGTACGGGGCTCGACACCCGTTACTGCTCCCTAAGGACGGCGCCTTTGTTCGGTTGCTGGTAACTCACCACCATGTTCAGAATGCCCACGATGGGTGTAACGCTCTTTCGGCTATTTTGCAGCGGAAGTTTTGAATTTTGGCTAGCCGACGCACCATTCGGAGCGTCATTTTTAAGTGCATACCTTATTATAAATTAAAGGCCATCATATCACAGCCGATGATGGGTGACTTACCACCCGACCGCGTCAGGGCCATCCGACCATTCGCTGGAGTCGGAACCGACTTTGCTGGCCCCTTCTCTGGAGTACCTACATCTTTTTCAGCAGCGCGTTAAGTGGTCTGACAAGACGGATCGTCCTCGGGTTGGAGACCTCGTGTTAGTTAAAGAACCTAACGCCTTGCCTTTGTATTGGCGCCGTCGACGCATTGTTAAGTTGTCGTATGGACTGGATGGGGTGCCTAGGGTGGTCGAGGTTTTGGTTGGAGATTCGGTTTTGCAACGTGCCGTCGCGACCCTATCCCGTTTGCCAATTGACTCACGGACATAAGTCCTTATGCCCAGGACGGGGATTTGTTTAGGCATAATTGTAACAATTTGCAACTTGCAACGGCGTACGTCTCGAGCGGGGAACCGGTTTGACGGCGGGACCGGGGGGACAGGGTGTGCGGCTGGCGGCCGCGAATACGAGTCTAGTACTATTTTAGTGAGCGAGCCGTGTCGATTAGAGGTCGCGAGTTTTTGATAAGAATTGCCGCGTCGCATAACGACGGCCTCCATGGTGTTGTATTTTGTCGTTAATATACGTGACAACGAGGCGTTTTTGAGTTTTGATTGACTATTTTAACTTCGATTGCTATTAATTTGCGTCGACGAGTGGCTTGTGTTGTTAGTTAGAGTTAAAATAAATTAGTTAAAGTGTACGAAGGAATTTTGCTTTCTTGTGGAACGTTAAACTTTGTGATCCGGTAATCGCGTTATCTTTGATTATAATTTGTGCTAAGTGACGCTAGACTTGAGTTTCGATAGCGGTGAGCGTCTTGTGGAGCGGCCAACTCATGTGGTGCTGCTGAACGATACCTCGGTGACATCAGGTTACATTACACACTTTCCTACACCACACACACATACCATTTACTTACCACTAACAGTGCCTTGTGGTCGACACCACGTCCGGAGCTCGGTAAGTTTGTGTTTGATTATAGCAGCCGTTATAAATTAATTATCAGTTGTTCGTCGAGTGGGATTACTATGGGCCCTAGTCCAATCGACTTTTGTCGGGATACCTGAGGGCCATAACAACATCCATTATCAGAATAACTTACCGTAATTGCCACGTTTAGTTCACAAAAATTTTATTAAGGGAGAAGCTCTTTAGTTGAAGTTATTGGATGTCTATCAGGGTTAACTATAATTTTGTGGCCGAGGAAGGAAAAGGGGGAGATCTCCCGCCGGGCAAGGTGTTCTGCCCGAGGAGCGGCCAACGCTCCGTGTGATAGTTCGGAGCTATTCCATATATACTATTTCTTTAATAAGGAACTTTGATAGCGTGATTTAGGCTTCGATGTGTTTCGCTTGTGGCACGACTTCAGTGCCGCCACAAATATTTTCTTAAATTTACGCGAACACTACACATTGAATAAAACTATTATTTACGGGTTTTATCGCGTTTTAATTAAAACTTTAATTTATTCTTATCATCCCGACGTTTCGGGTGCTTTAGAGCACGGGGGGGGGGGACTGAGATGTTTGACGTCCCAATGTCATAGTTAGTTACAGTACAGTTTTTTGAATATTAATTTTTGGTCCGGTTTAACCAGATAAGCTCGTTTTGCATAGATCGGACCAAACCCACGCGCAATGTGAAGAGCTTGGCGCGACGCGGGCTTACAAGATTGAACTCATTCATTTCGTCTTAACTCGTCCGACGTTGAGGTACTCTCATGTCTACATAGGTATGGAGTGGTCTAATGAGACGATTGCTGAATTTTTAATTATAACGATGTCATCCACCAGCGCCTCTTCTTCTTCTTTTTGTTAATTTTATTAAGTAAATGATATCCACGAAATAAAACAAAAGCGACTGAAGCAACAGCGATGCCTTCTTCTGTAGTGGCATTGCTCCATGGCAATTCGACTCACACAACATCAGGTGCGCTGCGCTAAACGGACTGAGTCAGTGACTCGGAGTTTGGGCAAGCACGCGCCGTGCCAAAACGGGTGGCGCAGGCTCGTGCGGGGTTGCGCGTACACATCAACACGGGCATCGCGGCGCGTGATAACACACGCATTGAAAAGCCGTCATTAAAGGTTAACAAACCAAATTTCAATTATCTACATCAAATTATCTCCGAGAAATTCTCGTAAGAGAAACAGAGATACAGACATCGATTTTATAACGAACGTTACAAAATAAGCAAAAAATTACGATAATAATTTTCTTAAAAAGAATCATCTATTTTTTGTGATGTTGGTGCTGTTAGCCTATACGGCTCTTACGGCTTCATTTGCCACAGATTTTGAGGTCGCGAGCTGATTAAAGAGGAAAAGGCAATGGTGATGAGGACGATGATGATTGTTTATAATTTGGTATTGTTAAAAATTATCATATCCTCTCTGTGGGGGTTATTTGAGCTATCTAACCGCTGTCCAAATGGAGGAGTGCGGACCCCCGCAAATGACTGCTAGTTTGTGTTTATTGATGTTCTGGGGGGTGAGAACCGCCCAGGTACGCGGGTATGCAGTGTGTGCTGGAACGCATCGTGACCGCCTACGGGTTCGACGCGCTCCATCCGTTATTCTTATTAAGTTCCATTTGCTATAGATGTAGTGTCAGTGTTTGATTTGCCTGCGACGTTTGGGTTGGCGCGATCAAGCGGACGAGGTAGTTCTACAAGTACGTTACACGGTCTACGGAGAGTCGGACGTTTGGTATTGGGACGTAGTTGACTGCGTTTGCCACTAGCGGGTTTGGATGGGTTTCGGTGCTATCGAAGTAACGCTAAGACGTCTCCTTGAACTATTCAGAGATCGAGGGAATTTGACAATCTTAAGTTCTGTTGATACCACCGTGCACCAGTGGCTTTTCGGATGTAAAAGTTTTGGACTTTCTGTAGTTCGTATAGGGTTCTATACGTATGAGCGTAGGCCACACTAGCGTATGACATAATAGGTCTTATGCAAGTTTAATACGGGTGTAGTTTTGTCTTAAAGACAGCATACTCTCCGTTGATAAGCCGGTGACTAACTTGGCTCTGTTGTGTATTACATTTATGTGTTTCGCAAAACTCATGCGGACATTGAACGTAACGCCCAGATATTTGACCGATTTTTCCCAAGGGATGGGGCGGCCGTATAAGGAAATAATATTTAATGTTCTCATATATACCTTTGGCATACTCAGGTGGTCTCAGACTGAACTTAACGCCCTAGATAGAAAAGTCCGCACTATAATGACGTCCCATAGAGTGCATCATTCGAGATCGTCGGTAATAAGGCTGTACTTGCCGCGAAAGCATGGTGGACGTGGGCTCACCATGCATAATCGCGAAGTGTGCAGCCTCCGTAATTACTTCCTGGCGAGATCGGATGATCCATTCTAAAAGGACGTCATCTCTTGTGATAAGGGACTTACCCCTCTATCCTTAGCCAACGAGCAATGGTATAACCCGGCAGTACATAGCATTGCCTACCGGAAGACCGTATGGAAGGAGAAGCTCCACGAGAGGTTCTACAAAGCTCTTCATGAGCCTTTCGTAGACACAGCCGCCTCCCTCAACTGGCTACGTTTCGGTGACCTCTTCGGGGAAACCGAGGGTTTTGTCTGTGCAATACAGGATCAGGTTACTAAGACCAACAACTCTCGGAGATACATCATAAAGCAGTCCTTCTCAAAGTGGACGATAACGCCCCCTTGTGGGCGTTGGATACCGAAGGGGGTGCGTTAAGGGGCCCAGAAAAAAAGTGGGGCGTTGGCGTGGTTAAGGGAGCAATGGTTGATTTGTAATTTTATATTTAAAAATTTACCAAAATTTAAACCTACCCACTACTCAATGTCGAATAATTAGTTTATATTTCCGCCCTGAATGATGGTGTATAAACTAGAAATACTTAACATAGATTTTAAGTTTTTGTTAAATAACGCTATTGGTGCAATCCAGTAGCAATCGGCTGGTTCATCGATACTTGTCTTAACTTGCTCACTACGATTGAGCGTCGAAAAAGATAAACGAGTTTGTGCGTGTTTGTCTTATTCCTGTCGGTGCTTGCTGTATTTAAATCCTATATAAAAGTGTGTAATAATCTTTATATTTAGCTTGAATGAAAGATTGAAAGAGCGAGGGTTTTGTCAAGAAGAAATCAAAGATTGAGCTTCGTACAATATCTCTTTGTTAATTGCTCAAACAGATAAACCACACACCTTGAGAGAAACGTTAATTTTGCCGGTAATAAAAGAAGTTTTAACTACTGTGCTCATTAAACCGGTGGCAGACATAATTCAAAAAACTCCTTTGAGCAATACTTCAGTGCAAAGACGAATTGATGAAATGGCTGAAACATTGAAAGTCATTGTGGAATCATCTGAAGACTAGTCAAATACAGGTCTGTTTCCGTCGTTATAATAAAATAAAAAATAAAAAAACAAAAAATAATAATAATCATTTACTTATTTTAAAACTAATTAATTTTTGTATTTTCATCTTCGTCTTCTTCTATCAAGACCAATTGGTAAAAATACTTGATATTTTGGAGTAACGCCACCTTTCTGCACCACTGCCCGCACCAGAGAGAATGGGTCTAATTTCTTCCTCACTACCAAAAATCTGTAACAAAATAATGAATTTATATCTACCCAACACACTTAACATTTAATGTGACCTTGGTTGGGTAGGTTTAACATAACAAAATGGATATCTCGTTGCCGGATGGTTAAATTAGTTCGTTAGTTGAAGGGCTAGACTGTGTTTGGCTGTTAGACGCCGGCGTTCAGTTGGACGCCTAGTCCGATCGTTTATAATTCAACATTTATCGATCAGGGGGGATTAAGTTTCGACAGCGCCGTAGGCGAGCACCTCATCGGAGCCCCACGGGTGGCCATTTATAAATTATTATTATAAATTAAACACAGACCAGTGACATTACATGCCCTTATTAATTTCATTCTTACCCCATTAACTTCATCCAATGCTGTGACTATTATTAGTCTTGGGCTATATAATATGTGCCAGTATAAAAATGAAAAATATTTTTATTAATTAAGGTTAAATAGAATCAAATTCTATAAATTTTACAAAAAATTAAAATATCATGCATACAATATCTATACAACATATAAATAAAACTGACATGTCTGTTTGTTACGTTTTACCGAAATAACTGCTTTATATCGGGATGATGCCATTAATACATGAATAGGTAACTATTTTTAAAATGCTGAGCTTATCTTTTCGGAATGGCTAAACCAATTGTAATGAAACTTCAGGAACAGATAGAGAGTAATACTAGGAACGATCAAGACTATATTTTATATGATTAGCAGGAAGATAAAATAAATCGTCTTTATTTTCAATCAAGTTACACTACATTAATAGATCTTACCCTGGCTACAGAAGCCGGGGCAGGTACGCTAGTAAGTAATAAAACCAATACATAGAAAAATTCTTGTTTCTCATTGTCAGCCCATAAAGAGTCTACTGCTGAATATATATACTTTCCCATGCAAGACTTATTAACTGTAATTACCACTCTTGATATATTGGATGTGCTATGGCATACTGCTATGTATTGGATAGCAGTTTAGTTTAATCAGAGGAGGGTCAGTCATTTTGATGCACTTTATGCGACATCTACTGTTTCTCATAACCCATGGAGATAAACTTAGGCTTCTGGTCATTACAAATTTATTAATTCATTATCCTTTATACATAATTTGTTTACGTATATTAGGCCTGTGCTTAAATACTATTCCACCTGGTGGTAAACGGTGATAAAGTCCTACATGATAAATTTCGCTGTCATAGCGTAACAAGTCTATTCACTCTTGCTTTACTCGTTTCGAATGTTATGGGCTATAAACAACGTACGGCTACCAATGAGCGTATCCAACTGAATGCCGACGTCTAATTAACAGCCTCACCCTCGAGCTAACGAGCTTATTCATACCACCATATATCAGAGTCGGTAGTATCGAAAGCCAAATTAAGGAGGAAGTAAGATTTTTTAGTTTTTTGCTATAGTTACCTCTTACGACGCCCACGGGACGATATAGGTTGATGGATTTAATCTGGATCGTCATCATCATCAATCATTAAACACTATTTTGGGATTTTGAGATAAATAACAAAGGTTTAATTTTTTTCTACTTTGAATTGTTAAACATATTGTGACGGCCCATTATTACTATAAATAATAATAATAATAATTCTTATATAAAGCCGTCAAAAATGATCTTAGATAAAATATATGAAACAATAAAAATACATTAATAAGCATAAAGTTAAAATAAATACATTTCAGACATTAAATATTATAGTAAATTTCTTTCAGAATCAGTAAATTTATAAAAAAAACTTTGTTAAAATATTCTAAATGTGATAAATAATAGAAATACAAGTCGATAATATTATAATAATAAAGATAAATAATATAAATATAACAGGGGTGGGAGTGTTACAATATGCACATGATGCATAATTATAATAAAATGACCAACGACGCGACGCACGAAAATTCTCTCAATATTAAAAACATTGTCTGTTTTTCTAATATTAGCAAAATTCAGCAAAAACCTATTCTTACTATAACGCATGTTTGTACTTCTAGCCAGATATAATCCAATAAGCAAACCTGTCTATATCTTTGTTTCCGTAACTTTTCGACGCCAATCCCAGTTTCTTAGCACACTGATGTAAGATGGCACGCTCTTCCTTACTGAAGTCACTGCTAAAAACCAAGTCAAGATCGAATGTATCGGATGCGATGTATCGACGCATTAGCTCTTGTGCAGCTCGCCTTAGTTGCCCAACATCAGTAGTATCACTACCCAGGCCAGCTCGATTTACCTAAAGTAAAAAAATAGTTTTAATAAAGTTTTTCTTTTATTTTATTTTCCTGAATTGTTTTAAACATAAAACGGTGATTTTATAATCTGATGATGGACAGTGATAAATATTTGCAAAAAAAAAGTTTTGATTGTTTTCCTGATTGAAAAAATTACAATACGAAAAAGGTTTTAATCATTTGAACATGTTACTGGCCGGTTATCAAAGTACTGTGGTGTTATAAAAGTGCCTCAAAAGTACGTTACTAATTTAAAATATTATATTAGGATGGTTTTTATAGAAAACAAATTTGTACTACATTTTGTGACGCGATTTCTCGAAAGTTAATATCGACTAGATAACTTTTAGTCCATTTTTATTGAATTATCTCCTTTCCTTGACATTTTAAAGTATTTAAAGTTTGTTCAGCGGTCTCGAAAATGGTAGATAAAGTAATGAATACAAGAAAAATTATTGCTCTGCTTGAGGAGGGTTGCAGCCAATGCTTCGTGGCTAAGAGACTAAATGTAAATTGATCGACAGTTTAAAGGGCTTGACAGTGCTATCAAATGACCGATTTCGTCAACAGAAGGCTTGGTTCTGGAAGGAAGCCATATATCGAAACACGGGACGATCGTTTTCTGGTAAGTCGAGCGTTGAGAAATCGCAAATGCTCGTATGTGGACCTCAAGAATAATCTCGAATAGAAATGTGTAAATTAGTTTACGGACGGTCATAAGAAGGCTTCTCGCTGCCAATATACACGCAGTCATCGCCCAGCTCGCGGCCCTAAATTACTCGTGAGCAACGAGTTGTCAGGCTTAGCTTCGCTCGTATTTGTATATCATGGACTCTAAGATTGGGATAAGGTATTGATCTCTAATGAAGCTGGGATATCTCTGTACGGTGAAGACCGACGTCGGCAAGTGCTACGAAGTGGAGAAGAACGCTTTGCAAAGGTATGATTTGAAGAAATCACAACTTATGGTAGTGACTCTGTTATGTTTTGGGCAGAAATGAATTCGTTGATAATACGGAGTTAATCTTCATTGAATACGGCACACTGACTGGACACCGAAACATAACGGAAGCTCTAATTCCTCAGACAACTCGCATTAACCGCTCTTTGCGAAAACTCAATTTTAATGGACGACATATTAAAAACCAATCAAGCTTTAAAAAATCGGTGAAAATTTATATACATTGACTTCAATACTTTTTTAAGGTACAAAGAAATTGTCGCCTTTTAAAAAGTATTTTTTCACTTTTTTTTACATTATATTATTGCTGTTAAGTTCACAATGTTGCTCAAAACAAGTATATCCTTTATTATAACTCCAATAGCACCCATTATAGGCTAGAATGTGTGTGACCCAGAAATCAAGATTCTAATGAAAGCTTATTAAAAAGTGAAATTTTTATTTACTTTCCTTTCATGAAAATGATCGTATCACCTTAACCATGTAGCTAGATAGCTTAATTAAAAACTTAACTTTAATAGATATTCTAATGTTGTCGACGCTGAAATAATTCACGATTACGTACCATGTGTAAATTAGGTTTAATTGGTTCTGCAATACCCTGTGCATCCACTCCCAATCCACCGCCCTTCCACCCCATCATTTGCATCATCCTGTAATGTTATAACGAAAGTTTTTCATTCCGAATTATTTACTAAATCAGTTACCTCACTTTTAAAATACTATGTACACTCTATATAGAGGTGCTTATAGAACTGAATATTTTATTGTGATATTGAGTTTTCGTTAATTGAAGAGAAGAAAAAACAATATAATTTTACAAATTATATTAGTATTACCAATAAAGTATTTATAATTTTACAAATAATGTTTAATTTACAAATAACATACGTCCAAACTTTAACATTCTTGTTTACACTTGTTTATACATAAGGTTAAAGTAATTTGATGCTTTTTATGACGCATTTCTTATAATCTTTAGTAAAAGAATTTATAAGAAGAAAATCAAAGAGAAAAACGAGGTCAAAGTGCGTTTTTCCATTTGATTTTTTTATTTTCTCTTTGATTGAGAGAAAAACGCACTTCAACTACGTTTTCAAACCAATATTTAATGTTTAATTAAATTATTATGACACATTGTTTCGCAAATAAGGGTGGGTTTTATTAACATATAGTGTAATTAATTTAATGTTTTTAAATAATAAGGTAAATTAACCGAAGAATATTTTAATTATTTACAAAAATATTTAATTAAATGAAAAGAAAAAAGTCGTGTGTATTTATTATATTAGATCGGGGAAACGTTTCTTCCTATTTTATATACAAATACAAAGCAATGTTTAATTTTATGAAATTATAATACCTATATACAGAATGGGTCCCACATATATATGCAATAAATGAAACCATATACTTGTTATCGCCTTTGCTGACGATATACAAAAAATGAACGTAATCGGTCCAGTAATTAGGTCAAAAAGTAGAGTTTTAATTTTAAGCAAATTTGAACACTCTATAGATTTGGGTCACTAAGTCAATGATTCAATGAATTTGAATGAATCCTTGAACATTAAAAAGCGACGTTGTCACGCAGTGCAAACTATTGGTATTGCGACATATCGACAGCGGTGTCTTTTGTCGGCGTGCCACCCGCGTGCAACGTTGTCACTCTTCCAAGGGGTCAAGGTACGTTGTCTAAACAGAGTGTTCACTTTTACTGAATTTATTTTAATATTTATTTTGTTTGAAAATTTCACTTTTTTATTTTACGGGTTTTAATTTAATATTTAATTTTTCTACACTTCTACGGACTAGTATTACTTGTGGTTTCATTTATTGCATATATGTGGGACCCATTCTGTATATATATGGGCCATTTTGTTCGATAACTTGTTGCCATCTTGTAGGTAGTGACATAATCCCGTTGCTGTAGAAATCTTGGAATTTTTGATCAAAAACTAACCTAAACTAACTTAACCAAACACTACCCAAATAATTCTGAAGATACTGAAACAGATGAAAATCTGAGGGTTTGAGTTCGCTATATAGTGGATGCATTAACACCCAACCAAGCTCTCTCAATTTTTGCTGAGTAGCCAAAGATATGTGTGGTGGGATTATCATGATGAAAGATCACTGCTTTTCTGTAGATCAATTCCGGCTATTTTTTCTTAATTTTTGCTTGAGTCTCATTAGTTGCTGGCAGTAGATATCCGAATCGATGGTTTTGTCCGGCGGTAAAAGCTCACAATGAATGATGCCCTTCCAATACCATCATACACATAGCCTCACCTTATTGCGTGTTAATCCAGGTTTCGCTAGTCTGTGAAGCACGACTACTCTTTTACCATGATCTTTTTCGCACGTTCTTGTCGTAGGTGATCCACTTTTCATCACCAGTGATCAATATTTCCAAAAATGGCTCGATTTCATTACGTTTCAATAGAGAATCGCAAATGAGTACACGTTTTATTAGGCTCCTTTCAGTGAGCTCATGGTACCCAAATATCAAGCTTTTTTGTACAGCCAGACTTTTTCAAATGGGTCAAAACTGTTTTGTGGCCAATCCTCAATTCCTAGGCTATGTCCTAACTACTGATATGCCGATCTTGCTCCACTTTTTCAAAAATGGCATCGACTTTATCCGTATGAGAGCGACCAGAGCGAGCTGCATCTTTGACATCAAAATTCCAAAACTGAAAACGTTTGAATCAACTTTTGTGCTACTCTTACTGACATTGCATTAGGTCCAAAAACGTCATAAATTTTTCGCGGCTTGACTCATATTTTTCCTTTTTTTGTAATAATACTTCAGAATGTATCGATTTTCTTCGTTAGATTTTAGGCGGATAGAAAAAATAATTAAAAAAAGCGTGAAATTGTTTTTCACTTTTTCTTTTTCTTAATGTCCTACATGTATTGATATTAAAACCAGCCAGATACAGAACAGAACAGTACAACCAAAGAGATTTTTTTTCAATTTTATACAAACAAAATTCGAAGAAACTTTTTCCCCGACCTATTAAGTTTACCATAAAAATTGTACCTTATACAACTTACTTTTAAGTACCTGTGTCAGTGAGTAGTGGCCATAGTAAGCAATGCCTATGAAAACATATTATAAACAGTAACAACAAAAAATTTATATAAAATACATACTTCGTGGCAATGCTGTTTGAGATGGGTGTGCCAAAGATAGCTTCACTTTGTTTGCGTCCTGCCACATCACTCAATGAGACTCGCTCACCCTGTGCTATCCATTGTTCCTTCACTAAGACGGTCACAACTTCCCCTCGCAATTTCTAAAAGGTATATCACTTCCATTTAGCTTATTTTTGATAACTAAATCATTTAATTTAATTGTCATTCGAGTTTCAAGTCAATTTTAAGTTTTTTAGGGCACTGAAAACTGCGATTGGATCACCAGCTTTCTTGCAGATCGGAGCATCAAGGTCGTTATAGACGGTGCAAGCTCCGATTGCAAGCCTATTAATATTAATGCTGGTGTTCCACAAGGCTGCGTGCTATCGCCAACGCTGTTTCTTCTGCATATCAATGATATGTTGCAAACACGTAACATTCATTGCTATGCGGATGACAGCACTGGTGATGCTCTTTACACCGGCTGAGCCAATATTTCTCGGGAAAACGTCTCCGAGTGCCGGGACAAACTTGTGTCTGAAGTCCGCAACCGGCCGGCAACGCACCTGCAATTCCCCTGGTGTTGCGGTTGATCATGGGCGTCAGTAGTCACTTAACATCAGGTGAGCCGCATGCTCGTTTGCCCCCTCTTCTATAAAAAAACTGAAAACTGCTAATTAATTTTTTGTCAAATCTATACAATTTATTACAGCAAAATATAATATTTATCTTGAAGGTATGTGTGATATTTCTAGTAAGGTTACCTCCATAAAATCCCTTTTCATAGTTTAAGATCAAATATTGTAGTAGTGAAATGCATGTGTCGTGTATGTCGTCCAAAAAAAAACATAGTTTAGGAGAAAATAATTTATATATATATATATATATATATATATATATATATATATATATATATATATATATATATATATATATATATATATATATATATATATATATATATATATATTGTGCACAAATTATATTTGCTGGATTGGATTGGAGTGTAAATCGAGAGAAGTGAGGTAAGCGAAGTTTTACATTGAAATTAAAAATATGGTGTGAGAAACCTTTTTGCTAAATTATTTTCATTTCATATGTTGTCTAATCTTTTCGATATTAAAATTTATTGTTATTGCGTAGATAAATTAGGATTGATGCTCCTTACCATTTAAAAAATGGCTTGAATGAATTTTGACACAAGAAAGTGTCGCGACTTTGTGTACAAATTGAAATTACCTTGGCATGTGAACTATTATTGAAAACGATGTAATAAGTGCTCTAATGTGCAATGGTTTCTTAAATATAAATCTCAGATTTTTTTCATGTAGTGACCGTGTAAGAATATCCACCAGCCCATATTGTCTCGTGGCGTCGTAAGAGACGACAAAGAGAAATCAAAATAGAAAAATGGGCAGCAGCATCTTCATGATAATAACCAAAATAATAAAAATCTGCGGTTGCCAACCTACGGGGAGTATGGGTATGGGTTAATCTAGGAAGAGGTCTATGTTCAGCAGTAAACTTTCTTACCCGTAACGGATGGATGGATGGGGCCTCAAGCTATTGTCGTCATCAACTGTTCGCTGAGTTATGCTTCATTAAAATCTCCCAAGAATTTTACATTCTTACGCATCAGCATATTGTGAAGAAAATACGAATCAGACTAGGCTGTATAATCTACGGAATATAAAAAACAACAGGAAGTCTAAAGTGGGCGGGGAAGGCATATCACAAATAGGCGCAGTACTGCCTAATTGAATACCAGTCGCAGACTTTAAAGATATAGACTATTTTTGCCACCACTTTGGAATGACGTGAAATATTTGACATATTTCATAAGTGGGAAGTTATCATTTTGGTTTTCCTATTGTAAGGATTAATGTGTCTTTCTGTAATATTCATTGTATTTTACATTTATTAGATCAGAAATGGATAATCAAACTATGGATATTCCTAAAGGTAGAAAAATTAAATAAACGGTGTTTCACTCCCGTGCCTCAAAAAGCACCTAAAGTCATTAGTCTTGCGCCTGATCTCTCTTTGGTCAACTTGGACTGACATAGGACTAAAAGAATGAGGAAATACATAGCCTACATCAGTGCTTGTGCACACATTCTCACGCTGTAATCATGTCCAGTTCGGATGACTTGTGATCAAAATTTGTTCTGGAGGGCATCATTGCAAGTCTTTCACGCAATAGGACCCCAATTGATGTCCAACAGTGGACCTCACGGGCTAGTAATTTAGAACATAGAAGATAAAATTTTACTTACATTCCAAGCTATTGTTTCTGCAATACTTCTGGCTTCTGCTTTGCTTGTACCAGTAGCGCTTGCCACAAGTTTTCCATTCATAAAAAATGTGAAACAATTGTTTTCATATTTGCTAAGCACTGGCACATGACATACACTACAACTTGCTGCAAAAAAAATATCTTCTATGGATAAAAAATATATTTATATTGCATCCTGACTGCAACTACCTTCAGTTGATGGGTTGACATGAAGCTGATGAAGTTGGTTGCTTTATAACCTGTGGTATGAAGAGAACCCTCCCCCTCCGCACAAGAGTAAAGAAACTGACCAGAGGCAAAGCTTCTTACAACCATGCTATGATAGGTGCACTCCTACAAGTTTGAGGCGCGTTTGTGCGTGAGCACTGGCGCCTCGTCACATACAGAAAGAAACTGCTTTAAACCAGCTCAACCAGTGCACACTTCGCGGGTTGTGTGGTTTTGTTTCGCATTTTAAGTTAATAATAGGAAATGAGTAGGTAAAGAATAATAGTGTAATAATTATTATTATTAATAGTTTATGCAATAATATTGTAACTTGTTCAAAGCAAATAAAAATAATTAAAATATATCATTTTTAGTTATCCCTAAGGCTCCACTACTCCACTAGGTAATCGTAATTGATTATTATTTTTTATTTTTATTGCGGTAGATAAATATCCCATGCATATACTACTTCAACAAGTGCCAAATGTGTTGAATATATGTGTGAGATAATCTATCTTGCAAAAATTTCACAAATATTTTAATTACATAATAATCATAGTTAACATTGATAGTAATATATGTATATTAAAATTTGTGCAAGCATGGGCAATGTGGCCATCTAAGTGTAGATTATTTAAGAAATAAGTTATATTTTTAATTTAAAATTTACCATTCAACTAAAAGGCTAAACAAATTATTCAAAAAGAAAAAATTAAAATAAAATATTTAGAGTATGTAAGCAGTTTGTAAAAGAATATTCTATCCTAGTGTACATAATAAAAAGCTGATAAACAGTTTGTTTATTTAATGGAATAACCTGTGTCGACCCTACCAAAATAGGTAACAATTTTGACAGCTTTGCCTCTGGTTGATTTCTTTACTCATGTGCTCTTCATGGAAAAAAGTATTGTGTTTTTAGGCATTTTTGAAAATTTTGAATTGAAAATCAGTTTTCAGATTTCAGAGTAAAACTTTAAAAATTAAGTAAGACACTTTAATAACATTGTGTTAGCAATTAAGTATAAAGAACAATTAAGCATAACATATTGAATGATCCTAATTTTAAATGTAGTAAATGTAAATCGGATTTCCGCTTCTTTTGTTTTGTTTAATGCCCGAAAATCTATTCAAAGACGATAATCTCGTGTTTTCTTCTTAATAAGGATAATAGGTGACGCGAACTCTGAAGTAGACTGATAATTCCACAGTTTTCCAATTCTTCTACCATAGCTCTAACACGCTCGCGTTCTATTTATGTTTTGCCCAATGAGTCCGAAATACCGAGTTATCTTAGCTCAATATAATCCCACTTCTGATTTGTTAGCTAATAATACAATTTATGTTACAGCATATCACTTTTATTTTATCCGTTTATAACTCACAATTTATTTATCGCACAAATAATCACTTCGTACCAATAATCACTGTTACTTAGTACCTTCACTTAGAACTGAATAGAACTGAATGCCCCGCTTGGGTCGTGACGGCCATATTTATACTCTTTTGTTTAGGAGTCAAATCCGAAACTATTACAATAAAAATCTTACCTGAAATTCAAAGCCACAGAAGCGGAAATCCGATTTACATTTACTACATTTAAAATTAGGATCATTCAATATGTTATGCTTAATTGTTCTTTATACTTAATTGCTAACAATTGTAAGAGAGTTTAGAGGGGAAACAACTACATTTTGCACTAATTTCAACCAAACCTATTGAATAAAGTTATAGGGCAATAAGAAAGGTCTTTAAATTATTCTCCCGGCACTTCACCGACCACAGCTGGAGTATGCTTGCTTCACTCTTTCGGCTCCTGTATTGTCACCACTTCACTTTATCATTATGCCTAAGTTTTACAGTTTTAAAAAGAGCAGATATAATGATATTTCTTATCTACTTGGCAGCTTGAAATGCTATCAATTATCAACTCATATTTATAACCCCAATTAAACTCCAAATAAAAAAAATCTCTGAAACTACATATTTCAACTAAAAAAAATGCTACCACATGTAACAATGGAAAATATCATCCTATAAGTATAAGGCAATCTAAGGGCATATACAACATGTAACAAAAACCTTGTTGTTCCCCTTAAGTGCGTTAGAAGAATCAATAATTACAAAACATATAGAAACTACTTTTCTTTTCATAAGACTTTACTTAAAAAATTTAATTTTAATTAAAAAAAATTTAATTTGCAAATTGTATGTGGTTTTTTACCTCTGCCTTGCTGTGGAGTAAGAGGATTGTCAAAGACCTCGCTTTACCGATGCTCATGTCAGTAGAGGTAATAAAACAATATATAATTTTCAAAAAAATTATAACACACAATTTACAAAAAATTATTACAGTATTCAAATATATAGAAAAACATTTTTTATATGTTTACATATTGATTTGTTATAAATGTATACTAGTCTTTGTTCTTGCTTGATAAATTATTATCAATATCTTTTCAATCAATGAAATAAATGTTGAACTATATGCTAAGGATTTGAAACAAACCTTTGCCTTTTAAACATTCATAATGATACAATTCTATTAGTCAAAATGATATAATTCTAGTAGTTATGTCTAGTATGTAGTGTGTAATTCTATCAGTAATTTACTCACCTTGTATGTTTGAGATTTTATTTGTCCAAGGTCTTATTAATAATACCAATTTACCAAAAGCTGTCTCAAACATCCCTTCATTAAATCTTGTAATATTTAGACATTTGACTTCTGCCATTTCTTTTAAATAGTCGTTCACATCAATTACTTCTGAGCATTTCTTGTCTGTAGGTAAATTTGATTTATTAGTGTCTATTTCATTTACTATCTGGATGTTATCATCAACAATTTCAGATTCTTGGGATTCAATTTTTCCTTGTGGAACAAAATTAATTTTGCTAGACTTCTGTGGTGGACTATCTATTAGTACTCCTCCTTCTCTTTTTACTCCTTTAGCACGGTCTTCCGCAGCTGTAGATGCTGATACAAATGTTCTTTGTAATTTATTCTTTTTCAATGTCCTGTAATCTATAGCCACCTGATAAAAAAGTGCATATATAAACTTGTATAATCTATCAGTTTATTAAATATCAAAAAGCAAATTTAATTAAATTATTTTTTTTTAAAAACCTTTATAACATAATTTCAATACTATAAAAGTAAAGTTTACTGCATAGAAAATATTATTGAATTGTTTACTTATTACTTACATCTTTTGAAAGCCTTGCAACTTCTTGCATAAGCTGTACTGGGTATCTACATCCCATAAACTCGATGTTTGCAAAGACCCTAGCCAAACAAACCAGTCGTTCTTCTGGAAAATCATGCTTCCAACGCTCCATAAAGGCTTTTCGTAGTTCCCAATGTTCTTCACTTTCATGATCATCTCTGTATTTTTCTATACTCCAAGTTACATCAAAAGGCATTCTAGTTTACACCAATTGTATTTTGTTATTAGGAAGTATATTATATGAGTATAAAAGTATTAATACATACTGAAAAATTTAATAACTTATGAGTAAATTTTGATATGAATTGAGAACTGAGCGCAACATGCTAAGCTCTCATTAGAAAATAGTTTATTTCTTGATGCTAAGAATTCACGAGATAAATTAGCAAATATTTAGTAGGTAAGTTTAATCCCCTCCAAATTGGACACTTACTCTAATGAGATTGTGCTGGCATCCTGTGTAGTATCTGGTGCTCTTTGCAAGTTTATATACACACACAACACAAACTATATAATAAGTAAGTTGTAGAAGTAAAACATAAATTATTCCACTTCCCGGTATGAAATAATAATAGTAATAGCAATGTAAATAAATTAAATTTACTAAATTGTAGAACACTGCAATCCTGGAATCAACCTAGAATTTGATATAAAAATAAGTAATAATTCTATGAGAAATGAGATTTGGTATCAAATCCACAGAATACATTTACCCTGACGGGAAAAATCAAATCAAAAATATATGTCATAGATAAATAAATATGTAGCAAGCTAATATATGTCAAATTGTCAAGCCAAGCTAGTCCGCGCCAGTGTTGCCAACATTAAAATTTAGCTCCCGTCCCGTTGTAGAGAATACTATAACTATAACCCGTCAAATCCCGTCAAGTACGGTAGACAAGTGTCATTCATTTCTAGTGACACGAATCATTCTATAATCCGTTTGCGTTAAGAAAATAGTGAGTCATCGTTGTCCGCCGACCTGGCCACGCCCCCCCCCAATTAAAATGCAAGAAATTAGAAAGTCGAGTTCACAGTGACCAGTTGAAGTCAGGCCTTCGAACAAAACGGTTGTGTATTTTGCGTGTTACTCGTTCAACGTTAAATTTTGAAAATGAATACCTCACCTATTGGAAAGAATAAAAGTGGATCAATAATCCATAGCGGAGAGAGACGCGTAATTTACAACGTTTATAAGTACTTTAAACTATGTTATTTAAATGCGACTGTGGAGAGCACAGTAATAAAAACAGCAAGTGCATGTGGTGTGTCCGAAAATACGGTTTATAAAATTATTAAGGAACAAAAGGATACTAACACATTAAAATCAACCGTGAAAAAAGCGAAAAAAATAAAAAATTATGTTGGTGCCAATTACTCCACGTTCAAAATGAGTGACATAAAAAAATTATTAGATGACGCAATAGCATTAATAGACGCTAATCGGTGGAAGAAGTGCTGCGACCACGTGATACGCGAAGAAAATACCATGTGGAATTTGGATGACATCATGGAACGTGCGGAACAAAAATCTTTCATAATTAATGTAACTGGAGAATCTAGCGATACTGATTAGTGATTTAAGTAATTTTAAGAAATTTTTTTTCCATTAAACTTAATTAAATGTTTAAAAAAAATGAATTTTTACTCCCTGAGAATACACCTTTACCCTGTAGTTGCACTGATGACTCACTATTTTCTTAACGCGAACGGACTATAGTACATTTCAGATCATTCATTTGGATCACTTCGGGCTCCAGTACTCTGTTGAGTCTGTGAGATCCATTGGGAACCGAACATTTTCAGTTTGTAATAGCGCCATCTACTACATGCTATAGGTAATAAAGTCATTTTATCGAACTAAAACTTAAGTCCACTTTCCACTATGGGATATAATGTAATTCATATTACATCTCGAGATATGCTGTCGATCCCTAAACATAATATTACTTACGTAAACAGCGAATGCTGAGAATGCCTGGGATTATTGCAAAACTCTTATTACACTTATACTTTATAAAAATATCTTTAATTATTTTTATATACGTCGTGACCAGATCGTAGAATTGATTTTATTATGAATATTCGATCAGTGATATTGTGGCATTTCGTGAAATTTCTGTCTGTTGACCATATCGCAGTGCAGTGGCTTAGCAATGAGTGGCTGCGCTGGGGGTCGCGAGTTTGAATCCCCCACGGAACAAATATTTGTATGGCCTACAAATAATTGTTCCGGGTCTGGATGTTTGTCCTTGTGCAATTTATGTTTGTAAACTGTCCCCACTATACAGGAGAAAATCCGTTTTTTAAAAAAAATGATAAGGCTTGACCAAATCGATGAATAAACATTATATGAAGAAATTAACAACTAAACCCAACATTGATATTTCATAATATTCTAATTATATCGAAAATATTTTCACTATTCGCCGCTAGAGGCACTGATAGCCATTTTTAACATCAACAGAATTTTTAACAGAATCCACATAACTATGCCTCATCGCGAACATTTAAATAATATATAGCCTTTCCTCTTCCCCCGGACCGCAGTCAAGTGCAGATGTGCTAATACATGTTATAGAATAACTAATATTATTTTATAAAAAAAATTAAAATTCTAATTAAATTCAGTTGTAACAAAATTCGATTAAAATAGGAGTGCATAATCGTACCGAATCATATTATGGGCATCGATACTACGGCCCTGAAGCCCCGCCCAGCATCTACGAAGCGGGACAACTGGCTCCGCCCTACAGACTAATCATGGTACCGTAAGTGATACCATAGACTTTTTTGTGAGTTTAAAAATGAAATAGAGAGAGTACTTTGTTGTCACGATTTTGGCTCAAATGTTGATTGGTAGTAATTTAAACGAAGCGCGTCAGTTTAATATTATTTCGTTTAGTTAGCATTTTCATCAAAAGTACCTGGATGACCAAGCTTTCCTCGTTTTTTTTTTTTTGGAAATTATATTTAGATACAAATTACGTACTGATGAAACAAGAATAATATTTTTTGGATTTATTAAAATAGTAGAAAAAACTGAACTGGAAAATCATGAGTGCAATTAGTTAAATTTAAATTTTCTTATTTTATAAAAATACTAAAATAAGGGCCCGAAATCATAGATTTTCTCACAAAAGAAAGGAATTTGAAAAAAGTCAAAAAAAGTCGGACTAGAGACAGGACGCGAACCAGGGCACTCCGATTTCGCGACCGCCCTATCCCACTTGAGCTATTACGATCGTTAATACACTGTAAAAATTCACCTTCTTATATTGTAGCAGTTTTCATTGCCTGAAAACACGGACAAAAGGACATTTTCTAAAAGTGAATGCTGGCTAGATCGATTTATTGCCCCCGGAACCCATTGGACAACAAATTTTATGAAAATTTATGGCATCATTTGCATTGACCAGTGTACTGGGTTCTATTTCGAAACATACCCTAGGTATAAGGAAAATTAACAAAGAACTTATTTGATATTTCAGTAGTTGGAATCTGAATGTCTATGGTTTTAAAAACCTATTAATAGTAAAAATGGCGATAGCAAACTAGAATTTGTCAATATACGGATATCTACATCAGAGGGTTGCAATTAGAGAGAAAACCAATATTGCAAACAAATAGGAAAGTTGGGTTCTTAATATTATGGTATACAAAGTCTTAAATAATGTATGCTGATATCATAGTGACGGGTAAATTAAATTTTTTGCCTATATACAAACTTAGCCAGATCATTTGGAGTGCTTTTTCAGCTCGATACGATCAAAGGGCGGCTATAACAACAATCCAACAGTTTTTCAATTTCAAAGCGCCTATAAAAGACTAGGGATACACGGGGAAATAAAAGGTACTGAGTCAGGAAACTGTATACCTCTAGAGGATATAAAATTTTTAACTCGCACAGAAGTGCGATATGAAAGTAAAATTTATATGTACTGCACTCAAGATCTCGAAGATTCAATTATAGATTTAATAATAATTTCTTTGTCGATGATGACCACGATTATTATAATATATTATATATTTAACTCCCAAAACTAACCACCTATACCGAAGAAATTATTTCATATATCGGTGGGTTTGCTGTTAGGAAACTAAGAAAAACTATAAATTGTGAAAATAGTCTGCTAGCTCTTTTTAGCGATAAATATTTAGGTCTTATATTAAAAAAGATAAAGGTGGCCTTATTTATCCTTCACGCGATGTTATTAAAGTATATAATATGTTGGCAGAAATAATATTTAAGATACATTCTATTTTTTTCTCGGGGCTATTTAACGTCTTTCTATATAACATCTTGTATTTTTTTCGATTTCGTTTCGATGCTATAAAGATACTGTAATGAAAGTGTATTAAATATCAATTTTATTTTGATTCTTGAAAGGTGTGTGTGATATGTGTGCCGTCAGTGTTGGATGCGAGCGATCAAATATCTCAAAATGTTTATAGAAGTCAACGAGTGGATGAAAATGAAATTGAACATCAACAAGTAACATCAGTACTCCCACTGCCACCTTTACCTGAAGAACAGCAGATTCCTACAACAAATAGTTTACATTCGGCAAAAATTAGCTTACCACACTATAAACGTGTCGCAAATACGTCACGACACTGCATATTTCAGGGCTGCGCTAATCAATCTTGGCATTTAATTCCTATGCTAGTTAAGGTTATGCTTCTCAAGCAATACAAACTGTATATTCCAATACGTTCCCGTGTCAGTGAATACAATTTTTTTAAACGAAAATAGCAATTTAACAATTAGTTTCATAGCTCAACTTTTAAAAGCCTTTTAAAGACATTTTTAAAAGGCCGGTAACGCGTCTGCAATTCCCCTGTTTTTGCAGTTGCTCATGGGCGGCGCTAATCACTTGCCATCAGGTATACGTCTCGTTTGCCCTCTCTTCTATAGAAAAACAAAAAAAACAAATAGAACAATTAATTCGTATCCTGGAAAGAAAAGTAGATGAGATTAATTTTGAAAATCTGCATGAGATGTATAATTATATTTGTCACTACTGGACTAGTCTGACTGTTAGTGAATTTATATCCTTATATAATGAAATACCTATTTTAGCAAATGTGAGCAATGGGAAAACTTGCTTAGCAATCTAGACACGCGGAAGCGTGTCAAGGCAAGTTCAAGCAGAACGGCGAGCAGCACCGTGTGTAATATAACACGAACCATTTGGAGCTACTTTTGACCACCTCATAACTCAAAAACTATTTCACATAAACGTGTCAAATTTAGCTCATATATTGAGACTTGCGAGATACATATGTGCTTCAAATTTCGTAAACACATCTCAAACGGTTATTCAGATATTAACGTCCAAAAATCATCACTTTTATCACTAGCTGACCTATAGATCAAAACTCTAACCCAGTTCCATGTGACCTAGAAAGTTCAAATTTGGCATGCAGATAGGTAATTAGGTGAATACAAAGGAATGAATCAGAAACTGGTAATTTTTTATCATTTTATTATAATTTTTCACTTAATTTTATTAGGAACACTAAATTTTATTAATTATTATATTATACTTAAAACTGTAATAATGTATGCATATATAATCAGCAATCAGCAATCAAGACTTATGACAGCCGGTCTTGAATATATAATGAGTTGAATACCACCCTTAATTTTTTAATCCAAATATTTCCGTTTTAGTACTTATAACTAAACTAAGAGTATAGTCGACTTCAGTATTTATTACGTTATTTACTGGGACTTAGTATTAATTATTGTTCCAATATTTAGCGCACATCAATAGTGTAAGATCATTTGCCTTCGCTGTGGACTGACGAGAGGATTGAAATAATAGAAATTTCGAGGCGACGCCGGAGCAGCGGGGTGGGAGCAGTGGAGCGGTGCGATAAAATCTTCACGCGAACGTGTCCGAGCGAGTGGCAGCGCGCTTGTGATGGGTAACTTATCATTTTTATATGAAGTTGAGGGAGCACCTCATTTTACCTCGCGAGGTCCTCTCGAGGGACCCCTCATTTGAGGCGAGGTAGGTATCGTACGTCAGCGTATTCAATTCACCTCACGAGCCGAGCCCGAGCTCGAGCCGAAATCAGCCGATTGTCCGAGGCAGCGGCAAGCGGCGCGGACGGGCGCGTTGACTCACGAGTCACGAGTACTCACGATTCCGATTTTTACGTCTCCCTCACACACGTAACTTTCTTTCGCTCATAAATTTTAGACCGCCAAAATAAACGAATCAATGACACTTGAATAACAATCTAATGCTTATGTTTTTAGAGTTCATAGTTAACGTTTAGAGATTCATATTAATAGCAGAAATAAAAATATTTTCTCTATTAATTCGTTTTGAGTACCTAATAATGTTACTTTACCTATGTTGACCACGTGTGGTGAAGTAATTGTTGATATTGTTGTGATTGTGAAAAACGCGTTTATACCAAATGATTGTTTTTTTTTTTACATTTTATCCTTTGATCTCAATTAATACACTCAGTTTTTTTTTATTTGCTTCGTGTGTTTTATTTACCCTGCAACTCATTTCACACAATTTTTTGTATCTCTTCTTAATTTAAATAATATCCTACCAAACATCGGTATCACACACACACATTATTTAATTAAGTCCATAACACAATCATAATGTTTACTGTTTTCAAAATTTCGATTCCTCACCTCACTCATTCTCTAATTTATTCTGTACCGTAAATATGGATTTCTAAGTCGGTTCATTCGCTCACTAAGCTCACTCAATCACTCAGTCGCGATGCTCGCGAGTCGCGAGTACTCGCGTCAATAATGTCTATGTCAATTTTTAAGTGAGGACGCGTGAACGAGTGAGGTGGTTCAATGTTGAAAATCGAGTAACTCTTTCAATTTGCGATCACGAGTACCTCAAACGAGGCACCTCATGAGCGAGGGGCACATCTCTACAGCGCGCTCATCTCATAAGCGCGAGCATCGTCTTGCTGTCCGGTTGTCATTCGATATTTGACCTATGAGGTTACGATTTATGCTACGAAATTCATAGCTTTTCTTAAATAATACTCATATATTTGTGGTTATATTATTATTACAATTTTTTAATATAAGTAGGCAATAGTTAAAATCAAAAATTAGTAACAATTTTGGTACAGTTTTAATAGTTATAAGTAGGTATGTATATTTAGACATTTTACTTTAAAATTATATTTGAAATGGATTTTAAATTGAATATTATTTTGATGCGTTCTTCAGTAAAAATCATGTCAAAACTGCGTTTCAAAGAATCGCCCACCAATCATTAGCAATAAGCTGCTATTTATGGTTTAAGTAATTTATTTCTCATAAGAATAGAACATTCATTTGTCTGAGAAACAAAGGATTAACTTAAAATAGATAAATATGTTGTTGGCAACATCGCGACAATAGTGTGAAGTTGCCGCGAATGTTGGCAAACATCGCGACAATAGTGTGAAGTTGCCGCGTAAGATTAACAACACGGTAAGCGAGTGAAGTTGCTGACTCTGGGGAAGCAAGAAATAAACCGGAGAGTAACACTTTCGTTTCGACTGCCGAACGCGTTGGTGGTCTCAAGACTCGTAAAGCCATAATTATTGTATAGTGATTATAATACTTACCTTGTTCTATTAAATACTTATACGTAGAGTCAGTGTCTAATTACTACCTGTTACCTAAGTAAAATTAAAACTGTACATCAGAAGTGGGATCGAAAACAACCAAAAAAAAAATGGGTAGGAAAAGAAAACATAGCAGCAAGCGCAAGCACAGGAAAACACGTGTTAGATCATCATCCAGTAGCAGCAGTAGCAGTGGCTCAAAAACACCGCCGCTATCTCCCCGGAACAGAAGGAGAATGAAGGTATCAAACGAAAACTCCACCGAAACTGTAAGTACAAGCAACACAGTGCTTCATAGTATGATACCTGAATTTGATCCGCTAAATGATAATATTGTGACATGGCTTAATGTTATAGAATCTTTTGCGTCAACTTTCTCTTGGTCCGATAGTACAATCCGTTATCAAGCATTGAATAAGCTCAAAGGCTCGGCTAAGGTTTGGTACGAATCGCTGTTGCGTAGTGATAATTCCTGGACAACTTGGGCGTGGATAGATTGGAAAGAAAAAATTTTAACAACGTTTAGGGTAAAAAGGAATATGTTCGGGCTATTAAAAGAGATTATTGAGCGACGACCTTTCGAAAATCAGTCTCTGTACAATTTCTTTTTCGAACAAAAGGCGAAAATTGATAATTTGTGCTTAAACTTTACGGACTACGACATTATATCGATTATTTTAGGAAATATCGGCGACAATAATATCACAGCATCAGTGGAAGCAAGTAATTTTAAAACATGCGAAACTCTAGGAGCATTCTTACACGGAAGAATTTTCAAATCAAAATTAGTAAAACAACCCTCTAGCCTAAATAACATTCGCGATTATAGTACTAAAACAACAACCAATACACATAGCTCAATATCGAATTCACCTTTGTTACCTAATCTACCCGCACGATCTACAAATCAAAGTAATACTGACCCTCCACAAAGTCGCAAGAAATTAGAATGTTTTAATTGTGGCGGTAATCATAGAAGGGTTCAATGTTCGATTAAATGTGAATTTTGTGGAAAAAGGGGCCACACAGAAGATATATGTTTCCATAAAAAAAATACGAAAAATATTAATACCGACAAATTCGACCAACAAGAAGCGAAGTGTATTAAATTCTTTAATTCAAAACAAAGATTTTTTAAGAAGATATATATAAATGAATTTGTTAGCGATGCGTTTATAGATACGGGTAGCAGCTGTTCTTTGATATCATCTCGTTTGGTAAAAGAATTTAACCTCCAAAGGTTCCCTTTAAAACCGCATGTGATATTGCAAGGATTTTCCAAAGATAGTATAAAAGCTGTAATGGAAATGGTTCGTGTGAATATTAAATTAGATTCAGTTAAAATTAATAATGTGGAAATGTATATTCTCAGCGAACTCTCTGGATGTGATATATTAATAGGACGCAATGTGACTGAGGGGCCCGACCTGATGTATTCAAGAATAGGTGAAAACCTTACATTCGAATATGCGGAGAACATGGGTGAGTTAGGGCTTGATTTTGACACAGACTCTCATTACAATGAAATATTAAGGTTATTTTTAAAGTACCGTCAATGCATAGCCTCAAATATAAATCAATTAGGAATGGTTCAGGGGCACGAAATGGAGATAAATTTGCTCCATAGTAAGCCTGTACAATTTAGGCCGTATAGGGCATCGTTTTCGGACAGAAAAATTATGAGATCGTTAGTTAACGAACTTTTAGAAAACGGCATAATTCGCGAAAGTAATTCTGCATATGCAAGTCCAGCCCTGCTAGTAAATAAAAAGAACGGTGAGAAAAGATTATGCATCGACTACCGCGCGCTGAATAAAATAACGATCAAAAATAAATATCCGATGCCCCGCATAGAAGATTTAATCGATCGACTTCAGGGATGTAGTTTTTTTACCAGTTTGGACTTGAAAAGTGGGTACTATCAAATAAAAATGAAAGAAGATTCTGTTCATAAGACTGCTTTCATTACTGAAGATGGACACTACGAATTTCTGAGGCTCCCCTTTGGATTAGCCGGTGCTCCATCATGTTTACAGCAGATGATGAACCGAGTCATGGGAAATCTTAGATTTGGAAAAATCATTTTATACCTGGACGACATTTTAATCATAAGTCAAACAGAGGTAGAGAACTTGGAACTTCTGGAAAAGGTGTTGAAAATTTTCAAAGAGAACGGTCTAACGATTAACTTAAAAAAATGTCATTTCTTAAAGACGGATATAGAGTTTTTGGGTTACAGAATAAACTCGGAAGGCATAAAACCTAGTGAGGGTAAGGTAAATGCAGTGAAAGACTTTCCCACTCCAAAATCGGTTCATCAGGTGCGACAATTTTTAGGCCTCATTAGCTATTTTCGGAAGTTCATAAAAAATTGTGCAACCTTATCCAGTCCTCTGACCAAACTGTTAAAGAAGAATGTTCCCTGGGTCTGGAAAACTGAACATGATCGTGCTTTTATGACTCTAAAGGATGCACTAATTTCGGACAATATACTTATGTTATTCGATCCTACCAAAGAGTGCGTTTTATAAACTGACGCAAGCAGGGACGGGATTGCTGGTATATTAATGCAGGTTTCGGACTCGGTAGAGAAGCCAATTCATTACTACAGTCGTCAAACTACAGACGATGAAAAAAGGTATCATTCTTTCGAATTCGAATTATTAGCGATTATTCAATCACTAAATAAATTTAGGCATTACCTATTAGGAAGTCATTTTCGTATTGTTACGGATTGCAGTGCAATTCGTTTTGCTTTAAATAAAAAGGAAATAATACCACGAATTGCTAGATGGGTCTTGGCGACTCAAGAATTTTCTTACGATATTATCCATAGGGAGGGTGCTCGCATGCAACACGTAGATGCATTAAGTAGGAACCCTTTAGAATCGGGAAGAAAATCTGAAGCCGAGATAATTATGTCTATCACGGAAGCAGATTGGCTACTCTCTGTTCAGCTTCAGGATTCTCGGATAGCTGAGATCAAAAGGTCTTTAGAGTCTGGTGACGCGAATAAATATAAAGATATATTTAATAAATACGAACTATTAGGTAACAAGGTATATCGTCGTACAAACCAAGGCCGACGTTGGGTAGTGCCAAAAGCATGCATATGGCAAGTATTAAAATACAATCACGATGACCTCGGTCATTTTTCTGTAGACAAAACGGTCGAGAGAATTTCTCTTCGATACTGGTTCTCACGAATGAGACACGTAACAAAGAAATACATAAATAATTGTATAAAGTGCATTTATTATAAAAACAAAGGCGGGCCAAAAGAAGGAGAACTATATCCATTGCCAAAATATGCCCAACCATTCCATACGTTACATTTAGATTACTTAGGTCCTTTTGTAGAAACTCAGGACAATAATAAATACTTATTAGTTACAGTAGACGCATCCACTAAATTCGTCTTCATATCAGCTGTGACTAATACTGGCAGTAGCAATGTGATCCAAGAACTCGAAGGCATATCGAAAATATTCGGTAACCCGCGGAGATTGATTACGGATTCCGGTTCAGCGTTTACCTCAAAAATATTTAAAAGTTATTGTTTTAGTAAAAATATTAGGTTGCACACTGTAGCTACGGGTATGCCTAGGTCTAATGGACAAGTCGAGAGGTTTAACAGGACAATTCTAGAAGCCATGAAAACAATGGGAGCAGATTTAAATGAAGATTGTTGGGACAAATGTATCATACCTTTACAACAAGCGATTAATAGCACGTTTCATAAAACTACAAAAGCTGTCCCTAGCGAAGTATTTTTTGGTTATTAGGTTGCGAACTGATAGCGATAACTTAATGCCTGAGCTTGAAGACGTTGACGGTGGTACTACGGATGTAACTAAGTTACGTAAATATGTAGATAAAAACATACGGACAAATACTAACTACCAAAAGAAAAACTTTGATAGCAAACGTACAAAGGCTAAGCAGTACAACGAAGGAGACCTAGTACTGCTAAAAATCCAAAGTCAGACAAATGATGGATGCAGCAAAAAGCTATTACCTACTTTTAAAGGCCCTTTTCAAATAAAAAAATGCCTTGGTCAAGACAGATACGAAGTCCAAGACTTGAGAGGTAGCGAAAGATCTAACAGAACCTATAAAGGAGTGGCCGCTGCAGAAAATTTAAAACCATGGATTAAAATTCATGATTGGCACGCTGAATAAATAGTAAAAACGAGGGGCGTGTTGGCAAGGTAAAGGTACCAATTTATATTTTATATATTGAAACATTGCCCAAAATAATTATAAAGATTATTTATTATTTAAAATAATTATGAAATGTTCTTTTATATATCTTTTATACACGTGTAGTAAATCGCAATTATCTAAAAAGCTAACCCAGTCACCCTAGTACGACAGAAGTGAACTGGCAGTCGTTTTCCTAGGACCAAAGGAACAAACTGAAAACAGTCACATGAATTAAAGGGCGTGAACTGATAAAGTTAGTCGTGGAGGTAGTCTTAAACGAAAAGTGGTTTGAATTAAGCCACCAAAGCTCTGGTTTTCTTAAGAGTAAAAAGTAATTTGGGTAATTTAACAATGGGTCACATTTTAATGCTTAAATATGTGTGTTTCAGCTGTTCGAGGTGTGTGTGTATGTGTGCCTGAGGGCAGGCACAATGCAGGAGGGCCGTGTTGGCAACATCGCGACAATAGTGTGAAGTTGCCGCGTATGTTGGCAAACATCGCGACAATAGTGTGAAGTTGCCGCGTAAGATTAACAACACGGTAGGCGAGTGAAGTTGCTGACTCTGGGGAAGCAAGAAATAAACCGGAGAGTAACACTTTCGTTTCGACTGCCGAACGCGTTGGTGGTCTCAAGACTCGTAAAGCCATAATTATTGTATAGTGATTATAATACTTACCTTGTTCTATTAAATACTTATATGTAGAGTCAGTGTCTAATTACTACCTGTTACCTAAGTAAAATTAAAAGTCTACAATGTTAACATCGAAACAAGTGCTGGAGCGACATTATTTGATCATTGAGTAATCATAATTGTAAGACTATTGACAATTACATTTCAAATTCAAACCAACATAAAATATAAAATAAAAATGTGGGTAAATAAATAACAATTACATCAACAGCAAACAATTCAAAACAATGCACATTTTATAATATTATTGTTACGAGCTTGAGGTTCGTGACAATAAAAATTGCCGATAAAATTACCTACATTAACACTTTAATTTACTTTATACAAATTAAAGTTAAAAAACACTAATAATTAAACACACTAATTCACTTAATTTCGCTCCGAAGCTTCGCTTGTGTCGCCGAGTTAAACTCTGTCTCGATCGCATCTTGCGCCACCTATTTATTCAAATCAGCAAAACATCCGGAATTTTCAAGTAAACACGCGCAAGGTACCGAGAAATCGAGTATAGATTTTCTAGAAACTTAGTTCTTCGGGCGGCGCTGTCGGTCGAGAGATCGGTGATGTCATTCTCTGCAAAGCTCCCCTCGCTCTCGTTCCTGACACTAGATGGCGCTAGTTGACTTAATCACACAACACTGCCCCCTCCTAAGACATGCTCGTCCCGAGCATTATCGGTCCCATAATAACGCGCCAAGCGATCCACATAGACGATCTTAGGAGTCCCTCTTGCGCCTTTCTGTATCCGGTAGGTCACATCGTTAATCCTGGTTACAATCCGGTACGGGCCGTCCCATTTAGCTTGAAGCTTAGGAGATTTCCCTTTGCTGCGGACTGGATTGTGCAACCACACTAATGAACCTTCGTTGAACCCTTTATTGTTCATTTTGCGGTCGTACCGGGTTTTCATTTTCTCAGACATTTGCTGGCCCGATTGTCTGACGTGCTCATAAATGTCATTCATTTTGTTCCGCAAGTCATTTGCATAATCGGTTATACTGCGTGGGGCATCAGGTGGTATCCCGGTGATCAGGTCTGCAGGCAGCCGTAATTCTCTTCCAAAGTTTGCGAAAGCTGGTGTCACTGCTGTACTTTCGTGAACAGAACTTCGATATGACAACAAAAACGGTTGTATGTGCTTGTCCCAATCTCGTTGCCGATTGTCTACAACTTTTGCTAGGTACCTCTCCAATGTCTGATTAAATCGTTCCACCATTCCATCAGATTGCGGGTGATAAGAAGTCGTTCTTGTTTTATGAGTACCCATAACTCGGCAAGTTTCCTGGAATATTTGAGACTCAAAATTCCTTCCTTGATCGCTGTGAATCTCTAAAGGTACTCCAAAACGACAGAAGACTTCATGAACTAGTTTATCTGCAACTGTTGAAGCTTCTTGATTTGGAATGGCGAAGACTTCTGGCCACTTAGTGAAGTAATCCATCACAACCATGAAATACTTGTTACCGCTTTCACTCTCCGGAAACGACCCCGCCACGTCAATGGCTATTCTCTCCCATGGTGCACCCACATTGTACAGCTTCAATGCACCTCTACTACGAGTCTGAGGTCCCTTTACAGCCGCACAACTTGTACATTTGCGACACCAGTCCTCGACATCGTTTCGACAGTGGACCCAGTAAAACCGTTCTCGGATCTTCAGTAGAGTTCGTTTAACTCCCAGATGGCCTCCTGAACAATCATTATGGTACAGCTGTAGAACATCCGGTACTTTAGCTTTAGGGACAACCATTTGCAAATGACAGCTGTCTCCCCGAACGTTTTCCCATTTACGACACAGAACTCCATCCTGAAACAGCAAGCTGTCCCACTGGGCCCAATAGCTTTTAGTGGTCGAACTCATCGCTGAGACGTCACTCCACTTAGGCTTGGGAGCACTGGCCTTTATCCATTCCAGAATCGGCTTGATGTCCGGATCTTCCTGCTGTGCATGTAGTAAGCTGTCCTTCCACTCGTTGCTGAGGTGGTCTGCCCTGAGCATCCTCACGGATACCACTTCCTTACTCTCTTGCCTAGTACAATGTTTGCAATCCTCAGGACAAGGTCTTCTTGACAATGCATCTGCGTTGCCATGAGATTTCCCGCTGCGATGTTCGATCTCAAAGTCGTATTCCTGCAGTAGTTCAATCCACCTCGCAACTTGTCCTTCTGGGTTTTTAAATTGCAATAGCCATTTTAGTGCAGCATGGTCAGTACGTAAGTGAAACTTTCGTCCCAGAAGATATTTGCTAAAATGCTGCAACGACTTTACCACAGCGAGCAATTCGCGTCTTGTGACACAATAGTTCCTTTCCGGTTTTGACAACGACTTGCTGAAGTACGCTATCACGACCTCTTGGTCACCATTCCGTTGAGACAGCACACCGCCAAGTCCTATATCACTTGCGTCTGTGTCAACTATAAATTCTTTGCTAGCATCAGGGTATCCCAAAATAGGTGTTTTGCACAGATGGTCCTTGAGCTCCTGGAATGCGATATTGCAACTTTCATCCCAGCAGAAATGTCGCTTCTCCTCGGTTAGCTTGTGCAGAGGTTTGGCTATATCTGCAAAGTTCTTCACGAATCGCCGGTAATAGGAGCACAAACCCAAAAATGCTCTAACCTGCATCTTGTCTTTTGGAACCGGCCAATCCTTGACAGCGGCGATTTTCGCTGGATCTGTGCGGATACCTTCTTCCGATACTACAAACCCCAAAAAGTTAACTTGCCGTTGGAATAGTGAACATTTCTTCGGGCTCAACTTGAGGTTGGCACTCTGAATCTTCATAAGCACGCGTTCCAGGTTTTGAAGGTATTCCTCAAACGTACGGCCCACGATGATGATGTCATCCAAGTAGACCAGACAGGCATCGCCAATTAGCCCGGTAAGTACAAGTTCCATCAGCCTTTCAAACGTTGCTGGAGCATTGCACAACCCAAACGGCATTACTTTGAATTGCCACAGACCCTTTCCCGTCGAGAACGCAGTTTTCTCCTTGTCCTTAGGGTCAATTTCAACTTGCCAGTAGCCATTTTTAGATCCAGCGTGCTAAACCATTTTACTCCTGTAAGCATGTCCAGCGTGTCATCAATTCTTGGCAAGGGATAGCTGTCCTTCTTTGTAACGTCGTTCAGACGGCGGTAATCAACACAGAACCGCATGCTGCCATCCTTCTTTTTCACCAGCACCACTGGCGAACACCATGGACTAGAGGAAGGTTCAATAACACCATCCTTCACCATTCCTTCAATCATGGTTTCCACTTCCTTTTCACGTGCTACCGGCAATCGTCTTGGCCACTGACGGATAGGCAACTCTTCACCTGTGTTTATTTTGTGTTGAACTAAACCAGTCTTTCCTATGTCAGCATCGTTTGATGAGAATACATCGGCGTACTTGAGTAACAACTTCTTCGCCTTGACCAATTCGTTCGGGGAGAGAACACTGCGACAGTCTTCCAAAAGTGTGGTCACTCTCGTTTCTGCATCCTTGCTGGGGGTCCCAGTCGATAGATATTGGCACCGACGTAACCAATCCACTTCCTCACAAGTACCAATCAGTGTGCCTTTTTCTATAATCTGGTCCCGGTCGCAAAGGTTCAGCACACGTACTCCTGAGATGTCAGTGGTCCTGACCAAGGTTCGAGCTACTTTCCATGGAAGGTCATTGTTTACCCTTTCCACAAGTACACAACGGTGGGCTTGCCCAGCGTTTCGAGGAAGACTAACCGGAACAATCGTTTCCGATCTCGGCGGAAGAACAATCTTCTTAATGCTGTACACGTTCCCTGGTAACGCACCTTCCATAAAAAGTTCCTCCTGTCCACATTTCAAAACACCTTGCTTAACGTCGATCTCGCAACAATTATTCCTCATAAAGTCTAGGCCTAGGATGCAGTCGTCCATTATATCAGCCACGATGACATTATGCAGGTAGATCACGTTGCCTAGCTTCAACTCCATCTCCTTTTCTCCACGGACGGGTATACGCTGACCGGTGGCTGTTACCAAATTAATGCGTTCTCGGTTGTATACGGAGTCCCCAAGGAACTGACTTATAAGTTGGGAACTAACAACCGTACGAGAGGCTCCAGTGTCTATGGTCAGTTTACACGGCATTCCGTTGACCTCGCCCTTGATGATTAGACTGTTCCCATCATGGGTTTATAAGATCGAGATCCTTGGGGCTCTTTTAACATCAGCCAGCACCCGCCCCGCAGTTCTGGCTTTTACTCGTTTCCCTGCTGCTGCTGGGCGGTGCTGTTGGCCGCACTACCCTCCTGGGATCGTTCACCTACCCTTTCTAGGGTTCGCTTAGGGCAGCTGGATCGAAGATGGCCCTTTTCCCCACAGCCATAGCACCTTGGGCTGTATCCTTTGTTGCGGTCGCGAACTGTAGCTGCTGCAACCTCCCTGACGCGATGGGAACGGTGATCCTGCCGCACGGCTTCCACTTCCAGTGCATGGGCCAAGGCGTCCTTAAGCGTCTCGTGGTGCCCGAGCCTCACAGCAGCTCTGACTTCCAGGTCGCGGATGCCGTCGATGAATGTCTGCACCAGGTTCCCTTCAATGAGCGCAGGTACAGACCGGTATGCTTTTCGCACCAGCTTCTCCACTTCTAGAGCCCACTGCTGCAGGTTTTCGTTGATGCGCTGCACACGATCTTTAAGCTGCGCACGAAAGACGTGTTCCAGGTGAGCGTCGCCATATCTCGCCTCCAATGCCTCAAGGAGTTGTTCATAAGTCACTTCCTCACCGAGAGCATCCAGAACTGTTAAGGCCTGGTCGCGCAGGCCTAGTGTGAGAGCAGTCATGGCCTGACTTTTATTCCAGCCGTTCGCCTTCATAACAGCCTCGAACTGGATTTTGTAGGCTGACCAGGAAGAGGTACCGTCGAACGGTGGCACCTTGAACCCACGTAGCGAAGGTGTTGTAGCTACTACGGGAGCTGTAGCTCCATCTCCAAGTTTGAGTTCGTCCAGTGATTTCTTCATGTCAGCCATTACGTTGTCAACCCGATAGTTTACTTGGTCGATTCGGGTTTCAGCTTTCTCGATTCGGTTTTCAGCTTTCGCGATTTGGGTTTCAGCTTCCGACAGGCGGTTGTCATGCAGAGCAACCCTATCCTTCACCTCCTTTATCTCCTTCCCGAAGGTAGCGTGAAGATCCTTCATGAGGAGCATCTGCTCTTCCAACCGACGGGCCTGTTCCTCTTGTCCGCCCCGCAGCTGCTCTTCCAAACGACGGACCTGTTCCTCTTGTCCGCCCCGCAGCTGCTCTTCCAACCGGCGGGCCTGCTCCTGCAGCATCACCATCAGAGCACCTAAGTCAGGTGTTGCAGGTGTAGGAGCTACTGACGGGCCCGCAGCCTCCGTGGCTGGTAGTTGGCCCTCCGACGTCTGCGGCGTTGCACCACCAAATCTCCTCTGGTCCGTCTCCTGCTGGCGTTGACTTCGGGTACGGACACCCTCCGTTTCCTCCTTAGGTAAAATCGGCATTATTTTATCCCACTTCTGACACCAATTGTTACGAGCTTGAGGTTCGTGACAATAAAAATTGCCGATAAAATTACCTACATTAACACTTTAATTTACTTTATACAAATTAAAGTTAAAAAACACTAATAATTAAACACACTAATTCACTTAATTTCGCTCCGAAGCTTCGCTTGTGTCGCCGAGTTAAACTCTGTCTCGATCGCATCTTGCGCCACCTATTTATTCAAATCAGCAAAACATCCGGAATGTTCAAGTAAACACGCGCAAGGTACCGAGAAATCGAGTATAGATTTTCTAGAAACTTAGTTCTTCGGGCGGCGCTGTCGGTCGAGAGATCGGTGATGTCATTCTCTGCAAAGCTCCCCTCGCTCTCGTTCCTGACACTAGATGGCGCTAGTTGACTTATTCACACAACATTATTGTAACATCGAATAGCAAATGCCTATGGTCTTATTACATGTCGAAAATCGAAGCACATATTGCACTATTGCTGTGGTAAATTTCTATCAATGCATATAACTAGTAATTAACGTAAGTTTATAATGTAAAGATTCATTTAGTTGCAATCTTATTTAGAATAGATTATACTGCATTTAAAACTTTATTATTGAATCTGTATGGTTAAGAATTATTAGATTGCGTACATAGTATGAAATAAAATTATTTATGTACTTAGATTATAAGGTAAATTATATTTATATTGTATCTAAAATTATAAATTTATTAGAATTACAAAATTGGTATATAATTATGTGATATTATTAATTTCTAAGAAGAGAAATTATAAAATTACGTTATATAATATCATTACTTTTAGATTTTAATATATTATTTTGTCGTAATAATTATTTATTGTATTTTAAATATTCTTGTGTAAAGTTAAACATTAATACATATGTTGCGCAATATCAGATTATCATAATTAACTAGGCTATTTTGTATTTACATTATTAATGTAATGTATAAAAGTTTGGATCATACATATATACACACACATATGCATATATATACATAGATTTACGTACATACGTACACATGCATATACAACATGTAACAAAAACCCTGTGGTTCGTGTTAATTGTGTTATCAGAATCAGTATCCAAGCATATAGAAATATTTTTTTTTTCAAAAAAAGACATAAAAAAAAATAATTTTAATGAAAAAACAGTGACCTGAAGGTGTAATTCGGTAATTATAACTGGAACTCCTGGACTGGTAGAACTAGGTGTGCTGAGTTTGGGTTCGTTTTGTTAGTTATGATGAGACCTTAGTGGTTTAGTAGTAAGCTTGAGTTTTATAGTTTTCGCCGTGTGTGTGTATGTACTGTGACAGCCGTTTAAGTACGTAATTATGTTGGTAAATTTTGCAAACGATTCTAAGCCACTGCATAAATTTTACTGCTACAAAAAACTAGTCAAGCACGAATCACCATTGCACTGAAGTTCTGTAGGCATTGGCTTGGTGTAGCGGTGCCAGGCGTCCAGACAAAGCCGGACACAGTCAAACTTTTTGATTGCGTGTCTGGTCAAATTAGACGGTGTCCGGCCTGACCGGCTTTTGTCAGGCTTTTTATATTTGACCATTTTTCACATTTTTCATGTACTTAAATACATACTATTGCAATTATTGAAATTAATATTGTAATAAATATTGAATGATTAATAGTGAAGAACACTGATTCAATTAATTTTAATTTAAGATTTTATGGTGAAAGATATAAGCATTGTTTTAATTTAAAAAATATATTATTTTGTTATACTAAGACTGAATAATTAAGGGTGTCCGGCCTTTTTATCAAAATGTCCGGCTTTTCGGTTTAAAGACCTGGCAACCCTAGCTTGGTAGTAAGTTTACGCTTTGCATTTTACAATGTTATAAACTTACAATATAGTTTTTGCCTCGTAAACTATATATATATATATATATATATATATATATATATATATATATATATATATATATATACAGGTTGTTAGTGTACACCGTTGTTCTTGAAACCAGTGGTTTGGTTTCACTTAAAGAACGTAAATTCAATGAATTTTTAAAAAAACGCCATTTTCTTTCATAAAATTTAAAAAGTTTCTGTCCGACACCGTCCGTAAATTCATGGATACTCTATGCGCCCGAGTGACGTAATCACTGTAAAAATTACCACCCGCACTAGCTACCTTCACAACATTCAACATAAAAACACAATAGGTACACATAACCTTATGTATGTAATGTGATGTAACTTTTCCTTCATACTTTCATCCTGGCTTAGGACATGCAAAATTGAGGAATTAAGGAAAAACTGAGATTTTACTAAAAAAATGTTGTTATTTTTCATTGAATTTACGTTCTATAAGTGAAACCAAACCACTGGTTTCAAGGACAACGGTGTTTACACTAACACTATATATATATATGTGTGTGTGTGTGTGTGTGTGTGTGTGTGTGTGTGTGTGTGTGTGTGTGTGTGTGTGTGTGTGTGTGTGTGTGTGTAGTGCAATCCTATAAACTTACAATATAGCTTTTATAGTTATAAGAATATGCCGTTAGTATGTATAGTGAAATTATATTTGCAACATATAATTTTATGTTCATATAATGACAAGTTAATATTAAATTATGATTGAAAACTTTATTACCTACTTAGTGCTCGTCCGATAATAGTTTATTTTACTCTAACAAACAAAATCACTTCGGCCTCGTGTTCCCGCGTGACCTCGAGCCACGCATAGTGTGCCAACGAGTGGCGCGGGAAAGTGGAGTCGAAATTAGAATTTGAGCTGAGATAGTATTACCTTAACCTTAACGGGAACCACAGGGTTTTTGTTACATGTTGTATATTCGCACATAAATTTAAACTTTTATTTATTTATCTACCTAACTGCTGTAAGTCGTATATAGATGTAAGGCATACTTTATATATGATATAATTATGTGACTGTTTTACGCTGGTATTCTGTAAAAGCGTGGTCCTATCCCGGTTAACCGACCTATTTGTGCTGCAGCTATGTATACACATATAGCATAGCTGTAACGTGGTAGAGCACATCCCGCCTGACGGTAAGTCACACAAACAAAGCAGGCTACGTTAAGATACTTTGTCGCTTCAAATGACTAAGATGAAATACATTACAATTGAAACCTGCAATTAATTATACTGGCTCTCTATACCCTTCAGAACGAAACATAGGAGTGCACGTACTGCTGCTTGACGCACGGACTTCCAGACAGGAAAAGAGTCCTACCGCCTAGTGAAATATTGATCTAGAAGAACAACAAACATGGGGGGCACGCGAGCAATAGCTATTTTTTACGTAATGGTAACGAAGTCAATAGTAAGTCATGCTTATCTTATATTGTGTAAGGTTCTTTTAGTTCATATACAAGCGAAAATCAGTAGCGCCTGACAATTTATATTCTAGTATTACTATGAATTGCAAGGAATACTGTTCTAAAATATAGGGTAAATGTAATTATTAAAGTCGAGTTCAAAAAAATCGCAAGTTCTAGAGACTCAAAATTATATAATTTGGATGAAGTAATAAAGCGGCAAAAAAATTTGCATACGACATTCGTATTCAGCACGCCATTGGGTGGGGCAAAGTTCTATCGTAAATCTGGTATTCTCCTTTCAAATATGTTTTGAAATAAAGTAGTTAGCTATTACTTCTGTAAATAAATTGTTACTTAATTTCTTTGTGCTTTATATTACTAATACACCTATCTAACAAAAAAATGACATAAATTCACCTTTCATAACTTCCTTCTAAAATCGTTCGGTAATTTTAAAGAATGATATATCTGAAACCTTTTGTTGGGCATTTAGCATTCATCCACGCAACAATTATAGTAGGAACGACGTTTTTCCATTACAATTTATCAAATAGTTAAATTACATAATATATATAATTTTTAAATTACATTAAAACTTTATTGATCTATTTTATCTTACAATTAAATATACTAAACACTAAAGAAAAACTATTTCAACAAGTATTTACAAAAAACTATTTACGTAAACAGCGTTAATAAAACTCAAAACAAACGTTCAATCACCTACAAGTCTACAACGCGCTAGCCCTGACTATGTATGTTACCCTGGGTACCTTGCGATTGTAGGTAATTATTTCACGTAGGTAGCAAGTGTGACAGAGGGTTGGTAACAGTTAGTTAGTTCATATCTGCGGAATGTGAATGCGATGCGACTGAAGAAATCGCGCGTGCGGATTCATCGGACGATGAAATCGCATCACATCATCGCGCGAGCGATGGCAATAGGACAGCGCCTAATAATAACTGAATATGCGAGGATGGTCAACTAAACGTCAATAACGGTTTTACGCGTTTTTGGTGTTATTTTAATTATTTTAAGTTTTCTTGTAATATTCTGATTAGATCCCTAACTTAATAACACTTATCTGCATTTTCATATTGTATCTCATTTGGCGATAATTTCGTACTATCACAAAATAGTTTAACGTAGCGTTAGTCTGTCGTAGTTGGTCGCCATGTTTAATCCAATTCCGCCTAAGCCACCGGATCCAAATTGTTCTGACACTAACATTATTTCCTCTCCAGCTTCGTATATTGAAATTCAAAATGATTTATAAGGTTCATTTAACCCCTCAGTTGCCAGCTAAAATGATGACACCGCTCGCTCGCTTAGCGTGGCGCGGCGTCGCTAAAAATAACCTAATCTTGAATTTGTCGTACATTTATTTTTATAATTATTCTTGTTTCTATTTATTATTATTAAATGCACTAAAACAAGTTATATTGTTATATTACTTGTTTTAGTGCTTTTACTTCACTACAAATAGATTTAAAATGTAATACTTAAAAATGTACATACCTGCACTTTGACTGCAGCTTGAATATCACAATTATTTCTATATATTATTTGAAATTATTTACGTAAAAAGATAAATTATATTCACACAAAAACTTTTTAACAATTTTATAATAAAACACTATACCACACACTAATAAAACATTAGAGAAATCCAAAAATCAACACAATAACACGCCACACGAAATAGGCGTATGAAATGAACGTAGATTATAAATAAAAACCGTAGACTAACTGCTTTTTATTGCATTAGAGTGTAGGAAATTTCACATTGAGCCCATAATGCTGAACTTCTTCATGGAAAAGTAGTCTCTAAATATAAGTTTTTTAGGATAAAGTGCTGTGGGTGGGTGCGGTCTAACGAGACCTCTAGGGATTTGACGGTATATGGCCGCGGGCTCATGAAACCGCTAGGGGATTACGGACGTTCTTTACAGGCATTATTATGCAATCCTTTCTATAACATTTCCCGCAATCCTTTGATATTTGAAATTAAGAAACTTCTATTCTTATAGGTAACAATCCCAAAATATCAACATTTCTCTTGTTTGGATTCAGAGACATATTGGTTTATTTGGTAATGAATATGCTGACAAACTTGGTAAACAAGATATAGTCTGTGGGGATACTTTGATATTTAAAAATTATTGCTATGACTTTATAAGGACTACGAAATTATTATATAGAGATAGATGGTCAAAACATTGGAACAAAACCAAAACGACAAAAGGCTGTCACTATGCCAAAATTCAACCCATCATTTCTTCTAAGCCTTGATTTTATAAATTGTCCTTAAATAAGAAACATACATCAACGTTATGTAGAATGCGCTTAGGTCACTGCTGTAATTCGCTTCACCTTGCTAGGCTTCATATTAAAAATTCTTCAATATGTGAATGTGATTTAGATATGGTGACCTCAACCATATTTTCTTCTCGTGTCCTTTATATGATCGTTCTTCATTATTTAACACTTTGGTAAATCTTAAAATTCCTCTACCTGCAGAAATTCGTTCTCTTATAATTTATTCTAAAAAAGTAAAAATGTTTTCAATTGCCTTATGGAATTTTTAGATTTTAATATTAAGTTATAAAATTTTATTCATTATTTAGCATTCAATTGTCTTCATGTAGTATTATTTAATATTTCAAATGTGGAAATGTGATTGGTATTATTTAATTCGATATATCATCCATCATTTATTTAATAAACTTTAGTTCAAGTCACTTCATGCTTCATTAGTTCTTAACATTATGATTTCGGTTTTTAATCAGAATCATAGTTTTTCTTTATATTGTTCGTCGTTTCATTACAAGTATTTTTATTGACTGGAGGTTGGCAGCATGAAGTTATAGGTAAAGATGGAGGACACTTGGAACCATGGAGCTTAGAAAACAGGAGAACGATCGCTACGTACTAAAGCGTAGGCCACCTGTCCTTAAAGGAATTTGTAGAATTTATAGCAGCGCTGCCGTCGGTGAGTAGTGACTGCAAAGTTAGCTGTATATGAGTACAAGTAGATGAAGTTAGTTGAATAATGTACAAATTTTCTGAAAGAATTTTCATGCTCCGTATTTTTTTTAATTTTTGACAAAAAGAAACATTAAAAAATGGAGAAATATTTTATTGTGCGTGGATGTGCAAGTGGTTTAGCATCTGATTGGAAAAATAGACTGAAAATTACATTTATTGAGCGACCTTAGCGATCGCAGTGCCTCACTTATGGTGTCCATATTTCTGGGACACTATTTTTTACGGCGATCGTTCTCCTGTTCTTTAGCATCCATGCTTGGAACAGCAGCTTGAGTCAAATACTTATGTATCTTTATCTCACTCTCTGTGGTCTGACTTCTCTTTTTAGTGTGGAATACAGTGTTGCTATGTTTTTATTTAAATCTCCTGGTAAAGTCTTTGAAATAGTTTCCACACTAATCAAATCAGAAGTTAAACTCTGTAAAATAATGTTCCAATAAATAAATAGTGGAACTATGATTATTTTCATTAAAAATTCCAAAATTGAATGTTTCGTATTCATTATTGTGTTAAAGAATCAGTGAATTACAATCCCATTTCCTAAGGGTTCGGTAATGTGGCAACATTAGCCCTATATGTCAACCATGAAGTTTATGTAACCTCATGATGCCAACCATGGAGGTTAGAGAATCCGTGGTTTGTACATATTAAAGTTGTTCAAAACGACTATAAATCAATAGCACGCTACATACTATAAACGAGAAATTTTTAGCGCGCTATTAAATACGCTATGTTATAGCTTTCCATTTATAAAAAAGTGTGTAGGAGGCCGGCAAGCGCGTTTAAAATAAAATAAAGTGGTAAAGAAAAACTAAAGAACAGTCTTTCATACTTTTCAGACTTTTTATAATCCTAAAAATATTTTTAAGGACTGTACTTTTTAAAACAAAATAAAATTAATCATTTTTAGTATAATTGATGTAAACGTTATTTTAACCTTACTATAAATTATAAATCAAAATTGTATTTAAAAGTTTATTAATTGTATACATGCAAACATACACTTTTGCATCCATATTTTATTTACATTTAAAAACATAAGTTAGGCTTCTTTTGTAGCAGACAACTATGTCCTTCGATCACTTATAAATATACAGTATACACTAAGTAAATAACGTTTAACACTAAATTAGTTCGCGCGCGATGAATAGCGTGCTGCTAGATTAAATTTGCGTCACACGTCTACTCCTAACAGCGCTGCTGCTAGAAATAATTGCCGTTTGATATGAATAGCGCCAAAGCGTCATAGCGTTATAAAGCCATGGCGACTACTTACATAGCACGCGCTATGCGTTATGAAGAGATAGCGCGCTATAATATGGCGCTATGCGCTATATTACCCACCATTAATACATATTTATGTATTAGTATCCTCTCTTAGTCTGTGCATTCTTTGACTAGTATATTTATTATCTGTGCTCTGCATATGCATTTGTATACAGTAACTTCAGGCTCAGAAGGGCTAGAACCCAGAGACGTAAAGCCATTTTTAATAGAAAAAAATTGTATACAGATGATTACCTTGTTTATACTGTATATAGTTATCTGTGGTTTATACTGTACGATATATTACTTTCCTCTATGGTTTATACTTTATAGTGGTTTGTAGTCTAGTTTGTACAATTCTTGTAAGAATGATTTGTGATAATTCTTTGCTATCACCGATTCAAAATGATACAAATTTACCGTTTTCAAACTCCACTATTTCAAACAAATCTCTTGAGTTGGAAAATGTCGATGATATGGAAAATGAAATCACAACGTTCGAAAAATTTGTTAATGTATTGCATCCAAAAAGTGTGGCTGATTATCTTCAATTAGCTTTATTATTTCTTAAGAGTTCTCAAACATCCTTATCTTTGCCTAATGTTTCGAATTTAAAAAAGTTTTTTATTAAAATTGTGAACAACCCAAATAATCTTGGTTGTACAATGTTTGACGACATATCAAAACAAACTGCAATGGAAATAAAAGAAATATTACAAAATAACAAACAATTTTACCAATTTGTATATACTTATGAAAATGGAAATTGCAGTCAAAAGTAAGTACTATAGATTGTGTTATTAGGTAGTTATATTTAGTAAACTGGTAAATGTGCCATTACTTTTCCGTGACTTATTAATCAATTCTTGCACAGATTGGGAATCAAATGTGATAAAACTGAATATGCTTAGTGTTGCCAGAGCTTTTTGGCATACTAAGGGATAAGTAAAAGGTGTTAGTAGCCATAAATGCAACATTATTAATTACCTTGGAATAACTAGATTAACTAACCCTTAATATTGAAATAGCAGGGGCGGGAGTAAGAATGAGTACTCCCTATTGAAAGCCTTCCTCAAAAATGCATTTTTGTTTTTTGGAATTCCTGTTTAAACAAGTTTTGAGCTAATTTGCAGTCAAAAATACTTTTACCGGCCAAATCCTATTTAAGTATTAGAGTTTTTCCTAGGCTAAAGTAGTTTGTATTTATCCTGGCAGTGGTGTACCACACCAGCCACACCTCAACCTTATGTTGCTGATCAAGTACATGTCTTTGATCTAGTTACAGTAGCTTGCAAAAAACTAATTAAGCTAAGAAAAAACTACACTCACCGGCACGGAAACTTGGCCAAGCGGTTACCTCGCGATAGCAAAAGCTTTAAGTGTTTCTGATGAATGTTTGTTATGCAAGTATGTCAAAAAATGTTTACCCTCAAGTTCAAGAGGGTAATTCATTATGTTTAAGTGCACCATGACGAATTCTTTAATTTTTAGTTGAATCGGGTCATTTGAGCGACTAAGTTCACATTTTAAATTTGTGTGTTGTGAAAAGTTTACTGTAAGGTTATTCAATTATTGTGATCTTGTGTCTTAATTAAATAACTAAAGGTGCTTTAAAGCCAATAAAAATGCCATTAACACCAGCACAAGTTGCACAAGCAGTAGCATTAATTGACCAAGGGCTGACACAGCGTGAAGTTGCTATTGTGCTTAACGTACCACGGTCCTCAATGCAGTATTCACTGAAACGATACCAGGAGACAGGCCGCTACACCCGCAGGCCAGGCGGTGGGGGCGTAAGGTGCACATCGGCCCGGGACGATCGTTTTATTGTTATGGAGATTTTGAGAAACCGCTACCTGACCGCTGTTGAGATACGCCAGCGGCTCCAAATCGCAAGAGAGCGTTAATGTTAGTGAGCGTACGGTGAGAAGACGAATGGAGGAAGTGAATTTAAAAGCTCGTAGACCAGCACGAGGTCCAGAACTTCTCAGACAGCACCGAGCAGCCCGACTTCAGTTCGCAAGAGAACATGTCAATTGGACCCACGAGCAATGGGCTAGAGTGTTGTTCACAGATGAGTGTCGAATAGCTTTACGTGCTCCAGACGGTCGAGAATGAGTGTGGAGAAAAAGAGGAGAGAGGTTTCTACCCATTACCACCACCCAAACTGTGAGTTTCCATGGAGGCTCAATAATGGTATGGGGAGGTGTAAGTTCCGACGCACGTACAGAGTTGGTCATCGTCGATAATCGGCTTACAGCTACTCGATACATCGAGGAAGTTCTTCAGGAGCACGTAATGCCTTATTCGGGATTCATTGTACACGACCAATTCCTCCTCATGCACGATAATGCACGCCCGCACGTCGCACATTGTGTAGAGGAATATCTGGAAGAGGTTGGAATACAAAAATTACAGTGGCCAGCTCGTAGCCCGGACTTAAATCCAATTGAGCATGTATGGGGTATGCTCAAAAGAAAGATAAAGTCCAGCTCCAAACCGCCACAAACTCTAAATGAGCTCCGAAATGCAGCGCTGGCCGCTTGGGACAGCATACCGCAAGTTGATGTCAGAAACATCATTCAAAGCATGCCAGATCGAATGCAAGCGGTTATCAGGGCTAGAGGAGGAAACACCCGATATTAAAACTGATAGACAAAAAAGAAACAGACTTAATTTTTAACTTTGTAGTGTTTTTAAAGTGACAATGGAAAGATGTTAATTTTAGTGAAAACATGTTATCTTGAAAAGAAAAATTTCGGTGAAGTAAACATTAAATTTCTATGTTCTAAAACCATTAGAGACACTTATTGAATGCATCTACCCTTAATTTACTGTTAAAAAAACGTTTCAGTGCAAATAATCAGCAAATTCACGAGTGGCCAAGTTTCCGTGCCGGTGAGTGTACTTTGTTCTTGAATTGATTGGCAATAAACAATTTGATTGATATTAAACACTTAATTATTTTATTAAATACTGCTCATAAATGATTTTCACTAATAGTTTTGGTCATATTTACTTTTGCCTTTTTTATTAAAGTCAAAATATCTTATTATCAATATTGTTTCAGTCCAAATTATTTTGACTAATGAAATTTGGGCAAAAGTAGTTTCGTTTTAATTGATCAAAATTTGGCTTTGACCAGAAAATAGCTTTAACTATAACATACATATTTTGTAACTAATATCCGTAGAAGTGTAGAAAAATTAAATATTAAATTAAAACCCGTAAAATAAAAAAGTGAAATTTTCAAACAAAATAAATATTAAAATAAATTCAGTAAAAGTGAACACTCTGTTTAGACAACGTACCTTGACCCCTTGGAAGAGTGACAACGTTGCACGCGGGTGGCACGCCGACAAAAGACACCGCTGTCAATATGTCGCAATACCAATAGTTTGCACTGCTTGGCAACGTCGCTTTTTAATGTTTAAGGATTCATTCAAGTTCATTGACTTAGTGACCCAATTCTATAGAGTGTTCAAATTTGCTTAAAATTAAAACTCTACTTTTTGACCTTATTACTGGACCGATTACATTCATTTTTTGTATATCGTCAGCAAAGGCGATAACAAGTATATGGTTTCATTTATTGCATATATGTGGGACCCATTCTGTATACTAGTTATTATTTTAATTTGAATTGTAAATTATAGAAATAATGATATATTTTTTCTAACTTTATAAAACTTCAACACAACTTATTTAAACAAAACTCAACATGTTAAATGTGTATGCTTATATCAAATGAGGAGGAATATTGGAGAGATAGTAATGTTGTTCTTAATTTTCTCAGAAACTATGCGTTTCCAAGCAATGAAACTTTGTACATGTAATTTATAAAAGTAGATTTTTCAAACAGGAATAGTAGTCGTATGAAAGTGCTAACTTTGGGTAGTTAATCCAAACATTTGTTTTATGAAGATGTTTTAAATACATACGTCACCAACATTAAGCCCTTTTTACTAGATACGAGATTTAATTTCAATATGTCTATGGGCCACAGTATCCACTTACCATCAGGTGGACTTTGTATTTGTTTGTCAACCTTATTCTATAAAAAATACAAGGAGCATAAACTTGTACGAAATGATTGAATGAAAGACAAATTAATGTTATTGTGGCCTCTAGCAGGCCATTGAAGTGTTCTTATGATCAAGGCTATCTTCACAAAACAATTGATTGGGCATAAAACAGTCATCAAACCTTAATAAAAAAATATTTTATTACTAATGAGTTTTTCTAAGGATAAATAATTCCTAATATTAATTACAAATTTTCGGTTTTTATCATGTTTAATTTCGCCTGGCTTTTATTTTTTTTACCAAATAAATAATTGAAAAATATTTATAAATATTGATACTATAAAAATATTCGAATTTAAAACTGAGGCTGGAGATACTTTTCAGGTAATTAACTATTCACTAGTATTTAATATTACTTGTTATATATTTTTGAAAAACTTTTTGCAGAGAGATGGTGTTGAAAAAGAAATATTTCGAATGTTCAAGTAACTTGTTGGAACAAAATTCACAGTAAGTTGTAAATAATATTATAGCTTTTTTAGTTTTTTGTCATTTTATTACAAATATGTAGGTAAATATATCATTAACAATTAAAAATAGTTATATAATAACATTGACATATTATATTCCATTATCCATTGTCTATGTTCCGACATACAACCCAGTACACTGGCCATTGCAAATGACGTCATAAATCGACGCCATATTGGTGATTCGTTGTATCGAATGTGGTGGAATACGGCGTCAATTAATGACGTCATTTGCATTGGCCAGTGTACTGCGTTGTATTTCGGAACAAACCCTATATAACCTATAAAAGTGCACTGCTGAACATAGGCCTCCTTTCTTCTTTCTCCTTTCTTTCCTTTATAGACTGCCATATGGGGGGGAATTTTGCCATAATTGATACGCTTGGTGAGAGGGTTGTCAAGTGCAGTTATTTATTATTTTGCATTGTTGTGAGGGAGATGCTGCTGCCAGTCACCTGTTTCAGTTTCCCTTAGTTGCCTCTTACGACACCCACGGGATGATATGGGGTAGTGGATATTCTTACACTGCCACTATGCGGAATCATAATTATTAACATGTTATATTTTGTGTAGTTTTGCTATTATAAAATGCTTAAAGCTCTATGCACATATAGTAATTTAGTTTTTTGTACTGTTTTCTAATGCGTGACTGTGTTACTGATACCTGATGGTAAGTTACTACTACTGCCCATTGCGGATACATTGCCGGCCAGATTGAGGCCTTTTATTGAAGGTCCCTAAGTTGTATTGGTTTGTAAGAATTGGCACAAATAAGTTGGGAACCGATTCCACAAATAAGTTGTTCAAGAAAGTAAACTTAATAAATCACACATTGGTAGACAAAAAATTCTAGTATTGCGAATTTTGTCGTAAGCATTGTTAAAATTTGGCGACTCTAAATAGTGAGAACAATTTCTTCAAGCACTTGTTGTGGTAGATGTGGTAGAATATGAAAAAGGATGCAATATCACTTCGCCGCACCAGTGAGTCCAGTCGATCAGAAAGAACTCCATCATTGATATTTCAGGTTGATCTTTTATAGGTGCGGTCAAGTGTAAGGAGCTGGTACTGAGGTGCCTCGTCTAATAAATGGCAACAGTATGCCATGTGAGGTCATTATATGGGTCATCGCGGGCACAACACTTGCACCTTATAAAGGTGCAAGTGTTGTGCCCGCTTGAAATAATGTCCAACTCTACTGAATACTTATTAGACACCATTTGGCTTTCCACTTCAAGTGACTATGTAATGTCATACTATTGGACTACTTAATGGACTGTAGACATTCAATTTGATTTGAGTAGTGTGGGTTTTGATAGGTTTGTTCATTTTAAATAACTTGTGTGGTGGAATGTTTAGTATTGCATCTATCGAATTCCTGCATGTCTTACCAGATCGTCACGCCACGCCACGGGCGTGCACCGGTGCCGGCTAGGAAACAAAACGGCTTGAGCCCGCTCAGTGAGTGGACTAAAATTAGGGGTACCTCTGGCAGCGACACGACGGCGCGAACGCTTAGTTTAGTTTTTAAAAATATATTGAGATAATGAAAAAAAAATTGAATATTTTTTAATATTCACCAGAAAATTTCAAATATTGGAGAATGAAATTCTAAAGCAAATAGATGTTTGTACTTTTGAAATGCCATGCCCCTGTTTTTCAATAGATTGTTTTGAAAATTATGTATAAGGTTTAGAGTTCATAAACGAAATATTAGACTACTAAAAAAATAAGCAAAATAGTAACAATAAATACTGAGAGTTGAAAATTTGTAGAAATATACTGAGTGACTTTTTTTTAGTGTTTGTGTAAGTGGAATAGAAGATATCCTCTAAAGTATTTGTAAAATATAACAAAATATAACTGATAGGCAAAATTTCGGAATATCAAAAAAATACATGAAAACAATTCATCTTACGTAAAATTAAAAATAGGTGATATTATTTTAAACGGCGCGTCATCTAAGATGTTTTTAAAAGTGTAGATACGTCGCACTCGCTCTAGAATGGCAATACGACAGTCAGGTAATTGCCCGACGCGCATTCAGTCGGGCACGCTCTCGCGTCGCAGCTCTACTCGCTACAGCGCGTAAATATTCCAGACTGGAATATTTACGCGCTGTAGCGAATAACTGGAATTTCCAGTTATTCGTGGAAATAATGCCTTCCTGTGTTCTTAGATGGTGCACAAATTACACGGCAACTGTCAGAGATACGAAAAACGTGTCATTTTATTCGTTTTCATTGCATAAAGATGTTTTGTTCATAATTGGTTTTATTATTTCAACACTAACCGCTTGCTAACTAACTTTGACGCTAGCTAGTTTGTTCACTTTTCCTATTTTCCTCCGTATCGGTAAGTCACGCGCTCATGCCGGTAGGCGTAGTGTAAGAAGACCCCCACTTGATGGAGTGACGACCTGGTAAGACATGCAGGAAGTTGATGGATGCAAGTGCCTCAGGATCGTGCTTTGTGGCATACCTTGGGGGAGGCCTATGTTCAGCAGTGGACTTGTGAAGGGCTGTAATGATGATTATGATGATGATGACAAAAATTATTGATATTTATTTTATTATTGACTAAAATTATATTTCATACATTAAAATACAATTTAGATTTAATTTTTATGATAGATAAACTTAAAGAGTTATATTATATGCTACCATTTTGAAATAATATAAATTGGCTAAAATTTCAGTGACAATCAAGATTCCATGGCCGAGGATAATTCATCAAAAAACCAAGAAGATGAAGAAAGGCATAAAAACTTAATTTCTAGTGACTTTAAGCATCATTGGTTGGCTACAACGCTAAGCTTCATTAAAGATAACAAATTAAGTACTCTGGAGTACCCTGAAATGCCTGAAGCTTGTACAGATTTTATAGAGTACATTATTAATAACAGTAATAATAAACATGACGTAGATCTTCCTTTTAAGCCATTATATGCGTCTATTTGGGAAGCAATGACAATATTCAAACTGAAATATGACTTTTTGTTAAAATCAAATGTCAGAAGCAATAATACTGTGTAAGTTAAAATATGAAATTTCCTTTCTAAGCTTTAAAATGCATGTTGTTTTGAAATAAGGGAGCTTTTGGATTTTCCTAGAATGAACTGACTGTTAAAATCTAACACACTAATGCTGCTTTATAAGGGTGTGGGAGAATTTTTTGCTTTTTCAATTGCGTGATGAAATATTTGAAGAAATAAAAAAATTAACAATATGAACATCAATAAAATGAAAATAAATTTTATGCATTGTGTGCATAAACCAGGAACACCTTACATCTGTAATACATGTAAATATTCATAGGCAGATGAAGAATGAAGAAACATTATTTTTAATTTAGTAATTGCAGTAAATAATTGATGACTTAGACTTGTGATATAAGTACCTACCTTTCTATTTCTTTAAAGAGTATCTATGTTACTTGCGGCTTCTGATTATTGTTTCTCATTCTCATTGAAATTGCTTTATTTGCTTTTCGAGACACGAGGATGTAACACCGTCGAGATCGAACCCGGGACTTCTAGATCTTAATTAGACCAACAAGGCAGTCAAATTTAGTCAGTTATAAATTGGATATGTAGGTAGGCGGTGGCGTACCCAGGTTCTTAGCATAGGGCAGTCCTACATTTTTAATTTTAAGACCCCTTACCGTTTTGATTAATTCGTTTGTTATACGACAGCTGAACATAGGCGCCCCCCATAGTTTTCCTCATAGGATTAGTTTTGCTACATTTGCCACGCTTGCCAGGAGAATATTTTGGGTTGTTATCAGGAAGATGCTGCTGCCTGTCTGTGCTGAGGATGATGTGGGATAGTGAATAATTTTATTCCGCCGCTACACGGCGCACTTACTGGCAACATTTTTAGTGAAATGCAAAACATTTTCACTGCTCCCCCTAATTAAGGGTTTCTAATAGGGACGGGTCGATGTTGATAGATTGTGGTGGCCATGTTGCTTTGGTAATATCTGCCAAATCTATTGTTTACTATTTCATTATTGATGCCAAATTATCATGGCACACACAGATTGGGTAACGCGACACGACGCGAAGAAATGATAAAACTTTATTTATACATTCATTAAAATAAAAAAGTTTATTCCTTTCAAAAAGACCGGCAACGCACCTGCAATTCCCCTGGTGTTGCGGTTGATCATAGGCGGCGGTAGTCACTTACCATCCGGTGAGCCGCATGCTCGTTTGCCACCTCTTCTATAAAAAATGAGTACCAGTTATTGCAAATGTTGCTGGCGTTTCGAATTTGTCCACCAAACATTGCAGAGTAGACTTTGAAGGGCCACCGCGTCTACACTGGACGCACAAAATTTTATTGCTTTCATAAATTTTGTATGTCGTTCTCAGGAATTATGTAATTCTTTTTCATTATGCAGGCAACTGACTTTAGAAAAAAATCCAAGAAAACAGGATGGCATTACTAATAAAAAGTAAGTACTTACTAAATTCAAAATTTTTATTTAGATACTGAATTATAACCGTAGTTTTCACATTGTCTTACGGATTGAGCCGCTAAAATGTAAATTTTTTTTTGCAAATAGATCAACAACAATAAAAAAATATACATAATTAGCTTGCCAGGCAGACGTTGTTCTGCCTTTTTCGACGATCTTTTGTCATGTTCTATTAAAAATCCTTAAATTCGCAAAAAAAATTTGGGTCACTTAAGGGCAAAAAACTATCCTATCTCTCAAGTTGGACCAAACTGCACACGTTGTGCAAATTTGATTAAAATCGGTTGAGTAGCTTAGGATTCCGTCGTGGACAAACAACGTGACACGTAATTTATATATATATATATATATATATATATATATATATATATATATATATATATATATATTAAGATAAAGGTGACAAACGAGCGCACAGTCCACTTAATGATACGTGGATAGTGTGGCCCATAGACATCTACCTTTATATATATATATATATATATAAAATCGGAATCTCGGAAACGGCTCCAACGATTTTCATAAAATTTTGTGTCCAGGGAGTTTCGGGTACAATAAATCGATCTAGCTAGGATTTATTTTTAGAAAATGTCTATGTCCGTGTTTTTAGGCAATGAAAAACTGCTACAATATCGTTAGAATAAGAAGGTAAATTTTGACAGTTTAATAATGATTATAAATAGCTTAATTGGCATGTTGGGCGGTCATATAATCGTTAATACCCTGGTTCGAGCCCAGACCGACCGACCGACTTTTTTTAATTTTTTTTCAAGTTCCTTTCTTTTTTGAGAAAATCTATTTTTTCGAGCTCTTTTTTTAGTATTTTTTTAAAAATACAAAAATTTAAATTAAACTAATTGCACTCATGATTTTTATTCAAATAACCAGTTTAGTTTTTTTCTATTATATCGCTAAGATCAAAAATATCATTCGTATTTCATCAGTATGTAATTTGTATCTAAATATAATTTCCAAAACACACGAATTAAAAAATACCGAGCAAAGCTCGGTCAACCAGGTACTATACATTAAGCAATTAAACCCACCCATGTCTTATTTCTAAAAGAAACACCTTAATACCATTGTAGCCTATAAAAGTCCTCTTGCTGAACGTAGGCCTCATGGTGAAGATTTTGCCGTAGTTGCCACGCTCGACAGGCGGGTTGGCAACTATTTTTTTTTCAATTTGGGTGTATTAGGAAGATGCTCCTGCACATCTACTTCATTTGTTTAGTTTTCCTCTGTCGATATGGAGGACGATATGGGGTTGTGGAAATACACCGCCACTACACTGTTTTGAACACAAATTATCACACTAATAAAAACAATCTCCTTTTTACTAAGGAAATTAATTTAAAAAGGTTAAGCGATGTGTCTATCGCTGTGCCCAGATGAAATTAATGATATCTACAATAACACTCAATTAAATTGGTACTAAAATAAGATAAGTTATTTTGTGTTGAAGCAAAGTTCCAAATCTGTTGATCTGTGCTCTAAGTTATTATGATCGCTCCAGGGTTGGAAAAATTTCTTACGTAATAAATTTAGTGTCTTAAATTTTTACTGTTTAGTGTGTATTATATGTATTATAATAGGCTATTAACTTTTCGTATTTATGTATAGTCCAGAAGTTAACAAAGACACACCAAATAAATCCGCAAAACATCTTAAGGAAAGGAAGAAAATGTTAAAGAAGAAAACTGCAGTTATTGATGCCGTGCCGATAGATTTCGTAATGGATTCCTTAAAACGGATTGTGGAGTTCCTTGAAGACGAATTCAGTGCCAGTATTGTATTCAAAAATGTGACACAAAAAGAATGGAAATTTCTCTTGAATGTTAAACCCATGGTCAGAAATAGGCATATTTTGATAACCGAAATATCTCCAGCTATAATTGACCTATTGAAACGAATTAATACAGCTAACCTAAACGCATTCAGTTTGGTTTTAAGTGACAACAAATTTAATAAGAACAAAAAGGAAAGGTAAGTGAGTGATAATTATATACGCTAATAGTACTGACCGTGCTAAAAATAAAAATGTCTTCCACGTCACGCTATTCACGCGGCCAGTCTCAGCAGAGACTAACCATACACGCAGGACGAAAATACGGTGCACGAGTGTATGCGCACTCTTATAGTCAAAAGGGGAGTCAATCCGATACTACCGGAGAGAGATCGGTCGTAAGATCAATGGCTTTGCGTTCTTTACGAGGCACGGGGGTGAAACCAAAGATTTAAATAGTTAGATGCGCCTTCACCTTGAAAACTGTGGCATTATTTTCGGATGTGTTCGTTTGCGAGACGCTGACGCGCGCACACTATTGCAATATTGTCATCTCTTATTATCTTACAGAAATTGATACTACTTTCTCTGTCGCACAAATGAGCACTGATTGCGAACGAGTGAACTCACTCATTTGAGAATGGACACATATCGGAGTGGTCATACTATGGTAAGGGCGCATCTAACTATTTAAATCTTTGGGTGAAACACACCAACTTCTTGATTCCGGGCTGTTACTGAGAATTTCTTGTCAGAAAAAAATTTACCATTTAGGATATTAGCTTAATCTGAACCGGGCCACTAATATTTTTTTATTTAATTTTTTATCTGATTTACACTATCAGTGTATCAGATCTACTCAATAACTGTCTCAGCGGATTTAGGTCCGACCCGGGACTAATACCCGATAAACATAATAGGTAGTCGTACTTACTACAAGACAATCAAACGTGCTAAATGTAACACTTATTTAACATACCTGTAACATAGATTACCATTTTTTTAATCATACGTTTTTATAAAGCTTGACTGCTCGTTCAACTGCTGATCATGTCAAGCATATAGCATATTTTCTCTTACCAATCTTTTGTCTTTTTGTCGTGATCCTGTTGATTGCGGGACAAAACTGGCGATAGATTGATAGCGGACAATCTATCCAGATAAAATCCCACTTATTATCATAGCGTATACCAGTGTAGCAGCGTTACCATCGTGAGGGTCTACGCTCATTAATCCTTTCTTGCCGAGCGTGGTCATGAGAAAGTCTTCCAAATGATTTATTATAGTTAGTAAATTTTGGTATTTCTCATATTTACGCGAACACTACACATTTAAATAAAACTAGTTTTACATAATGATTCCAAAAGTAATATTTACGTGAACACTACAAATTTAAATAAAACTAGTTTTACATAATGATTTCTTATATTTACGCGAATATTGCACATTGATTAAAACTACTTTTACGGATTTTATCGCGTTGAATGTTTTTTAATTCCCGATGTCAACGTTAATCTGGAGTACCTTCAGCTTTTTAATGTTTGTTTATGGTTCAATCTATGCAGAATGAACTTACTCGGTCTTGAAGTCTTGCAGTGGTACGCTTGCGTTTAGTTTTAATTTTATTAATTACAGGGTCCCAAGCTGGTGGTAGTACCCAGCCCCCTTCTCTATTGAAATGTGGGTGCTTTTAGGGTTCCGTAGTCAACTAGGAACCCTTATAGTTTCGCCATGTCTGTCTGTCCGTCTGTCCGTCCTCGCTTAATCTCTGTGACCGTTAGCACTAGAAAGCTGATATTTGGTACCAATATGTGTATCAATCAAGGCCGACAAAGTGTTAAAATAAAAATTGGAAAAAAATGTTTTATTAGGGTAGCCCTCCTATATGTAAAGTGGGAAGTGATTTTTTTTTAATTTTATCCCTAACGTGTGATATATTGTTGGAAAGGTATTTAAAAATGAATAGGGGTTTACTAAAATCATTTTTTGATAATGTCAATAATTTCGGAAATAATCGCTCCAAAAGTAAAAAACAATGTGTCCCCCCCCTCTAACTTTTGAACCATAAGTTTAGAAAATATGAAAAAAATCTGAAAAGTAGAACTTTATAAGGACTTTCTAGGAAAATCATTTTAAACTTTAATGGAAACAACAGTACCCGCTACCGTGTGCAGTTGCAGGAGCGCGAACATAATGGATACCCACCTTTAAACTCATAAGTGGGAACACTTATTGTGACGGACGGGAAACTACGGAACCCTACACTGAGCGTGGCCCGACACGCTCTTGGCCGGTTTTTTATTTTCAATAGCCTCACGTATCATCCTTGGTAGGAATCGATGTTCTTTCGCGAGGATTTGTGATCTATCAAATCTGATGTAATGGTTAGGGCGGCCTAGTATATGCTCATAAACTGCAGACTTCCCGGAACGTTGATGCTTCACGTCAGGTGTATGTTCTTTTACGCGGGTTTTAATTGATCTTTTTGTTTGCCCTGTGTATGAGAGACCACATTCACAATCATGCTTGTGCACCCTGTAGAGGAATATGACACTTGACAGATGGTAAGAACTGACTAATCTTATTCGGCGGCTTGTAGAATGCTTTAATAGAAGCTCGCTTCGAGATGTAGTGAATCTTGTCTGTGACACTTCTGACATAATATGGTAGTACAGCAGGCACCGCTCGAAAACTAGTTTTTACGGATTATAACGAGTATATTAATTTATTTTATATTCCCGACGATTCGAACACTACAGCACCCGTGGTCACAGGGGGGACTTAGGTATTCGACGACGTCCCAATGTCATTGTTAACCAAAACTAGTTTTATTTAAAATAGCACATTTTTTAAAGCAAATGCCTAGCGTTAGACAGAAAAAGACAGTTGCTCTGATGAGAATTTAATATTATGATTAACCAATATTGTTTTATTTTATTATTATTTTATTTTTCTTTTCAGAAATGTTACACTGGAGAAGACACCCAAATATAAAACGCAAACATCTCCAAACAATAGGTAAGCGTGATTTTTTTAAATAATATAATAAATATTTAGATTGTATGAATAAAACGGATTTTATTGCGTTTGGTTTTAACCTAATAATTCCCGATGTTCCTGGGTACTTTAAAGCACCCATGTTAACGGAGGCACTGAGGTGCTCCGCCTTCAGATGTCAAAGTTAACGTAGGCTTTTTTACGTCGTAGAGCCTTGCTGCAGATATAGTTGTAGCACGAATAGGTCGGCTCGACTGGGATGGGACCACGCCCTCGCGGAATTGCAGCGTAATGCTGTTTTTGTATGGTTAGTGTAGAGAATCGGAGACACTTATTACTAGAATCGAGGTATTTCCTTGCATTTTGATCCTTAAATGAGGATAAATGTGGATGTCTATGGGCCACATCATCCACTTACCGTCATGTGAACTGTGTGCTCGTTTATCACCTAATGTTATAAAAAAGGCTACCTTCAACTTTTAATTATTAATTTATGACCTGATCTACACAGAACGAGCTAAGTATATTGAATCAGTATCTTAGTCTTGCAGGTTGTATGCTTGGGTTAGAATTTAATTTTATTAATTATGAGAAACCAAACAGATGGACGCACCCAGGCATTTTTTTCTATTGAAATAAGGGTATTTCTTAATTTTGAGACGTATGCGGGAGTAGTTGAAGTTGTCCAACATATTTTTGTGGAATGTGTCCGAAATGAAGCCAGTAGAATGTTATGTTTTGGTAGTGATAGGAATTTTCACATTGGCACCTTGAACAGAATTTTGATATTTTTTCAGCACGCAATTAAATCGCTCAATTTCTCGGTATTCGCCCCAAGAGCGAAACGAACAGCCGGCGTTTGATGACAGTAGTCCTGGTAATAAATTACTAAAGGCACTCACTACATCCTCGAAAAATGATGATTGCACAAGGTAATTTAATAAGGGCAACATTCTACTCCGTTGTTGATTTATAATTGAGTTTATGAATAATATCCAAAAAGCAAATAAAACGTCAACAGATATATAATTAAATTCCTTTTATACAAACTAACATTCATATAAAGCTTATTATAGTAATATTTATCTTCATCATATTGGCAAAACTTGCAAAAATAATCAAATAAAAATATGAATATGGTCTTCCACATCCTACAGCATTATGCAAACTCCTCGTCTCTGAGAGCTTAATGCCATTTGAGATTTTAATGTCTCGAGGATGCTGCAAAAATTGATAGGGGCGTACTCCAATGGTTTGGACACGTTGAACGAATGAGTGAAGACCGAATGGTGAAGAAAATATATAGAGCGAAAGTAAATATTAAAAGGTGTCGAGGTAGACCGAGACTAACTTTCGAAGACCATGTGAGCAAATTGCTCGAAGAGGGGAGGGTCAAGAGTACTCGGATACCTAGACGTGCATGTATGAAGAAGTTAATGAACCTGAAAGAAGCGAAAGAGGTATGTAAGGATCGTGACACTTGGCGATCTGTTCTCTCTGGCTACCCCGTTAGGGATTGTGCGTGACGATAAGTAAAAGTAAGTAAGTAAGTAAGAGGATGCTGCAAAAAGCGAAATATACTAACAAGTATAGTGTTGTCACAACATGACAGTAAGCACATTTTTGTATATGATCCAACAGTGGGCACTTTTTAGAACAGATAAGTAACATATTCATACTCTATAATTTAAGTTGTATGGTTGTCTATTTCACGATTTCAGTGTTTCGTCTATGGAGATGAAGTCACAAAGTACTTCGAGTGTAAACGATATTGGTTTAAATTTGCCGTCCCTGAAATCACGTCACACTAGCATCGAGCGAAGGTATTGTGGTTAACATTATGTATGTTTATTTTTATTTAACCATCTTAGAAATATATTCGAATATACGCTAATGATTTTTATGATAACATGCATAATCAGAAGATATTTTGTGACTTTTAAGAAGTAGATGTTTGGTAACATCTGTTGTTAAAATTTTTGTTAAAGACTTGGTTCTTTAAGAAATAAGATTAAGAACTGAATATAATTGACAATTGAATACCTAACTTGTACAAAAATATTTTAATTTTTTGATGTAACCTCGAAATAGCTCTGTATTTCTACTCTACATAATTACTATTTGTTTTCCAAAGTTTCTATGTTGCCACGTCTAAGACGATAAAAAAGTAATTAACGGATTCAAAGACTGCTGAATTATTATAATAAATGATTTCTATAATATAGGGACACAATTTGGAAATTCCGTAATAAAATCATCATACTATTGTAGCGGCGCTGTCGTCTCGCCACAAGCGAAACACATCGAAGCCTAAATTGCACCATCAAAGTTCCGAATCAAAAACAGTATATATATATATATATATATATATATATATATATATATATATATATATATATATATATATATATATATATATATATATATATATATATATATATATATATAGAATAGCTCCGAACTATCACACGGACAACACCGGGCAGAACACCTTGCCCGGCGTGAGATCTCCCCTTCTTCCACCGCCAAACTGTTGATCCCGACGTGATTTGAACATGCAACCAATAACCTTCGGAAACTTTAACTTCAAGCTTCATCATCGTCATAAAATACCCCACCCATTCGCTCCCGAGCAGATATCGTCTGCAGTCTTGACATCCTGTAAGCCATATCTAGCTTCACAAGCTTCATCACAGCACTGAAATAATAATGTTCTTCCTGTTCCTTCAAGCTACTCTCTGCGCTATACAGTGTTCGGCACGGCTCTGAGCCATACTGTTCGCCTCTGCTTCACGGCACTCTCGCAGATTACTTGCCTTCTTCTCGACTCACTGCAGACTACAAAGCAATCCTCTGGCACTTGCACATTCGTCGACAACTAGACTGCAATATCGACTTCCGGTCTGAGCGGGGGGGGGGGGGGCTGTGATGTGGTGGCGCCGTCCTCGCGACACAAGCGAAATACATTTAAGCCTAAATCGTGCTATCAAAGTTCCGAATCAAAAACAGTATACTCGTATATAGAATGGCTCCGGAACACAATGCCCGGCGTGAGATCTCCCCTTTTCCTTCCACCGCCAAACTATAAAGGGTAATTTCGTACCATTGCAAGGACCATTGAAGGCTTATTTTGCTTTTCTTATAGTCGATTCTGATATTCGATAACTTAATTACAGAAAAATAAGTCAAAAGCCGATTATAAATTTTCAAAGCGCTGGAAGTGTTGATCTAACCAGTGATGAGAATATTACTCCGACTAAGGAAAACTGGCGTAGTAGTAACGAGTCAGTAAAGCGAGGAAGGAGTCACGAGAGGCGGCACGGTCGAATGAAGACTAAACTTTTGGAGGCCATGTCCGTGCCCCTGGAGAGTGATATCGGATTAAGGTGAGCATTATCCTTTAGCACAATATTTAAACTACAATCTCTATACAGGATTATTTTTCAAAGAGTAGCCAAATTTTAAACTTAAGTTCAAATGTATAAATAAAGATATACCGTCATTATGGTTTTTGAAAATACGACTAAATTAGGCTTCTATTTTTATTAGAAATTATTCCAAATTGAATGTGATTTATGGGCAACGACGTTTTTGCCTATCGATCAACCCTTACGAATGTGTGCGTGCGCAGTAAAATCAGTTAAAATAATGCACTGCCACGTGTTTAAATTTAACCTCTTAACCCCCTACCGGTCTCATGAGGTCGCACCCACCCACAGCACTTTAACCCATATACTTATATATAGATACTACTTTTCTATGAAGAAGTTTGGCATTATATAATCGATATGAAATACTCTATCCTCTAGTGCAATAAAAAACTGTTATCCTATTAATATTTATTTTTAATCTACGTTTATTTCGTACGCCATTTTCGTGTGAATGTTATTGTGTTGAGTTTTGGAATTTTCTAGTGTTTTCTTAGTGTTTTAGAATAGCGTTTTATTATAAAATTGTAATGAAAGTTTTTGTGTGAATATAATTTATCTTTTTACGTAAATAATTTCGAGTAATATGTATTGAAATAATTGTGATTTTCACGCTGCCGCCATTCGCTTAGTATGTTTTTTTTGTTATCAAAATACAATAAAATCTTGTAATGAAGTAAAACCTGACTTTTGTTTAGACCACAAGATAGAAAATTTTGTATAGATTTTATAGTACTAAACTTCTTCATAGAAAGTAGTCTCTAAATATATTTTAATGGTTTTAAGTGCTGTGGGTGTGTGCGGTCGCATGCGACCGCTTGGGATTTGCCGGGCGCATGCGACTGCATGGGATTTTTATGTCGCTTGAAGGCTCAAAAGATAAAAAGGACAGAATGTTTAAGCTTCTTTTTAATTATTTTTTCTTCACGATTTGCCTAATTAAAATATTACTTATTCTGAACGTTTTCTGCAAATTTGGCCGGTTGTTGCAAAATAACCCTGTAGGTATAATCCATTGCTGTCCGTTAGTCTCGCAAAAACTCGAAAATGGCTCGACCGATTTTGATTTAAAAAATTGTCTGTTTGAGTTTGTCCCTGGAATATCTAAGCGATTTACAATTGGACCTAGTAGGTGAAGCTGTTATCGAGACCCAGAAATCACCCGTGCAAAACCGGGTCGGATCGCTAGTAATGCAAAAAATACAGTACTAAAGTCTACTCTAAAATGCAAAACAAACTGCCTTTATTGTATTAAATAATTTACAGTATTGCAAAGAAGGTAATACTCGAACTCGTGTTGAACTCGAACTCGTGTTGAACTCGCCTATTATTTAAGTATAGTTTATTTGCAAAACAATTTGCTGCGAAATTTTGTGCGGTGTATGTATAATGTTATAGAATCCTTTCGGTGTGTTATAAGAAGACTAAGTAAGTATTGTTGCGCGCCTAAGTTGACGTCTGGTGCCTGGCACTGGCGCCATCTAGTGTCGGGGACTAGTGCGAGGAGGGCTTCCTAGAAAATGTCAATCTTGACCTTTCGACCAACAGCGCCATCTAGTATCGAACAGACGAATTAATCTTTCTAGAAGCCCCACACTCGAACTGTCTGCGTCTGGTCGGTCGGCGGCCGTATTTACTGGAATATTCTGGATGTTTCGGCGTAAAAGGTGTATTTAAAGCCGCTGCAAGACGCGATCGGGGCAGTATTGAATTGGCGATACGAGCGAAGCTTTCGGAGTGAAATAAAGTGAACTAAAGTGTTAAGTGTGATTAATTATTAGCGTGATTTATGTTTTGATTGGTGTTCAGTAATTAAAAGTGTCAATTTTGGTAATTCAATCGGCAGTTTTTATTATACTAGAACCCTAAGCTCGTAACAGTATGTACTCGGATTAATACATTATAGTGATCGTTTGTGGTACGTGTGTACGAGGTTTACAAGTTGCCAGCGTCTCTCATTATTCTTTATATATTCTACGCGAACAGTGTTATGAAGACAGCTTTAAAAAACAATATTTTTAAAAGCCATAATTTCGTTATTTTTTTACAGGATGATGCGCTCGATGGGTTGGGACGGCGGAGCTCTAGGCACAAGAGGCGAAGGCATTGTGGAGCCTATTATACCGGACTTGGGTATTGTAGGTTATTTTTGATTTATAAAAGAATTTAAACAGTTAGTATGTAAAAAGACAAAAATCAAATTAAATCAATCACTATTTGAATAAAAAATGTCAGTTTCGAAATTTACCGCTAATTATTGATGACAATAAAGTCAAAGTAAGAGTTCTTGCCAATTGAAATCAATATACAGAATGTTTGGAGGATGGGTGCAAAGCCTGAAGGGGACTGGTACCTTAACCCATTTAGAATATATTAAGCAAAACTTGTCTTAGACGAAATCTACTCCTTTTTTTAATTTGAATTTCTAAGGTTTTTAACAATAAAACCTAATTTTTTTTTCATATCATTGCTAATGATGTCCACTAACAGTTGTATTGTTATTTTTTTAATGTATTATATGTGAATACTCATACAAAATATTTTTCAAGCATTTCAAATCATCAGAAAAACATTCTACACATATATAAGTTTAAGAAACCAAAAAAAGCAAAATTGCTATCATAAAAAAATTAGCCTTTGTTGTTCAAACCTTTCTAAAAACGTCTTATCAACTCTTGGAATTAGGGTGTACAAAGCAAATTGCGGACGAATATTTTTAATTTTTAACAGAATAATGCACCATTTTTGCAAATGCGCTTTGTTTTCGTTAGAACTTATTAGTTTTTAGAATGACGGAGCACGTGCACGAATTAACTTCCGGGAGCTTGAAGAACGAGCTTACAGTATCTTGAAGTTTTGCAGTAGTGCGCTTGGGTTTGGATTAAATTTTATTAATTATAGGTTCCCAAGCAAATGGTAGCATCCATCCATGTTCTTTATTGAAATTAGGATGTTTTTAATATCAATAGCTTAGCGACCGTAGGTGCTGTAGAGCACCCGAAACATCGGGAGTTAATAAAGTCTGTTAAATTAGTTTCATTTAATAACATGTGTCAATAACCAATGTTTATTGGTCCATGTTAAGATTGAAGTCTTTTTATTGTTTGAAAAATTACTTTCTAAATCTAATACCACAAAACACTATAATACATGCATAATAGGGAGTGGGTGGAGCCCGTGTAGCCACTAAAATGTCACTAACATGTCAATTCACACGTATAACTGTCAACACGAGATGTGTTTCGACGTTACAATCGTTTCCAAATTTCGCATGCAAATTATTTAGAAAATGCCAAATTGCACACTATTTACAAATGAATATGTATTAAAATTAAAACGATTTTTTAATGATGATCTTGAACATTAATCAAAAGTCTAAAATGTTTAAATTTACTCAGTCTGTCATCACAGCGAATCGGGTTTGTAGTAGTGATAATACGACTTAATTGCTTATGTGTGCTCCCAGCGACGCCGACCCTCGTACAAAATATGGTTGACAGCCATTCTATTGTGTATTATAGTATTCTATGTCTACTACCGTTTCAAAATGCACAAAGAGTCGATCTTTCGAAGAAGACAGCTAAAAAATCCCACAAGTATCTGCCATCATCCCTATTTATAAATATTATAAAAAATTAACAAAATAATTAAACCGCCGAAAAAAACCGCCGACTCAAAATTACTTAGGTATATTTACATTAGTTTAAGAACTTAGTTATTAAGGTTAAATAAAAACTCAAAATAATTACAAAAATATATACTCAGGTACATTTAGATTAGTTTAAGAACTTAGTTATTAATGTAAAAGAAAAGGGTATATTATTTTTTGCTTTTCAGTTTTTTCGGCGGTTTAATTTTTTTGTTAAAAAGTTTTTATTTTATAGTTTTTTGTGGCTATAATCTACTAATTACTACATGCTTAATTTTTGATTACTTTTAAAATAGCTACTTAGCTTACTTTAGCTATTATAGTTAACCAAATCTAAGAAATACCTTTTGACGTTTCACATTAATCATTCCGCAATAACTTTGTACAAGCGTACTCACACGATTTAAAATAACCTTTTACGTAAATCCGAAGAATTATGAAGTTATCAATATTTCATTACAACGTGTAAAGTTTTTTTATCACTAATTTAAATTTGAATCTTTCAAACAAAGCAAAATGTTAAAAAATAACCAGTATAAACTTTTTTACTTGACGTCGCGTAGTTTCAATGATATGTCGCTGTGTATATTACCGTAGTGTTTGGATGATTTAAATTCATTGTTATGCGAATAATCGGCAAAATATTCAAATAATCGGTAAAAATATTCAAATAATCAAATCATTAGTTTTATTAATGCATTATTTTCAAAATTCCTTAAATTACGTGAATCATGAATAAAATAAGTTTAGTCCCCCCCGTGACCATGGGCGCTGTAAAGCACCCGAAACGTCGGGATAATAATAAAAACAAATTAAAGTAATTAAACGCGATAAAATCCGTAAATAATAGTTTTATTCAATGTGTAGTGTTCGCGTAAATTTAAGAAATCAAAATAAGTTTATTTTTTACGTTGTCAAAGTAAATTTGTGTAGGCAAAAAACTCATATACAAGGCAGTGTTAAATTAACCACTAAATAATTTCAATATGCCGCCATTTCTTTGCGAACCAGTGGTAAATGAAAAAAGTGACTTTCAATAAGTATTATTCGTTATCTATATTGAATAAAAAAGTTTCTGTTTCTGTTTCGAGAGCTTACTGAGCGTAATTTTGTAATTTTGTGTTCGTCTTCTTATTTTGTGACTGGGCTTTAACTTTTTGGACTGTTTCTTCTATATTCGTTGAAGCATGTGCCCATGTCATAAAGAAAAACAAAAAAAAAAACTGATTATGAATGACTGAAAGAGACATTAATTTTGACTGCATTATTGAAAATTAAATAATAATTAATCTAAACAACGACATCTCTACTAGTTGTACTGAAAGTGATTGAATAAATTTATTTTTAATTTAGTTTCAATCTTAAATTCTTATAACTGTGCCTCTAGAAATAATCAGTAACAACAAATACGAAGAAACTTATAAATCTTGTGTTTTAAATTATCCGTTTTTAATTTATTCTGGTATTATTCAAACCAAAATGTAAATGATTACAAACTCTAATCAATATCGATTTTTTTAAGAATCGAATATTGCATGTTCTCATTTTTTGGTTGGCATGCTTGGTGCAATAAGTCTGACAGCTGTCAAAATGTATTTCTTCTTAGATTTAGTTGACTATAACTGCTATATAATTCTACTTTAACTATTATTAGTTTAAAGCTGTAATCAACATCGGAAAGAAAGTGTTTGCCAAAGGGCAGGCATATGTGGTACTGAGTAGAGTAAAAACGCTGGAGGGTATTGCTTTATCTGATCTAAAGCCGAATAAGGTATTACATAAACCTCACGATGAACGAGCTTTAGCAGAAATGCAGAGACTGAGAGGTCTAAAGCTCATTCATCGTGAGGTTTTTTCTGTAATGTAATGTTATTATTATGTAATGTTGTAATACACGACTCAGCATTAAAATCTGTGAGTAAACAATAAATCACCCCTATTTTCCCACCCTTAGCGTAATTTTTTTTCAAATTTATATGAGACCAATTTCGAGGTATATATACCCATCCAATAAAAAAGAATTATCAAAATCTGACTACTCTGTAAAAAGTTATGCCTGGTCATACCATAAAAAAATATACGCGTCGACTTGAGTACCTCCTCCGTTTTTTCGTTGGTTGAAAATAGACCAAAGGATGTTTTTTTATTCTAAATCGAATCCAATGTAGTAAGCCAGCTTTACTTTATTGCTAAGCCATTCAAGATTTTGGTAATAAGTTCAAGTGTATCTGTAATGGTGCATCTAAATCTTAATTGATTAGTACTATAGTATACTATATATATAAAGTCTTATGAAGAAACGGAGAATTTGTTAACAGTACTTGCATAAGTGTTCATAGATGTCAATTCATTACTTCTCTGCTAATATTTTTTTTTTAATCTGTGCATGTCTTTTAAATTCTAAGGATCTATTTTTTTTTCTGTGTCACTTGTATTATTTCATTATATTTTGTGTATCTTATTTAAGGTTTTATGTAAGTGGGAAGAGCTTTGCTTAACCTAAAACACAGGGTTTACCCTAACTTAGGAAGCAAGTTCATTTTTAAGAACATATTTAGTATATAAGATGCATTGTTTGACTCTTACTCTGTATCACTTTTCTATCTGAATAAATTATTATTATTACTATTAGCATAGCGAAACCATAATATAATGAATACATAAGATTTTGATTACCCCCTTCATTAACTTTTAATTAATTTCTAGGAGAATAGTTGAAGATAGAGTAGAAGTAGGATAAATTGCATGTAGTTCAACCTTCGATATTGATAAATAATTTTATAACCAAAAATGATGTAATTTTTAGATCAGTGGAGCAGGTTTGGGTCATAGTGCCGTACCGAAAAGTCGCGCGGAAAGTCTCAAAATAAAAAAGAAAATTTCAAGAAGAAATTCAATTAGTCGGAGTGACGGCGACGAAAATGAAAAAACTGTAAGTAACACGTAATCATTGATTGCACTATCATTCGTAAATAAACAATAATCTACTGCAGTAGACTTCTTTTCTGCCTCTAGTTCTTTTAGGTATTTACTAATCTCTCATTATTATTTCTACTACTAAGCAAAACTTTTCTTTAATTTTGATTTTAACCCCTCAGCCGCTAACTAAAATGATTGACATCGCCCGCTCGCTTCGTGGGACGTGGCGTCGCTAAACGCAACCTAACCTTGAATTTGTCGTACATTTATTTTCAATAATATTAATTATAAATTTCAACATAATATTTGTTTCTGTTTATTTATCATGTTATTTTACTTTTTTTTAGGTCTTTTACTTCATTATAAATAGATTTTAATTTTATTTTGATAGTTAAAAATGTACGTACCCAGCACAGGACAGCAGCTTGAATATCACAATTATTTCTGTATATTACTCGAAATTATTTACGTAAAAAGATAAATTATATTCACACAAAAACTTTAATAACAATTTTATAATAAAACACTATACTAAACACTAATAAAACATTGAAAATTGGAAAAAAGCAAAAATCAACAAAATAACACGCCACACGAAATAGGCGTACGAAATGAACGTAGATTATAAATAAAAAACCATAAGGTAACTACTTTTTATTCCATAAGAGGATAGGAAATTTCACATTGAGCCTATAATGCCAAATTTCTTCATAGAAAAGTAGTCTCTAAAGATAAGTTTTTATGGGTTAAAGTGCTGTGGGTGGGTAGTAGTAGATAGAGTAGTAGGGTTTTGACGGAATATTGCCGCGGTCGCATGAGGCCGCTCGGAGTGTGAGAGGTTAATACTAAGAAAGATTAAAAGTCAATTGATTATCTTCAGTAACTATGTAGCGGCAGTGTAATAATATCCACTACCACTTTATAACACGTGGGTGTTGTAAGAAGTGGTGGTGGAAAACAAACCAGGAGATGGGCAGCAAGCAGCGTCTTTCCAATAAAAATAAGTAAACAAGAACAAAAAAACGACGGTTGCCAAACCACTTGCTAGGCGTGGCAACTGGCAAATATACCTCCTACGAAGCGATCAATGGGGGGGGGGGCTATGTTCAGGAGTGTAATTTTGATAGCCTGTAACGGATTGTCTCCACATCTTTATGACAGCGCCTACCCTCACACATTTTATACGACAGTTAAGAAATTTCATGAACTGGGCCGGAGTGTCACCCTAACTGTTACGTGGTGGAGCCATGCTGCAATTATATTAGTAGTATAGTTGTAGCACGAATGGGCCGGCCCGACTGGGGAAGGACCACGCTCTCACAGAATACCAGCGTCAAATAGTGGATAATGCTGCTGTGTTATGTATGGTGAGTGTAGAGAGCCGGAGACCCATTTTACTGGAAATGAGGCATTCCACCTAAGTCCTGTCCACGGGTGACAACGCATCTGCATTTTGATTCGTAATCGAGGATAGATGTAGATGTCTATGGGCCACAGCAACCATTTACTATCAGGTGGACTGTGTGCTCGTTTGTCATCCTACCCTATAAAAAAACTTCATATTATTTTACTTACCTGGTGCATTATATTAATATAGCAGTTATAAATTATATTTTTAAAGTAAATACTTAACTCTTTAAGTTAGATAACTGACAGATTGACCAAAAAGTGGATTGAGACAACATCATCATTATTCTATGTTTTGTAATTATACTAATGTCAAAGACTCACTGCCCGCGGTGCAATATGAATGCGTCGTTCTGGGTTCGAATCTCGGGTCGGGCCAAAAATTATTGAGTTTTTTCGTCAAGAAATTCTCAGTAGCTGCCCGGAGTCAGGAAGTTGGCGGTGTCTCACCCCCGTGCCTCGGAAAGCACGCAAAGCCGTTGGTCCTGCGCCTGATCTCTCTCCGGTCGTGTCGGTTTACTGTCCCATCGGATTATGAGAGTGAGGGAGTTTCGCGACCGCTCGATATCCACATGAGCTATTACGATCGTTAACTCAGTGTCAAAATTTACCTTCTTATACTGTAGCAGTTTTTCATTGCCTGAAAACACGGACAAAACGACATTTTCTAAAAATGAATGCTAGCTAGATCGATTTATTGCCCCCGAAACCCCCTGGACAGTAAATTTTATGAAAATCGTTGGAGCCGTTTCCGAGATTCCGATTATATATATATATATATATATATATATATATATATATATATATATATATATATATATATATATATATATATATATATATATATATATATATATATATATATATATATATATATATATATATACAAGAATTGCTCATTTAAATATATAGGGTATATATATCTGTGTTGATATAACCATCGAATCCGCGTCAAAGATGCGGAATGTTTGGTACTGGTGGTAAGTAGAGTAGCCTTCAGACTTCCTCATTTTTTTTCTAAAGTGGACCCTGATCTCGGATTCGGGTTAAAAGAGTAAGAAACCCACTGTAATTACAGGACGCAAGGCAATTTATTTACTTTCCCAAGGATGTACCCAATGAATATCAATTAACATCATATGAATAGTGAGCTTGTTCATCACTTAAATATTATTAAATCTGAAATTCTTATAACCATAACATTCATCTGGGGGCATCATTACCTAAATTCTGGTAGATTATTTCACAACATATTCTCCCGCCTCAAACAATATCAATGGTTAAAGAATGCTAAACAACGTTATACAACATATTATTACAAAGTTTACACTGCAGTGTAGGAGCACAATCACGTATTGGGTGCGTTTGGCAGAAAAAAGCGCTAGCAAGCGCTTGTAAGCAAAATGGCGATCGTAAGCGGTAAGCGCTGTCAAATCGTAAGCAGCTATTTTCCTCCAGGACACGATGTTAGTTTCAACCGGGGAACCTAACCTAATTTAAATATATGTTTGTAAAGTATTCATATTAAAAACTTACCAATCATGAATTTTTAATAACGTATATGTCTATTCATGTCATTATATTACTTAAAACTAACATTGCACAAAACAACTTATAATTTCTACTTCAAAACAAACAAATTAAATAAGCAAAATGGCGGATTAAATGTGTCAGCGCTACTGAAGTAGCAATCGTGTCCTGGCCGCTAAAACTATTTTAGCGCTTGTAAGCGCTTGTAAGTGCTTGCTAGAGCTTTTTTCTGCCAAACGCGCCATTTGAATTGACATTCAGATGAATGGGTGCGTTTGGCAGAAAAAAGCGCTAGCAAGCGCTTACAAGCGCTAAAATAGTTTTCGGCCAGGACACGATTGCTACTTCAGTAGCGCTGACACAATCCGCCATTTTGCTTATTTAATTTGTTTGTTTTGAAGTAGAAATTATAAGTTGTTTTGTGCAATATTAGTTTTAAGTAATATAATGACATGAATAGACATATACATGTTATTAAAAATTCATGATTGGTAAGTTTTTAATATGAATACTTTACAAACATATATTTAAATTAGGTTAGGTTCCCTGGTTAAAACTAACATCGTGTCCTGGAGGAAAATAGCTACTTACGATTTGACAGCGCTTACCGCTTACAATCGCCATTTTGCTTACAAGCGCTTGCTAGCGCTTTTTTCTGCCAAACGCACCCAATGTTTATTAATTGTAAAAAATAACTTGATTAATTCCTTATGTGTTTTTGTCGCAGGCTACTGAAGAAGACTTTGTGCCGTTAACTGAATCGAAATACGAAAAAAACAAAACTGTCAAAACTCGTTTGAAAATTTTTGGAGAAATCTTAGAACTTCTTTGCTCGGATGTTATGAATAAAACGGTCGTTTTTGAGAAAAAACTACAAAAAAACGAAAAGAAATTTTTAAAGCCTGCCATTAGAAGTTTTAATAATAGAAGTAAGATATCTTTTACGATTAAAGAAGAATGTGATTTGATAGATAAAATTCAAAATGAAATGCTGTCAAACCGTGCAGTGGTAATTGGAGCTAATTTTTCGAAGGCTGGAAGGTATGGCCTCAACTCTTTTGCACTTGCTCTTTTATACGTACAAATTTTGATTTTCGCAATTATTTTTTTAAAAATTGCGTCATATTGACGCTGATTTAATTAACATCCATATATTATGTGCATGCATTCCATGAATTAAGTATTATCAACAATATTTTGTACGTTTACATCGCTGTTCTTGAAAAATCTTGACACATTAGGCAATTAATACTATTTATTGGACAAAATTCGTTGCTAAGGTGCAATAATTAGAAGCAATTGTATTAATTTCTTTTGCAGGGAACTTCTTCTATCAAAAACAATTAATAAAATAGATCTACAAATTCCAATTATGAAAAGATTAGAAAAGAGAACAAAATATATTAATGATAATGACACACTAAACTGTTCCCAGACAGAAAGTGCTCCGAGAATGAAAATATTATCAGTTGACAAATTTATGTCATCAATGGATTCTATGGAATCCTATGGAGTATATAATGAGAAATCATTCAAAGCGTTATCTTGCAGACTCATGATGTTAGAAGAAATTTTGGAATTCATAGAGAAAGATGAATCAGAAAAAGCCTATTACATGGATAATCATACAATTAATTATTTGAAATTCGTGAAAAAATTTATTACAAGCATCAACGCAAGAAAAAAAGATAAGCAAATTACGGCGATTGAAGAATCAGTCGCTGAACAGATTTTGAATAGTTTAGGAAACTCTTATCTCGTTTTTGAATGTGATAGACGCTTAAAGTACGTAGATTTCAATCTTTAGTTCTATATTATGAATTAATAAAAATACTGTCTAAAGTAAAAGTAAAGTTACAGCCTATATACGTCCCACTGCTGGGCACAGGCCTCCTCTTATTTCTGAGAGGGTTAGGTAAGAGCCGTGGTAGCTCAGATGGTTAACGCTCTATGTAAATACAACAGAACGCGAGTAACCCGGGTTCGATCCCCGCCGGCACCAATGAAATTGTAATTGCAGTTTTAAGTGCTGATTTACCACGTGCTCGGCGGTGAAGGAAAACATCATGAGGAAACCTGCATGTCTGAAGAATAAGAAATAAAAAGAAAATATTTCGAAGACATGTGAAGTTCCCCAACTCGCATTGGGGCAGCGCGGCGGACACTTCCTTGCCCTAAAACCCTCTCAGAAATACTGTCTAAATATTAGAATATTTCTCAGGTATGTACGTTACAATTTATAAGTATATTAATAAGTGCTAAGCAGATCTAATCTAGTATGGAGAAAGGTCATGTTTAGCAGTGGACTGTTGAGGAAATATTGATTAGTACATAGTACATACACTCCATAGTTATCTCCACTAAATGATCTATTTTCATTGTCAGTTTATCTAGGGTGGTAATATTGTAATATACATACATGCCCATAGATGTTTGATCTCACATTACAATATTATTTTATGATGAATCGTATAATGATAATATCGTAATCAAAACGCATTTAATTATTCTTTACAATCATGCGCACACCCACTGTTGTCAGTTCTTGTAAAATGCAATCTACCCTCGAAATCGCGCGTCTTCAGAAAGTACCAAATATTTGTACCAAGTGTAAATAACAAAAGATTTTATGTTTCATTTATTATAGTTAGATTAATAGGTACTTAGTTAATATCAGTTATTTCCTTTTCATTTTTTGAATGTTCCTACAAGTCAGACTGGATATTTTATATAAAAATAAATATATACACGCTAACCAACTGGCAAACAGTTTGCCAAGAATAACATTCGAATAAATTATAAAAATACGTAAAAATACGTAACGTAATTAACGCACACCCTCAGACACCCCAATTATATGCTATATGCACCCCAATATTATGTTATAATCATTATACATACACTGAATTTTTAGTTAAACATTTTTATGCACTGATTATTTATCAAAGTAGTTACACTAATTCCGGAAGAATGTTGTGTTCATAGTACAAATCCACGAACGCAAAGACTTTAACGTGCTTGAAATAAAGTTCATTTTTCTTTATTTTTATTGAATGACAGAATTAGCAATAATACAAATAAAACTGCACTCTTAAAAGTCTTATTGCCTTAAGTTACGCCACACACCACACACACAGTTTCAGTTTGTTTTGACTGTACAGATTTAGTGTGACTGTAATTTACGTAGTTTTAATTATTTTTGGGATAAAAAATTACCTATATTAAAAATGATAGGAATCAATTCAGTAAACAATTCTGAACAAACTACTTTCTCAAAGTGCGTTAATTACGTTACATATTGTATATAAATAAACACCTTTATAAAATACACTAAGGACCAGGTAGGAGCGGGAATCCCGGTTCCGAACATCTTAGGATCGGGTATAAAAAAGAGGAACTGGATCCGGTTATACAAGCGCTACTTGCAATGCGTTTCTGTTTTTTTGAAAATGCGTTTTGAAACGGGAATTGAAACAAAAGATGGGCAGCAGAATCTTTCTGATAATAACTCAAAATAATAAAAAACAGTAACTACAAACAATAACACACCTGACAAGCGTGGCAACTGTGGCAAACACCACCCCATGCGATAATCTATGGGCACAGTAAATATGTAGCTAGAGTGGTACCTGAAATAGCGCCTTTTTGAGACAATTACCTACACTCCATTGGAGCGTTAGCATAGTTTAAAGACCTTACAGTTGGTAAACGAATGTGCCGACCTTTTTTTATAGGAGAGGGGGCAAATGAGCGTACGGCTCACCTGATGGTAAGTAATTACCGCCGCCCATGAACAACTGCAACACCAGGGAAATTGCTGATGCGTTGCCTGTTTAATTTTAAAAAGGAGTACGCTCTTTTCTTGAAGGTCCCTAAGTCATATCGGTCCGAAAAAATCTCTGGTGTTAGTTGATTTCATAAGTAAGTTGTGCGAGGAAGAAAACTTCTTTTAAATCGCACGGTGGTGAACAGCCGGTCATCCAAATGGTATGGATGATATCGTGAGTTTTGTCGCGATGTACGATGGTGAAACTGTGCGGCTGGAACTAGTCCGAACAATTCCTCAGAGCACTCCCCGTGGTAAATGTGATAAAATACGCAAAGACATGCAACATCTCTTCGCAAAGCTAGTGAGTCAAGCCGATCGGAAAGAGCTCGGTCGCCGATGATTAGAACAGCTCTGCGCTGGATGCGATCAAATGGAAGGAGCTGGAACTGGGGAGCCCCAGCCCAGAGACGGGAACAGTATTCCATGTACGGCCGAACCTGCGCCTTGTAAAGTTGCAAGTGGTGTGCTGGCATGAAATACTGTCCTGCTCTGCTGACTACGCCAAGGTTTTTAGAGGCTTATTGCACTTCTCTTCCAAGTGACCACAAAACTGCACGTCACTCGATATGTCGACGTCGAGGATTCCGATACTGGCTGAGGAAACAAGGGAGTGCCTTGAAACTGAGAAGATACGACGAAGGGGTTATTTTTAGCCGTAAAAGCGCAAACTTGTGTCTTCTGGGGATTAAACTGGACTAGATTTTGTCGCCCCCAGTCCGAGATCGTGTGCTATCGCACTTCACTGAGTTTAATAGACAATACATGCGGTTGGCGCGAGCGTGTTTTATAGTACTTATTTAACTAATATTAAGTGTTTCGAAAAATGAAATATCTAGAATGGTGAATTACTGTTATAGATATATAAGTAAGGCTAAGTAAAATTGATTTCAATTTTGTTGTTAAAACTGTTTATACGAATACATTACATAATTAAATATTTGGCAGTGTAACGCTTGTGAATGTGTTTATCTTGTAGTAATAAAAAATGCTCGTGTTCGATAAATGTTTTTAAATAATAATTATGTACATAATGTCAATAAATGATAAAGAGTATTTTAATATCCTAAATCATTTTATTTCCATTTTCGTGACAACTTCTAGCATACACGCTGCTACATAAATACCTACGCGGGCGGCGGCATCGCCGGACGTCAAAGGCGTTTCAAAACTGTAAGGTCTTAAAACTGTGGCGTTAGGGCTGTCATTCTTATAGTTAGGAAAATTTTCTATTTTTTATAACAATAATTTGGGTCCCATGATATTTAAGTAATCAAATAGAAATAATATGTATCGATTTAAAATAGAATAATATATATTGGCGACAAATTTTGAATTCTAACAACGGATTCGTATTCCGAGACGACACTGATCCGCGGGTACCAACTTTGAAAGAAATCGGTTTATTAAATAAAAAGTTGTAAATAAAGGTTAATAAATACTAAACTTTCAATACTGTCAACGGATACGTGATCAGAGACGATCAGTGTCGACGATCAATGTTCATATATCGATTTTGAAATTGGAAAATGGACGTGTCATTTTTAAAAGATCGGGAATAATGAGCAAAAAGTACTATACACAGGGAAACGTAAAATGTTAACCGAGATAATTCATTGATTGATATTATTACACATAATAATTTAAAACTGAAAAGCGAAACCTGCTACTGACTGCCTTGTATAACGTTTAGAGGTCTTATAACGGCGCGTGTTGATTCGGACGTTTATATGAGTAATTGAGTTACTGCTTTAGCTAAGTATATAATATACTAACTGATACCCGCTCGCTTCGCTGGGCGCACGATAGTATTTTTGCGGAATCTAGATGTAAAATATCAAGATTTTTTTTTGATGAGACTCGTTAAACCCGTTCTTAGTGAGCGTTTTGTCTTTCTGGAGCAGAAAAGAAAATTATTTAGATCGTTAATTTATAATGTTACATATGTATAAGATAGATATTTAGGGTGGTAAAACATACAAAAAAGCGAGCGTTTTAGAGAAGAATTAATGCGTAATTAGAAAATACATCTGAATATAGAATATCTGTGTCCATATTAATTTAATTTATTTCTTTACAGGCAAATGAAATTAAAAAAAGTGGTTTATGAAAATAAATTAATGAATTCGTCCAAATCTGAACCTACTTTGTTAAATGAATTTGAACCTACAACCAGTGATTTAGCAAGCACAAATAAAAATGAAGAAGTGGAAGTATCACAATCTAAAAATGTAGTCCAGCATGATATTTATGAAAGAGTGGCCTGCATACTTCAGCATATGAACACCAAAGATGTAAAAAAAGATGACTTAAATGAAAGGGAGATTTCAAATAAAGACATAGAAATGATTGATCTAACATCAGATAACATAAGCGTAACTAGTTCTGAAAATCACATGTCAGGAGAATCTGATGAAGTTCCAAAACATATAAAAGAATTGGAAAATCCTATTTTGAAAGCGGAAGTGGATGTGTGTACGTCTAAGAGGGAAATTAAAGATAATACTACACATATTAATCAAACGGAACCACCAATAAGTAAACGAATTCGTACTGAATCTGAAAAATCCGAAGTAGAGAATGCAAAAAAAATAAAAATAACCTTGGTCAAAAGTTTTAAGGATGTTTCTATACTATCTAATAACAAAGAGGAAAAAATGAGTTTGAATTTGGTTAAAACTGTTCAAAATCTGATATCGGATTCTATAGATACTTCCAAAGATTTCTTACCATTGTTACAGTGTCATGGCCTTATTGATGATCGCTTAGTATACAGTTGCTATAATGAAAACACTTACTCATGGCTAAGAAATGTAATAAATGATAAATTTTTACTTATAGATAATGCCTTTTGTATATTAGAAGATAGGCACAAATTACAAATGAAACTAAAAACCGTTATTGATAATGATAACGTTGAAACCATATTAAATAGATTGAAATTGTATAATTCTGGCTTAGATACGAGTACCTGGACAGTGACTAATAAAATAGTATGTAATGATTCTACAGTGGTAGATTTAGTAGTAGACGACAATGCATTCCACTTCATAAGTCAGTCAAATTTTTCGCTATTTGCTGGAGTGGATAAAGCCAAATTCAGCGTCCTTTGGTATTAAGTGCTTTTTTTTTCATTTATTTTTGTTTTCACATACAGTTAGAAGTATTACAATTTATAAGGTGTAAACATAAACTCTTTTGAGTTTTACCGTACACCCTAAGCCGTCGTTACACATTAATAAAAATTAAGACTATTTATAACATATTTGCTACAAACTTCATACATCCATACTTAAATAACAATCACAAGACAGCTAATTCTTTTCATAATGTAGATTACATCGTTGAATCATGCTAATCAAGTTCTTACGAACTTTAGTTAAATTAGTTAGAAAATATACGTAAACAGGTTTTGCTATTCTTATTTTAGTTCACAAAACTGAAATATGTATATTGAAAAATAATGACGTCAATGATCACAAGCTAGGCTAGTGTTTTCTGTTATGAGTGAAAAGTTTTTCTACCTGTGTTTTTTACTCATTGATAGATACAATGGATCGAATCCCAAATTGAATACTTGTATTTTTTTTTCTTTGTGTTAGAGTATATGTATGGTACTCAATTGAAAATTATTTTTAATGCAAGAAATTTAACCTGGTAGAGGCCACGTTGCAGTCGGCTACACCAGGTAGTGACCACGCTCTCACAGAATACCAGCGTAAAATAGCAGCCTAATGCTGCTGTATTTCGTATGGTGAGTGTAAAGAACCGGATACCCTTTTTACTGGAATCGAGGCATTCCATCATAGTCCTCAGGGGTGACAACACATCTGTATTAGTAGTAGCTTGTCTAGTTTCAGATCTAATATTTTATTGTTTACAATGTATTTTAGCGCTATTGCTTGGTGGTGAGACGCTGCACCAGCCGCGTAGCACCAACTATGGCGATCGCATTACCATTCAGCACCGCGCTATCGCTGCGCTTATATATTTAAACTTTATATTTTTCAAAACAAATAAAATAGGAAACTACGTCTGAGAAACTAAATATATTTCGGAGACATGTGTAGAAGCTTTTTGACCATCACAACTCAGAGCGACAAGCTCTTGCTCCCACACCAAAATATCTGGAATAGAGTCCTTAAAAGTAGGATGTTTTTAGCCATTACTTTTACATATCTGAATATTTCATTTTGGGGAACAGAATCTTGTAACCATAATCTGTTTGGATACAAAAATTAGACTTAATAAAATATTTTATAGTGAAGTTTCTTAAATTTCATCTCTATATTATATTAGCAGGTACGTCAGTAGTACAAAAACGATTTCTTTATTGTGATAGTAAAATTAGGGATAAGTATTACATAATTTGTAACATGTTCAAAACCCTGTTACCGTATTATATTTTTGTCTCTGTAAATAAATTTTAACTTTATTATTATTAAAACTGTTTTATTTTATTCGAAATGTTCAACTTTAAAAAAAAAAACTATTCAAATTTAAATCTTAAAATTAGCTTGTTGATAGAAGAAATTTCAAGTTTAAATAATTTATTGGCATAAAAATTATAATGGATCTTTGCACTTAATGAGTTAGCTAGATTGTTCGATTTTTAGCTATACTAGGCGGCCCGACTTGTAGTAGCGCTACGAGCGCGGCAGTCTTCGAGATTGATTGTTCTATCATCCAAGTATTTTTGTTCATTTATCATGAACCTTTTAACCGCCAGACAATCGGTCAAATCGGTAACTAAACAACGTAACGAGAAAATAACTACATTATTTGGTACATAAATTTATCTTCCATCTACGAATAATTAGCACAAAAACGCTTTGAGATGGTAGCACTTTAAACAATCGTGGACAATATACCTTTTTGGTACCACTAATTACTAACTAGTTCGTTTGTCAGGCAGCGCTTATTAAAATAGCTTGGTAAAAAATCTACTAAATTGTACTACTGATAAATTTGGTCGTAAGCAGAACTATAATAGCCCAGGTCTTAGAGCAACACGTGCCACCGCATAGACGTATATATATATATACAGGGTTACTGGTAATTCGACGTATTCCCGCCAAGGCGTGATAGTTGGGGTCATAACCTATCAAATGAACCATAAAATGCATTATGCAAATGTGGACCAATTTCGAGATATTTAGGTTTAATTATTTTTTTTCAAAAATCCCAAAAGTCTGGTGTCAAAAATTTCTTAAAAAAAAACTTACAGCTGTATTATTTTCATTTTATTATTTTTACTTAATGAAAACTTGGATACTTATTTATCAATACTACAGTGTGCAAAAAGTCTCATCATTTACGAAGTAACGCTACTAAAAGTACAACTTTTTCCAAACAGAAGATAAGTAATTAAAAATATAAATGATTTTGTAAAAAATAATTGTATGTGACCAATTGTGCAAATCATGTTAAAAACATCCCTACTTATCTAGCTACCCAACGAAGTACGAATTTAGCTTGTAACTTAAATAGTACAGAAAAAACTTGAAAAAAAAAGGGGCCAGGTAGACAAGTTCCGAGTAGCAATGTTTTGGGTAATCCCAAACAATCGCTTCTCGGAACCTTATCAACAGCTGCAGGAATGCTCGTAAAAGATTGTGCGTTTGAACTTACGCTATTGTTTACATTTAGTGTGAAATTAGAAACTAGTTAAACAAGAAGAAACTGTTCAATCAGTCATCAGTATTACAGGCATCGTACACACGCGCGCATATCCCTCCCTGTTACACCTAAAGAAGTTGAGTTTCAAAGTTTTAATGGCGGCGGAACCACCAAGACGCGGAGATCATGCAAGGCAATCATTTTCCAACGAGGAATACGCAGATATCTTTTATCTCTATGGATATTGTGACGGTGATGCTGCAGCTGCTCGCCGTGAATACCTACAGCGCTACCCTAATCGCAGACCACCCCATGTCACAGTGTTTAGTGCAGTGTATCGTAGAGTACGAGGGACTGGAAATGTTCAAAGGCAACAACGTGATGCTGGCAGGCCACGTGGCATACCCCGTATACCGCGTGCGGAAGATGAAGAAATTTTGAGTAAATTTCAAGAAGATCCAACCACTTCCACGAACATAGTTGCCCGTCGCTTAGGTGTATCGCAGTGGAAGGTCTGGTCTACAGTGCATACTGCGGGGCTTTATCCGTACCACTACACACCAGTGCATGTGATGGAAGAAGGAGATCCAGTTAGAAGATTGGATTTTTGTAGATTTATGTTGAACGCAGATGCAGAAGATCCAATGTTTTTTAGAAAAATATTGTGGACTGATGAGTCGAAGTTCGATCAAGACGGTATTACAAATTACCATAATTTACATTTTTGGACTCCAAAAGATCAAAGAAATCCTGGAAAAAAGAGACCTTATAAATCACAAAGAAGATTTTCACTAAATGTTTGGATGGGGATTATTAACGACAATTTAATTGGGCCTTATTTTCTGCCAAACTATTTAAACGGTGAAAATTATGAAATATTTTTAAAGGAGGACTTATCCGGATTGTTACACGATGTTCCTCTCGCCACAAGGCAAAACATGTGGTATCAACATGATGGGTGTCCTGCGCACTGTCGTGTAACTGTGCGACGGTGGCTGGACGAAAATTATCGACATCGGTGGATTGGCAGAGGAGGACCAATTCCATGGCCAGCAAGGAGTCCTGACATAACACCGATGGATTATTATGTCTGGGGGCACATAAAGAGCATCGTGTACTGCGACAATGTGCCAGTGCCGACCCTTGATCAACTGAGAGACCGCATTATCAACGCGACAAACGACATAAGACGAACATTAACCTCAAACGTTATTAAAAGCGAATTAAGAAAACGAATGCGTGTCTGTATACGGAATAGGGGCTCCCATATTGAGCAAAATTTGTAAATCGTATTAAAATAAATAAAGCTAATTTCAATCAAGTGCTTTGTTTCATTTCCTTAATTAATATTGGTTAAAAATAAAACACAAATTCCTTTGTCTGCTTAGAACTCGACTACCTGACCTCATTCTTTAAATTTTTTTTCCGTTTCTACGTAAGCAAACTACAAAGTTGATACTTCATTAGGTAGCTAGATAAATAGGGATGTTTTTAACATGATATGCACAATTGATCACATACAATTATTTTTCACAAAATCATTTTTATTTTTAATTACTTATCTTCTGTTTGGAAAAAGTTGTACTTTTAGTAGCGTTACTTCGTAAATGATGAGACTTTTTGCACACTGTAGTATTGATAAATAAGTATCCAAGTTTTCATTAAGTAAAAATAATAAAATGAAAATAATACAGCTGTAAGTTTTTTTTTAGAAATTTTTGACACCAGACTTTTGGGGTTTTTGAAAAAAAATAATAAAACCTAAATATCTCGAAATTGGTCCACATTTGCATAATGCATTTTATGGTTCATTTGATAGGTTATGACCCCAACTATCATGCCTTGGCGGGAATACGTCGAATTACCAGTAACCCTGTATATATATATATATATATATATATATATATATATATATATATATATATATATATATATATATACAATGTGTCCGGTTTCCGATGTCCGATACTTTAAGGGGTTAAAATACAATTAATTTTATCGACAAATCAGGGATCAATGATTTTTTCGCCATCAATAAAAAAAATGGCAGCACTTTAAAAAAAATTGTTGACGAAACATAGATGCTTGTATTAATTTAACAATATCTACCCAAGTAGAAGACTTTCAAAAACAAAATTGGTCTCAAATGTTAGTTAATAGTGTAGACAATAAATCTAGATTCAAAATATTATTTTTTAATTTTTCAGTATTAGTAAAAAACATTTTTGAAAAAATAAATTAGACAACAAATCAAAAACGTAACAAAGTCTAACAACAAACAATAATTATGTACAGTAAGTAGATTTACTTAAAACCAGGAATGTTATCACAACGCAGAGCGAGGGACGACTGCTCGACGGCACAAGCGCACACTGCACCCTTTTTACCTGGAGACAGCCGTTATTCTGTCTCGCTCGCACTGTTGTGCACAGCGTTTTTTACCTGCTCACACAAAGAATGCTATTGTGCTTGCTTACGATTCCTTGAATTATTGAAGAATTTTATCTTACTCACTGGAATGGGTGTTTAGTTATCTAATATCGGGGTAGAGGCACTTTGAACAGTTACATTCAAATTATCATAGCTCCTAAACTATCTAACTCAGAGTTAAGGTTTAAATGTGCATTTATAGCAAATATCCTGTATTATAATAAAAACAAGTAAAAAAAATTGGTTAACACGATGGTTTTTTTAAAGCTAAGAATCTGAAAAACAACATCAATTTGTTGTCTAATTTATTTTTTCAAAAATGTTTTTTACTAATACTGAAAAATTAAAAAATAATATTTTGAATCTAGATTTATTGTCTACACTATTAACTAACATTTGAGACCAATTTTGTTTTTGAAAGTCTTCTACTTGGGTAGATATTGTTAAATTAATACAAGTATCTATGCTTCGCCAACAATTTTTTTTAAAGTGCTGCCATTTTTTTACTGATGGCGAAAAAAAATCATTGATCCCTGATTTGTCGATAAAATTAATTGTGTTTTAACCCCTTAAAGTATCGGACATCGGAAACCGGACACCCTGTATATGTATATATATATATACACATGTAAAAAACGATCGGACGTCAGTCTAAGCGAGATTAGAATGGCTCTCCAGCACCTTAAAAACGGCAGGGCCCCAGGCGAGGATGGAATTACAGCGGAGCTTCTGAAAGCGGGTGGAACACCGGTACTTGAAGTCCTTCAGAAGCTCTTCAATTCCGTCCTCCATAGTGGCACTACTCCAGAGGCGTGGACCAGAAGTGCGGTGGTCTTGTTCTTTAAGAAAGGCGACAACGCTCTCTTGAAGAACTACAGACCGATTTCCCTTCTGAGCCGCGTCTACGTGCTGTTTTCGAGAGTCATTACGAATCGTCTCGCACGCAGACTCGACGACTTCCAGCCTCCCGAACAAGTCGGTTTCCGAAAAGGCTTCAGTACCATAGACCACATACATAACCTGCGGCAGATTGTACAGAAGACTGAAGAGTACAATTTGCCACTTTGCCTGGCGTATGTGGACTATGAGAAAGCCTTTGATTCCGTCGAAATTTGGGCGGTGCTGCAGTCCCTTCAGCGGTGCCAAGTTGACTGTCGGTATATCGAAGTGCTGAAGTGTTTGTACAGTAGGGCTACGATGGCTATCCGAGTACAGAACCAGAACTCGAAACCTATCCAACTGCAGAGAGGTGTAAGACAGGGTGACGTTATATCCCCGAAACTCTTCACCGCTGCTTTGGAAGACGTTTTCAAGCTACTGGACTGGAAAGGATACGGTATTAATATCAATGGCGAGTACATCACTCACCTTCGATTTGCCGACGATATAGTCCTTATGGCAAAATCGCATGAGGACTTAAGCACTATGCTCAATGACCTCAATAGTGCCTCCCAACGGATAGGTCTTAAGATGAACATGGACAAAACATAGATCATGTTTAATGTCCATGTCACACCTATGCCGGTAGTTGTTGGGAGCACTATGCTCGAAGTTGTTGACGAGTACGTTTACCTGAGACAAATAGTCCGACTAGGTAAGTCCAACTTCGACCGAGAGGTCAATCGACGGATTCAACTCGGCTGGGCAGCGTTCGGGAAATTACGACATATCTTCTCGTCAGATATACCTCAATCTCTAAAAACTAGATTGTACAACAAGTGCGTGTTGCCAGTGATGACTTACGGATCTGAGACGTGGTCCTTCACTGCTGGCCGTATGAGGACGCTCAAGGTCGCTCAGCGAGCTATGGAGAGGGCTATGCTCGGAGTTTCTCTACGTGATAGACTCAGAAATGAGGATATCCGCAGTAAAACCAGAGTGACCGACATAGCCCAACGGATTAGTAAGCTGAAGTGGCAATGGGCCGGCCATATAGCTCGAAGAACCGATAACCGATGGGGAAGAAAGGTTCTCGAGTGGCAGCCTCGTACCGGTAGCCGTAGTGTAGGGCGACCTCCCACTAGATGGAGTGACGACCTGGTAAGATATGCAGGAAGTCGATGGATGCAGGTGGCTCAGGACCGTGCTTTGTGGCATTAGTTGGGGGAGGCCTATGTTCAGCAGTGGACTTGTGAAGGGCTGTAATGATGATGATGATGATGATGACATGTAAAAAAAGTATCCAAGCATATAGAAATATTTTTTCAAAAAAAACATTTAATATATATATATATATATATATATATATATATATATATATATATATATATATATATATATATATATATATATGTGTCTATGGGCCACCGGCAGACCGGAGCTTAGACCATTCAATCCAATTAATTGGATCGAATGGTCTAAGGACCGGAGGGAAATAGCCATAGGCGTCTCTGTCAATTTACAAGTCCACACTGTTCTGTGTGTAAAAAAAAAACTAGTTTCAGCCGCACTGCTCACTACACTAAATCTAGTTGCGCGACGACGTCCCACAAGAATGTCGAATTGTTCGGTTTTTTACTGCAAAAAGATCTGTCACATCAAATTTACAAAAGATTATTTCTTTTTTTTTATCGATTTGTTTTCCAACACAGGCCGCTTGCCCTCATACAATAAGCAGATTGGTCAAGCAACTGATCTGTTGTCGCTGCCACCGAGCGATACTTTTATAATGTATCTATGTGAGAAATAATTGTTAGTTTATTGTTTTAACTGTTTGTGTGAGTTTCTCGCAGATTTTACAGTTCTGTATCGGGAAAGAACACTATGGCTATACTCCCCTCCGGTCCGCCGGTGGCCCGTGTTGCTCTATGGTCCAGGTATATAATTTCTGTAGTACGGCCAACTAGCAGCGATACGAAAGTTCATTTACCTTAAAAACGACTGTGGAGTTACAATCTATTATCTATCTCTTTCTATCTTGTGTATTTGTCGTAATGTCTCGTTTTCCCGGCAAAAACATGTCAGGGTCAAGACGGATTCGCCAACATTCGGGAGGCCATTTTAGTAATTGTTGTTTGTTTATTGTTATTTTGTTTTGTTGATAATTGTTTTTTATTAAGAGCGGTTACGTCGAGAGATAAATCGACAGATTTTACTTCTCCGAATAAGAAACGTCCAAAGATATGTAAGGTATGTATTCGTGAAGGAACATATAGCTGACGAGAAGCACCGACGCTCCGGGAAGTCTGCAGTCTGCGAACATCTTCAGGCTCGTCCCCACCATTACATTCGATTTGATAAACCACAAATCCTCGCAAAAGAACACCGATTCCTACCAAGGATGATACGCGAGGCTATTGAAATTAAAAAAAAACATCCTAATTTCAATAGAGAAGATGAATAGGTGGTACCATCTGCTTGGGATCCTATAATTAACAAAATTAAACCCAAACCCAAGCATACCACTGTAAGACTTCAAGATACTATAAGCTCGTTTAGCGTCAATCGGATCAAAAATTAATATTCAAAAACTGAAGGTAGCCGGACTAACTATGACATTGGGACGTCAAACATCTCAGTCCCCCCGTGGCCAAGGGTGCACCCGAAACGTTGGGAATTAAAAATAAGTAAAAGTAATTAATTAAACGCGATAGAATCCGTAAATTTGGTTTTATTCAATGGATTTTTATCTAAGCAAGTACTATGTCCAGCACGCCAAAGTCTTCTATGTTTGACCGCTAGTGTTGTAATGCGTTAGGCATAGATTTATTGAAAACTATTCAAAATTAAACGCAAACGTGTTATTTTTTAATTTTTATTGATATTTTAATGAACCAAAAGGTAAGAAATACAGGGTGGCCCATAAGTCCCTTGAAATGTAAAAAAATAATTAAAAAAAACTAATGACATTATGAAAAAGGTTTTTATTTTGTCATAATCCTTATAAAATGGAAATTATTTTTTGAAAATTACATCATCTAAATGTAATCCGTTAAGATCGCGGCACTCCTGTAAACGACGTTTAAAATTATCCATCACTGCGCGGCAAGTAAGCTCTGTAATGTTTGCCATTTCTCTTTGGATATTTTCTTTCAGGACGTCAATTGTCCGCGGGTTGGTTTCGTACACTTTAGTCTTAAGATAACCCCATAAGAAAAAGTCCATTGGGGTCAGATCTGGACTACGTGGTGGCCAAAGAATATCTCCTCTTCGAGAGATCACTTTATTAGGGAAAAGTTGACGGACGACCGGCATAGCGACGTTAGAGGTATGGGCAGTTGCTCCATCTTGTTGAAACCAGGTCCGTGTATTGAAGCCTGGAAAATTCTGCAACTCTGGTGTAAAAAAGTCCTGGATCATAGCTACATACCGTTGTGAAGTAACAGTAAGCGCGCGGCCTCTGCCGTCCTCAAAAAAGTAAGGGCCTATAATGCCATGCGCTGACATAGCCGCCCAAACTGTCACTTTAGGGCTATGTAAGGGCTTTTGATGTTTGCGATTTGGATTTTCGCAACTCCAGTAGCGACAATTTTGCTTATTGACATGGCCGTTGATGTGAAAGTGAGCCTCATCAGAGAATAACACGTTATTAAACGAAGTAAAGCGGTTCAACATTTCATTTGCGAAAAGTCTGTGGATAGTGTCAGTATCTTTTAATTCCTGTACTAACTGAATCTTGTACGGGTGAAGATGTAAATCTTTCTTTAAAATTCGCTGTAACGATGTTCTGGGTAAGTTTAATGCACTGGAACGCTTACGAGTAGACTGGGTAGGATTTTCACGAATTGAGTGTTTCACTACATCGATGTTTTCTTCCGTCCGTGATGTCCTTGGTCGACCTGACCGTTGCTTATCCAACGTCGAACCACTCTCTTCGAACTTAATAACCCAGTTCTTAATCGTTTGAACACTTGGAATGTCTTTAAAGTTGCGTAAATTCTGATATTCTCGAAATTTACGCCGCGCAATGGTAGCCGAATCATTGTTTCGATAAAACTCGCGCACGCAAAATGCACGGTCCGCACCGGTGAAACGCTCCATGGCGACCGAATTCCCAGAAACCGTCGGGACTCCCCCCGCACCGCGCGCGCCACTCATGCGCGCCTTTTGTATTTTATTCTAAATTTACATTTCTAACGACTTATGGGCCACCTTGTATAAAACTATCATCAGCTACATAAATAAAAGAAAATTTAGTCAAATAAAGGTTAGCTACGCCGCTGTCGTCCAGTCGTGACAGTGACGACATCACGATGAAGACTAGTGCTGTGGTTTACTACTATTTTATTGTTATTGTTTGTTTTTTTTATTTATGTACAAAGTACATACTTATATAATAAGAGTGGAAGACAGCACAGGATTAAATAAAACATACCAGATGATTATAAAGAGCCATTTATTGCATAAAAAACCAACAAAATCAAGTTGTTTTGTGTTATCGATATATCAACTCTTGGCAACACTATTTTTTTCGTAGGTATTTTTGTTTACTTTTCGCTTTGTCGTACAGGACACGGTAATGCGTTTTTGGCGTGGCGCTCAAAAGGTTATATTAAATTAATTGCTCTCATGATTTTTTATTTAAATAACCAGTTCAGTTTTTTATTATGTCGGTTAAGATCGAAAAATATTATTCATATTTCATCAGTATGTAATTTGTATCTAAATATAATTTCCAAAAACACGATTTCAAAAAAAACATCCAGGTACTTTGCATAAAACGCAGTTGACAGAGTCTTCAGTTTAATATTTATAATGTAGACAGGCATCTGCTCTCAGATGTGCAAATATTTAAAACAAAAACTATAAGTGGAGAACATAAATAATTAAACTAATTTTTACATTCTAAATTCTAATTATTTTATTAAAATCTAATTTTAGGCCATAGAAACAATTTTCAAATAACAATTTCGTTAATTTTTGCTTGAAAGAGGCTTCTTTTTCTTTTAAAGTAATGTGTTATAGATAATATGCTCATGTTATATAAATAAAAAAGTATAGTTAAATATTTTATGTGAATACCTATCTGCATAGCAATATTTCACCAAATTCTTTTTGTATCAAGTCCGATATAAGTATAAATGAAAATTAAATGCACTATGAGATTTACCTTCATAATTGATGGAATATTTCGTTGATGGAGCCTTTTTTACTTTGAGATTTTTAAAACAGTTTGTCATATATTAAGATAGCTTTCATATTTTCAGACATAACTATTAAATTTTTTGTGACAGTCCTTTGTAACAGTTGCATAACTCACACTATTAAATTAACAGGCTCTTGTGAAAAAGTACTATAAATATCAAAGAAAGCAAATTATAAACACGGGTTTGTAATGTAAATTTCATAGTTGGTACGTAAGTAACTCAAATTAGATCCGCGCCGAGTCCACTAATATTTTAACTGCAATTTGAAGTTTCGATTTACCACGTACTCGGTGGTGAAGAAAAACATCGCAGGAAAACTGCATATCTGAGATGTTAAGAAATATTTCGGAAATTATCTTTTTTTCATAATTCATAAGTTTAGGTATAGGTATATGAAGTCGGTCATTCCGCATTGGAGTCAACTTACCTAAATCAACTCCTTTTTTACTTTTAATGGGGCTTTTCACTACTGATCATAGGCTTCCCCCATTGCCTATGTCAAATAGACCGGGTATTTGCAGTAGTATTCACGCTTGGCAAGCAGGTTGGCAACCGCAGCTCTTTATTACTTTGCGCTGTTATCACGGGACGAAATGGGGTATTGGTTTCTTTTTCGCCACCTCTACATAGCTAATGTATTATTTGTACTCCCGTTCATCAATTGGATTTCCTCCACAAACTGTCATAAAGTTGGATATTTGCCATAGTTGCCACGGTTGGCATGCGAGTTGTCAACTGCAATTTTTATTATTATAAGCTATGATCAGGAAGACGCTGCTTTCCATCTTATGTAGATTTCTATTGCTGTTCATGAATTTTATTCTTCTCACACGTTCTCCGTGAATAGAACTACATTTATGAAATTTTGAAGTCTACTCGAACGTAAAAAAATACTTGTATGTGGTGGTAATCAATATTCAATGGGACCAATATTAATAAAGATCATGAAATAAAACCTTATTTTATCAAAACTGTATCAACTTTAATAATGATTATTATGTAAATAACGCATTTCCAATTCCAGGACAATTTTCCCTTCATAATGACACATCTGAATACGTGCCAGATTTAAAAAAGGTGTAGCTTTACGTATGATATTTATGTGATTCTGATATACTAACTTATGTGTTTCTTTGGCCTATAATATTGCCAATATAGACACGGATACCGACGTCTCTCTACAAGTGATCCAGTTTTGCTAATTTTAATACGAAATAGTATTATCGATGTTTCTAAATTCAAGCCCACGCGAGCGAAGCCGCTGGTAAAAAGCTAGTTTATAATAAATTAATTAGATAACATAAAAATGACACCAAAAATTTTCCATCCACTGAACTCCATCCTAACAAAACTTGTTGTATATTGGAATATCAAGATCGTTTAGTCGCTATACTCACAGTATCATAGTGCGAGCGAGTGAATAGATTATATGAAATAAAGTATCGCTCGCGTAGGTCGTCGCCCGCTCAGTGCGTACGCTGAAATGAGGGCTCTTAAACTCGCGCTGTAAATTTTAGCCGACAGCAAAAATGCACTAGCGCTGCCACACATCAATTTTAGGTACCTATGTAAGAAACTTTGTATAAACATACTATGTTTTAGAAGTTTTCGCGTGATGTAGAAATTAAGTTTTAAAACAAGCAATGATTTTTCAAAATATGCACGTAATTTTGTTTTTGAAAATGACACGCTCGCGTGCCCACACATTTATGTTAAATAACCTTGTTGTAGAAGAGCGTAGATTTTTCTTGTAAGGACTTCTATTTCCTCTATTTGATTTTTACTTTTAAGGATCTCTATTATTATTGTTATCCGAGTTTGTTTTCTAAAACAAACTTTCAATTTATTTAGGTAATTACAAAGCTGTCAGTACCCTTTTTACTGGAAACGAGGCATTCCATCTCAGTCCTCGGGGGTGACAAAGGATCTATTATATATTCATAATCAAGAATAAATGATTTCTATGGACAATAGTATCCACTTACCATCAGTTGGGCTCTGTGCTTGTTTGTCATTCTAATTCTATAAAAAATATGTTAAAACTATCGCGCCTTCCTGATCAATGATCTAAAATAAAACCCTTGCTGTGATACGTACCTAAAAGCTGTGTTTTGATCATCTTTGTGCCAACCCTGGCTTCTTAAATCTGAATGAAAATGAGCAGATACCTGTATGTAATATTGGTAACTGCGATGTACAGTAGATATACAGGATGTTTGGAAGATGGATGCAAAGCCTGAAGGAGATAATAACTTAAACCGTTTAGAACATATAAAACTGAACTTATCTAAGATAAAATCTGCCCCTTTCTTAATTGAATTTCTAAGATTTTTAACAATAACAACCTTTTTTTCAATTAATTGCTCATAGTGTCCAGTAACAGTTGTTATGCTATTATTTTTTATTTATGTGTGATTACTTAAACAAAATAATTTCCAAGCACCTTCATCACCAGAAAAACATTCTACGCATATTTAAGTTCACAAAACCAAAAAACAAAATAAGGAAATGTTGTGTTTACGCCATCATAAAAAGTAAATAAAATAATAGCCTTTGTTCTTCAAACTTTTTTAAAAACAGGCTTAGTTAATGCCCTTTCTTTTGAGGTATTGTTTACACGCAGATGTCTCATCCGGACGAATATTTTTATTCAACAATCTGCTTAGTAAACACATGAAGTCGTTATTTATTCACACTAATTAGAATCAGTACTCGAGTAGTAGGGCGTAGTAATGTTCATCACATCTTCGGACCCTCGGTTTGTCAAATCTATATAAATCTATTTTTAAACTATATCGCTAGAAACTAATTTCACTATCAAAGAAGCTGTACGAGTCCACCTGTGGCCCGTAGGAGTTGTTTGTTTTGGGTTTAGTTGTAATGTCATTATTACCTTGCCTCTAACACTGGATCCTAAGCCTGTTAATATGAATATGGGTGGTTTAGGACAAGTGAATGTCTACCTCTATATTAGGACGTACAGATGAAACATTTTTTGATATGTACCTTTTATTTTATGGAGAACATTCATAAAATAAAAGGTATCTTGATTCTAAGGGGTATTCCGGCTGATTGAGCTCAGTTTAACTTCTATAACAGATACTCGTTCAGAATACTGTTTTGCTTTGGTAGGATCAAATGAGCCTCCTCATTTATTAAGGTCAAAAAGGATAAGTTTCAATAAATAATACCAATAAAATACAAATTCTTTTATTTCGAAACTGAAATAGTATTTTGCACTTAAAAAATACTAGCGTACTAAGCTACAATATGCAAACACGTAAATATAATCAGTTCGAAGCAACAAGTTACCATTTATTATAAATGATGACGTCCGACGCCTCTGCATTGACGTACCTGTATGACATACGAGTACGTACAGGTACGGACGCTTTATGTACTTCTTATTCTAATAGTAACAGTCCTTCTAAATTGAATTTAAAATAATATTGTTAAGGTGCAAAGGGCAATGTTAAATAGATTTAATGACCAATAAAATATTGATATTGTACGTCTAAGAGCTAATTTTTCAATCATCACATATGAATTATCTATCAAATAAATTATAGATAGACTGAATTTTAAAAGTGAAACAAACAAATTAAACATCGCAATTGTATGAATAAAATAGTTCAATCATGTTTTTTTATCCTATAAACTATAAATAATACTTTTATCTAATGATTGCAAAATTAGCCCTAAATAGAGTACTACGGTAAAATAAGTAACTTCTTTCAACTAGATATAAATTTCAGTTTTTTTAACATGTAGATATTGCGGTTGGAAGTGAACATTATTAAAAGTGTTTATAACATAGAATACTACAATACATACATAATAGAACGGGGGAGTGGGCGGAGCCCGCGTATCCACTAAAATGTCACTAACACGTCAATTCACACGTATAAATGTCAACATAGGATGTTTTGACGTTACACAATCGTTTCCAAATTTCGCATGCAAATTATTTAAAAAATGCCAAATTGCACCCTATTTACAAGTAAATATGTATTAAAATTTAAACGATTTTTTTAATGGTGATCTTGAACATTAATCAAAAGTCTAAAATGTATAAATTTATTCAGTCTGTCATCACAGCGAATCGGGTTGGGCCACGCCAAACCTCGTACGAAATAAAGTTGACAGCCATTCTATTGTGTATTATAGTATTCTATGGTTTATAACTCGGAAATTCCATCGCGTAATCACTTGTTGTCCCGAAGACTTCTGTATTCTGTTCTACATTTAAGGTAAAATTAAAATTAGATGAGAATATGAGTGAATCGTTATAACCGTGTAAGAATATCCATTACACCATAACGTCTTGAGAAGTAAAAAAGGAAACTTAAACAGGATACGGGTAGCAGCATCTTCCTGGTAACCTGCCAAGCGTGGCAACTATAGCAAAATCCTCCCTATGTGGTAATCTTTGAGGGAGGCCTGTTCAGCAGCGGACTTTTATAAGCTGTATTGGATGCACAGAAATAGTAATAATAAGACAATAGAAATGAATTAGCGCTCGATTACTTCCAAAACCGATGTCGCCACCTGCAGCCGTATTATAAACATACGCAATGCACAATGATATCTAATGTTTCACAATTGCTTAAATAATTTGTCAACGTCGCGTATTACGGTACAACAGAAGCAGCAATGGTAATTGTCAATGCAAAAAGTAATAAATGAAAGTTTACAAAAGTAAATATCATAGTAAAGTATTCATCTAGATGTAAATTAGTTAAAACAATGATAATTAGTAAATAATCAACTTACCGATGAAATTTTACGCCTTTATTAGTTGAATTACACGTCCTTGATGAGTTTTACTACTTTTATAATAACATAAATTCACGTACGACGTAAATCACAAAATAGTGAATCATGTTCGTCAACACATAATATCGGCGACAAGGTCACGCGTCTGTGTGACTTCTATTGTCTTATTATTACGATTTCTGTGATTGGATGGAATGGATAACGAATGAGTCAATCATTCGTAATATTAACCCTTTTCCTGTCCCATGAATCACATATGAACATTTCTATTGTTTAACTATTGTCTATATCGCGGACAGGGAACCTGTTAAAAAACGATCACCCATCTTAGATACGTTAAAAATAAAAGCAATAAGAATTTTTTTTGTAAAAGTTCGACAAACTAGTGACAAAGTAATATTTATTTTTAAATTAATCCTAACACACTAAGACTCTACGGCGATGTCCTCAGTTTCCGTTTTAGGAAGTAACCCACGGATACTTAGATCATAGACAACTTCTTCTATTTTCTTCACGTCGTATTTGAGGGCGTCGAATCGCTTTCGCAAGTGATCATTTTTGAGGTTAAGTAACCTGGAAAGAAAAACTTAAATTAGAAAGACGAGCAAAACCACAATTACTATAGGGCCAGTCGGGTCCTACAAAAACCAAGATGTCGTCTGTAGTTTGAAACAGTTATTTAAAATAATAGTTTAGAACTATACATACAATCAGATCTTTTTTCATAGAATACGTATGTCCACCTGACGGTAAGTGCTAAGTGCTATAGCCCATAGACATATACATTAAGTCTCAATTAAGTATCAAAATGCAGAATCCCTGAAGAATGAGATGGAATGCCTCATTTTCAGTAAAAAGAACCTCCAGTTGTCTAAACTCATCATACGCAAACAAAGCATCATTAAACTGCTATTTTACGCTGATAGAATATCATTCCGTTTATCCCCCGTAACCAATCCACCCTAAGGTGGATACTCGGAAACGCGTGTCCGTCTACCGACCACAGACGGGGCGGATAATCGGAATTCGTATATATTATTTTCTTCCGTTTTTCCCCCTCGACTGTGTACAGTCATTCACAGAAACATGATAAAAACTGGCTCAAGATACTTAGTAGACGTTATCTATAAAAATACACTTCTTGTTTGAAAGGCCAAAGTTGAAATAAAAGTAGTACCTCAAAGGACTACAGATTCATTCCATTTCTTGGACAAAATAATTAAAAACAAAGTTAAAGACAAACTTCCTATCGTAACGGAAATGCCAGCAAAAAACTCACAATTATTTATTTGCTAACAAATTTGTGAGCAAAGAAATTAAAAAAAAAAACGATTGCAAATGTATATTAAAAGATATGAATAGTTATAATAAATAAATAGTAGCATTTTCGAGAACTCCCCCTAGGGTGGAGATTTCTTTAAGTAGATAAACGGAATAACCCATCTGTTTTATTGAATTCGTTTAAATCAACTACAAGATTATTTTGCAATAAAACTTCGGCAAAATTTTCAGAGAAGTTTTCAGAATTCAGTAGAGATCAGAATAAGTAAAGGTAAATGGAGAAGAAAATTTTATTTAAAAAAAAAACTCAAACGTTCTGTCATTTCTATCTTTTAAATTCAGAATGCGAGGTGATGTATTATAGTCCGTTCATCGTAACTTGACGCGTGATCCGATTGGTAGCCCTGTAATTTACAGTGTTGCATGTTTCAATGCGAATGGCGTTCCCGAAATGTAGGGACAGGTATTATAGAACGGAATATAAAAGCATGTATGCATCAATCTCAAGCACGAGGTTACGGGTTCAAACTTGGCATGTACAGTCGAACGCAATTAGCGCTAACATTTAAGCCTTAAAAACGTCTTTATTTCGTATGAGTAAGGGCATTAATTTCGAAATTCAACTGTTACTACGGAGGTGCTGATGACTATACTTATGTGACTTTTTAAGTGTCATAGTGTACTCTCTGAAACAATTCATATATCAGTGGGGACATTCAGGTTAAATTAATTAAGACAGGGTTAAAAGAACCACTATATATAATTATGATCAATAAGGTGTAAAAGGATCATATTTTCTTCAATGTTACTTGGATGCTCATTGTCACTATCACTTTCGTCAGTGTCACTGCTAACCCACAGTAAAAAGCGATCACTTCCTTCAACTATTATTTTATCTTTCACTATGTACTCATCTTCAATTTTTGTAACATGGGAGCACTCTTTATTCCAAAGCTGATTGCTTATTGAGCTAAACAATTCTTGTATAAGTGATTACTTTTGATCATCATTACCTCAATTGGATTTAAATGCGCATGATATGGGGACAGTTACAAAACATTATGACCATGTGATTTAATTAATTTTTCATCTTTATACATGGGCTTCGGTTTACATAATATATATATATATATATATATATATATATATATATATATATATATATATATATATATATATATATATATATATATATATATATATATATATAATAAATATTAATTCATATAAAACATTTTTGGCAAATTTGGTGAAAACAACAGTCCCTTGTTTTGAAGCCACCCTACCATATTTACTTTGTGGCTTGCCATATTAGGGCTTTTATATGTTTGAACAGTGTGATATGGTGCATTGTCCATCACAATCACACAATTACGTGGCAGGTTTGGTAAAACAGTCGTTATGGTAGTCTGTTGATTTAGTTTGTGACTTGAATAGCAGTAACTCATTATTAATAAAGCAGTCTGTAGTTCCTGAAACTGTGTATGTACCTGAATTCTCTGACCAATACACCTTCTTCAGAAACTGACTGCCAAATTTAGGACCCCATAAGAATAATGCATAAATGTTTCATCTAAGTAGACTATAGTCCGCCTCTCTCCTCAGTATTCTGTTCGTTTCACTAAATTTTTTCGTTTTGATTTACACTTCCTGTATTTATATCCTAGTAGTTTTAACATTTTTCATAGTGTAGTACACACACCTTTAAAATTTATTTCATATCGCAATTCGACAAGTAATTTGTTCAAAGTAGGAATTTCTTTTCGTACAGATATCGCGTGTATATATATATATATATATATATATATATATATATATATATATATATATATATATATATATATTTCTACACTTACAATTATTTTATTTTCATTTAGCATTTTACAAACTGTTGTTAGTCTAAATCTTTCTAACTGGTCACCCTAAAAATATACCGGTCATGGCGGCAATTCGGGCACGAACATGTTGCAATGGCTAAATCAGCTTGTTTTCAGCCTTTTCTTTTTACATAAAATGGATAAACTTGAAAAATAGTTTGTCGTTTAGCAATTTTAACCACTTTCAGCATTTTTAAAACTAAGATTACATAATTAAGAAGCAAAAGAGCACACAGATAGCAACCGATCAAGTTCAAAGAAAGATGACGGCTAAGGAAACAGTGCTACCAACCACTCACGCGTCAAGTTATGATGAACGGACAATATTTTAACTGATTGTCATTCATAAATATTGTTGCGCGCTATAATTAGCGCCTGGTATGTGGCGGCTGATTGTTAGCGCCATCTGGTATCAAGCAGCAGAAATATGAGTGTCAAGATCTTTCTAGAACTCTCACACTAGCGCCATCTAGTATCGAATGGAAGAACTAAGCTTTCTAGTAAGCTCCTCACTCGAACTTTCTGCACCTGGTCAGTCGGGGGCCGGTATTTCCTTGAATATTCTGGATGTTTCGGTGGAAAAGGCCTATATCAAGCCGTTCAGGGGCCGCGACCGGGCAGTATTGAATTGGCGATACGAGCGAAGCTTTAGGAGTAAAATAAAGTGAACTAAAGTGTTAAGTGTGAATAATTATAAGTGTGATTTAAGTTTTAATTGGTATTCAGTAACTAAAGTGTCAATTTGGTAATTTAATCGGCAGTTTTTATTGTCACGAACCTTAAGCTTGTAACAATATATAACGCCTACTATTTTAACACGCACGCACATTCATAAGGGTCGCTCGGCAGGCAACGTTGTGAATTGCATCACGCATTTTTTTATTTACCCGTATTTTCAAAACTACAATAATTGTACATTCGTTATTTATATATTTGAACTTAAATATAAAATTTGGATACTGTTTGAAAAATAACCTTATATATAGGTCAAGTATATATGAGACATTACAAATTCAAGCTGGGGATCAATGGGACATTGATTCTCAGCTTGTATTTGTCAAACTAACAACGACGAAAAACAACGGGTATCCAGAGATTTTTTAACTTTAATCAACTAATCAGAATAGCTTCGAAAATAAAACTTAAAAAGATGTGATTACTATTTACCTTCAGCAGTTAGCTACTAATGTATACGACACTATATAGTGAGTCAGACTTTTTTATATCGCGAAATATCGCGTTTTGTATGGGAAATTAGAAATGAAGATGAAACTATCAAAATATTTGTATTTTAACACATTCTTGCTAATTCTGCTGCTCGAGAATTGATTAATGAATGACACACACGTTCAGTTCAACTGATCAGTTCACACTAGAACTGTTGATATTTTTTAAAATATCGGATTTTTGATATATCGATAAATAAACTTATATATAAAACTCCAATATTGATATATTTATAATTATCGATATATCGAAAATCCGATATTTTAAAAATTATCAACAGTCGTAGTTTGAACTGATCAGTTGGAATGATCAGTTGAGCTGACCGTGTGTGTCGTCCATAACTCTATAAAGGCTTTTTTTACTGCTTCACGGAAATACAAATTTTTGTGCATCAAAAAGTTATAAATTTCGAAAAAAGTGGAAGTCTGTTGGGGCAATGTTTGGCGGATATATTGGATGAGAAAAGGGCTCTAGGTTTTGTTCTGCTATTTTTTTCCGACGTCTGTTGCAACAGTGATAAGCAGTTCACCATCTGGGTTGTCTGAGTGCCAGATTCTCCATTAACATTTGCAGTTTATAACAATTGCGATTAGCAGTAACTGCAGCACCAGATGTCATAAAGCTACAGTGAATAACACCAAAAGTACCACCAAACTATCACCATAAGCTTTTTCTAGTTAGGTAATATTTCACGTCGGACGCTATTAAATCTCTTGCGAAATATGTACAAACATAAAAAGACCAAAAAATTCTTATCTGTCCTAATATAAAACCAAAACACACCAGCTACATCTTTTCAGATTTTCGTTCAATTAGAACTTTGTAACCCATCCAAAAATTTGTTGCGGACCTTACGGTGGTGGTGGATGCTGTAGTGGTGGGTGCAGAGGACCGTGTTGTCCATGCATCACTTCGTCTCACTATATTATAATTGGTTCCGTTACGTGAAATAAGTATAAGCTATTTGGCTAGAGCAACTGCGATTGACATATAGCATGCACTTCTCATTCCAGGTATCAGTCCGACTCAATATTCCCTCCTTTCTATGCCGAATCAGCAATAGCACGCAAGTTTGGACGCGCGGTTCTTGCTGTGTGTCACTCGGTTCAATTACCCAATTGTTGTTTCCTTAAATAACGGATATACCGCAGTAACATAATATTGTTTTGGCACTTGCATCCAAAGTCGACGCCAGCTCAGCCGCGGTTTAAAAGACATCAAGTACATCTATTGGGAACAACACATCCAGACTTAAATAGATTTTATTGTAAAATAAAACTTCTAAGTCTGGATGTTACCGTGTAGTTACGATCTAAGAATATCGTGGTGATATCATACCGTGGGTGCCGCAAGAGGCGACTGAGGGAAACAAATCGGGAGAAGGCAGCGATTTTCAACCTGTTTGCCAAGAATGGCAAATATGGTAAGTACCTCCCTATCAGGCAATCTATGGAGGAGGCCTAGGTTCAGCGGTGGACATTGATAGGCTGTAACAGTAAGTCTTGATGCGTTGTGATTTTTTCTGATACTGAGTTGGGTTTCGTCTTCTTTTTTTGCACAAGCGAATCGGACCAAGTTTTCGCTATCATTTAAGACATTAATTAACACTTCTACAGAACAGATAACTTTCGAAAATATTCATCATTCTTATCTCATTATTATCAACATTAATAATACAAATAATTTTTAAATTTGACAAACATAAATAAATAGTACTAGTAGAAATTGGAATATAACTAGAAATTTAAATTAAATAAATGTTTTAAATTACCTGAAGCCAGCATTCAGCTCCATAACAAACTTCGATATCTGCAGAGGTCTGTTATAGTCACCTCGAGTAACAGAGTTGACCGCTAGCCGTGACTGTAAGTATTATTTATCTTCATTATCAGTAGTATTAGTCAACTTGGAAAAGAGCGGAGGTATGTTTTAGTGCAATATCTTCGTCATTTTGAACCTATTTAATCATTCTTTTTTTATTAAATTCTTAGGTTATACGTTTAGTAAGGTAAGGTCCCATATAAATTTGAATAAAAAAATTAAATCCTAAGAGTGATAAAATAAAAATGAAGTATTCAGTGTAGTGTAACTAGGCTCAGATGGGCTAGAACCCAGAGCCGTAAAGCTAGTAAATAAAAAAGTGTAACTATAAACTGGAATGTTGTCTATGTTCTAGTTGTTACCTAGAACTTATGATATCCCTTAGTCTACTCAAAAGGGTTCATACTACACTACAAATATAGTTTTCAAGATTACTTTTATTGCATCTATAACATAACATCAGTATAGAAGTTTTTAAATGCATTACATTTCTGAGAAAAATTCTTAATGATTTTGTTTAATTTATAATTTTAATAAGGTTATTGATATGACTCGAAAATTTAAGTTTCGTATCAACTCCACTTCCCAACTCATGTACAGTGCCAGCCAAAAGTTTTACGCCACTTGTAAAAAACTTATATTATCTACACATTTAAGACATAATGAAAGTATTGGTAATATAAAAAAAAATTGCATATTCTATTGTTATTATTAAGGAATACATATCCGAAAAACAATATTTTATAAATAAAAAAGGTGTAATAAAAGCAGGTATCAAAACATCAACGAGTGCCCAGACGGAACTGTAAGGTATAGTTACTGTGTTGTTTATGATTGTTAAAGCTTCTTAGAAACCGATGTTTTTGAAGTGAAAACTTCTTTAGGCACGTTGGGCGATATTTAAAAGGATAAAATCTTAGAGTATTTATAAGCAAGCTAAAGCTATAGAGCGCACGTAGTACTCATTACCTATTATTCAAGTGGAAACTGTTGTTCTATAGATAGTGATACTATAGTTTTAAGATCTTAGTCGTGAAACGCCTACATGTATTTTCGCGGCAGCGTGTACGCTAGAGGTTGTCACGAAAATGGAAATAAAATGATTTAGGATATAATAATACTCATTATCAGTAATTAACATTATGTACATACTGTTACGAGCTTGAGGTTCGTGACAATAAAAATTGCCGATAAAATTACCTAAATTAACACTTTAATTTACTTTACACAAATTAAAGCTAAAAACACTAATTAAACACACTAATTCACTTAATTCCGCTCCGAAGCTTCGCTTGTGTCGCTGAGTTCAACTCTGTCTCGATCGCATCTTGCGCCACCTATTTATGTAAATTAGCAAAATATCCGGAATGTTCAAGTAAACACGCGCAAGGTACCGAGAGCTCGAGTATAGATTTTCTAGAAACTTAGTTCTTCGGGTGGCGCTGTCGGTCGAAAGATCTGTGATGTCATTCTTTACACGCTCTACTCGCTCTCGTTCCTGACACTAGATGGCGCTAGTATATCGTCGACTGGAGCGCGTAATACTGCCCCCTCCTAAGACATGCTCGTCCCGAGCATTATCGGTCCCATGATAACGCGCCAAGCGATCCACATGGACGATCTTAGGAGTCCCTCTTACGCCTTTCTGTAACGGTTCCGCAATGTCAAGGGCTGTCCTATCCCGTGGTGCACCAATATTGTACAATTTCGGTGCTCCTCTACTACGTGTCTGAGGTCCCCGCACGGCCGCACAACTTGTACATGTACGACACCAATCCTCGACATCGTCACGATAATGGACCCAGTAAAACTGTTCTCGGACCTTCAGTAGAGTTCGTTTAACTCCCAGATGGACTCTTGAACGACCATTATGGCACAGCTGTAGAACATTCGGCACTTTAGCTTTAGGGACAACCATTTGCAAACGGCAGCTGTCTCTTCGACCATTGTCCCATTTACGGCACAGGACTCCATCCTGAAGCAGCAAGCTGTCCCATTGGGCCCAATAGCTTTTCGTGGTTGAACTCATCGCTGAGACGTCCCTCCACTTAGGCTTGGTAGCACGGGCCTTCATCCATCCCAGAATCGGCTTGATGTCTGGATCTTCCTGCTGTGCACGTCGTAGGCTGTCCTTCCACCCGTTGCTGAGGTGGTCTGTCCTGAGCATCCTCACGGATACCACTTCCTTACTCTCTTGCCTACTATAATGGCTGCAATCTTCCGGACAAGGTCTTCTTGACAATGTATCTGCGTTGCCGTGAGATTTCCCGCTGCAGTGTCTGATAGTAAAGTCGTATTCCTGCTGCTGCTGGGCGGTGCTGTTAGCCGCACTTCCTTCCTGAGACCGTTCGCCTTCCCTTCCTAGGGTGTGCTTAGGGCAGCTGGACCGAAGATGGCCCCTTTCCCCACAGCCATAGCACCTCGGGCTGTATTTTTTATTGTGGTCGCGAACCGTAACTGCTGTAACCTCCCTAGCGTGAGGTGAACGATGATCCTGTCGCCGCCAGGCAGTGCCGTTAGCTGCACTACCCTCTCGAGGTCGATCAACTCTCCTTTCTACGGTTCGCTTAGGGCAGCTGGATCGAAGATGGCCCTTTTCCCCACAGCCATAGCACCTAGGGCTGTATCCTCTGTTGCGGTCACGAACTGTAGCTGCTGCAACCTCCCTGACGCGATGGGAACGATGATCCTGCCGCACGGCTTCCACTTCCAGTGCATGGGCCAAGGCGTCCTTAAGCGTCTCGTGGTGCCCGAGCCTCACAGCAGCTCTGACTTCCAGGTCGCGGATGCCGTCGATGAATGTCTGCACCAGGTTCCCTTCAATGAGCGCAGGTACAGACCGGTATGCTTTTCGCACCAGCTTCTCCACTTCTAGAGCCCACTGCTGCAGGTTTTCGTTGATGCGCTGCACACGATCTTTAAGCTGCGCACGAAAGACGTGTTCCAGGTGAGCGTCGCCATACCTCGCCTCCAATGCCTCAAGGAGTTGCTCATAAGTCACTTCCTCACCGAGAGCTTCCAGAACTGTTAAGGCTTGGTCGCGCAGGCCTAAGGTGAGTGCAGTCATGGCCTGGCTTTTATTCCAGCCGTTTGCCTCTATGACGGCCTCGAACTGGATTTTGTAGGCCGACCAGGAAGAAGTCCCGTCGAACGGCGGCACTTTGAATCCACGTAGCGAAGGTGTTGTAGCTACTACGGGAGCTGTTCTTCCATCCGCAAGTTTGAGGTCGTCCAGCGTTTTCTTCACGTCAGCCATTACGTTGTCAACCCGATTGTTTACTTGGTCGATTCGGGTTTCGGTCTCCGACAGGCGGTTGTCATGTTGAGCAACCTTATCCTTCACCTCCCGTATCTCTTTTCCGAAAATAGCGTGAAGGTCCTTCATGAGGAGCATCTGCTCTTCCTTATCGCGTTGGAGTTGCTCTTCTAAACGACGGGCCTGTTCCTCCTGCCGGCGGGCCTGTTCCTCCTGTCCGCCCCGCAGCTGCTCTTCCAATCGGCGTGCCTGTTCCGCCTGCTGGCGAGCCTGTTCCTCCTGCTGGCGAGCCTGTTCTTCCTGTCGGCGAGCCTGTTCCTCCTGCTGCTCTTTCAACCAACGGGCCTGTTCCTCCTGCTGCTCTTTCAACCAACGGGCCTGTTCTTCCTGTCGGCGGGCCTGTTCCTGCAACATCACCATCAGAGCACCTAAGTCGGGTGCTGCAGGTGTAGGAGCTACTGACGGGCCTGCAGCCGGTGGCTGGCCTTCCGACGTCTGTGGCGTTGCACCACCAAATCTTCGTTGGTCCGTCTCCTGCTCGCGTTGACTTCGGGTACGGACACCCTCCGTTTCCTCCTTAGGTAAAATCGGCATTATTTTATCCCACTTCTGACACCAATTGTTACGAGCTTGAGGTTCGTGACAATAAAAATTGCCGATAAAATTACCTAAATTAACACTTTAATTTACTTTACACAAATTAAAGCTAAAAACACTAATAATTAAACACACTAATTCACTTAATTCCGCTCCGAAGCTTCGCTTGTGTCGCTGAGTTCAACTCTGTCTCGATCGCATCTTGCGCCACCTATTTATGTAAATTAGCAAAATATCCGGAATGTTCAAGTAAACACGCGCAAGGTACCGAGAGCTCGAGTATAGATTTTTTAGAAACTTAGTTCTTCGGGTGGCGCTGTCGGTCGAAAGATCTGTGATGTCATTCTTTACACGCTCTACTCGCTCTCGTTCCTGACACTAGATGGCGCTAGTATATCGTCGACTGGAGCGCGTAATAATACTTATAAGTTAAAAACCTTTATTGAACAAGATCATTTTCATTACCACAAGAAAAACACACTTGCAAGGGTTGCTCTGCCAAATATTTTCGTGACACTTTCTTTTTATAGATGTTTTCAGTTTTCATAGACATCTACATTTATGCTCGATTAAGAACCAAAACGCAGATGAGTTGTAACCCTGAGGACTAAGATGGAATACCTCGATTCCAGTAAATACTCTTTTTACTGGAATCGAGGTATTCCATCAAAGCATTATAGCAAAAATCTGACAACATATCCAGCTATGTAGGAATTCACTTGCTTTGATGGCTCAGTTGGAAGTCTCAAGTAACGCCTACTCATTTCCACAATCAACTATAAACTGCGAATCTGTCATATCATAACAAACACATAGAACTCCTAACGTTAAGCTCCCAGTTGTGTCTTTTATCACTATCACAACTTATTTGTTAATTCACAGCTTTTCGGAAAACTGAAATTACATAAGTTTTTAACTGCATTGAACTATGTTATATTCCTATATGTAACAAAACTATTTAATTTTTTTTAAATACTTACGAATTAAAAAGGTTCCTATCTGGCTGGCCTACAAAATTAAATTATGAAGATTAAAGAAGAAGAAGAGGTTTTATTCGATGAAATCAATTAAAATGCATTCCAAAACAAACAACACACTCACAAACAAACACACACACACACACACGCGCGCGCGCGCACGCACGCACGCACACACACACACTTACACAATTTTTTGTTACTACATCAATTTAAGTTTTGTTATTATAAGAGTTTTTTAAGAAATTTTCTACGGAAGAGCGCTACATCCTGACACAGGTACATATTTACTTAAAAGGATGTCCCAACAACGGATTTATGTATTTATTTTAACATACCGTGTAATAATAATAATAAAGATAAAGTTAAAACATATAGCATGAACAGATGATAAGGCTGTTGCAAAATGGTAACCTCAGTCCTGATCATACCTTTTAGAGCTTTTGTAGGCAGAGCTTTATAGTTAAATGTTTGTGATCAATGTCCCTCTTCATATAAAAACACGTGGAAGACTACACGAAATACGGAATAATATCTCACAATAGTCAATCAATAAATTTGCCCGGTACCTTTAAAAACTTCAATATGGTATTGTATATATCCCGTTTCTATACCCTTCCATATTCGTGTCAGGGATGGTCGGCCTTGATACACTACAGCTCAGACGAGAATATACACAAATAGTTCATTACTATTTATCAATAACCAATAAGGTGGACAATCCATCGGTATGCAAATGTCTTCATTTCTCTGTACCCGATCACTATATGCGTGGAGTTGGACGGCGGCAACAGCGGCTTTTCTGTTACCCACCAACATGGAGCTTACCTCATGCCAGTAATAGCCCTACCGCTAAAGCCATACATTTAATAAATATATTTTAACAAAGCAACCCTGATGCCGATATATTATTTGACAAAGTAGATGTAATTAGGAAGTGTATGTTTTCTTATCTGAATAGGTTAAATAAGTAAACTCATAAAATATAATCTCATGTTTAGTATAACATATAAGCGATTTGATTCAGTACTGTAAGCTTGCATTGATGTGTTGAATAAAAAAATTGATTGCCGGTATGTCAATACTTTTTGACTTTTAAACTTTATTTTATTTTTATATTTAATTGAGGTTGTCTCAAACTTTTGGCCGGCAGTGTATACGAGTAACTTCTTCGAACATCAATGTACTTGCAATATATTTTGTACTTGATATTAGAGTGATAATTTTATAGTAGCTTACCAACTCTGAGCACAAATTCAAAAGACCCACAAGGTAGTCCTCTATGTCTAGATGGAAACCTTCTTTCTCTTCTACTGCACTTACTGGAATGAAATAAAAAAGACATTTTACGATTATAGAACATATTCGAAAAAAGTCATAACTGTGTTAAAAGCTATATTTTAGTTTTATGGTTAGTGCAACTAATAATATAAGAGTTGCAGTTGCAAGAAAAAAATATCAAAGAAATGGGTGCGTTTGGCAGAAAAAAGCGCTAGCAAGCGCTTACTAGCGCTAAAATAGTTTTCGGCCAGGACACGATTGCTACCTCAGTAGCGCTGACACAATCCGCCATTTTGCTTATGTAATTTGTTTGTTTTGAAGTAGAGTTTATAAGTTTTTTTTTGCAATATTAGTTATAAGTAATATAATGACATGAATAGACATATACATGTTATTAATAATTCATGATTGGTAAGTTTTTAATATGAATACTTCACAAAAATATATTTAAATTAGGTTAGCTTCCCCGGTTAAAACTAACATCGTGTCCTAGAGGAAAATAGCTACTTACGATTTGACAACGCTTACCGCTTACGATCGCCATTTTGCTTACAAGCGCTTGTAAGCAAAATGGCGATCGTAAGCGGATTGTAGTTTGTTTGTTGCACCCATTGTAGTTATGGTGCTTTTTTTGCAGAATAAGAGCGACAAACGAGTACACAGTCCACCTGATAAGATCTGGTAAGTGGATACTGTGGTCCATAGACATGTACATTTATCCTTGACTAATAATCGAAATGCAGATGAGTTGTCACTCCTGAGGACTAAGATGGAATGCCTAGTTTTCCAGCAAAAAGGGTCTCCAGATCTCTACACTCACCATACAAAATTTTAAGCATTGCCGTTGTTTTAAACATTACAAAGTTAAGGTGCTCCCAAGCCCAAGCATAATAATAAAAATAACAAAAACCAATAATCAATAGAGCGTAATGAAAACAAATACTGAAGCACGTCAGAATAGCATATTAAAACTGATCAGACTATTTTATGCATATGGTGTATGAGTGTGCGAGTATATTAACCGAAATTTTGTGAAAGAGATAACATGCTTCAGCCGTCATTTATAACGTTTCTTTATTGGCGCGACTTGTAACCTAAAATATAAATTATAATCAATTAAAATTTTCTTCAAACCCCTTATCTTCTTGCTTTGCGAATTTGCAATACCCACACTTGTCCATGTTAAGCTTTAGACAAGATACTAATACTGACCCACTTTTTTTTAAATAAAATCATTTATGAGGCTAAGTAGTTTTAATCATACTCACTACCAAGCACTTCAGCCACTGTCTCATGAGTTGCTATTATCCCTTTCTCCAGCCAAATGGTTAAGGAAATAAGGTAACAGTAACGCTGAGTCATAAATCTCCAGTGATCCTGATATCTGAAAATAATCAAAAGTGTGTATTGATTAGGTACTTATTTCACTCTTTCACCCGCACGGCCATCCAGAATCTCTGCAATGACATCTCTCTTGACATTAAAAAAGCTCCTAACAAGTTTGTTTCCAATAGCAAAGTTTGTGAAAACATTAAAAGATTCTATTGTCATATATTATCATAGATTTAGTATTAACTGACGTTAGAAAAGATTGGCAGTGCAAAAGAGAAAAGGCATGGTGTGCGCGTATGTTAGAGCGAGAAAGATAGGCTAGACCATTCACGTACACACTATCGGCCTGTATCGGCCTGCCGTCATTTGTGAACAAAACAAATCCCGCTAGTATTTGCAAAATCCTAGGTTGTAAGGTGAATATTAATGTTTGATATACGCAATTAATTATGAATATATGCGTAGTACCTAAATACAACTCATCTCACGTACGATTAAAATGTTTACCTCTCTAAACACTGTGTTTTAAAGAACGTACAAACAATTTGTACGTTATTTAAATGGATAGTAAAAATTATGATATTTTATAATAATAACCATCTGAATGCAAATCAATTGAATTTAAAATAATTACAAATACGTGAAATTCTGTTAATTTTAACCTCACTTTTGTAGAGATTGACATTATCGATAATATCTTATCGAAAAATCCTTAACACGCAAAGGTACGCCTTGAATGCAGCCCTATTCAATTTAGTAATTTTAATATAATGATTTCTTAAATTTACGCGAACACTACACATTGAATAAAACTATTATTTACGGATTTTATCGCGTTTAATTACATTAATTTATTTTTATTATTATCCCGACTTTTCGGGTGCTTTACAGCGCCCATGGTCACGGGGGGGACTGAGATGTTTGACGTCCCAATGTCATAGTTAGTCCGGCTACCTTCAGTTTTTTAATATTAATCGGACCAAAAATTAATATTAAAAAACTGAAGGTAGCCGGACTAACTATGACATTGGGACGTCAAACATCTCAGTCCCCCCCGTGACCATGGGCACTGTAAAGCACCCGAAACGTCGGGATAATAATAAAAATAAATTAATGTAATTAAACGCGATAAAATCCGTAAATAATAGTTTTATTCAATTAGTAATTTTAAGTTTAGGTTAATTTTAAGATTCCGCAGCTAAATATTCTTCTAATCGTATGAAAAAAAATTAAGAGAAACAGGGAGACAAACGAGCACACAGTCCACCTGATGGTAAGTGGATACTGTGGCAGATTTTCACAAAATATTGATGTTCGACAACAATCGTTGAATATAATAATAATAAATATAAAACAATAGTTATAAAAGAGCAGGTTAGGTTCCTAAAAGAAAATATTCGAACATATGCAGCAAGTACTTTGATGAAAAACGTTTCTCTCATAGAGGTGACCACCGAGTGGTGGCGGCGTAAAAATACCCACTAACACCTATCATCCCATGCGCGTCGTAAGAGACGACAGAGGGCAACAAATCAGGAGATAGGCAGCATCGGCTTCTTAATAACGACTAATAATAAAATACTTGCCCACTTGCCACGCGTGGTAACTATGGCAAAATCCCCCCTGTGAAGCAATGTATGGGGGAGGCCTCAGCAGTGGACTTTAACAGGCTACGTAACAGTGACATAGAGGTGCATTAAGCAAAAACCTACAAAACATCAACCCACAAACACTTATTCATAAAATTCACATATTGAAAGAATAAACAAATTAACACATTTAGCACGAATGGGTCGGCTCGACCGGGGAAGGACCACGCTCTCACAGAATACCAGCGTGAAATAGTAGCTTAATGTTGCTGTATTTCGTATGGTGAGTGTAGAGAACCTGAGACCCTTTTTACTGGAAACGAGGCATTCCATCTTAGTCCTCACGGGTGACAACGCATCTGCATTTTGATTCGTAATCGAGGATAGATGTAGATGTCTATGGGCCACAGCAACCACTTACCATCAGGTGGACTGTGTGCTCGTTTGTCACCCTATCCTATAAAAAAAAATTGAAATTTATTTTATTATTAGAATAAAGTAGGTAGCAAAATTACAAAATATCTCTAAGCAGAGCTCACAATATTTTTACAATAAATTAGTTCTCTTTGAACGATTCTAAAAAATTGACATCATAGTATTATTTAATAACTTTTTAGTACACACCCCATTTCTGTCTAGGTCATCTGGGTAAGTATCATCCTCTTACCTAGTACCGGTATAAATAAAGGATGTAAAGTATTCCATCTCAATCTGTAGCAGTGACAAAGACCTTATTAGTTTGAAGTTAGCTGCAAGTTACCATGGGCAGCAGTAGTCACTTACCATCGTCAGTCAAGTTCGTTGGATACTTTAGTTTTAAAAAAATACTTTTTTTAACTCATAAATACTAATACAGTTAACATTTTCATAACATGTGTTTTCGAAATGTCGTGATTTAATATTTATTTAATTAGTATAGTTGTGTTTATTGGTATTGTTGTGTTAGTATAATTTGTCAATATAAGACAGTGGTTAGAAGATTTGGAGGAACAGAAGAACATACATAACATAGCCTTCTAAAATTGTAACCATCATTTTGGCTTCGCCAGTAGTTGGGTAAAAATAAACACTAACATCATCTGCGTCAAATCAAAAGTCACGAATATACTGCAATCGGTATCAATAATTGAAGTTGAGGCAGGCGATGCATGGTTCAGCACTATTTGTCACCTACACATGCACATTACACGCACACTTGTGTATTTTAATTTTGGTCTCGCTCTAATCACGCCATCGCTAATCTATAATATACTATATTTATCTACTATATTTATCCTGACATAGATAATAATTAAATATTTATTTGGCCCTCGCAAATCTAACTCCACGTCCGCGCATGACCATCTATGCCACGTGGGGGCCGGACATTGGACTTTTAATTAACTTAACCAATGACCAACGGAGCTCTAGATACCTTCAATGATGGAGAGACAATTACGTAGTACTATTATAGGGCCGCTACCCGAGGGTGAGCGTCGGGGCACGTCTGGAGCTGACGCTGGACGTGACAGCGTACGGGCCGTCAGCGGCTCTCTGCTGAGCAGGCGGGTGAGAGTCGGGGAACCCGAAAATATTACAGCCGATGAACGGGATGGGATGGGTATAGGTGATGCTTTGCAGAGTACGGACTTACCTACAAGCTCTGCCGGCTCATCTTCAATGACCACAAATAATACAGAACATGATGATAGAATAAGAAAGTGGTCAACAGAAGAACTTCAAGAATTAATGTTTTGTTACTTTAAAGCAAGATCAATTAGACCAGGATACATAGGCAGGTTACAGAAACTTCACAGAAAGAAACTCGAATAACCCTAAAATTCATAAGTTTAACGGAAACACTTTATCAAATCAAGCACGAAGGATCATTAAGCAAAATGTACTATCACAAGAATTACTAAACAGAATACGAAAAGAAGCAGAAGGTATCACACCCGTAGATAACTCAAATTCAAACGACATTGGAGTACAAGATACACAACCTACACTCACACACATTACGGAACAAAATTTACAACATACCATTGAACAAGCTGAAACAATAGATCAGATGACAAGTAATATAGTGGTAAATAATGATCAAGATCCATTAATCTTGCACTTCCTTCAAATACTAGCGGGAACTAATGAAACCAGACTAGAAGATCGAGTATTTCTACCTAAAGCTAAAATCAATAGGCGTTTCTTAGAAAACCTGCACACATTAAATAATTATTTACCTAATCTTTTAATTACTAATAATAGTTTGCGCGAGATAAATAATATAATATATGCCGCGGCTAAAACTCTTATATTAAACAACAATCAAAAACCTTATATCACTAATAATATTATAAAACCAAAATGTGATCCACCATGGAAAAAAAGAATACAAACTAAAATAGATATATTTAGGAAGGAACTAGGACAATTAATAGAAATTGAAAAGGGAATCAAAACGCGCAGAATGAAGAAAAATTATATACCAAATACAGCATTCGGAATGATAATGATCACAATAATATAACAGAAACTATTAGGCAAAAAGTTAAAGCTTTAGCAGGTAGAATAAAGAGATACGAAGACATTAACACTAGAAAAGCTCAGAATAGATTATTTAATGAAAACGAGCATAGATTCTACAGAAGTTTAGGGTGTAGTAACAACAAAGACATGAAAATATCGAGTGAAGAAGTAGTGGAAGTATTTTGGAACTCAATTTTATCAAACCAAACGCAGTACAATTTGAATGCTAATTGGATAAAAGAAGTAGAAATGCTGTCAAGTGAAATACACAGAGAAGATACACAAGAGATAACAGAAGACCAAGTAAAATTTGCTATCAGAAAACTGTTAAATTGGAAATGACCTGGAATTGATAAAATACAAAACTATTATTTAAAATACCTAACCAGTGTTCATAAATACATAGCTTCATTATTCACTAAGATAGTTTCAGGTACAGAAATAATGGAAGAATGGTTCGTTACGGGACAAGTTATATTAATACCCAAAAATGAAAACACCGAAAACCCAAAGAACTGGAGACCAATAGCATGTTTACCTAGTATGTACAAATTACTTACTTCCATATTGGCCAACGTATTGTATAGCCATTGCGATAAGAATAACATAATGGCCGTAGAGCAAAGGGGATGTCGCCGTGGTGCCAGGGGATGTAAAGACCATCTAATGGTTAATAAGGCCATATTGGAGGATGCACATCAAGCTCAAAAAAACCTGAGTATGGCATGGATTGACTATCAAAAAGCCTTCAACAGTGTATCTCACGAATGGCTTCTTAAAGTACTTGATGTCTATAAATGTCAACTAATAATTAAAGGATTCCTTCAGTTGGCTATGCCACTATGGAGGGTGATCATGACAGCCCGTGGATCACATGATTCGGTTACCACGGAACCGATTTATGTTAGGCGTGGAATTTTCCAGGGTGACTCCCTCTCACCATTGTTATCCTGCTTAGCAATTAACCCACTTTCCTGTATACTTAATAAATACAAACTGAAAGGATATAAACTCAAAGACAGTTTCTGGATCAATCACCTACTATACATGGATGACCTTAAAGTTTATGCAAACAATAAGAGTAATTTGAAAGTACTGTTGGATAGTGTGGAAGTATTTACAAGCGACATAGGAATGCGATTTGGACTAGACAAATGCAAAACAATACACCTGAGTTCTGGATATAGAAGCAATGCAATAGGAGAAGGTCATATTCTTTTAAGCGGGGAAACTTTTGAGCAACTGCAATAGGAGATAAATATAAATATTTAGGAATACATGAATCAGGAAAGATAGAACACAGCATCATAAGAGATCAAATAACTAAAGAATATTTTAAAAGAATCAAGAAACTACTAACACCCATTTTAACTCACGATATTTGATAAAAGGTATCAATACATACGCAGTCCCGGTTTTACTTTACTCATTTGGCATAATAAATTATAAAAATAACGATCTTAAGAAATAGATATAAAAACAAGGAAATTACTAGCAATTAAAAAGGTACATCAGCAAAAAGCAGAAATAGAAAGTGTACTGGCTTGCTTTCCTTACTTTTCCATTGCATCCTTCGTTCCAATTAACCGCAAAACAAACTTATGGCGCCATCTGTTGGCCCACAACAAAAGCGTCTGTAAAAGGAGTCGACGCGATCGATACACACATGTAATCGAGACTCAAGACGAACTGCATCGGTAATGGCTGTTTTTGTCTAAGCCTTCCAATATAAAAATCAATGTAAATAGCGTTAGTGAGTGTGCCGGGTCGACCCAGATGTGTGCATAGACTATATAATCACGTAGGAGTGTGGTCAAGGAAGACTGAAGCCTTCCACATCCGAAGATATCGTTGAAGCCAAGTTGGAGTTGATCGCCGCTGCCGCTAACCGTGAGTTTACCTATTCCATTTACCCTTCCTGGTGAGCCAGACTAATTTTCTCTCACTGTAGGTAAATTTTAAGTAGCAATTCCAAAATAAGTTTCTAATTATTTTTATTTCAAGTAAGAAGTGTCGCGATTATTACAATAAAAAAAAGAAGTTCAATCCGCGCATTTTTTCTATTCTAACCTTTAATCATAGTGGTCCTTCGAGCCGGATGTCCTATGGTATTTTGGGTTCAATTCATTCGAAAACTTCAAAATTACAGTTCCTAGCAATTCAAATTAAAAAAGAACTTTTACAAATAAAACTTAAGTAAAGTACTTATTTCATTGTCTTAATTTGAACGATATAATAAGAAGCATCTTACTAAATTTATTTGATGTAATTTAAAAATAGGCAGAATTATTCTCTGATATTGATTACATGAGTTATAATTCATTTTGTAGTAACTAAACACGGAGGTAGTAGGTTAAAAATTTTACACCACATATTCAATACTGATCGTTGTTTCAATAGGCGTGGCACAATATATATCTACCTATTAATAGCGACATTATTGGTTGGTTAAAAAATTAGGTTTGTTTTAAATTTACGGTTTTATTATTTATAACTTCAAACATAATGACAGATAAAACAAAGTCGAACGCTAGTGAATTTTAGAGACAACTCAAGTTGCTTACTATTCAAAGAGAATATGCATTTCGAGAAATTCAAATAATATATGATTTATGGAAGAATATCCAAACGGATACAAATTCTACGTCTCAATTCGAGGCTAGGTTTAAGCGTATTGATTTAGTGCGTAAAGAATTCTTGGATTATACGAATCAAATAAACGAGTTAAAGTTAAAATTAAAGCCGGACGATATTATTGATATGAAGCCCGTGATTGCCTATGACGACATGTACTACGCCGTCGATGCCGCCAGGGCTGCTCTAAGCGAGGGTCGCACTCGAGCCGACGCGCAATGCGACCCGGACCCGAGTTTGACTTCCGGATTATTATATCATAGTATGAAACCATACGCGCAAGCACGCTTACCAAAACTCGAATTACCGAAATTTGATGGAAACATTGAACATTGGCAAACTTTCTTCGATACATTTTCCACACTTGTACATGAAAACAATAATATAAGGTCAATCGAAAAGTTTCATTATTTGTTGACGTGTCTCTCGGGCTCGGCGCTGTCAATCGCGACAGGAGTGCCGGTTACCTCTGACAACTACCAAATTGTTTTTGAAGCTCTTATCGAGCGGTTCCAAAATAAACGAATTTTGGCCGCAACGTACTTGAATAAAATTTGTAGCTTTATTCCTTTGAAGTCTGGTAACTATGCCGATTTACGTAACTTAACTAATATGTTGAATGATACCGTTAATGCTCTGAAAGCTATGAAAATTAAGAACCTAGATGAGTTTATTTTATTTTATTTAGCTGCACGTGTTTTAGATTCTGATACGCGTAAACATTTCGAGATGCAAAACGGGGAGCAAATTCCTACCTTTTCGGATTTATTAATTTTTTTACAAAGTTATGTTAAAGTGCTAGAAGTTAGTCAACCGGGTAATTGTTCCGACTCTGTTTTTCGGTCAGGACAGTTGCATAAAATTTCTGTGCGTGCCACCGGGACACGAAACAGCCACAATAATAAACAATATCATAAAACTACATCGTTGCCTTCGAACACTGCTATAGATCCAAATGCTGCAAATAAAACAGCTGATTGTCTGTGTTGCGGGGCGGCACATGCGCTTTTCAAATGTCCGAAGTTTCAAGAACTTGATATTTCTGAAAGATATGGCTTAGTGTCTAATAAAAATGTTTGCATGAATTGTTTACGTTTAAATCATAATGCCAATAAATGTTTTTCGAAAAATACATGCTCAACTTGTGGTGAGCGTCACCATTCGTTGCTCCACGATAACACCGCCATTGTTGCTGTTCCGTGTTGCTCCACTGACAGGACTATCAATAAAACAGCAGCTACGGCTGACGACTTGACTGCGACTGCGAGCTCCGTGACTACCAGCGCTCACGTTGGTCACAGTCGTGCTCTCGTTCTACTCGGCACATGTGTAGTGCGCGTGCGCGGTTGCGGTGCTCCCGCTCAGTATACTACTGCCCGCGCACTTATTGACAGTGGAGCTCAGGATAGTTTTATGACGTTATCACTCGCTCAACGTTTAGAGTTGCCCTTTCGTCGCTGCAATTTAGCTGTAGCAGGCTTAGGAAAAAATGTAGTGCATCAAATTAAGGGTGAAACTTCATGCGTGGTAATGCCAACGGATTCTGATAGTCCAAACTTCACTATTAATGCTATAATAATGAATACCATAACAAGTAAAATGCCTGGCGTAGAAGTACCTTCTGGGGTTCGTGCAAATTTCAAACATCTAGTTCTAGCAGACAAACAGTTCGACAAACCCACTAATATAGACTTGCTGCTGGGCGCAGAACTATTCCATAAAATTTATGATGGCCAACGCCTAGAAATAGGTCCTGGTTTACCAGTCGCTCTACATAGTGTCTTTGGGTGGGTGCTCACTGGCAAAATTAATTACAGCTCTCATTCTCCACCTATGGTGTCTTCCCTCGTTTCTTCCACGCGGCTTTTGAATGACGTGGTCAAGCGTTTTTGGGAGGTCGAAGAACCACCGAAAACATTTATAGCGAACCCCGAAGAGGTAAAATGTGAGGAACTATACTCCACTCTTGTGTCACGTAAACCTGACGGTCGTTACGTCGTCCCTTTGTTACTGAGGAAGCCTTGTGATGATCTGGGTGAATCTTTCGATATGGCAAAATCACGCTTATTCAAACTCGAAAAGCGACTTGAGCGCAATGTAGAATTAAAAAAGGACTATTCTGATTTTATGACGGAATATTCAGATCTGGGGCATATGCAACCCGCAGACGTTGGATCAGGCAAATTTGTAATTCCGCATCAGTGTGTACTCCGCCCTCAGAGTACTACGACAAAACTACGTGTCGTTTTTGATGCAAGCGCCAAAACGACGAACGGAAAATCATTAAATGATATCGTATACACTGGTCCTAAGCTACCAAACGACATTGTTGATACACTGACAAAATTTCGTCTTCACGCAATCGTGTTCACCTCCGATATTTCGAAAATGTATCGCAATATAGATTTACGTCCGGAAGACCGAGGGTGGCAACACGTGTTGTGGAGAAATTCTCCAGCTGATCCCGTGCGTGAATTCGAATTAAATACAGTGACATACGGTGTAACTAGTTCACCGTACTTAGCCATTCGTACCCTGCATCAACTAGCGGTCGATCATGCTTCTGAGTTTCCTCAAGCGGCTGACGTTTTACTTCATGACACTTTTATGGACGACATTACGACGGGAACGCCATCTTTAAAACAAGCACTTGAGCTGAAAAATGAACTTATTAAACTACTGAGCTGTGCTCAATTTGAGCTGCGTAAATGGAGTAGTAATTCGGCCGAATTTATTGCAGCTCTACCGTCCGAACATTGTCAAATACCCAGGGTCTTTTGTGATGAAAATCACGACCACATCCTTAAAATTCTGGGTATCCAATGGGACCCCGTAGAAGACTTCTTTACGTATTCGTTTTCAGAGTTCAATTCCAATTTAACAAAGCGTGCAATATTATCAAATATCGCTCGCATCTATGACCCAATTGGTTGGCTAACTCCTGTCATTCTAATAGCCAAACTATTGCTTCAAGATATGTGGCGCCTTCAGCTGAGTTGGGATGAACCCGTTCCACCTGAGGTCGCTCACCAATGGCACAACTTTATCTCTGAAATTCAACTTGTAAAACAGATTAAACTGACTCGTAGAATTACATATGATGACGCCGAAAGTTATCAATCGATTGGTTTTTGTGATGGCTCTTCAAAGGCATATGGATGTTGTGTGTACTTAAGGACAGTTCGTGCAAACCATTTTAGAACGCATCTGCTGATTGCAAAATCAAAAGTCGCACCCCTAAAACCATTAACGGTTAACCGTCTAGAACTCTGCGGTGCTGTACTTTTAGGGCGAGTTCTTAAGCACATGCAAAAATTGCTGCGAGATAAAATCCCTGTCAGTAAAGTGATTGCCTTTACTGACAGTAGCACAGTTCTAGCATGGTTACATACGGAACCTCATAAACTAAAGACTTTTGTTTCCCATCGTGTTGCGAAAATCATCGATGATGTATCCTTGGATAGCTGGCTACACGTATCGACATATGATAATCCTGCCGATCATTGCAGTCGAGGCCTCAGTGGTTCACAACTGGCCACATGTTGTATGTGGTGGTCAGGTCCAAGTTGGCTCGCTAACGATTCCTCCACTTGGCCAATAAAGTTCAAATGGGAATCACAAGCCTCCGTACCCGAGTTGCGCTCTACTGCTCATGTGTCTCAAACGGATAACGGCTCTACTGAGCTTGATTTTATTAGCGGACTCTTAGACCGCTACTTCACGCTATCCCGCGTTCAGCGTGTGCTAGCTTGGTGTTTGCGGGCTGTAGCAGTGTTCAAACGAAACTATAAAACTAAGAATTTCTTGAGTGTATCAGAGCTGGAGCAGTCTATCGTCTATATGGTTCGACATGAACAAAAACTTCATCTTACAGAGGAAATCAAAGCCGTTAAAAAACTGAATCCCTTTATCGATGATGAGGGATTGCTGCGAGTGGGGGGCCGTCTAGAGCAATCTAATCTACCCGCAACCGTAAAACATCCCGTACTGTTGCCAAAAGCGTCTCGTTTATCTTTGCTTATTATAGATTACTTTCATGTTAATTACTTACACTGCGGTCCTCGTACTCTTCAATCGATTATTCAGCGAAGATATTGGATACTTGGCATTCGTAACTTAATTCGGTCGCGTATTGCATATTTTAGGGTAAAACCCGTTGCTTGCCAACCTTTAATGGGAAATCTTCTGTCGCCTAGAGTATGTACAATCAACGCGGTGTTTCCAAATGGTGGGAATTGACTTCGCCGGTCCTCTTATATCGTTACCAGAACCTGAACTCTCTAATGAATATGTTTCCCCTCGGACCCGCTGGCAGATGTTGCATAAAATTACACAGTCTTTTTGGCATATTTGGCAACGCGATTATCTCCATACCTTACAGCAACGCGCTAAATGGTTTCGAGAACAACCGAATGTTCACGTCGGAGATATTGTATTAATTGTCGATAGCAATTTAGCCACTAGAGTGGCGTTCAGGTAGAGTTCAAGACGTGCATCCCGGCAAAGACGGTGTAGCGCGTGTGGTCACCCTACACACTACTAATGGACTCCTTAAGAGATCAGTGAATAAACTGTGTCCTCCACCATTAAATCAATAATATACCAATACTTGTCAATTTTTTCTCATAATTAATATTATAGCCTTTTGTTATTTAGCTGGTAGATTTAGTTGTTAAATTATGTTGCCTTATATACCATTCCAATAGGTATGCAACCAAAATTTAATTGTGAATACTATAGTAAGTTAGGTACATATTATTCTAAGCTAGCTTCTATTTTTGAAGTATTTAATTTTATAGTAAGAACTGCTATTGATTATTTACTCATGAAATCTGAAACGATTTCAAGTGGGGGGAATTATGTACTGGCTTGCTTTCCTTACTTTTCCATTGCATCCTTCGTTCCAATTAACCGCAAAACAAACTTATGGCGCCATCTGTTGGCCCACAACAAAAGCGTCTGTAAAAGGAGTCGACGCGATCGATACACACATGTAATCGAGACTCAAGACGAACTGCATCGATAATGGCTGTTTTTGTCTAAGCCTTCCAATATAAAAATCAATGTAAATAGCGTTAGTGAGTGTGCCGGGTCGACCCAGATGTGTGCATAGACTATATAATCACGTAGGAGTGTGGTCAAGGAAGACTGAAGCCTTCCACATCCGAAGATATCGTTGAAGCCAAGTTGGAGTTGATCGCCGCTGCCGCTAACCGTGAGTTTACCTATTCCATTTACCCTTCCTGGTGAGCCAGACTAATTTTCTCTCACTGTAGGTAAATTTTAAGTAGCAATTCCAAAATAAGTTTCTAATTATTTTTATTTCAAGTAAGAAGTGTCGCGATTATTACAATAAAAAAAAGAAGTTCAATCCGCGCATTTTTTCTATTCTAACCTTTAATCAGAAAGGCTATACTTACCTGTAACACAAGGAGGAAGAGGTCTGATAAATATAGAGTACATGTATAAAGCACAGATAGTAAAATATAAACAATATCTGAAAACAGAAAGCGATTATCTCATTAAAATAATAATGCAACACGACATACATAGAGATAAATATTCAATAATAAAAGAAGCACAAGAGATAGAAAGAGAATTACACTTAACACAGGAAAATACATATACAGATAAAGAGATTAAGATGGCAATAGTTAAAAGACACAATGAACTGTGGCGAACAAAGCCCTTTCATGGACAATTTCCTAAAAAAGTTTAGATCAGGCCAATATAGACACAGAACTTTCATATCAATGGCTTAAAAGGCAACAGGTTTCTCCAAGTACAGAGTCATCAATATTTGCAATACAAGACCAGGCCATTAATACGCGGCAACATCAACGCGACATATTAAATGAGGCAGTAGATGGAAAATGTCGTCTGTGTTCCTGTAAAGATGAAACCACACAACACATAATATCCGGATGTGACAAACTAGTAGGGACATATTACGTAAAGCGACATGATAACCTTGTCCAGGACGTCTATTGGTGTCTGGCTAAAAAGAACAAAATAGAAGTTTCTAACCTCTAGTGGCAAGAAACCCTCATCCGACCACAAATTAAGGAAAATGAGTTTGCTAAAATCATGTGGGAAATGCCCGTCCAAACTGATATTACTGTAACACATAACAGGCCTGATTTGATATATGTTGATAAAACAAGTAATAAAACATTCTTAATAGATATAACTGTACCATCAGACTACAATATAGGACCTAAGGAAATTGAAAAATTAAGCAAATACCACCCGCTAAAAACTGAAGTTAGTCGTTTGTGGAATACACAAGCAACTGTCATTGCCATAGTAATAGGAGCAACGGGAGTGGTACCTAAAAGTATTAGGAAATACATAGATAAATTAGATAGCCATATTAACATTAGTATCCTTCAAAAACAAGCAGCTATTCACACATCAACTATACTCACTGAAGTGCTAGGGGATACCGTATTTGTACATAATCAACCGGACCATCTACAAATACCAGGCGGTCCCATAATGAACTGGCCTGATATAGTTCAACGCGACATGTCGCTACATGTTGTGTTGCATTAAATAGTACGTTTATCGTGCACTTAATATAAGAAACATGCATCGACATGAAATGCTTAGTTTTAGTGTAACAGGCATTTGAATAACGAGAGTCGCGTATTTTTTCAAAATGTCAAAAACTGAGTATCGAAGTGTCATAAAGTTTCTGTTTAGAGAAGGTATAATCCCCTGCCCAAATAAAAGAACGATTGGATGGCGTGTATAAGGAGTCTGCCCCCTCCTATAGCACAGTGAAAAATTGGGTGAAAGAGTTTCGCCTCGGGAGAGAAACCGTCGAAGACTTTGGCCACGACGGTCGACCTGTGGAAGTGCTCACTCCCGAAACGATTGCTCTTATCGAAGGGGAGGTTCTGAGTGACCGCCGTTTGAAGATTAGAGAAATTGCAGCAAGGCTTGGGCTCTCTAAGAGTACCATTCATCGCGCGATCCATGAACATCTTCACATGATAAAAGTGAGTGCAAGATGGGTATCGAAACTTCTTTCAGCGGTACAGAGACAGGAAAGAGTGCGCTGCGCTTCGGAGTTTTTGGATCTTTGTGGCGAAAATCCAAAGACTGTGATCGAGCGGCTAGTGACTGGTGATGAAACTATGATCTTGTATTATGATCCACAAAGCCAGCGCGAATCAATGGAATGGCGTTATAAGGGTGAAAAGCACCCTAGAAAGGCAAAGGTGCAACAATCGACTAAAAAACTGATGTGCACAATATTTTGGGATTTTCAAGGCATTTTGATGGTGGATTTTAAAGAACGTAATACAGTCGTGAACGGCGAATATTATGCTTCTTTAATATATAAATTACAAGACAATATAAAGGAAAAACGAAGAGGCAAGCTGTCTAAAGGTGTCCTGTTGCTCCATGACAACGCCCCTGTTCATACCGCTGGTGTTTCGAAGGATGCATTTCGTCAATGCGGGTTCACAGAAGTTCAACATCCACCTTACAGTCCAGACATGGCCCCTTCCGACCATTATTTATTTCCAAATTTAAAGCGGGACTTAAGAGGAAGAAAATTTTCAAGCGATGAAGAGTTGCAGGCGGCCGTCCTCAGTCATTGTGAGGATAATAAATTTGATTATTTTTATAAAGGTTTAGAGATGTTGATTCACAGATGTCAGAAGTGTGTTAGTATTCATGGTGATTATATTGAAAAATAAAATTGGTTTCGTTTCATTTCCTTCATTGGTTCATAGTTAGGCCAATTCATTATGGGACCGCCTACGTACAGATCACCCAACAGTCATCAAACACGCAGCAGTCACCAAGAACAACGGATACAATAAACACCACAAACACATCGAATATACAACGTTCACTAAACATCCAAGAACAACACATGCAAACCATGCAACAATCATTAGGCATAACAGGCATACAACAATCATTAAATGCACCGAACTCATCTAACGCATATAATCCGAATGTATAACAGTCACTAAATTCTCGACAAAAACGAGGACGAGGGAGAAAAAGAATGAGAAAAGACGAACAACTAACAGAAAGTACATCCTGAATGACTCTTTTATATTGCGTAATAATTTTCATTAAATTACATCTCAATATTGAAAAAAAAGTACTATACAAAACTACAACATTATATTAATTTAAAACACATTAATGGGTATATATAAATACCTTTTTTCTGTGGGATGCAGGACGGGGTATTTATTAAAACCGACGTAAGTCGTGAAGGTGTCATAAAATAATAATATAATTATATATTTATATGTACTTATTTAAGTAGATATTATTATAGGTATTTGTGAATGTTTAATGAGACGATTATGTATTTATATATATATATATATATATATATATATATATATATATATATATATATGGGCATATATATGGGTATATATGTATATATTTATATATACATACGTATATTATCATCCAGCACTCTTTACAAGTTACATTTAGATACAAATTACATGTATAATATTGTTACGAGCTTAGGGTTCGTGACAATAAAAATTGCCGATAGAATTACCTAAATTAACACTTTAATTTTATTTCCACAAATTAAAACTTAAAACACTAATAATTAAGCACACTAATTCACTTTATTCCGCTCCGAATCTTCGCTTGTCTCGCCAAATTCAATACTTCCCCAATCGCGTATTGCAGCGCCTTTATATAGGGCTCTTCCACGAAAACATCCAGAATATTCCAGAATAGTCAAGTACATACGCGCGCCAACCGACCAAGCGCAGAAAATTCGAGTGTGCGGCTTCCAGAAAGCTTAATTCTTCTGTTCGATACTAAATGGCGCTAGTGCCGTCGACTTCGGCGCGTAACACTGCCCCCTCCTAAGACATGCTCGTCCCGAGCATTATCGGCCCCATAATATCGCGCCAGGCGATCCACATGGACGATCTTAGCAGTCCCTCTTGCGCCTTTCTGTACCGGCTCCGCAATGTCAAGGGCTGTCCTATCCCCTGGTGCACCAACATTGTACAATTTCGGTGCTCCTCTACTACGTGTCTGAGGTCCGCGCACGGCCGCACAACTTGTACATGTACGACACCAAGCCTCGACATCGTCACGATAATGGACCCAGTAAAACTGTTCTCGGACCTTCAGCAGAGTTCGTTTAACTCTCAGATGGACTCTTGAACGACCATTATGGCACAGCTGTAGAACATTCGGCACTTTAGCCTTAGGGACAACCATTTGCAAACGACAGCTGTCTCCTCGACCACTGTCCCATTTACGGCACAGAACTCCATCCTGAATCAGCAAGCCATCCCACTGGGCCCAATAGCCTCTAGTGGTCGAACTCATCGCTGAGACGTCGCTCCACTTAGGCTTAGTAGCACGGGCCTTCATCCATTCCAGAATCGGCCTGATGTCCGGATCTTCCTGCTGTGCATGTCGTAGGCTGTCCTTCCACTCGTTGCTGAGGTGGTCTGTCCTGAGCGTCCTCACGGATACCACTTCCTTACTCTTTTGCCTAGTGCAATGTTTCCAATCTTCAGGACAAGGTCTTCTTAACAATGCATCTGCGTTGCCATGAGATTTCCCGCTGCTATGTCTGATAGTAAAGTCGTATCCCGGCTGCTGCTGGGCGGTGATGTTAGCCGCACTTCCCTTTTGAGATCGTTCACCTTCCCTTTCTAGGGTACGCTTAGGGCAGCTGGATCGAAGTTGGCCCCTTTTCCCACAGCAATAGCACCTAGGGCTGTATCCTTTATTGTGGTCGCGAACTGCTGTAACCTCCCTAGCGTGAGGGGAATGATGTTGCTGCCACCGCCAGGCGGTGCCGTTAGCTGCACTACCCTCTCAAGATCGATCAACTTCCCTTTCTTCAGTTCGCTTAGGGCAGCTGGATCGCAGATGGCCCTTTTCCCCACAGCCATAGCACCTAGGGCTGAATCCTTTGTTGCGGTCGCGAACTGTAGCTGCTGCGATCTCCCTGACGCGATGGGAACGATGATCCTGCCGCACGGCTTCCACCTCCAGTGCATGGGCCAAGGCGTCCTTAAGTGTCTCGTGGTGCCCGAGCCTTACATCAGCTCTAACTTCGAGGTCACGGATTCCGTCGATGAATGTCTGCACCAGGTTCCCTTCAATGAGCGCAGGTACAGACCGGTATGCTTTCCGCACCAGCTTCTCCACCTCTAGAGCCCACTGCTGCAGGTTTTCGTTGATGCGCTGCACGCGATCCTTAAGCTGCGCGCGAAAGACGTGTTCCAGGTGAGCGTCGCCATATCTCGCCTCCAAGGCCTCAAGGAGCTGCTCGTAGGTCACTTTCTTACCGAGAGCTTCCAACACAGTTAAGGCTTGATCACGCAGGCCTAGGGTGAGTGCAGTCATGGCTTGGCTTTTATTCCAGCCGTTCGCCTCCATGACGGCCTCGAACTGGATTTTGTAGGCCGACCAGGAAGAGGTCCCGTCGAACGGCGGCACTTTGAATCCACGTAGCGAAGGTGTTGTAGCTACTACGGGAGCTGTTGTTCCATCCCCAAGTTTGAGGTCATCCAGCGTTTTCTTCACGTCAGCCATTACGTTGTCAACCCGATTGTTTACTTGGTCGATTCGAGTTTCAGCTTCCGACAGGCGGTTGTCATGTTGAGCAACATTATCCTTAACCTCCCGTAACTCTTTTCCGAAGATAGCGTGAAGGTCCTTCATAAGGAGCATCTGCTCTTCCTTATCGCGTTGGAGTTGCTCTTCTAAACGACGGGCCTGTTCCTCCTGCCGGCGGGCCTGTTCCTCCTGCCGGCGGGCCTGTTCCTCCTGTCGGCGGACCTGTTCCTCCTGTCGGCGGACCTGTTCATCCTGTCCACCCCGCAGCTGCTCTTCCAACCGACGGACCTGTTCCTCCTGTCGGCGAGCCTGCTCCTCCTGTCGGCGAGCCTGCTCCTGCAGCATCATCATCAGAGCACCTAAGTCAGGTGCTGCAGATGTAGGAGCTACCGACGGGCCTGCAGCCGGTGGCTGGCCCTTCGACGTCTGCGGCGTTACACCACCAAATCTTCGTTGGTCCGTCTCCTGCTGGCGTTGACTTCGGGTACGGACACCCTCCGTTTCCTCCTTAGGTAAAATCGGCATGATTTTATCCCACTTCTGACACCAATTGTTACGAGCTTAGGGTTCGTGACAATAAAAATTGCCAATAGAATTACCTAAATTAACACTTTAATTTTATTTACACAAATTAAAACTTAAAACACTAATAATTAAGCACACTAATTCACTTTATTCCGCTCCGAAGCTTCGCTTGTCTCGCCAAATTCAATACTTCCCCAATCGCGTATTGCAGCGCCTTTATATAGGGCTCTTCCACGAAAACATCCAGAATATTCCAGAATAGTCAAGTAAATACGCGCGCCAACCGACCAAGCGCAGAAAATTCGAGTGTGCGGCTTCCAAAAAGCTTATTTCTTCTGTTCGATACTAGATGGCGCTAGTGCCGTCGACTTCGGCGCGTAACAATATTTTCAGATGGACTGTGTGATCTTATTGACATAATACAAAAAACTGAACTGGTTACTTGAATAAAAAATCAAGAGTGCAATTAGTTTAATTAAAATTTTCGTATTTTTAAAAAATACTAAAAAAGGGGCTGCGGGACGGGACGCGAACCAAGGCATTACGATTTCACGACCGCTCGATATCCACTTGAGCTATTACGATCATCAACAAAGTGTCAAAATTTACCTTCTTATATTGTAGCAGTTTATCATTGCCTGAAAACACGGACAAAAAGACATTTTCTAAAAATAAATCCTAGCTAGATCGATTTTTTGCCCCCGAAACTCCCTGGACACTAAATTTTATGAAAATCGTTGGAGCCGTTTCCGAGATTCCGATTATATATATACAAAAATTGCTCGTTTAAAGGTATAGGATATTTTTTTCAATTTTTACTGCACCGTCTCTTTCCTTCTATTTCTACTTAGCCTACTGGTTGACTGGGAAGGATTGCCCTTCAGCATTAAATAATTAGAAAACTATTTTTTGTAATTAATGGTCATAATATAACGGAATTTTTAGAATACATCGTGTGTAATGTACTGCTCATTTAAATTGTGTTTATGACCACAGTGTTAACTCAGGCCCATTAATTACAACAAGTAGTTTTGATGTGGTGTTTTTGCAAGAAAGAACTCTAATAAGTGACTTTTTTCGTGAGAAAGATTCATCTATGTACCCAAAACTATAAAGAATCCACGTTATATAATAAATAAGTAAAAAAATACAATATATAAAAAATAAGGTCGTTAATATTGCATATGAAATCAAAATAATCATACTTGTAATAATCGGTAGGGGGTACAGCATCTTTAAGTTTAGTATATCCAGCTTTGGCTTCTTCAAACATTTCTCTAGCCTGAAGACAAGCAGGAGCAACTGAAACATTAGTTAACATTTAATACATAAAATAATTTTTGTTATTTAATCCTACTTTCCCACTTATCATTTACCGTAATAGAAATTGCGCGGTAATTAGAAAAAAAAATTAAGAAAATTTTCAGGGTCAATATTTGACTGTTTCTTGATGGATTTTGGTGGAACTTTAATTTATTACACATCAACATTTTTATTTGCGTTAGCAACAATTTTTATATGTTAAAATGGACATTTATCCTTAAAAATTTAATTCAAATTCTACCTTCTGTGAACGCGTTTAATTTAACTGCTGCAATTCTTAATATTACGGCCTGGCCACGGGGATTGGCGGCGCGAACGGCAAAGCGACAGGAGGGGCGAAAATTCGCGCGGCGCGATTTGAGGGCCACGGGAAGTCACGTTTGCCGCCGCGACCAGATAGGCCGAGAGTGAAATGTCTTTATCAATGTTATCTCGATATTGTTTAGAAAGTAATTGTTTTTGATTCAAGACATAATATTTGGATGAGATTGCGGAGTACTTGATTTGAATAAGAATGGGGTTATAAATGGAGAATTCCACAACAAATAGAATGCATCTAGAAAAAAATTTCGAGTAAATACCAGAATGAGTGTTGAAACCTGCGATTATATTCTTGTTAATAATATTCAACCAGAATTGGAGATAAAAGTCAATGCGGATAGAATTTTAAGTTGTTTTTGTCGGCCCGGCATTTTTCGCGGCGAAAACAACTAAACTATTTTGTTCCCTATCCTATACTATTCGCCGCGACTGCCGCAGCGATTGCCGCCTGACTCCGTGGCTTGCACTGTACTGATTCATACATTTATTACAGTCACCCGCCGCGCCGCCAATCGCCCGGTAAATTTCGCCGGTCGCATCGCCACACGCCGCTACGCGTGGCTTGCTACATACATTTTTATTTTTATACATTGGTTTTAGTCGCTAGACGTCTCGCTGTTCGCGCCGCGCGAATTTTCGCTACGGCAATTGTCCCGTGGCCAGGCTGTTAGGTGTGAAAAATTAGCGAACTTTGCTGTTTAAGTGTTTATCTCATTACGTGTATAATAAATTATAAAAAATGTAGTGGAGGTAAGTGAGAATCCGTTATTAAACATCAAAAATTTGAATTAAAATCTCAGTAAGTACGTGTAAATTTATTGTTTAAAGTTTAACTAACCACGTATACGTCTCACAGACGGCGTAACTTTTATATTAACTTACTATATCTTAATACACATTGCTCGCGAAGTGGTACTCCTCCCACTACCTACATTACAGTATTGTCTACAGTGTTTCCGCTTTAGCGCATTTGGCGCTAGATCTGATTCAATTCTAGGGTCAATAGCGCTTTTTTTTTAAATATCTAAGCGCTAAAAATATCTAGTGGAATCTGGCGATTATCTTGATATAAGTTGGCAGCACAGTGCGATAAAAACACTAGCGAGTTTATCGTTCGGTTATTGGTCGACCAACACGTTGCTGATGCTTTAATTGTTTTATGTCTCTTTTGCATTATGGTATTATGTAGCTGTTTTGCTTTTCATTATATTGTTACGAGCTTGAGGTTCGTGACAATAAAAATTGCCGATAAAATTACCTAAATTAACACTTTAATTTACTTTACACAAATTAAAACTTAAAACATTAATAATTAAACACACTAATTCACTTTATTCCGCTCCGAAGCTTCGCTTGTCTCGCCCAAATCCAATACTGCCCCGATCGCATCTTGCAGCGCCTATATATACAAATTAGCAATAAAGCATCCGGAATATTCAAGTAAATGCGCGCAAAGCGACGAGTGTTCGAGTGTAGATTTTCTAGAAACTTAGTTCTTCGGATGGCGCTGTCGGTTGAAAGATTTGTGATGTCATTTTCTGCAAAGCTCCCCTCGCTCTCGTTCCTGACACTAGATGGCGCTAGTTTATGGTGTTGACTTATTCACGCAACACTGCCCCCTCCTAAGACATGCTCGTCCCGAGCATTATCGGTCCCATAATAACGCGCCAAGCGATCCACATGGACGATCTTAGGAGTCCCTCTTGCGCCTTTCTGTATCCGGTAGGTCACATCGTTGATCCTGGTTACAATCCGGTACGGGCCGTCCCATTTAGCTTGAAGCTTAGGAGATTTCCCTTTGCTGCGGACTGGATTGTGCAACCACACTAATGAAACCTTCGTTGAACCCTTTATTGTTCATTTTGCGGTCGTACCGAGTTTTCATTTTCTCAGACATTTGCTGGCCCGATTGTCTGACGTGCTCATAAATGTCATTCATTTTGTTCCGCAAGTCATTTGCATAATCGGTTATACTGTGTGGGGCATCAGGTGGTATCCCGGTGATCAGGTCTGCAGGCAGCCGTAATTCTCTTCCAAAGTTTGCGAAAGCTGGTGTCACTGCTGTACTTTCGTAAACAGAAATTCGATATGACAACAAAAACGGTTGTATGTGCTTGTCCCAATCTCGTTGCCGATTGTCTACAACTTTTGCTAGGTACCTCTCCAATGTCTGATTAAATCGTTCCACCATTCCATCAGATTGCGGGTGATAAGAAGTCGTTCTTGTTTTATGAGTACCCATAACTCGGCAAGTTTCCTGGAATATTTGAGACTCAAAATTCCTTCCTTGATCGCTGTGAATCTCTAAAGGTACTCCAAAACGACAGAAGACTTCATGAACTAGTTTATCTGCAACTGTTGAAGCTTCTTTATTTGGAATGGCGAAAACTTCTGGCCACTTTGTGAAGTAATCCATCACAACCATGAAATGCTTGTTACCGCTTTCACTCTCCGGAAACGGCCCCGCCACGTCAATGGCTATTCTCTCCCATAGTGCACCAACATTGTACAACTTCAATGCACCTCTACTACGAGTCTGAGGTCCCTTTACAGCCGCACAACTTGTACATTTGCGACACCAGTCCTCGACATCGTTTCGACAGTGGACCCAATAAAACCGTTCTCGGATCTTCAGTAGAGTTCGTTTAACTCCCAGATGGCCTCCGGAACAATCATTATGGTACAGCTGTAGAACATCCGGTACTTTAGCTTTAGGGACAACCATTTGTAAATGACAGCTGTCTCCCCTAACATTTTCCCATTTACGGCACAGAACTCCATCCTGAAGCAGCAAGCTGTCCCACTGGGCCCAATAGCTTTTAGTGGTCGAACTCATTGCTGAGACGTCGCTCCGCTTAGGCTTGGGAGCACTGGCCTTTATCCATTCCAGAATCGGCTTGATGTCCGGATCTTCCTGCTGTGCATGTTGTAAGCTGTCCTTCCATTCGTTGCTGAGGTGGTCTGTCCTGAGCATCCTCACGGATACCTCTTCCTTACTCTCTTGCCTAGTACAATGGTTGCAATCTTCAGGACAAGGTCTTCTTGACAATGCATCTGCGTTGCCGTGAGCGCTGCGATGTTCGATCTCAAAGTCGTATTCCTGCAGTAGTTCAATCCACCTCGCAACTTGTCCTTCTGGATTTTTAAACTGCAATAGCCATTTTAGTGCAGCATGGTCAGTTCGTAAGTGAAATTTTCGTCCCAGAAGATATTTGCTAAAATGCTGCAACGACTTTACCACAGCGAGCAATTCGCGTCTTGTGACACAATAGTTCCTTTCCGGGTTTGAAACGACTTGCTGAAGTACGCTATCACGACCTCTTGGTCACCATTCCGTTGAGACAACACACCGCCAAGTCCTATATCACTTGCGTCTGCGTCAACTATAAATTCTTTGCTTGCATCAGGGTATCCCAAAATAGGTGTTTTGCACAGACGGTCCTTGAGCTCCTGGAATGCGATATTGCAACTTTCATCCCAGCAGAAATGTCGCTTCTCCTCGGTTAGCTTGCCTCGGGTAGCAGAGGTTGGGCTATATCTGCAAAGTTCTTCACAAATCGCCGGTAATAGGAGCACAAACCCAAAAATGCTCTAACCTGCGTCTTGTCTTTTGGAACCGGCCAATCCTTGACAGCGGCGATTTTCTCTGGATCTGTGCGGATACCTTCTTCCGATACTACAAACCCCAAAAAGTTAACTGTTCGAATAGTGAACATTTCTTCGGGCTCAACTTGAGGTTGGCACTCTGAATCTTCATGAGCACGAGTTCCAGGTTTTGAAGGTGTTCCTCAAACGTACGGCCTACGATGATGATGTCATCCAAGTAGACCAGTCAGGCATCGCCAATTAGCCCGGTAAGTACAAGTTCCATCAGCCTTTCAAACGTTGCTGGAGCATTGCACAACCCAAACGGCATTACTTTAAATTGCCACAGACCCTTTCCCGTCGAGAACGCAGTTTTCTCCTTGTCCTTAGGGTCAATTTCAACTTGCCAGTAGCCACTTTTTAGATCCAGCGTGCTAAACCACTTTACTCCTGTAAGCATGTCCAGCGTGTCATCAATTCTTGGCAAGGGATAGCTGTCCTTCTTCGTAACGTCGTTCAGACGGCGGTAGTCAACACAAAACCGCATGCTGCCATCCTTCTTCTTCACCAGCACCACTGGTGAACACCATGGACTAGAGGAAGGTTCAATAACACCATCTTTCACCATTTTTTCAATCATGGTTTCCACTTCCTTTTCACGTGCTACCGGCAATCTTCTTGGCCGCTGACGGATAGGCAATTCTTCTCCTGTGTTTATTTTGTGTTGAACTAAGCCAGTCTTTCCTATGTCAGCATCGTTTGATGAGAATACATCGGCGTACTTGAGTAACAACTTCTTCGCCTTGACCAATTCGTTCGGGGAGAGAACACTGTGACAGTCTTCCAAAAGTGTGGTCACTCTCGTTTCTGCATCCTTGCTGGGGGTCCCACTCGATATATATTGGCACCGACGTAACCAAACCACTTCCTCACAAGTACCAATCAGTGTGCCTTTTTCTATAATCTGTTCCCGGTCGCAAAGGTTCAGCACACGTACTCCTGAGATGTCAGTGGTCCTGACCAAGGTTCGAGCTACTTTCCATGGAAGGTCATTGTTTACCCTTTCCACAAGTACACAACGGTGAGCTTGCCCAGCGTTTCGAGGAAGACTAACCGGAACAATCGTTTCCGATATCGGCGGAAGAACAATCTTCTTAATGCTGTACACGTTCCCTGGTAACGCACCTTCCATAAAAAGTTCATCCTGTCCACATTTCAAAACACCTTGCTTAACGTCGATCTTACAACAATTATTTCTCATAAAGTCTAGGCCTAGGATGCAGTCGTCCATTATATCAGCCACGATGACATTATGCAGGTAGATCACATTGCCTAGCTTCAACTCCGTCTCCTTCTCTCCACGGACGGGTATACGCTGACCGGTGGCTGTGACCAAATTAATGCGTTCTCGGTTGTATGCGGAGTCCCCAAGGAACTGACTTATAAGTTGGGAACTAACAACCGTACGAGAGGCTCCAGTGTCTATGGTCAGTTTACACGGCATTCCGTTGACCTCGCCCTTGATGATTAGACTGTTCCCATCATGGGTTTTTGGGGCTCTTTTAACATCAGCCAGCACCTGGCTTTTACTCGTTTCCCTGCTGCTACTGGGCGGTGCTGTTGGCCGCACTACCCTCCTGAGATCGTTCACCTTCCCTTTCAAGGGTTCGCTTAGGGCAGCTGGATCGAAGATGGCCCTTTTCCCCACAGCCATAGCACCTTGGGCTGTATCCTTTGTTGCGGTCGCGAACTGTAGCTGCTGCAACCTCCCTGACGCGATGGGAACGATGATCCTGCCGCACGGCTTCCACTTCCAGTGCATGGGCCAAGGCGTCCTTAAGCGTCTCGTGTGCCCGAGCCTCACAGCAGCTCTGACTTCCAGGTCGCGGATGCCGTTGATGAATGTCTGCAGCAGGTTCCCTTCAATGAGCGCAGGTACAGACCGGTATGCTTTTTGCACCAGCTTCTCCACTTCTAGAGCCCACTGCAGCAGGTTTTAGTTGATGCGCTGCACACGATCTTTAAGCTGCGCACGAAAGACGTGTTCCAGGTGAGCGTCGCCATATCTCGCCTCCAATGCCTCAAGGAGTTGCTCATAAGTCACTTCCTCACCGAGATCTTCCAGAACTGTTAAGGCCTGGTCGCGCAGGCCTAGTGTGAGAGCAGTCATGGCCTGACTTTTATTCCAGCCGTTCGCCTTCATAACAACCTCGAACTGGATCTTGTAGGCTGACCAGGAAGAGGTACCGTCAAACGGCGGCACTTTGAATCCACGTAGCGAAGGTGTTGTAGCTACTACGGGAGCTGTTGTTCCATCCCCAAGTTTGAGGTCGTCCAGCGTTTTCTTCACGTCAGCCATTACGTTGTCAACCCGATTGTTTACTTGGTCGATTCGGGTTTCGGCCTCCGACAGGTGGCTGTCATGTTGAGCAACCTTATCCTTCACCTCCCGTATCTCTTTTCAGAAGATAGCGTGAAGGTCCTTCATGAGGAGCATCTGCTCTTCCTTATCGCGTTGTAGTTGCTCTTCTAAACGACGGGCCTGTTCCTCCTGCCGGCGGGCCTGTTCCTCTTGTCCGCTCTGCAGCTGCTCTTTCAACTGACGGGCCTGCTCCTCCTGTCGGCGAGCCTGCTCCTCCTGTCGGCGAGCCTGCTCCTGCAGCATCACCATCAGAGCACCTAAGTCAGGTGCTGCAGCTGTAGGAGCTACCGACGGGCCTGCAGCCGGTGGCTGGCCCTCCGACGTCTGCGGCGTTGCACCACCAAATCTTCGTTGGTCCGTCTCCTGCTGGCGTTGACTTCGGGTACGGACACCCTCCGTTTTTCCTCCTTAGGTAAAATCGGCATGATTTTATCCCACTTCTGACACCAATTGTTACGAGCTTGTGGTTCGTGACAATAAAAATTGCCGATAAAATTACCTAAATTAACACTTTAATTTACTTTACACAAATTAAAACTTAAAACACTAATAATTAAACACACTAATAATAATAATATAATAATATAATATAATAATATTCGAGTGTAGATTTTCTAGAAACTTAGTTCTTCGGATGGCGCTGTCGGTTGAAAGATTTGTGATGTCATTTTCTGCAAAGCTCCCCTCGCTCTCGTTCCTGACACTAGATGGCGCTAGTGTATGGCGTTGACTTATTCACGCAACAATATTAATCCTCTAAGCTTTAATACCCGAGAAGAACTGATTTTTCCCACTTTCGAGTTTTGTGTTAGTCTTTTAACTCAATTTTGTTTGTTTTGTAAGAGAGAGAGCTAGAAATATAGATCCGAGGGAGAGAAAATGGCATAGAATTCAATTGATCAAATAAGAAGATGATAATGATAGTATGGTGAAAGTTGGGGCTCAAGTCTCCCGATACAAAAATTCGACTAGCATGAATGAATGCCCTTCGGGAATTAGTGGACTTAGCTATCAGCGTGCTGTCACTTCCATATTCAAACGCCGACGTATAGCGGATTTTCGGCATTATGAACATTGTCAAAAGTAAGCTACGTAAGCGAATGTCAGCTGAAACAGTGAACTCAAATATCATCATCATCATCATTACAGCCCTTCTCAAGGCCACTGCTGAACATAGGCCTCCCCCAAGTAATGCCACTAAGCACTCCATCTATAGGGGGGGTCGCCCTACACTACGCCTACCGGTACGAGGCTGCCACTCGAGAACCTTTCTTCCCCATCGATTATCGGTTCTTCGAGCTATATGGCCGGCCCATTGCCACTCCAGCTTACTAATCCGTTGGGCTATATCGGGCATTCTGGTTTTACTGCGGATATCCTCATTTCTGAGTCTATCACGCAGAGAAACTCCGAGCATAGCCCTCTCCATAGCTCGCTGAGCGACCTTTAGCGTCCTCATACGGCCAGCAGTGAAGGACGTAAGTCATCACTGGCAACACGCACTGGTTATACACTTTAGTTTTCAGAGATTGAGGTATACCTGACGAGAAGATGTGTCGTAATTTCCCGAACGCTGCCCAGCCGAGTTGAATTCGTCGATTGACCTCTCGGTCGAAGTTGGACTTACCTAGTCAGACTATTTGTCCCAGGTAAACGTACTCGTCAACAACTTCTAGCATTGTGCTCCCAACAACTACCGGCATGGGTGTGATATGGACATTAAACATGATCTTTGTAATGTCCATGTTCATCTTAAGACCTATCCGTTGGCAGACACCATTGAGGTCATTGAGCATAGTGCTAAGGTCCTCCAGCGATTCTGCCATAACGACTATATCGTCGCAAATCGAAGGTGAGTGATGAACTCGCCATTGATGCTAGTACCGTATCGTTTCCAGTCCAGTAGCTTGAAAACGTCTTCCAACGCAGCGGTGAAGAGTTTCGGGGATATAACATCACCCTGTCTTACACCTCTCTGCAGTTGGATAGGTTTCGAACTCTGGTTCTGTACTCGGATAGCCATCGTAGTCCTACTGTACAAACACTTCAGCACTTCGATATACCGACAGTCAACTTGGCACCACTGAAGGGACTGTAGCACCGCCCAAATTTCGACGGCATCGAAGGATTTCTCATAGTCTACATATGCCAGGCAAAGTGGCAGATTGTACTCTTCGGTCTTCTGTACAATGTGCCGCAGGGTATGTATGTGGTCTATGGTACTGAAGCCTTTTCGGAAACCGGCTTCTTCGGGAGGCTGGAAGTCGTCGAGTCTGCGTGCGAGACGATTCGTAATGACTCTCGAAAACAGCACGTAGACGCAGCTCAGAAGGGAAATCGGTCTAAAGTTCTTCAAGAGAGAGTTGTCGCCTTTCTTAAAGAACAAGACCACCGCGCTTCTGCTCCACTCCTCCGGAGTAGTGCCACCATGGAGGACGGAATTGAAGAGCTTCTGAAGGACTTCAAGTACCGGTGTTCCACCCGCTTTCAGAAGCTCCGCTGTAATTCCATCCTCGCCCGGTGGCTTGCCGCTTTTAAGGTGCTGGAGAGCCATTCTAATCTCGCTCAGACTGACGTCCGGGATATCATCGGAATAGTGTCGGATAAGACTTGCTCTTGGATCGTTACTCACACTTGCGTGTGGCTCCAACGATGATGTGTACAGCTGCCCATAGAACCTCTCAATCTCACTCAGAATCTCAGGTGTCCCGGAAACGATGTTGCCACACTCAGTCTTCAGCTTTGACAGTTGGCTCTTTCCGGCAGACAGATCTCTGGCAAAGACTTTGGAGACCTGATTCCGCTCGATCGCTTCTTTAATACGAGCAGTAGTAAAGTTGCGTAATTCTCGCCGCATGCATTTGGTGATATGTCTCTTCAGTTGCCAGTATGCTGTCAAATCTGTTGACAATTGCAGCCTCATCTCCCGTCTAACAGCCATGAGATTAAGAGTGTGATCGGAGAGTTTTTGTGTTCTTCTGCGGCCGGTCTTGCAGAACTTAGCTCCGACCGCATGGACAGTTTCCACGAGCTTGTCATTCATATCGTCCACTACATTACAATCTTCTAGGCACTGAAAGCGGTTACGTAACTCGAGCTGAAAGGTTTCGGGATTCTGGATTAGAGCACGAAGGGGACGGAGCGTTGACTTCATTAGACGAGACCTCTCCAACTTAACGTATAGGCTCAGTGTGCCTCTAACCATTCGGTGATCGCTGCCAGTTTTCACCCTTGCGATCACTGAGACATCACTGAACAGTTGGCGTCTGGTCGTCATAATGAAGTCACTCTCATTTTTTGTCGAACCGTCGGGGCTCTACCAGGTCCACTTCCTGTGGGGCCGCTTCTGGAAGAAAGAGTTCATCATAAAGTGTCCCTCTTTCTCCATAAAGTCGGCCAGCTGCTGGTCCCTTCGGTTCCGTTGCCCTACTCCAAATTTCCCTACCTTCAGCTCACCGCTTTCTCTTGTGCCTAGTTTTGCGTTGAAGTCTCCCATCAACACCGTGTAGTGGGTTTTGGAGGAATGCATGGCCCTGGAAATATCCTCATACATTTCCTCCACCTCCTCATCGGGATGTGCCGAGGTTGGTGCGTAAACCTGTATGACCTTCAGCGAATACCGTTTGGTGATTCTGAGTATCAGGTACGCGACCCTCGTCGACACTCTCCATATCTTTATAACGTTGTTGACGAGAGACTTGTGGACGATAAATCCGACACCTCCTTGGGACAGATGGTCGCCCTCCCGGTGATAGAACAAGTTGCCGGATTTGAGGATTACCGTGTCCTTCCCCTCTCTTCGGACCTCGGATAATCCAATAATATGCCAGCGAACTTGTCTACCTCTTCTTCCAGCTCCAGTATCTTCTCATCAGTCTTCAGGGTGTGTGCGTTATATGTTGCCAGGTCGAGTCGTCGTAGGTGGCAACCGAACCTCCACCGGTGATCCTTAGCACCCCCTAACTCAAATATAATGATACATAATCAATAATAAAATCTTAAGCAATGCTGCCACACATAAAGACTTAGGTATAGGTACCTGAAAATTTCCTCGATAAATTACTAAAACTGCGAAAAAATCTATAGAAGCAGGTGTAGGCTCATCATCGTCATCCGGAGGTGATAATGACAAAAAAGACATAGTGGAATTGTCTAATTTAGTTGATTTTAGTACCTGACATTACTTAAATAAATGAAGATGTCTTTAAATAATCGCATTTTTTTTTTATTTACTTATATACTTACAGTATACAACTTAGCAGAATTTGGTGGATTTTAGATAGCAAATTTTTGTAAAATATAGCGCATTTTTGTTATGGGTTTAGTGCATCTCTTTCCTTCAAACGGCAACACTGAGTAATCTATGTGCCCTATATTTGTGTAGCGGTCAGTCAATTAAATATGCATTATAATGAATAATTCAAAAACTACTAGTCAGATTCTGATCTAATTTATATGCGACCACACGAGAAACAACAGCTTTCAAAGAATTATCAAAATCCGTTCATTAAGAAAAAAGTTCTGAGGTAATAAAAATCACATTAAAAAAACATAGTTGAATTGAGTACCTTCTTCTTTTTCGAAGTTGGTTAAAAAAGAACGTCAGTAAAATGTTTGTCAAAAGCCATAACAACTTCTTGATCAGATTGTGTAAAATTATTGTTAATATTCATTTGAAAACCCAAGACGCACGATTTTACCTTGCCCATTTCGCTATTAATTATACTCCACATAATTTTAATTTTATTGGACGCAGTTTTAATTTTGTTACTTAAATGTAAAGCCTTAACTGTGGGGCACATTTTTGTATATATTTTAGAAAATGCTTTTACATATTATCTAAATATAACACTATAATTGTTAGATCTTTCATTCGTATAATTACTAGATGAAACAGATATTCAGTAACTATCCGGTATTCCGCCTAAAATTACTATCCAGCCGGATACCGGATAACAAACAACTATCCGGCTGGATACCGGATTAAAACAAAACACATAATATCAAATTACTTAAGTACATCATTTATGTCACTTTACAAATATAATCAGTAATCACAAAATTTTCATTTTAAAACTCACAAAATTAGTTCGCATACTGCACTAAGGCACAGAATCAATAATAGTACTATGTAGCTAAGGACAAATTATGGTTAATAAATACTTAATTCTCTGCATTAAAAATAACAACGGTTTCGTCTGTCTACATAAACAGGGCCAGCTTCAGAAAAAAGTACTGAAAGATAGATTTTGGCAAACTTTGATAAACTTGGGTAAAAAAGTAAAGTTACAGCCTATATATGTCCCACTGCTGGGCTCAGGCCTCCCCTCATTTCTGAGAGGGTTTAGGGCAAGGAAGTGTCCGCCGCGCTGCCCAAATGCGTGTTGAAGAACTTCACATGTCTTCGAAATATTTTTTTTTCTTATTATTCCTCAGGCATGCAGGTTTCCTCACGATGTTTTCCTTCACCGCCGAGCATGTGGTAAATCAGCACCTAAAATTGCAATTAACAATTTCATTGGTGCCGGCGGGGATCGAACCCGGGTTACTCGCATTCTGTTATATTTACAATGAGCGTTAACCACTGAGCTACCACGGCTCTAAAAACTTGGGTATTGTGTAGCAATACCTGTCCACCAAATATAAGGGTCACAATCGTGAAAAGTTTGCACTGACTTTACTTTTCGCTTCTTGTGATGCACTAGGAAAGGTGCGTATTTATGCGACCAAGTTTTTATACCAGGTATTTACTTGCAAGTAGGCTGACCAAGTGCCGATCCAAAATACTCGCAAAACTTCAAAGTATTTGAATATTCTCGCTCTGTCAACACTCGACGTCATTTTGTTCCTTATTTATATTTCGTTACCAATCAATGTTCTATTAAGGTATATTTACTTTAAAGATTTAGAAGTTTTTGTTTTTGTAAATGCTATTTAATTATATTAACTTACAGATCAATACTATCTATTACAATATATACTATTACAATAACACTATTACATTATATAACTCTATTACAATATTAGCTCTATGCAAGTATTTTTTCTTCCAACAAGGCTTGAAAAATGGAACTTTGAAAGGTTTGGAAGTTTTCTTGTAAACACGATTTTGCTCATTGTTTGTATATAATTATGGATGAATGTTCTATGCTGGTATTTTTCTTCCAACAGGGCTTGAAAGTTTACTATTTTAGGGTATGCGATTATTCCTTATTTATATGATCCTCCTTATTTATATGATATATTCCTTATTTATATGATCTTACAGATCAATTTTCGATGCAGAATGAAAATACTTTAAAGTATCTCGAGCCCTGGTTTTTGGCACTTGTACTTATATAATTGTGTCTAGGGCTTCCAAGTTCGTCCACCTTTAGATGAAGTACTCAAATTGATTTTGCAAGTACGACGCATGTCTACGATGCACCAAACGGCAATGTTCGGCAGAATATCCGGCGGGCGAATATCCAGCTATCCGGTGATAAGACTGGCCGAATTTCCAGTCTCCAGCCAAACAGCTATCCGTTTCATCTAATAATTACTCATATAATTTTCGCCTACTTTTATAAATTCCTACTGTTACCCAATCATTAAATGATTTGCGACTGTTTAAATAGAAAGTTTTAGAAGTAAATATTCTATTAAATTCACAAGTCAAATTTTAAATAATGCACCGTACAACTGACTGATGCTCAAACCGCACTTTCCTATTTTAGTTATAACAAACTGCTTACTATTTAATTCAAACTGTTACAATTACCATCAAAAGTATCATTTACAACAATAATCAACAAATGCCAGAGAATTTATGTAAAGTCAAATTAGATCTAGATCATATTAGAATTATTTCAGCTAACTAATGCTGTACTAAATGACAGCAGTGATGACTTTCAAACAGAGCCCAATATTGACTTCATGGACGGACATACATAACCTAATGCTAAAAAAAATTAGAGAAGTGTAAGGAAAAAATCAGCATAATAAGAGGTATATTGCCTATTAGGGTATATTTGGTACGCTTGGCAGGGGAGTTGGCAACGGCAGTATTTTTATTATTTTAAATTGTAATAGTAGGTGCTATGCTGTACTGTCTCGCATAAAATTCGGCTTTTAATTAAAACTGTTTCACAAAAAAAAAAAATACGACGGCTTATTCCCGCCAATAAGCCAGTCAGTTATAGCAAAATCACACCTTAGGTCTTAATCAAAAATTAAATTACTCAATAAAAATAAGCTTTACTTTAGGTAAATTAGCCAAGAGTAACAACGAACTTAATTTATTGGAATTTGTACCAATAGACAATAATAAAACGTTCACCACCATCACAAACAATGAATGGAAAATAAAACGATTACGTCGAAGTAGGTTAAGTAATGTATTGTAAATGAAAATACTTACTACCCGACTCATTGTAATGAATAACTTGAAGCACAGTTGTTGTCTTTCGAGATATAGAATCGACTTCTTTACAAATGTTGCGGATAACCTAAAATGTTAACAGGTTTCGTTTATTATCCAATACCCTCAGTTGGCCAAATTTAGTTTAAAGGTCAAGCATAAATATTAGATAAAGGAAACAATGTTCTGAAGTAAATTAAAATGTTTACATCATGTTCAACACATGATGCGGGCAAATAAATAACGATTAAACTCTATTCTTAATAAAAATACCTCACGTAGTTCTTGTTCCTTATCGAGACTTTTTTGAAATTCACTAAATATAGTATGTATTACAATATTTCCATTCATGCTGCTTGTTGCAGTTTCAGTATTGAACACAAACAAAAATAAAAACAAGTTAGGCAAGGCAGGCAGACACCAGGCAGCGTAGCACAGATTACTGACTATATACTAGAGACAGCGTAGACAGAGAAATAGATCACAGATAACTATATACCACACCCACAGACTACTAAGAGTATCCTCTTGTACCGTAGACAGAGAAACCTATAGACAAATTGACGCCTTCTTTCGCATTCGCACATGAAAAAGATAGATTTATGCATACGTCTTGCAAATGAGATAGAGCGCTGTGATTGTTTGTCCCTTTCTCCGTGCCGGTTTTTTTTAGCAAACTCTACAGTTTGCTAAACAACTTTAACAGCGTAGTAATTTAAGGAGTTTACAAGTTGGTTTAAATGATAAAAAAGAGTTATGTGACCTTAAGATTGGTGAATCTTGTTCAGTTAAGTTCTTAGGACAATTAAAAATTTTATCTAAATGTGTTTAAAAGTCATAAAGATTATTGTATAACCTAAAAATTCGTTATCGTCCTTTCTCACTCGAGGCCACGCCGATCATTAGTCTATAGGTTTCTCTGTCTACGTCTTGTACAGTAATCTATGGTAGGTAGTATCCTACCTATATATATATAATAGATTACTGTACATATACTTTACGTTTTTTTGGCGGTAGGTGAAGAAAAAAGTGTACACGTTGTTACGTTTTAAAAAATATATTTTAAAGTAATTAATACATTAAAGTACAATATTCGTGTTTTTATTTGGTGCAAAAATACATCATTAGTTAGTACTTACATGTTTATGCATGTAAACTGATTTAAAATTCACCACCTACCAGCACAACACACTTTGAATAATTTTTACAACAGAATGTCTCAACTAGAAGAAATAAGAACTGCTCAAAATACTCTAGAGGAATGCTTTTCCAAAAGGATGGCTGAGTTGGAAGCACAGCTGCATACTGGGGGACCCGCTAAAGACACTGTTGCAAAGGTGGCTGAAGAATTCCGGACTTTCCATGAGCTCATGTACTCAATGCTTGGGATGCTTCGCAAGCAGATTATTGAGTGCTCTCGTATGGTAGATGTCATCGAAACCAGGCATCGTCGTAAGGCTCTCATTTTTCTCGGTGTTACTGAAGAAGAGAAGGAAGATTGTAAAGCCACTGTGGTGAGCATTTTTCGCAAGATGCAGTTAACAGACATTACAGCCTCTAGCATCAGAGTTTGTCACAGGATTGGAGCAGCCAGTAAAAACCATCAACGACCAATCTTGGTACGGTTTGTTGACATTGACTCTAGAACATCGGTGTGGAGGTCAAAGTCCAAGCTTAAAGGTTCATCGATTGCAGTTAAAGAATTCTTGACAAAGACCCGTCAAGCTGTTCATGCTAAAGCCCGGCAGCATTTTGGTATGCGTGATTGCTGAACTCAGGACGGTGTAATTGTGGTGAAAGCTGCTGATGGATCCCGGCATAAGATCACTTCTCTAGACGAGCTGAACTCCTTAAAGCAGAAATACCCCAAATCAGCAGCTGAATCCTTGGTTGAGGGCAAGACCGCAGTTGTGGGATTAACGAACCCTCTTTCAAAACTTCGTAAGTGACGACAATTGAAGTTTGTAGTTTCGTGTGTTAACTTTTCATTACCTTGATACAAAATTTCTCAATTTTTTTTTATTTTTTAATGTGAAATGTATACAATTTTATTTTGCTTTATTTCTAGTATAGGTAGCGTTGTATTTTTTTTCTAAACTAATTATATCCTCCTTTCTTGTTCTTGTAACATTGATATCGTATTTATAATTACTAAGATAATATTCGCTTTTTATTCTCTCGAACTACAATGTAAACATGCTTTTGTATGTTATATTTTTAATTGTCAGTTGTCATTTCTATTCTAGTGTAATGCCAATTTGACGTTTGACAACTTAAGGGTAATATTTCGAATTACGGTAACCTGTCACGTAGTGTTATAGTTTATAGTCTATACACGTTGTGTACCGATCAACTCTATGAAATAATTTTGTCTATGTTTTTTTTTTGATTTCTATCTGTTGTAATACCCAATTCGATACTTATGTGTTTAACGTACATATAATTCGTGTTTTACATTATCTTTTTAATTCATTTTGCTTATTATTTGATAAGTTAGTAATTTAAGGTGCGTATGTTAGCTGGCGGGTGGTGCATAGATGGCGGTACGCCTTGGTTTACAACCTAAGTTAGGTACGTTTTAATAATAATTTAATTAATTTTATATATTTTATATCATATACTATATATATAAAAATCTATATTTATTTTTATGAACGCTGATGATGATTCTTTTTTTTCTGCCAACGAAACTGCTACATCTATTGACGATAGTTTTTGTTCCATAACTGATACGCTGGGTGATTTTCTACGTCATACATTTGACCAGTCTAGCTCTTCGCTAAATGTGTGTCATATCAATGCACAAAGTGTGCCCAGCCACTACAATGATCTCATTGAAGCCTTTACTAACGTGAACGTTCATGCCATCCTGATTTCAGAGAGCTGGTTGAAGCTCCATCTTCTTTCAACCACTTACCCCCTCTCTGGTTTCACTTTGATACGTAACGATCGGGTTGATAAGAGAGGGGGTGGTGTTGCTATATACCTCCGCAGTGACTTATCTTATAAACTTCTAGCTTCCTCCTCGCCCTTTTACTCCGCATCTGCTGAATTTCTTTTTCTTGAAGTATGTGTGAAGGGAGCTAAAACCGTTCTAGGTGTTGTATATTGTCCCCCCTCTGTTGATTACTTCTCCAGTCTCGAAACGACTCTGGAATCTTTAGGGTCAGAATACTCACATCACATCATCATGGGTGATTTTAATACAAATCTCCTGGCTTCGCACTCATCCCGTTCCTATAAGTTCCTTCAAATAATCGAGTCGGTTGGCCTTCATGTTCTACCTCTACAAGCCACTCACCACAATGTGGACGGGGAGGACACATGGCTCGATTTAATGCTAACATCAAACCCCACCTTTGTCTCTACACATGGTCAACATTATGCGTCTGGTTTCTCCCATCATGATCTCATTTTCCTTTCCTATATCCTGAAACCTCCTAAGCCCTTGCCTAAAATCCTGCACTTGCGTAGTTTTGGCCGTATGGATGTAGAGAAGTTGTGTCAGGATGCTTCTAAAATTAACTGGGACACAGTGATAGCCGCTCCCACGGTAGACGAAAAAGTTAGCGCATTTAATAACATATTAATTAATCTGTATAATATGCATGCTCCTATTAAAAAAGTAAAGCTAAAGCGGCTGCCAGCACCTTGGATGACAACAGAGATCCGCGTTGTGATGAGGCGTAGAGAACGAGCCTTTCAGAAATATAGAAAAAAGCGGTGTGAGGAAAATTGGTTCATTTTTAAAACTGCAAGAAATCGGTGTAACCAGATGATACGCAACGCAAAACGCCGATATATTCTTAACAACATCATATCCTCTTTCCCCGCAGATATCTGGAAGTTCCTTAGAACCATGGGTATTGGTAAGAAGTCCCATTCTGAGTTTCAGAGGACAATTGGTTTGGATGATATCAATCAACACTTCTCTTCACATACACCTCTGGAGCACCAAACCAAGTGTCAAACTGTTAATCAGATAATGAGTTTACCTCGTCCTAATATCGCTCCTTTCTGCTTCTCTCCAATAGCTACGAATGAGATCAGGAAGGTTATACTCTCTATTAAGTCTAATGCTATTGGTTGTGACAATATCAGTCGCCGTATGGTTATTAATATTATAGATCATCTCCTCCCTGCTTTTTCCCATATAATTAACTTCTCTCTCGATTCTGGAGTTTTTCCGTCGCTGTGGCGTAAAGCTTACATTATACCTCTCCCAAAAATTTCTAAACCTTCTTTACCTAATCACTTCCAACCTATATCCATTCTTCCCTTTTTATCAAAGGTGCTAGAGGCTTGTGTACACAAACAGCTATCACATTTTATCTTCTCGAATAACCTGTTAAGCTCATTACAGTCTGGTTTCAGGCCGGGTCATAGCACTGTTTCCGCGCTCCTCAAAGTCACTGGTGACATTAGGGCAGGCATGGAGGAAACTAAAGTCACAGTACTGGTTTTGGTTGACTTCTCTAACGCCTTTAATGCCATCAGTCACGACATCCTATTATCAATCCTTTCACTTTCTATGATCTCATCTGAGGCTTTGGAGTGGTTCTCATCTTATATTCGAGGCCGCCAGCAGTCAGTTCGCATTGACGAGTCCTCATCAAGTTGGTGTGACTTGCATGCTGGTGTTCCTCAAGGCGGTATTCTATCTCCATTGTTATTTTCAATATTTATAAATCTCATTACCCCAAATCTTCAGTGTGCGTATCATTTGTATGCTGATGACTTGCAGTTGTACTCACACGCGAAGGTCGACTGTATTTCTACAGCAATTGAGTCTCTTAATAGGGACCTAGAGTATATAAAGAACTGGTCTGATAAGTTTGGTCTTAAAGTTAACCCATCCAAATGTCAGGCTATAATAATAGGTAGCCAACGGATGTTAAAGAAACTGGATCCCACAGCTTTACCACCGATCATTTTTAGCGGTTTTATTTTAGAACTGAGTAATTCCGTGAAAGACCTTGGATTGCACATTGACTCCACCTTGAGCTGGCAAACTCAAGTGTCAAATGTTTGTCAGAAAGTGACAGGTATTTTGCGTTCTCTCTACCGCCTGAAGAACTTTCTCCCGTCCAGGACCAAGACGATTATTGTGCAGACCTTAATTTTTCCCATTTTTGACTATGGTGATGTGTGTTATTTTGACCTGAATGCAGAACTCTTGAACAAATATGACCGTCTTCTTAATAACTGCATTCGATTCATTTTTAATCTTCGAAAGTATGATCATGTGTCTACTTATCGCTCTCAACTCAACTGGTTACCCATTCGTCAGCGCCGTAGTCTACGTGCACTCACTACTCTTTACTCTATCTTGATGTCTCCTAATCCTCCATCTTATTTAACTCCTCATTTTCAATATCTTAGCTCCAATCATGATAGAGTTCTCCGTTCTAGTAATAACCTTTTGCTTCAGTGCCCCCCTTTTAGTACTAACTTTGTTCAATCATCGTTCTTTGTTCAATCTGTTCTTCTTTGGAACGCTCTTCCTTCCGAAATCAGGAGTGCCGAAAACCGGATTACGTTCAAGTCTAAAGTGCGAGAAATGCTCGTCAATAAAATGGCAGAATCAACTTAGCGTTCGTAGTTAGCAGTATTTAATATTATATTTGATATATATGTGTGTGTGTGTGTATGTATATATATAAATATATATATATATATATATATATATATATATATATATATATATATATGTTTAATTTTATGTATATATACTTACATAATGTTTATATATGTATATATTTATACGCTTATATATGTATGAGTTTATATATGTGTATATATGTATGTGTATATGAATATATGTATACATGTATTGTACATACTTCTTATTACACCTACCTCTTTTATCTCTGCACTACTCTAAGGTAGACTGGTAGATAATGCCTCAGGCATTAAGTCCGCCTATATACATCTAATGTGTATATGAAGTTAAATAAATAAATAAATATACTAGACTACCTACGCATCTATATTATACTATTACGTAGACAGAGAAACCTATAGACAAATTGACGCCTTCCTTCGCATTCGCACACGAAAAAGATAGATTTATGCATACGTCTTGCATAGAAATGAGATAGAGCGGTGTGATTGTTTGTCCCTTTCTCCGTGCCGGTTTTTTGTTTAGCAAACTACAGAGTTTGCTTTTTGACTTTGACAGCATAGCGATATAAGGAGTTTACAAGTTGGTTTAAGTGAGAAAAAAGTGTTTTGTGAGCTTAAGATTGGTGAATCTTGGTAAGTTCAGTTCTAAGAACAATGAAAATTTTTATCTAAATGTGTTTAAAAGTCATAAAGATTATTCTATAACCTAAAAATTCGTTATCGTTCTTTCTCACTCGAGGCCACGCCGATCATTAGTCTATAGGTTTCTCTGTCTCCGTCTGCGAGAGTGAGAATAGATAAACAGTTTTAGTTATGAAGTGTAGAAGTAAGGAGTACAGACTGTGTATTAAAAAGTGTCCATAAAAACCATTAAATAAGGGTGGCGCCACTATAACTACGGGGTAAATTTTAAAGAACGCACCGAAAATATTAGTGGGATTGACGACTTTTTCGAGGTTATATTTACTAAATAAAATTATTTTAGATTTAAGAGCTACTGAGCAGTTTAGCACCACACTTAAACAGTCGACAACTGCTAAGTTCATTTCATCCCAGTAGCGATGTTTTAACATCGATGTTGCCACATGTCACACATCCAAACATCGATGTCAATGAAGCCATAATCGATTAATAAGAACTTGTGAACAACGCGAACCCGCGAAATCAATATCAACTAAATCTATCCTATTAAAGGTTTAAAATTTTAAATAATTCAGAATTCCGAAACGCATCGATAACCTAAAAAAATATCATTATGGTGGGTCAAACTAAAATGTCAAGTTTGAAGTGCAATGTCACAGTTGTAACTTCTTTCGCTTTGTTATTATGTGATATCGTCGGTTATCACATAATAACTATTCTACGTGAATGGATATTCAAATTAATTGTTTTTTAATCATGCAGTCTATACCCACTTAATTTGGAAATAATATGTAAATATATACATAATTTAATTATATTTAGCTGTTCTTTTGAGCTTGTCATAACGAATTTATTGTTTGCTCGAAGGCATTGATAAAAAAATCACTCAGCGATCGTGAGCATAAACAATTTCACTGCATAATGCATTCGATTGTACATTTTATTAATGGCTGCGGATAGGTACTTCTTTTACTATCTGATTAAAAATTATGATTTTGTTCACAATTTTCGTGATGGAAAAGTCTATTACTTTGTTTTTGTGTAGCTTGTTAATGTGTTCTCTATAATCATATTTTTATTTTGCGTTTATACCTACGACATATACACATATACAACGTATGGCTACAATGGCGACTTTAATTTAATACACGGGTAGGGCTAGTGACCATTAATCATATTCATTTTAAAAAGTTAAAATTACTCGTAAATTGAAAAATTATTTTTTTCAAACAAACTAAATATTAAAAAAGTAATTAAATTGGAATCATCCTTGCAAAAATTCATTCATGAAAATACTTACCTAGTTGGTTTACGTTAACTCGGAGCGGCAACGCAGCGTTTAGCGGGCTGGCAACCGCGCAAAGTGTCTTGTTTATCAAAGAAACTTATCGGCGTGGTGGCGCGCGTCCTATGTACCTACAGCGGAGATGCTTAGTCAAAAACGTATCATATCACACTCTCGTGTTACTATTTGTTAACTGTTATCACTAATCACTGCTTTAATTTGTCTTTATTTTAAATTTTCTTGTTTTCAATAAGGCCACCTTGTTGGCAGATACAAAGAACTAAACGGCGTTTCATGTTTTCTCGCACATTTGATAATAAATTGTCACTTATAGCCATTTCCTTCAATTTTTCAAACGCATTTATTATTCGATGGCGTAATTGTTCCACCGAATCCACGTTCTCCGCGTATACATCGTTTTTGATGCACCCCCAGAAAAAAAAAATCGAGTGGCGTGAGGTCTGGCGATCTTGCTGGCCACCTACGAGGTCCAAATCTACCAATCCATTGTGCACCAAACGTGTCATTTAGCCACTGCCTGGCTGTTGTTACAGAGTGTGCAGGCGCGCCATCTAATTGATACCACATTCGTTGGTATCGATGGACGTTTAGGTTGTTTGTGTATTCTGACACCGTATTATTTAATAGATTAACAAACCTTTCGCCGTTCAAAGCCCATCAATGAATACGGGTCCGATGATGTTGTCACCATGAATAGCTGCCCAAACATTTACCGAAAATCTGTGCTGATGGGCTGACTCCCGCCAAACGCGCGGATTTTGGTTTTTTGGTGCCCAGTGGTGCAGATTGTGCTGGTTCCACATGCCGTTTCTGATGAACGTGCTTTCATCAGTCCAACAAATTTGAGAAAGAAAATCACTGTCCTCTTCAATTTTTCTCAGTAACCACTGACAATAATTAACTCTTATTATTTTATCACGCGATTGCAGAGTATGTACTTTTCTAAACTTGAATGGGTGCCACTTTTCGCGCTTTAATATCCTATGGACGGTTCTGTGATGGACTTGAAAATGCCTAGCACTCTGGCGAAGGCTAGTTTTGGGTTGGTCTTCGAAGTGTTGTATCACATTTTCAGTTAAATGGATTGGGTATTGTCGTGTAGGCGGTCGATCAGGGCGTTGATACCTAGGATCCACTGGTCGGTTTTCGCGGATGCGCTGAAGAGCTCCTACAATAGTGCGAGAATGAGTAGGGCATTGTCTTGTATCGCCATATCTCTCGCGATATGTTCTAATCGCAAGGGCGGCATTTTGATGACATTCTCCGTAAATTAGGATCATGTCCGCATATTCAGCTGCTGTGTAGTTCGGATGTGTATTTGCCATCACGATCACAGGTTTACACAAGCACTAATAACACAAATAAAAGCGTCCGTATCGCAATAGATGTAAATGTACCAACTAAATTGGAAAAAAACCAAAACAAAGCGTTTTTATCGCAGTACCATAACCTAATTACACAAAAATTAATAAATAAAACAATAGGTAAGCGTCTTTTCGCGGAATTATTCACCAAAATATTAGTCGACCTAATTATGCGCACTGCTATGAACAAGTGTGTCAAGGACACGGGTTCAGCTAGTACCAGTTGTTTCAGTTTATACAAAGGTACTCTGTGGCTAGTACTATAAAAATATTTCGATATCAGTGTGGCGGGGTGCGGGAGAGGAGCAGGTGTCTCCTGCGCCGGCCGCTCGCCGACAAATCTTCTTTCCTTCAATAGTATTGCTTATTCGTTTTAATTTCGATGATGCAATGTTACGATCCGTGAACCCGGCAAATGACCACTGCGCGACAGTTCTTTAAGTACAGGTTGCTCTAACATGCTATTTTCTAAAATTTTAAATATATCCCTAAATAATGTCGTTTAATGGCAATATAATTTCGTCATGAAATGAAAGTGTGAAAACGTATATGTGTGTTAAATTAAAGTCGCCATTGTAGCCCCCACGTTGTATATGTGACATATGAAGTGGATATAAAACCTACGTCTAAATCGTAAATTAGGACCCATTGTCATTTTTTCATACCGTTTTTATGAATGTATAGGAACATTTAAGGATCAAAATAATAACATTCATGATCATCGGTAAAAACTATATCTAATGAACTTTATTTTTCTTAACTTCTTCCCACTTTTTAATTACTGATTGTTACAATTTTTTATTAATTTATTTTATTTCATTAATAATAAACCTAAAACAAAATTACCAATTTTAAATTCATCTGATTTAAACCAATTAAATAGGAACATGTGCAAAAAACATCGATAATAGCCAACATCGATGTTTTGAGTAGGTTAAACATTGAACATCGATGTTAAGTTATCGATACCAACATAGATGTCATCATCGAAGTTATTTGCAACATCGAAGTTGTAGCAAACTATGAATTATTACCTATATTATATTTATATTTTATAATGCGGCTAATAATCTTCCGCTCACCAGATGTTGTATCGTGTAAAAAAAAACATTCACCTTAGTGAATGTTTTTTTTTTACACGATGTCATTTAATTGATAAGTTCTAAATATAATTTTATCAGTTTCTAGAGTAATATATAAATACAAAAAACAACGCCTCAATAGGTTGTTCCTTAATTTTTGCAATTATTTAACTATTTTTAAATCTTTCTACTTTTATGAATATCAGTGGTTTGGTTTATTTAATTTAAATCTGATTAAATTAAAATTCATTTAATAGTATGAAAAGAAACATTATGTAACCTTTACATTATTCGAATGAATTAACTTCCCCGCATAGTTTGTGCTTTTTCTAAAATCAAAAATTCAAAGTATACAGGTTTTTATTAATTTTTTTACATTATTTCTATCTAAAAAATTCTTTAACCTAAAACTGTTAATATTGCGTTTGTTATCTTGCACTGCAGATACACACACTATAAGAGACTCAGTGGCAGAGCAAAACCACCGTTTTACCTGCATATTCACTAATTTCATTTTCTTGTAGGGCGTTAATGTTAGCAGTACATTCCACTACAATTTTTAAAAACATTTTAAGCGCTTCTAGCAAAGTATCCACTAACATAATATAATGCTACTTTTATATAGGGAGCAGTTTTCACTTGAATATCAACTATTTTACATCAAGGATTGTTTCAGTCACAGGTTGTAGCAACACTTTTTATGTAGTGGAGATTAACACTTCACATCTCACATGTTGAAGGGATGAAGAGATGAAAAAGTCTCTATCTCTAAATCAACATTAAAAATTTAAGTCTGTTTCATGTTTACACTAACAATGAAAACGCTTTTGTCTTCCACGGAATTTATCACAATAGATTACAAAAAGAAATGCACAAGCAACAAACGAAAAAAATGCTAATGGCGGCCAATGGCGTCAAATCCATTTAAAATTATTTATAATTGATCAAGGTTGCACTGGATTACGCGATCATTTTAAAAATGTTGTCAAATAGCTTGTCGAATCTTAAAATCACATAGCGTTTTAATTTTATCTTTTTATATCAACACAGGCGACAACTAGTGCCATCGACTGGAACTAGTACATTATAATACGACAAAATCGAAAAGCTATACGTTTGATAGACTTTAAATGTTCTTTTGGTTCATCTAAATTTAATATGATAATAATTGCATCAGCATCAGCATCAGCAATTTGAAAATGCCTATACCCAACCGCGAGCCATGTATAGTATATATATGGATCACGGCTTTCCATTTTGCTTTTTAATTGGGCTATCAAGACACTATTAAACCTATTGTAAAAAATCAAAGCATTTACGGTAAATATATTTTAATAAAGTCAATATTGGTATATTATGAGCTAGTACCCGGTTGACCGAGCTTTGCTCGGTATTTTTCGCTCGGTTTTTTTTTTAATTCGTGTGTTATGGAAATTATATTTAGATACAAATTACATACTAATGAAATAAGAATAATATTTTTTGATCTTAGCGACATAATAGAAAAATCTGAACTGGTTTTTGAATAAAAAATCATGAGTGCAATTAGTTTAATTTAAATTTTCGTGTTTTAAAAAATACTAAAAAAGGGCTCAAAAAAATAGATTTTCTTAAAAAAGAAAGGAACATGAAAAAAAAATTAAAAAAACTCGGTCGGTTGGTCTGGGCTCGAACCAGAGTTTTAAGATTGTGTGACCGACCGTTATACCAATTAAGCTATTTATAATCACTAACAATCTGTCAAAATTTACCTTCTTATTCTAACGATATTGTAGCAGTTTTTCATTGCCTAAAAACACGGACAAAAAGACATTTTCTAAAAATAAATCCTAGCTAGATCGATTTATTATCCCCGAAACTCCCTGGACACTAAATTTTATGAAAATCGTTGGAGCCGTTTCCGAGATCCTGATTATATAGATATATATATATATATACAAGAATTGCTCGTTTAATAGTATTGAGCTATTTAACCCATGAGTGATGACTATTACGTCTAGCATGAATAAACTAGATATTATATACAAGAAACAAACCACCTATTCTCATCAATATTATTATCTCAACGGATCTGTTGGTCTAGTGGTTAGTGACCCTGACTGCTATGCCGGAGGTCGTGGGTTCGATTCCCACCCAGGACAAATGTTTGTGTGATGAGCACGATCATTTGTTCTGTGTCTGGATGTAATTTATCTATAATATTTATGTATTTAGAAATATATAAGTATGTTTATCAGTTGTCTAGTACCCATAACACAAGCTTTGCTTAGCTTGGGGCTAGATGGCGTTGTGTGATAGTTGTGGATTATTATTATTGGGATATTAATAGAGTAGTCACATCTGGTTGGGCTGTATAAATATATAAAGGGAAAAATAAATTTACTTAAATATATATTTAATATATTAACATAAATAAATAAATAATACATAAATAAATAAAAGCCCAACCAGATGGAAGCCCTCGGCAGGGGAGACCAAACGGCCAAGGGTTAGGGGGAAAGGGAAAGAAAACGGCGGACGATGCGGGCAGTATCAAGCAGCACCGCCTTCTGCATTTGAGCCCGAAGCGGTCCGTCACGGAGTCCCAGTCGCCTCAGATGACCAGAGAGGCTAACTGGGATTAGCCCATTCGCAGAGACGACTACAGGAATAATTTCGGTCGGCAGACCACCCCACATGTCGGTCACCTCGTGAGCCAGGTCCAGATATTTTGATTGCTTATCTGTTTCGGCTTTCACGAGGTTCTCGTCATACGGGATGCTAATATCGATCAAAAATATCCTCGACTGTGCTCGGTCCATCAGCACAATATCAGGCTTATTCGCAAGAATAGTCCTGTCTGTGATGATGGCTCGGTACCAGTAGAGCCTGGCGCGGTCATTTTCGAGCACGGCTTCCGGCAAGTACTTGTAAAATGGCAATTTCCGGTCCACGAGACCGTATTTCAGAGCGAGCTCCTGGTGTAGAATTCTGGCTACTAGGTTGTGCCTGTGCAAGTACTCTGAGTTAGAAAGCGCCGAACAACCGGAGATTACATGCCTAAGTGACTCACCGGGATGGCGACAAGCTCGACAGACGTCGACGGTGCCATCCTTTAGGATGTATCTCCGATAGTTGTTGGTCTTAATAACCTGATCCTGTATTGCACAGACAAAACCCTCGGTTTCCCCGAAGAGGTCACCGAAACGTAGCCAGTTGAGGGAGGCGATTGTATCCACGAAGGGCTCATGAAGAGCCCTGTAGTACCTCCCGTGGAGCTCTTTCTCCTTCCATACGGTCTCCCGGTCGGAAATGCTAAGCACTTCTGGGTCCTGCCATTGCTCGTGGGCTAAGGATAGAGGGGTAAGCCCTTTATCACTGGAAATGACGTCATTGTAGAATGGATCATCCGATCTCGCCAGGAAGTAATCACGGAGGCTGCACACTTCGCGATTATGCATGGTGAGCGCGCTCAGAAAACCACGCCCACCGTGCTTTCGCGGCAAGTACAGCCTCATTACCGACGATCTCGGATGATGCATCCTATGGGACGTCATGGTAGTGCGGACTTTTCTATCCAGGGCGTTAAGTTCGGTCTGAGTCCACCTGAGTATACCAAAGGTATATATGAGGACAGGCATGACCCAACCGTTATATGCGTGTGTCTTATTCACACCGGACAAAAGGCTGTTAAGCACTTTGGTCAAGCGTGCATAAAACACGTCGCAAACTGACTGTTTCATACCAGCCTCATCGATACCGATGTTCTGTGACATACCCAGGTATCGGTATGTTTCAGCCTCGGAAAGGGTCTTTAAGTTGACGGGCATAGATAAATCTATGCCCTCAGAGTTAGCAACCCTTCCCCTTTCAACATGGAGGACCGCACACTCATCCGTCCCCAGCTCCATTCCAATAGAATTGGTCACGCACCAACCTGTCGCGCGGCGCTACGTTTGTTTTTAATTTATTATATCGTGATTCGTGTGTGTAAACCTGTGCAAAACATAAAGAAAACATGCCGTCGTGTATTTTCAGACGATGTACAAAGATTCCAATAGAAATGGTCACGCACCAACCTGTCGCGCGGCGCTACGTTTGTTTTTAATTTATTATATCGTGATTCGTGTGTGTAAACCTGTGCAAAACATAAAGAAAACATGCCGTCGTGTATTTTCAGACGATGTATACCCCAAAAGTTAAAGATAAAAATGTGTCATTTCATGCGTAAGTTCACAAAACTACCTATTTTAATTCCATTTTATTCGACGACGTTGTCTAATGGCGGCCGGCACATGCAGCTAGTAGTCAAGCAACAGGCATCCCGCCGTACCTACGGTGTCATATTTTCTTTCTCTTTCTTCACGCGTATAAGTAGTTCTAGTATTTTCGCCGTTTTTAAGTGCCGCGATGTTCGTTCATGACGTGTCTATATATAATACGCGATTGCATTTTCTACAAAAGTGAACTTCGATCAACAATACCAACTAGATAACGGGTCACGTACAAAATCATAGCTAAATACTGTCCGCATGAATATAAACTATGAAAAGACATAAATTATTTAACATTTAGTGTGAAATCAACCTTAAGTCGTAACAAATAAAGTTCTTTTTCCCGTTATTGCCTGCGAGCTACACTCTTACGTGCAAGAGCTCACGTGTCATGTGCGCTCTTATTTACTGAGATGGATTTCTTGCGCCGACCCGACATCGAAGAAGAAGAATAGTTGGTATTGTTGATCGAAGAAAGTGAAACTTAATGTCTATGTGTTTTGTACGCTTGTGAAACATTGGATTTATAGTTAGCTTTTGTGCACTCTGATTATCGTTGAACAAATTCAAAAAATTCAAAAATGTTTATTCTGTAACAAAAAATTAACAATCATAGCAGTATATTAGAGTTCTCCTTTTAAGTATTTTTAAATACTTGTGACAGGAAAAACTCGCTCTTCCTTAATTAACATACAATACTTTAGTTACAAGAATAGCATAATATTCCTTTCCAAAATAATTTATTATGAAAAAAATATGAAATTGTGTGCGTGTGTGTGTGTGTGTGTGTGTGTGTGTGTGTGTGTGTGTGTGTGTGTGTGTGAGTGCGTGCGTGCGTGCGTGCGTGCGTGCGTGCGTGCGTGCGTGCGTGCGTGCGTGCGTGGGTGTGTGGGTATTGCGTGGGTATTGCGTGGGTAGTGCGTGGGTAGTGCGTGGGTATTGCGTGTGTATTACGTGGGCATTGCGTGGGCATTACGTGGGTATTGCGTGGGTATTGCGTGGGCATTGCGTGGGCATTGCGTGGGTATTGCGTGGGCATTGCGTGGGTATTGCGTGGGTATTGCGTGGGTATTGCGTGGGTATTGTGTGGGTATTGCGTGGGTATTGTGTGGGTATTGCGTGGGCATTGCGTGGGTATTGCGTGGGTATTGCGTGGGTATTGCGTGGGTATTGCGTGGGTATTGCGGGAGTATTGCGGGGGTATTGCGTGGGTATTGCGTGGGTATTGCGTGGGTATTGCGTGGGTATTGCGTGGGTATTGCGTGGGTATTGCGTGGGTATTGCGTGGGAATCGCGTGGGAATTGCGTGGGTATTGCGTGGGTATTGCGCTACTACACGAATGGGTCAATTAAACCGGGTTAGGCCACGTTCTCACACACAAATTAGCTTAAATAGCAGCTCCATTTTGCTGTATATGTCATCATCATTCTCTAAACCATTTCCCATTATCTGGGGTCGGCGCAGTAAACCTTCTTGTATATGTATGTTTCGTATATCCCAACACCACTAAGCCCAACACTAGGAAAGGTACACCACAGTCGCAAGTGTGACACGTATTTTGCTTATATAAGAAGCATCACCCTGAGAAATATACTGCAACGGCTAACAGCACACTCAAATGGAAAACCTTCTCCTTTTTTAAATCGGCTAAACACTATGCGGTGTAATCTCTGGACAAAGATGGAGTCCTTCGTTTTTTATTAAATCGGCAGTCCGGCACTTTATTAGTATATCATAAAGGTTACTCAAAACATTAACATTGTAGAAAGTTATTAAACGAAATGTTCCAAATTTTCATAATAAATATTAAACGAAATGTCCCAAATTTTCATAATATTTGGGTACATTAATTCCTTGATTTTTATATATTATTTATTATATCTACCAAATGCGTTTAATTATACAAAAATATCCCTACACTTCTTTAATCTATAAGCCATATGCTAATTCAATGTCATATTTATAACTCTTTTAGAACATAAAATTATTTTCCTTATTTTTAGTATTACGCAGCTAATTAAAAACTTCTAGAGAGTTCCACGATAAGACGCGCTGTGATTGGTCGATTTTTCTTAATATAATAAAAGTTGTTTACATTACTTGTTATCAAAACGACATTCTATACAAATATACTAAGAGTTATAAACATGCTAAACAACTATATTAATACACGTTTTCACCGTTTTGTCAGTAATTTCATTATCAATACAAAAACAATATTCTTTACAACTTTGTTTCTTAACGTTGTTAGGCCGTCGCGAACAGTAGTAATGGCTACTGCAGATCTTGTCACCACTAATACTGTTTAGGTGGAGAGGGGAAAGATAAGAAAAGCTTTAAAATACACTTATAATCAGCTCTATTCTGCACTTTGGCTAGCAGTTAGTAGTATACACGTACCTAGAGATATTACTCTGTGGCAACCCCGGAGACAAGTACATAGTTAAATAATTTGCTCCCAAATAATTTTAAATAATATAATAAAATAATGTTACGCGCTCAAATCAGCGCACTAGCGCCATCTAGTGTCAGGAACGAGAGCGAGGGGAGCTTTGCAGTAAATGACATCACAAATCTTTCGACCGACAGCGCCACCCGAAGAACTAAGTTTCTGGAAAATCTACACTCGAATACTCGTTGCCTGGCGCGCATTTACCTGAATGTTCGGGACGCTTCTTTGCTAATTATATAAATAGGCGCTGCAAGATGCGATCGAGACAGAGTTAAACTCGGCGACACAAGCGAAGCTTCGGAGCGGAATTAAGTGAATTAGTGTGTTTAATTATTAGTGTTTTTAACTTTAATTTGTATAAAGTAAGTTAAAGTGTTAATTTAGGTAATTCTACCAGCAATTTTTATTGTCACGAACCTCAAGCTCGTAACAATTGGTGTCAGAAGTGGGATTAAATAATGCCGATTTTACCTAAGGAGGAAACGGAGGGTGTCCGTACCCGAAGTCAACGCCAGCAGGAGACGGACCAGAGGAGATTTGGTGGTGCAACGCCGCAGATGTCTGAGGGTCAGCCGCCGGCCACGGAAGCCGGTCCGTCAGCAGCTTCTACGTCTGTGGCACCTGACTTAGGTGCTCTGATGGTGATGCTGCAGGAGCAGGCTCGCCGACAGGAGGAGCAGGCTCGCCGACAGGAGGAGCAGGCCCGTCAGTTGAAAGAGCAGCTGCAGAGCGGACAAGAGGAACAGGCCCGCCGGCAGGAGGAACAGGCCCGTCGTTTAGAAGAGCAACTACAACGCGATAAGGAAGAGCAGATGCTCCTCATGAAGGACCTTCACGCTATCTTCGGAAAACAGATACGGGAGGTGAAGGATAAGGTTGCTCAACATGACAACCGCCTGTCGGAGGCCGAAACCCGAATCGACCAAGTAAACAATCGGGTTGACAACGTAATGGCTGACGTGAAGAAAACGCTGGACGACCTCAAACTGGGGGATGGAACAACAGCTCCCGTAGTAGCTACTACACCTTCGCTACGTGGGTTCAAGGTGCCACCATTCGACGGGACTTCTTCCTGGTTAGCCTACAAAATCCAGTTCGAAGCTGTTATGAAGGCGAACGGCTGGAATAAAAATCAGGCCATGACTGCTCTCACACTAGGCCTGCGCGACCAGGCCTCAACAGTTCTGGAAGCTCTCGGTGAGGAAGTGACTTATGAGCAACTCCTTGAGGCACTGGAGGCGAGATATGGCGACGCTCACCTGGAACACGTCTTTCGTGCGCAGCTTAAAGATCGCGTGCAGCGCATCAACGAAAACCTGCAGCAGTGGGCTCAAGAGGTGGAGAAGCTGGTGCGAAAAGCATACCGGTCTGTACCTGCGCTCATTGAATGGAACCTGGTGCAGACATTCATCGACGGCATCCGTGACCTGGAAGTCAGAGCTGCTGTGAGGCTCGGGCACCACGAGACGCTTAAGGACGCCTTGGCCCATGCACTGGAGGTAGAAGCCGTGCGGCAGGATCATCGTTCCCATCGCGTCAGGGAGGTTGCAGCAGCTACAGTTCGCGACCGCAACAAAGGATACAGCCCAAGGTGCTATTGCTGTGGGGAAAGGGGCCATCTTCGATCCAGCTGCCCTAAGCGAACCGTGGGAAGGAGAGTTGGTCGATCTCGAGAGGGTAGTGCAGCTAACGGCACTGCCTGGTGGCGACAGGATCATCGTTCACCTCACGCTAGGGAGGTAACAGCAGTTACGGTTCGCGACCACAATAAAAGATACAGCCCTAGGTGCTATGGCTGTGGGGAAAGGGGCCATCTTCGGTCCATCTGCCCTAAGCACACCCTAGGAAGGGAAGGTGAACGGTCTCAGAAAGGAAGTGCGGCTAACAGCACCGCCCAGCAGCAGCAGGAATACGACTTTCCTATCAGACACTGCAGCGGGAAATCTCACGGCAACGCAGATGCATTGTCAAGAAGACCTTTTCCTGAAGATTGCAACCATTGTAGTAGGCAAGAGAGTAAGGAAGTGGTATCCGTGAGGATGCTCAGGACAGACTACCTCAGCAACGGGTGGAAGGACAGCCTACGACATGCACAGCAGGAAGATCCGGACATCAAGCCGATTCTGGGATGGATGAAGGCCCGTACTACCAAGCCTAAGTGGAGGGACGTCTCAGCGATGAGTTCAACCACGAAAAGCTATTGGGCCCAATGGGACAGCTTGATGCTTCAGGATGGAGTCCTGTGCCGTAAATGGGACAATGGTCGAGGAGACAGCTGTCGTTTACAAATGGTTGTTCCTAAAGCTAAAGTGCCGAATGTTCTACAGCTGTGCCATAATGGTCGTTCAAGGGTCCATCTGGGAGGTAAACGAACTCTACTGAAGGTCCGAGAACAGTTTTACTGGGTCCATTATCGTGACGATGTCGAGGATTGGTGCCGTATATGTACAAGTTGTGCGGCTGTGAGGGGACCTCAGGCACGGAGTAGAGGAGCGTCGAAATTGTACAATGTTGGTGCACCACGGGATAGGACATCCCTTGACATTGCGGAGCCGTTACAGAAAGGCGCAAGAGGGACTCCTAAGATCGTCCATGTGGATCGCTTGGCGGGTTATTATGGGGCCGATAATGCTCGGGACGAGCATGTCTTAGGAGGGGGCAGTGTTACGCGCTCAAATCAGCGCACTAGCGCCATCTAGTGTCAGAAACGAGAGCAAGGGGAGCTTTGCAGTAAATGACATCACAAATCTTTCGACCGACAGCGCCACCCGAAGAACTAAGTTTCTGGAAAATCTACACTCGAATACTCGTTGCCTGGCGCGCATTTACCTGAATGTTCGGGACGCTTCTTTGCTAATTATATAAATAGGCGCTGCAAGATGCGATCGAGACAGAGTTGAACTCGGCGACACAAGCGAAGCTTCGGAGCGGAATTAAGTCAATTAGTGTGTTTAATTATTAGTGTTTTTAACTTTAATTTGTATAAAGTAAGTTAAAGTGTTAATTTAGGTAATTCTATCGGCAATTTTTATTGTCACGAACCTCAAGCTCGTAACAAAAATTAAAAATAAATATTGTAACTGGTAATTTCCACCTCAAATTAAGGTTATAATTGTTTATAACGAGCAAATTTTGAAAAAATTTATTTTGTGTAGTAAATAAAAATGGTAAACATCTAAATAAATAAACTTTTTTGTACATAATGAAAGTGACAACAAGTACGAGTAACTAACATATTTTAAAAGTTACTGTAATTCTTGCTTTCCCTTTTAAAATTTAAGATATTTCTTAACTGTTGTTGTTGTTTTCGGATTTCATTTTGAATTGTTTTCTTGATAATTTAATTTGAGATCTGTTTTAATTTTTAATTAGAGTCCTAAAATTAGATATTTGCTTATTCTGCTTCTTTGGTTTTCTATCTTTATTTTCTTTTACTATTTAAAATACATAGTAAAATAAATACTCGCAACGCCAAGACGCGTCAGGTGAAGAACCAACTTCACCCAATCAACAGGCATCCAGGAAAAAGTGAGCTGTTACTTGAAGAAGCGAATGAAAATAAAAAGGTAATATTAAGTATGATATCAAAAAATTAAGTTGTAAAGTGATGTGATAAAGTTACATAGAGAATATATATATATATATATATATATATATATATATATATATATATACCCGTATATATATACGTAAAGTAACGTAAAACGTAACGTTACAGCCTATATACGTCCCACTGCTGGGCACAGGCCTGCCCTCACTTCTGAGAGGGTTTTAGGGCAAGGAAGTGTCCACCACGCTGCCCCAATGCGTGTTGGCGAACTTCACATGTCTTCGAAATTTTTTTTTCTTATTCTTTAGACATGCAGGTTTCCTCACGATGTTTTCCTTCACCGCCGAGCACCTGGTAAATCAGCACTTAAAATTGCAATAACAATTTCATAGGTTTCGGCGGGGCTCGAACCCAGGTTACTTGCGTTCTGTTATATTTACAGCGAGCGTTAAACATCTGTATAACGCTCTATATATATATATATATATATATATATATATATATATATATATTAGCGGAAAGGGATCAGCTCCAGGGGACAGACAATGAGTTTGACCGATCAGCAAAGAATATGTGGAAGCCCTCAGATAAATTGCTGCATTGTAACTACAGTTAACTGAAGCTAATGATTGAGGATTTTGTATCAATACGAAAAGGTAAAGGTAAAAATAGTCGGCTACTCGCTCTCTCGCCGTTCTTAGATGAGCATGGGTTGCTTCGTGCGGGTGGTCGTATCGATACAGCTGCAATTGTCACTGTGAACAGTAGTAAATCAACTGAGAGAAAAATACTGGTTAATAAAACTCAGCCTACCGTGAGGACCGTGGTGTCGCAGTGTATGGTATGCCGAATTAATAAGTGTAAGCCGCAAGTTCCTCGCATGGGCGACTTACCTCAGGCTCGTGTGGCTCATCATCAGCGACCTTTAACGTATTGCGGTTTGGACATATTTGGACCTATGGAGGTCACAGTAGGTAGACGCAGGAAAAAAAGGTGCGGTGTCCTTTTCATGTGCTTAACGTTGCGCGCAATCCACATTGAGACCGTCGCTTCCCTAACGACAGATTCTCTAATCATGGCACTGCGTCGCATGGCAGCGAGGCGTGGCTGGCCACGTCAATTGTACTCTGACAATGGTACCAATTTCAGAGGCGCAGACAAGGAACTCCAACGGAATATGCAGGACCTTGACCAGGAATACGGGATGGAATGGACTTTCGTCCCCCCGCCAGTCCCCATTGGGGTGGGGCGTGGAAGCGGATGATACGCAGCGTTAAGACATCGCTTAAAACTGTCTTCCTTGTATATTAAATCTTTGGGTATCATCTTTGCACTGCTCCGTCAGTATAACATCGTCTTCTGCATAGAATATCCAGTGGTCAAAAGTTATTTTCTGTATTTTCAACTTCGGTATTTTTATTTGACGTCGATGGCAATTACTGAAGTTATTTTCAATTAGCATTATTTCCTCGATACATGTTTCTTCATCAACTGGTGCCATATTTTCCTCGAACATAAGTGTTAGTTTGGTTCTATTTGGGTACACGGGCTTACTACGTTTCTGTATTTCAAACCATTCACTAATAATAATAATAATAATAATAATAATAATAATAATAATAATAATAATAATAATAATAATAATAATAATAATAATAATAATAATAATAATAATAATAATAATAATAATAATAATAATAATAATAATAATAATAATAATAATAATAATAATAATAATAATAATAATAATAATAATAATAATAACCCCCCCGGGGACCACCTTGACGTGGTGGGGGGGCTTAAGGGGAGGCATGAACCTAACAGCGGTCACTACGAACTTGACCATACCCTGTATAATTACCGATACAGGAGGTACATTTTATTAACCACTAACATCTTTGCTAACCCTCCCCAACTAACGGTCCCACACCCAAACCCAAATGGAGAATAATTATGGTATTAACAAGAAGTAAACGGCCCCAAGTGCTCGGCGGACCCAGTAGCAGCACTGGTTATGACGGAAGCCAGCCTGAGACTGGGCCTAGGGGTGCGAAGAATCCCCGAGTGACGAAAGCAACCCGTCGAACGACCCAAGCGACACATATGGACTCCGACATGCTAAGCGATATAATCTCATCGACACCCTCACCTTTTCATTCATTCGAGTCATCTATTTCATCTCCACGTTCATACCAGACTTCAACAAGATCAGACTCTGTATCACCCATGTCTGAGGACGTTGTGCAGGAGGCTGTCGCCACTGAACCTGCACCCGCCCCAGACAGAAATCGTGCGCGCAAAAGATGGACAGAAGAAATGAATAAATTCATCTGGCGCACGTACCTTATAGCCACTAAATTAAATACTAACAAAATATACCTCGATCATCTACATAAAGAATTCACTAATAAATATCCGCAGATGCAGGCATCAAGACAAAGGTTGGGAGATCAATGCAGAGCTATATTCAGAAATAAATTACTTCCCCAAAAAATATTAGATCATATAAGGAACGAAGTTGCAGTATACTTACAACAAACACACAGTAATACCAATCATATACAAACCGACTCGATCACGCAATCACACACGCAACCACATTTTAGCAATCAGCAAGGCTTGACACAAAGAAGACGATGGACAGCTGACCAAAACGAATCTATTGTGAGAAATTACTATAAAATCACCAAACTTGGAGAAAATAAATCAGCTTACCGTAGACCCCTCCATCAAGCAGTCATAGAAGAACACCCTGAGTTAACAGGTGTAAGTGAACAACGAATATCAGATCAGCTCAGAGTAATATTGAACAATAAAATTATTAATGACCAAAGACTTCAGAAGATACGTGAAAATATAGCAAGCAACCTGAATTCCCGACGAGACAATAATATGGAAAATAATTCATCACATTCATCACCCGAAACAGAAAACTCACAAGAAGTCGACGTTCATCCATTCATTATAGAAAGTAACACTCCCGTGCATACACTTAACTTAACCTTACAACCTCAACCTGACGAATCAGTGAAATCCACTCAAGCCCCTGAACCTCAAAAAAACCAAGCAAAAGAAAATAATGACGCGAAAAAAATCCAGGAACTGTTTAGAATAGCAATAGACAAATTTTGGAATACCAACCCAACTAAACGACCTTATATACCAAAACAAAAAACTTCTAAAAGGCTGGCACAAATTGTAGATTTTATAAACACTAAAATATTACCAAATCACATATCGAGAGAGCAGGATTTTGAGACCACTCAGACCATAATTTACTGCGTGGCGTACACAGTAGCTATAATTAACGGAACCAAAATCAGGGACATAAACACAACACCTACCCAAAGTCGAAATAAAGAACCTGCTTGGCAGAAAAGGTTAAAAAGAAAGATATTGGATTTCAGAAGAGACATTGGAAGGCTAACAGAATATACCAAAGGCAATAGAAGCAATAGACTCACCACTTCAGTGGAAGCAATAAAAAATAAATACCGAATACATTCCCAGCACGAAGAACCCAATTTAAGCGATGAACAATTCCTTGACACACTTAAACAAAAACTGAATGCGGCATCCAGCAGATTAAAAAGATACCTTAATTGCACACTTAGGAAGTCACAAAATAGCCAGTTTATCAATAATGAAAAACAATTTTATAGGAGCCTGACTTCAGACACACAACACGACACACATAGAAATAGGCAAGATGCACCATTACCACCCACCAATGAATTACATAGCTTCTGGTCTGGTATTTGGTCTATACCGGTTCACCACAACACCGAGGCAGAATGGCTGAAATCAGATTTCGAAGTAACTGATTCTATCACACCAATGACATTTGAACAAATACCTCTGGAAGTATTTGTGCATATATTAAAAAAAACCCATAGCTGGAAAGCACCCGGAAGTGACCGTATACATAACTACTGGTATAAGAAACTTTCAACAATTCACCCTCTACTTCATAACCATATCAACGATTTTATACAAAAGCCAGACATAATGCCCCGATACATTACACAAGGCCTCACATACATGATTCCGAAAGACGCAGATCATCAAAATCCTGCCAAATTCAGACCTATCACATGTCTCCAAACCATTTATAAACTACTTACAGCATGTATAGCCGAACTCTTACATCAACATATAGCCACAAACAACATCCTGACTGAAGAACAAAAAGGATGTCGAAAAAGTAGTCAGGGGTGTAAAGAGCAACTCATAATAGACTCCGTAGCAATGAAACACGCTATTTCTAAAAGGAAGAACATCAATACAATGTATATTGACTACCGAAAAGCATTCGACTCCGTTCCGCACAGCTGGCTCCTACATGTACTTCAACACTATAAAATTCACCCACAACTTATACATTTTCTTGAAAAATCAATGCAGCACTGGACAACTACATTAAAAACCATAGGAACGTCTTGTATAGAAACTCCAGAAATTCCAATACGTCGAGGAATCTTCCAAGGGGATGCGCTTAGCCCTGTATGGTTCTGTCTCGCATTAAACCCTCTCTAGCAAATGCTGAACAAAACCAATTATGGTTACTCTATCATCACACCACACAAACACACCACTCTAACACACCTGATGTACATGGATGACATAAAACTATACAGTAACACTACACAATCATTGCATCGCCTCGTAGACATCACCCAATCTTTCTCAAACGACATTCATATGGAGTTTGGGATTGACAAGTGCAAAACTTTCTCAGTTAAAAATGGAAAAATTAACCCCAACAGCTATAGCCTAGTAACAGGAGACACGATTGAACCTCTAGAACCCCACGCCTCATATAAATACTTAGGTTTCCAACAAGCGCGACAGATCCATCAAAAGGAAACGAAAGAAGGTCTCAAAAAGAAATTTAAACACCGGCTCAATAGTATATTCCGGTCTCAACTCAACTCCCGCAACATGTCAAAAGCAATAAATAGTTACGCAATCCCCATACTGACATACTCGTTTGGTATAATAAACTGGACTCAAGGTGACCTTATCAATCTGCAACGTATTATAAATACCACTCTAACGACTCACCGCAAGCACCACCCTAGATCATGCGTGCAAAGGATGACTCTTTCAAGATCCGAGGGAGGACGAGGTATAATAGATGTCCTCAACTTACACAATAAACAAATCAAATCACTTCGTCAATATTTCCACCAACGCTCAGAACACTCACTTCTCCACGAAATAGTAACCTTAGCCGACAAACGCCTCACACCACTTAACCTCGCGGACCGAAACACACAACGCAGTGAACGGATCACTGACGTAAAAGAGAAGATGGCCTCGTGGCAACAGAAGTCCCTACACGGAAGGCACTACCACGACCTGCAGCTGTCACATGTCGACAAAAAAGCGTCGAACGCCTGGCTGAGGCGCGGTGAACTCTTCCCAGAGACGGAGGCATTCATGTTAGCGAGCCAGGACCAGGTTATCGATACCCGAAACTTCCAGAGACACATAATACGTGCACCTAACCTCCCCACTGATACTTGCAGACATTGCCACTCTAGCCCCGAAAACATACAACACATAACATCCGCCTGTAGAGCCCTTGCACAAACCGACTATAAGCATCGGCATGACCAAGTTGCCTCCATAATACACCAATATCTTGCCCTTAAATTTAAATTCATACAAAAAATGACACCATATTACAAATATAAGCCGGACGTCATATTAGAAAACAATAATCATAGAATCTACTGGGACAGAACCATTATCACGGATAAAACTATTCACTTCAATAGGCCCGATATCACAGTGTATGACAAAAATAACAAAACTACTTACCTTATTGACATTGCTATACCAAACACCCATAACATTCAATCCACCATAGCTGAAAAACTTACAAAATATCAAGATTTAGCTATAGAACTCAAGCGTCAATGGAGAGCAGATACCATCCATATAGTCCCAATAGTTATCTCATCTACAGGAGTTATACCTAAAAGCCTACAACGCAGTTTGGATATTTTGCAAGTACCCCAACACACACTTCACACCCTGCAGAAAGCTGTCATTCTCAACACCTGCCGACTCATACGCAAATTCCTCACCACGTCATCCGTCACCTCTGCTTACACCATCACCTAGCACCTGCTCACGCTTGGCTTCGGCCCGTGTGATTAGGTTTTAAGTTACCTCTTTAATAAGGAGAATATAGATATGTACAAAATATAATAATAATAATAATAATAAAAGGCGTAGGGAAGTGACGACCCCATCGCCCGCTGACGTGACGGTTATGTGACAAAACCGCTACGTCCGCGCAGTCAGTCAGCACCTTGCCAAGAGGTGTGAGCGCCGTGCCTCGGTAAAAATTGATGGTGCAAGGGCCCGCTTGTGCATATGGCCTCACCATGAAACGGCGCCGGGTCTGGGCGTCTCCCGTTAAATGACGCCCTGTATGGATGATGGAACATAGAAGATTGCGCAAAGGGCCGCTACCTGGAGATCGCCAGGGCGCGTCTGGAGCTGGCGCTGGACGCGACAGTATGCGAACCGCCAGCCGAGCGCGAGGTGCTGCACGACCACCCAGCAGCCCCTCGCATCCATCATCCCCACCAGCTTGCTTGGTGTCGGCAGGGTCTTCGCGGACCCAGCAATCGGCACCCGCCACTGGTGGAGTACGCCGCATGCGATGGACCATCAATATGAATACAAACGCATTGCGGGCGTATTTTAGGGCGAAAGGGGGAGAAATTGGAGGTTTCGCGTATCGGGCTAGGATGCATCGTCTTTTTACTGAGCTGGAGCCATCTATTACTGTCACCGAGCAAAACCTGGCAGACCGAGTTCGGTATATCTTACGCTCAAATATATTTGATGGCGCCGAACTCGAACGGCTACGACGTGAGGCTGTTCCCTCATCAAATGAAAACGCTGCGACTGAGGGTGCGGTGCCACAAGTTGCAGAACAACCCGCACACGTGGATGCCGCCGTGAATACCCCAGTGGTTGCTGATTCAAATGATGATGGAACATTCACCCAGGAACTAGAAATGGAGCAAATGAGGAGTACATTGGAAGAGGCGATTATGGAAACGCGCAGTACGCCTCTCGAAAATCGACCGCGACTTCCCCGCATAGCCCTAAGCAAGCGGAATCGGGCTGTCGTGAGGGCTCTGAACCCAATGCTGGTGACCTATTTGGAAGCCAGCCGGGACCTTTGCGAGACGGACTCAATTCTCTTTGGCGCCGCACTGGCAGTCTGCCGTATTATAGGTGCCAAACTTTCCACGGCTGGACGCACTACTGGACAAAGTAGTGCTATCCCAGCCTGGAGAACAAGAATTGAAGAACGTATCGCAAAGGCTAGGGCTCTCATCGGCAGACTGATATGCTTCAGGTCAGGCAATACCAGGCCAAGGATTGTGCGCACCGTCAGGATGGCGTTTGCTGGGACAAATATTAGTTTGTCCCAGCCGGATATAATGCAAAAACTGACGGAGCGCATAGACGACCTGAAGCAGAGAATCGCTGCTTGGGGAAAGCGAATTCGGCGATATACCGAGAGGTCGACACGGTTCAACCAGAATCGTCTCTTCCAGAGTGATCAGAAGAGGCTCTATAAATCATTGGAGCGACCAATGGTAAGTGGAACGGGCCCAGTACCGAATCAGGCCGACACGGTCGCATTCTGGCGCGGCCTGTGGTCAGAGCCCGTAAACCACAACGAGGGCCCTTGGATGGAAGTTGTGGCGAGTCAGTGTGCGGGTATTACGCCCATGGACCCCGTCACCATAACGCCGGATGACGTAGCTGAGGCGGTCCGTAGGGCCCCGAACTGGAAAAGTCCGGGACTCGACGGGCTGCATCACTACTGGCTGAAGGGGTTTGTGGTGTGTCACACTGTGCTCGCCCGACAGTTCCAAGAGGCTCTCAACCAGAAGTCGCTCCCGAGCCTCTTCACTACTGGGATCACTCATTTGGTTCCTAAAGACCAGGTTACCACAGACCCGAGCAAATACCGCCCCATCACGTGTCTGCCGACCATATACAAGACACTAACATCCATTTTGAGCGCGAGAATCACTCGTCACCTGGACTCAAATCAGGTGATGTCGCGCGCTCAAAATGGATGTCGGGGCGGTGGTCGTGGAACCAAGGAACCACTCCTCATTGACGCGGTCATTGGCAAAGTGGTGAAACGCAACCGTCGGAACTTCTCCGCCGCCTGGATAGACTACAGAAAGGCATTCGACTCGGTGCCCCATACATGGCTAAAGAGAGTCCTCGAACTGTACAAGATAGACTGTACAGTTAGAGACTTCCTCGAGCAGTGTATGGGGCAGTGGAGTACGATCCTTTGTCATCTGGGCGAGCGGATGACGGCTGCGGAGAACCACATAAGGATAGGAAGGGGTATCTTCCAGGGCGATTGTCTGAGTCCAATATGGTTCTGCCTCTCTCTGAACCCTCTCAGTACCTTACTGGAGGGCTCTGGGAGGGGATTTCAGCTACGGAAAGGAGGGACAAAAGTGACCCACCTTTTCTATATGGATGATCTCAAGTTATTCGCCTCCAGTCGCTCCCATCTTATGGAATTGCTAAACATCACTTGTGAATTTAGCAATTCCATTGGAATGGAGCTGGGGACGGATAAGTGTGCGGTACTCCATGTTGAGAGGGGTAGGGTTGCTAACTCTGAGGGCATAGACTTATCTATGCCCGTCAACTTAAGGACCCTTTCCGAGGCTGAAACATACCGATACCTGGGTATGTCACAGAACATCGGTATCGATGAGGCTGGTATGAAACAGTCAGTTTGCGACGTATTTTATGCACGCTTGACCAAAGTGCTTAACAGCCTTTTGTCCGGTGTGAATAAGACACAAGCATATAACGGCTGGGTCATGCCTGTCCTCATGTATACCTTTGGCATACTCAGGTGGACTCAGACTGAACTTAACGCCCTGGATAGAAAAGTCCGCACTACCATGACGTCCCACAGGATGCATCATCCGAGATCGTCGGTAATGAGGCTGTACTTGCCGCGAAAGCATGGTGGGCGTGGTTTCTTGAGCGCGCTCACCATGCATAATCGCGAAGTGTGCAGTCTCCGTAATTACTTCCTGGCGAGATCGGATGATCCATTCTATAAGGACGTCATTTCTTGTGATAAAGGACTTACCCCTCTATCCTTAGCCAACGAGCAATGGCAAGACCCGGCAGTGCAGACAATTTCCGACCGGGAGACCGTATGGAAGGAGAAGGAGCTCCACGGGAGGTTCTACAAGTCTCTACATGGGCCTTTCGTAGACACAGTAACCTCCCTCCACTGGCTACGCTTTGGTGACCTCTTCGGGGAAACCGAGGGTTTTGTCTGTGCAATACAGGATCAGGTTATTAAGACCAACAACTATCGGAGATACATCCTAAAGGATGGCACCATCGACATCTGTCGAGCTTGTCGCCATCCCGGTGAGTCACTTAGGCATGTCATCTCCGGTTGTTCGGCGCTTTCTAACTCTGAGTACTTGCACAGGCACAACCTAGTAGCCAGAATTCTACACCAGGAGCTCGCTGTGAAATACGGTCTCGTGGATCGGAAATTGCCGTATTACAAGTACTTGCCGGAAGCCGTGCTCGAAAATGATCGCGCCAGGCTCTATTGGGACCGGGCCATCATCACAGACAGGACTATTCTTGCGAATAAGCCTGATATTGTGCTGATGGACCGGGCACAGTCAAGGATATTTTTGGTCGACATTACCATTCCGTGTGACGAAAACCTCGTGAAAGCCGAAACAGATAAGCAAACAAAATATCTGGACCTGGCTCACGAGGTGACCGACATGTGGGGTGGTCTGCCGACCGAAATTATTCCTGTAGTCGTCTCTGCAAACGGGCTAATCCCAGTCAGCCTCTCGGGTCATCTGAGGCGGCTGGGTCTACGTGGCGGACCGCTCCAGGCTCAGATGCAGAAGGCGGTGCTCCTCGATACCGCCCGCATCGTCCGCCGGTTTCTTTCCCTTTCCCCCTAACCCTCGGCCGTTTGGTCTCCCCTGCCGAGGGCCTCCATCTGGTTGGGCTTTTATTTATATATGTATTTTTATATTTAGTTTATGTTATTGATATTTATGTATATTTATCTTTTCATTTCCATTTATAATTATATATTTATAGAACCCAACCAGATGAGAAAACTATATTGATAGCCCACATAATAATAATAAATAATAATAATAATAATAATAATAATAATAATAATAATAATAATAATAATAATAATAATAATAATAATAATAATAATAATAATAATAATAATAATAATAATAATAATAATAATAATAATAATAATAATAATAATAATAATAATAATAATAATAATAATAATAATAATAATAATAATAATAATAATAATAATAATAATAATAATCTTTATTTGCGTAAAACATGGTATAGATGTTGTTCACAGGTAGAAATCAAGCGCTCATGTTTTGCTTATTTTACATAGCATGCAAATATTTTGAACAATGTCAAATTTTCTTTAACTATTTGAAATACATTAGTCACCTGTTTTAGTTAACAAAGAGAAATAATATTATAATAATTAATTACATGTCAATTTCAATACCTAATAATAGTCGCATAGTTAAATCAAAGATATATTGTAACAATACTATAGTTTGTTATTTTATATTTATTACAATAATTAAATGATTTTTTTAATAAATATTATCCAGTACTTAATCTAATTTATTTCCAAGAATTGTTTTACACTATAGAAATTATTTTCATTCAGCCATTTGTACAATTTCTTTTTGAACAATGTAATATTTAGGGTTTTAAGTTCGTCAGGGAGTTTATTATATATTCGGACACACATGGTAAGGCAACTTTTGCTATATTTTTGTGATTTAGGTATATCCTTAAATACTAGCTTGTGTGGGTCCCTACGTGAGCGAGTAGTTTGTACCTCACAAGCTTTTTCAAATAATTGTTTGTGTCTCTGCACAAATAGACAAACTTCTAAAATATATATCATTGGTAGTGGCAGTATTCCAAGACCTTTAAATAGAGTCTGACACGATTCATCGGGTCTTACTCCGCAGATCACCAGTCCATAACGGAGTATAGACTCGGCATATGCTCGGTAAGTCATAACAGACGTTTTTATGTCAGTCACTTTTTTTATTTGGTTGAGCGCGTAAGAACATTTGTTTACTTTATTACAAACTTCATCGATATGTGCTTTCCAGTTCAGATTCTGGTCTATGACCACACCTAAAAATTTTGTTTTTTCTATTTGATTGATTTTTATAATGTTTAGCTTGAAATTGTACTGGTTATGTTTTGACTTATTAAACTGAATAAAATTTGATTCTGCCAAGTTAATTTTTAAATTGTGAGCTTGTAGACATTCAATAATATTATCAATTGTATTATTTATGTCCAATTCATGATTATATATTGAATTTTTATTTTTTTTAGTCCTAACTATAACCGAAATGTCATCAGCGCATGTGATACATTCATGACTTGTCAGATATATCATTAATATATAATATAAACAATATAAGCCCTAAGATACTGCCTTGTGGAACTCCATTAATATTTTCAAGGCAGTTGGATTTATATGTTCTTAGTTCTTTATTTATTAATTTTGTTATCGTGACACATTGAGTACGATTTGTTAAATACGAAGCAATCCATTGCAACGTAATACCCCTTATTCCTATTTTTTCCAATTTATTTAATAATAGATCGTGTGATACGAAGTCAAATGCCTTAGTTAAGTCAAAAAACAGTCCCGTAGTCAAATAATTATCATTAATATTGGTCAACACTGTATTTATTAGGTGATGAATAGCTAAGTTAGTCGATTTATGTTTTTGAAAGCCATATTGATTTTTATTTATAATGTCAAACTTATTGCAAAATTCTAGGAGCCTTTTATACATACACTTTTCAAATACTTTTGAAAGTATAGGTACAAGGGTAATTGGGCGATAATTACTAACGACGTTTCTGTTGCCACGTTTGTGTATAGGCTTTACAATGGAGGACTTTAATGTTTCTGGAAAGCTTCCTGATGAGAATGACAAATTGACAAGATGAGTTAAAACGTCAATTATTTTATCAATGCATGACTTCAATATGTGTGTATTTATGCCATCGTAGCCTACAGAGTTGGTTTTATTTAAGGTCATTACCTCTAATTTTACTTCCTTCACTGACATGGGTTTAAGGAACATTGTGTTTAGGTTAAAATTGTTCGTAATATAAGAGCCCTCGCCATTGTTTACATTATTAATACTAATTTTTCCGATGTTTGTAAAGTAGTTGTTAAATATTTGGGATATTTCTTCCGGGTTTGCTATGTCGGAGACGTCAATTTTTAGATAGTCAACAGAAGCTTCACTTTGTGTTATACTTATTTCATTTTTTATTATAGACCACGTTGCTTTACATTTATTATTACTATTTTGAATAAATTTTATGTTTGCAAGTCTCTTAGATTTATTTATACATTTTTTTAGGATATTTGAATATGTAAAATATTTCTGTCTATTGCTTGCTGATTTATGTGTATAGTAGTTATATCGGAGTTTTCTCTTTGTGTTACAACTTTTTAGTAAGCCTTTACTAAACCACATGCGATTGTTTTTTTTTGAGTTATTAACCTTTACTTTTTTAGTTGGGAAACACAAATCGTAGAACAACCTGAAGTTCGAATGAAAGTTATTGAAGGCTATATTCAAGTTAGGTTCACTATATACTTCAGACCAAGAGAGGCTATTCAAGCATTCCTTAAATTTTTTAATATTTTCTAAAGAATAGTCTTTTTTGAATGAGTAGCAGGATTTTTCTGTTTTAGGAATATTTTTTTGGATCGGAATACTCAGTAGTTGCGCTGTTTCATGATCCGACATGAGCAGTAGCGTCCTTTACATTACTAAGGATGTGATCTATACACGATTCTTTGCGAGTTGGAACATCGATATGGAGTTTCAAATTATAGTAATTGCAAAGATCTTTTAGGTGGCATGTCAGGCTGCCAGGTTTCAAGGTATTTATATTAAAGTCACCTACTATAACAATGTTGTAATTTGGTTTTACTTTTTTTGATAAATCATGTAGTAAATACCTCAATTTATTTAGAAATATGGTAGGGTCAGAGGAGGGGGTTCTATAAATACAAATAACAATTATGATTTAAGATATTTATTTTCTCAAAAGAATTAAAATTCACTTACATGAGAAATGTACGACACTAACATAATTTTATATTAAACGGCACGACACACAAACAAACTGATAACAAAATAAAAATACACCACCTTTTTTATAATCTAAACAAATAATGTTAAAAAGTTATGAGTACATAGTAAAATAATAAAAGAAGGCTACCAAAGATTTAGATAAACATTCATGACGGTTACTTTATTTGGTTCGATCGCTAAGTGAAAAATTATTCATATACCGACTTTTAGCTTCATTTAATCGAATTTACGTTGAACAATAGAGACTGGAAGTGATATTATGTATTTTTGATTGAGCGCAATTATTACTTGGTTGGATTGGTTGGATAATAAATGACCTAATGAAATTTAATAACTATATCTGTGTTTATATGTATACTTGTTAAGAAGTCCTTTTTAATGTTTTGTTTTATTTGCTTTTTTTTATTAGTTATTAGTACATACATATATATAAGTATATATTAATTATATTTCTATATACATATATACACACATATATACATACATATAGACACATATTTATATTACTATAAAAGTAAGGCTTATTAATCATAATTGTACTAGATCGAAGCTGATATTATGCTAATTTAATAACATTTTAGCATTTAAATTTACCTACCAATATTATAACCACCCAATCAAATTAAGCACAATTTCACGAAGAAGTAAACCACCTTGATTATGTGTTTAGAAAATAATGTTTTAGTAATCTTTTAAAGGTTGTCATAGATTTGGCATCCCTTATCTCTTTTGGTAGTTTGTTGTAGATTAGGACACCTTCATTTAAAATGCATTTTTTACCGTAGTTAGTACGTGCTGTGCGTAGTTTTAATTCTCTGTAAAGTCTTTGTCTTAGTTTTGTTATAGGTTTATTTTTCGTAAAACTTAATTCTGTGTGAATACTTTTATTTAGTATTTTACGTACTAAAATGCAAGTATAATATTTATATGTTAGTGATATATTCATGATTTTAGTGTCCTTATAAACTTGGGCTGTTGGAGTAAGAAAGTCGTAATTATATAGCACCTTAATCAGTTTATTTTGTGCTACCTGTATTGTTTCTATATTGGTTTTTGCTGCTGTGCCCCAGACTTCTATAAGGTATTCAATATGTGGTTTGACTAATGAATTATAAATAGTGTAACGCACACTACGTGGGAAACATTTTACTATATTTCGCAGTGCGCCAGTGAGAGAAACCAATTTAGATTTAATATTATTTATATGACACTTAAATGCCATATGATTATCCAACCGGAGACCAAGGTATTTTTCATTATCTACTTTAGAAATTGGTTCACTATTTATTGTTAGAGGCTTATAGTTACCAATTTTTTTATTTTTTGATGTAAAAATTACGTAGTGTGTTTTAGTAATATTTATAGTTAGACGGTTAGATTGAAACCACATATTCAATGTGTTGAGATCTGATTGGGCATCGGTAATCAATTCGTTAATTGAATATCCATAGTAAAACAGACTTGTGTCGTCTGCATATAATGTAATATTACCTTTAAATCCGATATCCTTAATACTATTGATGTAAATTAGAAAAAGCAGCGGTCCTAATATGGAACCTTGCGGTACTCCAAAAGTTATTAATTTTGGTTCACTTTGATTAGAGCCAATCTTTACTACTTGATATCTATTGGATAAATATGAAGCAAAAATTTTTAAATGCGGATCCGGAAATACCCATATATTTCAATTTACACAGTAACAGTTCATGACTAACTGTATCAAATGCTTTTTAAGGTCTATAAAAATACCGAGTGCTATTTGTTTTTTGTCTATGCCAACTTTGATTTTTGTGACTAAATCTATTGTAGCTGAAAGAGTGTTCGATTTCGGTCTAAAGCCATATTGTTTATCGTATAATATTTTTTTAGAATTTAAATAGTTTGCAAGACGATTATATAACACACGCTCGAAAATTTTGGATAGTACTGGTAATATTGAGATTGGTCTGTAATTTCCGGGATCCGATCTAGTTCCTGTTTTATATATCGGAGTTACTTTTGCTACTTTTAAACTGTCTGGAAATACGCCTTGTTCAAAGCAGTTATTGATGCAGTTTACAAGCTCATCAGCAATTATGTTCTTGATACATTTTATAGATTTCGTACTTACCCCGTCTAATCCAGTGCTAGTGTTAGGATTTAAATCATCTATAATTTTGTCGATTTCGTGTAGAGATACGCGTGGCCAATAGGATATAACATTACTTCCAGTCTCGATAACTATTGCGTCTAATACTGTTTGATTAACTTTAGGTATTTGATTTGCCAGGATTGAACCAATATTTGAGAAAAAATAATTAAAACATTCACAGATAGCTTTATCCTCACTAACGACAGATCCCACTCGCGTGATCAGTTTATTTGGAGCAGTAGTTGCTTTGATCTTGTTATTTGATAGATCGTTGATCAGTTTCCACATTTTTGCTGGTTTGTGTTTACAGGCTTTAAACGCCTTATAGTAGTATTCACTTTTAGTTTTTTGTATTATATTGCTTACTTCATTTCTTTTCTTCACAAAGTTATCTCTTGTACTTTCATTGTCTGGATTAGTTTTATATTTGTGCCATAATTTGTTTCTTGTGTTTATTTCGTTTAAGATATCTTTATTAATCCAATCTCTTCTTGGTAGGTTGAGGAATTTGATCTTAGTGTCTTTGCTTTTATTTATACTAGATAAGATTTTTTCTTCCAGTTTTACATATTCACATTTATTATTGTTTCCAGTTATTGTATTATACAATTTGGTGTAGTTTATTGATTTATATTCATATTTTGATACCGCATCTTGCTTATACTTCTTGATTTCAAAATAGATCTGTTTATGATCAGACATAGCTGATTCTATTATAGCAAGGTGAAATTGTTGTTCTTTGAGACTCGTGCTGACATGGTCTATAATAGTATTCGAAGAAGGAGTTACACGGGTGGAGTATTCGGGGTCAATTTTATTTAATAATTTGTAGCCACACTGTTCCAACATTTCCATATACATCGAAGTTGTACGTTCTTGTGATGATAGGTCTACACTGTAGTCACCAAATACCACTGCCCTTCTGCGCGATTCCAATTTTGTTGAATATGTTTCTATGAATTTATTAATATTGCTGTTGTCGGGTTTTCTATAGATGACACCCACATCCAGCGAATACTTGTGAACATGTATCCGTAGATAATGATTGTTATCAAGACATTGTTCTTCTATAAGATTATGTTTCATGATATTGTGTGCGAAGATTGATACTCCACCACCTCTGCTACTAGGTCTAAAGTTATAGTAATGGGTATAACCACATATCTGAAACTGTTTAGCTTCCTCTTCACACTTTATCCAGGTTTCCGTTATCAAAATTAGGTGAATCGTAAATTTAAAACATTTTAAAATACATATTAGTTCGTCAAATTTGCCTGCTTTAACTATACTGTGTGCATTGACATACAGGCATTTTAAGGAGTCTTTTGTCGTTATGATCTTCTCATACTGAGAAGCTAGTTGGTAAGAAATATTTTTAGAGATTGGAATTTGATTATCATGGAATTTTGTTAGTTTTTTGGCTTAATTTTAACTATTTTAGGTATACCTTTGTTGTATTTGATAGTTAGGTTCATCTCTCCATTTTACTTACGATGTTTCAACTCTTCTTTAAGTTTTTTGTAGAAAGATTGTTGTTGAGGCGTTTGATCTGGGAAAATTTTAATGGGATTCAGTTTTTCATTACTTTTAGAACGTAATACAAAAATAGCTTCTTCTGGTGTTGAGAAACACACTTTGAGTAGGCGTCGCTTGTCTGGCGCATACTTTCCCAGGCGTGTTATACTTTTTAGTTCTGTACAATCGTTTGAGATCTTTTTTAATAAACCAAGTACTTCTCTCTTCTCAGCCTCTTTTCTATCTTTATAGTCAGCTATATTTGTTTCCATTAATCCAGTTATTATGATATTCTTGCTTCTAACCAATCGATCAGAAAGTTCTGCCATCACAGTTTCTTCTATTGTGCTACTAACGGTTGTTGTGGTAAGTGGATCTATTAGTTTTGTACTTTGAAGGTTTTTTTTTCAGAGTCTAACGTTTCTATTTGTTTATCTTTTTCATTATATTTACTGATCAAGTTCTCTACATTACGCTTTATTTTCTCATTTTCGAATCGGAGACTATCTATCTCGGTCTTAAGATCTTTTACATGTTCTTTCAATGAACTTACATCTTCCGATATCCTGTTTATGGCTTCCGCTTGATTCGCGTTAATTGACGTAAGAACTTGCATCATTTCTGCCATTCCCTTTCGTATTTCGCGTAATTCTTCTTTAATATCTTGATCACCAGAGTATTTCCGCTTACTACGAAATGTAACTTGTGGCACTGTAGAAACGTCTGTGGCTGACTCTCCCGTCGACAAATTGGGATGTGAACCACTAAGTCCGGCACCTGTGCCACTTCTAGTAGGTGAGCGTATTGGCATCATGTTGATCCGTGACGCGTGTATTCACTCGCAGCGTACTTAGCAGAATAATGTCACAACAGCGTAGGGGAGTGTATGCCGATTTATTATATGCACCTTATTAACTTAAGAATTAAGGTCGTTTAAGCATATCTTATTATTTTTGTAATTACAACACACAATTAGCTTGTGAAAAGGTATTACTATGCCACATACCTCAAAAACTTTTTGCATAGCATATGTTTGTAAGTGGTAGGGATAGGTAGGGGTATTTAGGAATTATGGTATAGGTGTTGGTCAGTTTCTTTATAGGGATAGGAATAATCTTGTAATAATTATACGTTTCTTTTTCTATTAATAGTATTTCTAAAATAAAAACTAATTTGTCTTTGTCTATATAACATTTTAGGATAATGTTACGTTCTAATTTTAATAAGTTATTTTTTGTTACTGGGTAAATGGTTTGTTTGCAATTTCCTCGTTGAATTTGATAGCATCATCTTCATCTAAATTACCTGATATAATTTTTATTATGGAACCCAAAGGACTTAAAATAGCTCTTTTTTATGACTAGGACTTATTTGGTCATATTTGTCTTGAACTACTTTAATTAACCAATCTATATGTTTTTGTATAACTGATAGTTCTTTTTCTAAACTATTTTCTGTTATAATTGTATTAATTTTGTTGTATATATTTATATTATTATTGATTTGTATTCCTAATGCGTTTATCTCTACCGTTTTATAAACTGTCCAATAACTACTCTTCATCACTGCTGTCCCATATTTCAGCGGGATTATTCCCGGATTCCGCTCTAGATTTTGAAGTTCCAGGCTGTGGATCCGGTTCAGAAGTGCTAGAAGCACTAGCCAGGACCTGTGGACGTTTTGTATTTTTAGCAGCTACTCTAGTTTTCTTTTATTTAGCTCTACTAGGACAATGTTACGATTTCTTTTACCTATTACTTTTGCTTTTTCATAACGTGGTAATTCTTTGGCTTTTCTTGTCCGAGTTGTTGGCGTAAATACTGTATCACCTTCATTAATTTCTGGTATTTCTTAATCTCCTTTCTTGTCCCTAGCTTTATCATTTTTTAGTTTTTCCCCAACATATTCGTATAGTACTTTTAGGCATTTTCTGTGATCTTGTAATAATTTTGTATTAAGTTATGTACCCTATTTATATCAAAAACATTACCGCTATCAGTATTACCAAAAACTATTTCAAAAGGTGTAAATTCCGTTTCGGAATGGATTCTATTATTGTATGCCATAATATGGCAAATTTTATCGGTAAACCATGTAGAAACTAAAATTTGATGTGGTTTAGTATCTATAGCTTCGTTCAGGATAGGAATCCCTTCTTGTTTGATACTGAGTTAGCTGTGACACCATCGTCTGATAATTCCATCAGTTCCATCGGTGGCTCGGCTTCGGTATAAGAAACAACTATAGATTTCTCGCTTTCCATGTCGGAAATAGACATAACTGGCGGTGTTTTAGGTTTCTTTTCTCTTATTGTTACAAATTCATCATTTAATTCTTTGACTATTTGTTTGATACGTTTATCTTCTTCGTTAATACTAGCTAAAGTTGAGTCAAGATCGTTGTCTAATATGTTTAATCTTATTCTTGACAGCGCATCTGCGTTTGTGCTGTCCTTTATTAAATATTAATTTAATTTCAAAATCGTATTCTTCCAATTCTGCCAACGAGTCAACTTACTGTTGGGTTCTTTGAGGGAGTAGAGCCAGGCTAAAGGTCTGTGGTCCGTATAAATAGTAATTTTTTTTCCGTATAAATAGGGTCTAAAATGTTTTACTGCCCCAACTACACCTAAAAGTTCTTTTCCTATGGTGCTATATCTAGTTTCCGTGTCACTTAATGTCCTACTTGCGTAAGCTACTGGTTTATCATTTCCAATAGTGCCCTGTGATAGAACGGCTCCAATAGCATAATTGGATGCATCGGTTGTTAATATGAAAGATTTTTGAAAATCTGGGAACTGTAATAGTGGAGCATTTGTTAAAAGTTTTTATAGGTTTCAAAACTTCTTTATATTCTTCGTTCAAAATTATCTTATTACCCTTTTTTAAACAAACTGTAAGAGGTCTTGTTATTTTAGCAAAATCTTTGATAAATTTACGGTAGTAGCCGACTAGTCCTAAGAAAATTTTAATTTCTGTCACTGTTTTTGGGAGAGGGTCATTAAGTACATCATCTATTTTATCCGTATTAGGTTTGAGGCCCTCACTTGTTATTGTGTGACCTAAGTACAATACCTCTTTTCTTAAAAAATGTGACTTATCTAGTTGTACTTTAAGGTTTGTTCTTCTAAACCTATCAAAAACAGCTTTAAGTTTTTCAATGTGCTCAGGCAGGCTTTTTGAAAAAATAATGACATCATCCAGGTAGACTAGACAGTGTATTCCCTGTAGTCCTCTCAGGACGTTGTCCATTGCTCTTTGGAACGTAGCGGGGGCTGTCTTTAATCCAAAGGGCATTCTATTAAATTCAAAATGGCCGAAAGGTGTGCTAAATACGGTCTTTGGTCTATCTTCTTCTCTGACTTCTATTTGGTGATAGTCTGACGCTAAGTCCAGCGTTGTAAAATATGTTCTTTTACCTAACATGTCAAATAAATCGTTAATGTTGGGCAAAGGGTATTTATCATTGATCGTTATATCGTTTATTTGTCGATAATCGATTACCATTCTCCATTTTTGATACCCGATGCATCTATTATTTTTGGTACTAGATGAACCGGTGCACTCCAAGGAGGGTGGGATTCTTGAATAATATTATCTTTTAACATTTTGATACCTGTCTTTTTATTTCTTCCGTTTGGACTGGTGGAAGACGGTGAGCTTTAATATTAATTGGATCTTCGTTTTTTGTCCTTATCTCATGTTTCACTTCATTTGTAGATGTTAAGGTTAATGTTCGCAGTAAAAAAATATCTTTATATTCCCTACATAAACTATGTATCATAATTTTCTCCTCTTCATTCATATGATCTAAACTTAACCTTTTTAAATTTTCGTTAAGTAGCTCGTCTACATCCCGGTGATTTGAAAAATTTAAATTCGTTTCCTTGTTTTTATTTAATAACATAGATTTTTCAAGTGGTTCCACTTTAAAAGGTGACGTAACTACCATTTTTTGTTCTATTTCCGTACAATTTTGAATTACTGTAGTAGCGAAACTCTTTTAGCAATTAACTAAAGCTATCGGCATTCTAACACCTTCGCAAAATTGTACGTAATTCAAAATTGCTTCTCCATCACTAAGGTTTACTGGTAATCAAACTCTAAGTTCACATCTTGGGGGCAAAATATACGTTTTTTATCGGCGGCGAATAAATTATAGGAATTTTAACAATTTTTTGTAATAAGCGTTAAGTTTTTCATGTCAACAGAAACGCCTAAAACTTCTACTAACTCACTTCCTATTAAGCCATCATATCTTTCGTCTACGCTATATACGTAGAATTTATGTTTTATTTGAGTTTAAAAAATGCTGGGCAAAGTAATATATACAACTTCCTCATGCCTACTTGACGCATGAGTGCTGATGACTTCAAAAGGCTCCAACCGTTTAAAATTTTTATAATAATTGTTTGTTATCTCTGGGCTAATAAAGGATCTTGTGGTCCCCGTGTCTAACATAAAAACTGCATTCAATTCTGGTTTACGTATATGAGGCAAATTTAAATTTTTTGTATAGTTAATCTCTATTTTTTCCGTATTGTTGAGGCTATTATAAAAAAAAATCCTATGTGTTCATCTTCTCCTTCGACCGAATGAGAATTTAAATCACCTTGGTTTTGCGAGGTATTAGGTTGAATGGTATTTTCGGTATCGGTATAATTTATGAGTCTTGAACTAACTGTCCTCATTGTGACGTCAGTATTAGAGTTCGACGGCACTTGTGGCGCTCGGTATTGCATATTGTTTCGCGAAAAATGCTGACGGTGTTGCGCCGATGACGGTCGCACTGGTGACCCAGTTTCAAAGTTCGCATTAAAGTTATTTCTATTGTTCATTGTATGATTATTTCCGAAGTGGGGAGAAATATTATTTGAGTTAAATGAATTGTTTTGGTTATTCGATGAATGGTCGTTCGTTTGATATTGAAAACTTGGGCCTTTGTCTAAAATTTTGATTAGACCTTGGGTTCCCATTTTCGTAAACTATTTGGAAGTTCTGTTCCTCTAAGACAATTTTAATGCATTTTCTAAGGTGGTAACATAACGTAGTCGTACTAGTCTCACTAAGTAAGCAGGTAAATTGTATAAAAAAACGTTTAATGCTGTTTTGTCGTATATCGTTTGTTTAGCTTACCGTATTCTCGATTATTAATAGTTTCGTTAATTTTTGAAAACAAAATGCTTTTTAAATGTTGCACCCGGTGACAAAATTCTTGATAACTTTCGTTTCTATGTTTTCTAAGACTCTCTAGCTCCATAGCTAAGCATTCTTCAGACCTTGGGTCGCTAAAGTGTTGGTTTAACAGCTACTTGAGGTCTGTCTAAGAGTCTATCTGCTCCCTTTCTCCCACTAAACTAGCAGCTTCCCCTGACAAGCGACTAGTAATGACGTGAAATAAATATTCATTTTGTAAGTTACCCCCTTGGAATGTTTGTAAAATATATTCGCATTTTTTATGAATAAAGGTAATAACCTAGCATCTCCATCAAAAATTGGGATAATTATCGTCATTTCCACGGGAATTCTTTCAATATTTTTCATTTTAAAATAAAATAAGCATCAAAGTTTTTAAATACCAAGAATAAAAATGATTTAGCTAAGATTTACTAACAAAATTTTGATTGTTTAGTAGAAGAATATTGTTGTGGCGTTTTCTAATCCAAGACAATACCTACGTATAACTAATACAAGAGGAAACAAAAGGAAGGTTACGGGAAGTGAAAAGTTTTACTCACAGTCTCGCAGATCTGCTCATGTCCCTCTGGGATATTGCTAGTTCTGAAGTCTCGGCTGTTTCTGCTGAAGTCGCGAAGTCCTTAATTTATTTGTTTGTTCAGTGATATTCATCCAAGCGTTGAAACGCAAGTTGTCAGGATACTGGTACTGGATCATGATGATACCTGACGACGCAGACTCTTCCTAGACCACTACGAAAATCCTACCGGCTGCGCCAATTAAGTTAACGACAACGACTTTATTTAAAAAATGATTTATTTACACAAAATTACAGCGTTACAGCTCATAATTACTTCTAAAACTAATCCGTCTTACAGTTAACTTAGCCTAGTATTTATATTAAAATATCTCTTACTAAGCAACCCGTGCTATGACGCACGGCCTAATTCTTATGAGTGCTTGTGAAGCAGATATTAGAGGGGTCATCACACTAAATCCACGCCTATATTTTGTCGCGCGCATCCATTTGTAAATTTGCTTATTGTTATTAAATTAAGTACAACTATTATCTCGCAAGTCATTTCAACGTCCAGCACGATCCTGCAGCACCTAAGATCGCGAACACTACACGTTGATTAAAACTACTTTTAAGGATTTTATCGTATTTAGTTGTAAATTTAATAATTTTTATTTTTAATTCCCGACGTTTCGGGTTCTTTCCAGCACTCATGGTCACGGGGGACTGAGGTGACTGACGCCCACATTGTTAAACCCGGAGTACCTTCAGCTTTTTTAATTATTGTTTATGGTCTGATCTATGCAAAATGAACTGACTATGTCTTGAGGTCTTGCAGTGGTATGCTTGGGTTTAGTTTTAATTATATTGATTATAGGGTCCCAAGCAGGTGGTAGTACCCAGCCTCCTTCTCTATTGAAATTAGGATGTTCTTTAATTTCAATAGCCTCACGTATCATCCTTGGTAGGAATCGGTATTCTTTCGCGAGGATTTATGTTCTATCAAATCTGATGTAATAGTTGGGGCCGTCTATTGTTCATAAAAGATAGCTTGATCTCTGCGACAGCTGTCAGTAAAATCACGCCTATGAAGCCCTGAACTTCTTAGTAGCACTAATTAGGTCGGCATGCCCATAAAGTATGACATTGACAGGTACTGTCTGTACTACTAAGAAATTCAGGACTTCATAGGCGTGATTTTTACTGACAGCTGTCGCAGAGATCAAGCTATCTTTTATGAACCATATGATATGATCACAAACTGCAGACTTTCCGGAACTTTGATGCGTCACATCAGCTATATGTTCTTTTACGCGGGTTCTAATTGATCATTTTGTTTGTCCTATACAACATGTAACAAAAACACTGTGGTTCCCGTTAAGTGCGTTATCAGAATCAGTATCCAAGCGTATAGAAATAATTTTTTTTTCAAAAAAACACATTTAAAAAAAATTTATGTTAATGAAAAAAAATAATTTGCAAATTGTACATGTTTTATTATCTCTGCATTGGCCGAGGAGTCAGAGGATTGTCAAAGACTCCGCATTACCGATACTCGTGTGAGTTAGAGAAAATAAAACCTAAAAAAAAAACACATTTAAAAAAAATAATATTTTTTTTTAAATGTGTGTTTTTTTTTAATATTGCTATACGCTTGAATACTGACTCTGATAACGCAGTTAACGGGAACCACAGGGTTTTTGTTACATGTTGTATATATATACCTATTCGATTATGGGTTTAGGGTCATACTCAGAAAAAGTGTACATTTAAAATTTTGTAACTAAACTGATATGTAACGATACTGCGAATATTCGTAACGAAACTAATCTCATAAGGTATAGTACACATTAAACTAAGTACAAATTATAGATTGGTATATTATTATATTATAGATAAATTATAAAACTTGTTTGGTTTAATTTGTATTAATTGACTTTGATTTTTTAGACTAACCAAAATTATAATTTTCTAAAAAGTTAACATCGGTGAATTAGGAATAATGGAATGTTAACAAATATTAATTTTTTCACACAGTAATACCTCAGTATAAAAAACATGACGTCGGAGGAATATTCACGAGATCAAAATGAAGTCTAATAATTGATTAAAAGCTATTAAAATTTGAGTTATTGTCACTCGCGTAATTATGATTATTATTTTTAAATAAATATATATTATCATGGGTAGGAAAAAATATTTCGAAGACGTGAAGTTCGCCAACACGCATTGGGGCAGCGCGACAGAAACTTCCTTGCCCTAAAACCCTCTCAGAAATGAATTTTTGTTTCTGAATATCCTGAACATTAGATGTTCTTCTTACCACCATTTCAACACTTTTTTTTCTATCATAATCTTCTTTCTTCCTTTGATTTTTCTAGCATAATCTTCTTTCTTTTTTTTTTTTGAAAAATACAACTTTTGTTGAAATAAATACAAATTAGACTAGTTTTGCTTATTTATTAATTAAATTGATTTTATTGACTTCGTTGTTTTATTTGCAGTAAAGAAAAAAACTGCTAGAAAAGAGTAAACACCACAACGACGTATTATAACGACTTATTAAACGTTATCTAAGTAGTAGTAAATAATTACATACTTAATTGTTCTTGTGAACTAAGCTTAACAATTTCTCAGTTTCGTAACGTTACGCAATATAACGAAATTGAGAATAAAATCTGAGAAATTATTACTTCTAAAACTATTTTTACGTAAACCAAGTGTTGCACAAATAAACACCGAGTGTATTCGTTATGATATTACAAAAAATAATAAAAGGATTTATTTAGTAAACAAAAATTATAATAAACTTTCCAAAATAATGGCTGTTTATCACCCTGAGATAGTCTTTGTGAATATTCACGTGATAACAAATCTTGAGTCCACGGTTGCGACTAAAATTCAATGGCCGCGGCGGCAATAATTTTGACGTAGTTACTAGTATTGCCGGAATAGAAAAACATATTTCTACTCTTTTAAATAAATGCGTTCCTAAATTTTACTACACGTTACGAAACCTGAGTAACGCAACGTTATAATTTTGGGACATTATTAATTTAATCAAAATAAATAATTTTTTTAATGACTTACGAATGAATTAGGACGAGTTTAGTTGCTTGATTCAGCAGGAGTAATATGGCCATAGCCATGTTAAATAAAGCTTATTAATATTTGTAACAACTTGACTTTGAAAAAGTAAAATGGTCACTGGGACGCTAAAAAAGTGTTCGATAGCATTTTTACAAAAAGAATGATCTCCAAAAATTTATGCCTTTACTAAAAATTTAAGATAAAATGCCAAAAAATTCTTCACATTAAGAGACTAACATAACAACAAGCGGAATTGTTTTTTATCATACTTATAAAATTAGATATTTATTAAAGAAAAGAAATAATAAAAAGACAAGAAAAGATAACAAATGTACATCTTTTCTGAGTATGAGCCTTTACTGACATCGATGTTCCGATGTTTGACATGTGGCAACATCGATGATCATCGAACATCCCTACTGACGTGGACAGAGAAACCTATAGACAAATTGACGTAGACAGAGAAACCTATAGACTAATGATCAGCGTGGCCTCGAGTGAGAAAGAATGATAACGAATTTTTAGGTTGTACAGTAATCTTTATGACTTTTAAACACATTTAGATAAAAATTTTATTTGTTCTAAGAACTGAACTGAACAAGATTCACCAATCTTAAGCCCATAAAACACTTTTTTCTCACTTAAACCAACTTGTAAACTCCTTAAATCGCTACACTACCAAAGTTGTTTAGCAAACTGTAGAGTTTGCTAAACAAAAAAACCGGCACGGAGAAAGGGACAAACAATCACACCGCTCTATCTCATTTCTATGCAAGACGTATGCATAAATCTATCCTTTTCGTGTGCGAATGCGAAAGAAGGCGTCAATTTGTCTATAGGTTTCTCTGTCTACGCAAATTGACGCCTTCTTTCGCATTCGCACACGAAAAAGATAGATTTATGCATACGTCTTGCATAGAAATGAGATAGAGCGGTGTGATTGTTTGTTCATTTTTCCGTGCCGGTTTTTTTATTTAGCAAACTTAAGTTTGCTAAACAACTTTGGTAGTGTAGCGATTTAAGGAGTTTACAAGTTGGTTTAAGTGAGAAAAAAGTGTTTTGTGAACTTAAGATTGGTGAATCTTGTTCTGTTCAGTTCTTAGAACAATTGAAAATTTTATTTAAATGTGTTTAAAAGTCATAAAGATTATTGTGTAACCTAAAAATACGTTATCGTCCTTTCTCACTCAAGGCCACGCCGATCATTAGTCTATAGGTTTCTCTGTCTACGGTCTACGCCTACTGACGGACGGGCACAGTCATAGATTACTGTATATATACGGCACAGTTATCAATATAGAATTCTAGAATCTGTGGACGTAACTAACGGACAGGTATATATAATGTACTCTGTGCTAACGGAAGAATACCTACAAGAAACTGGCGAAATTATAGGATTTTTCTAGAATAGAGAAGACGTGATTTTGTTTGGTATGAAATCCTAGAATTGTAAAAATGACGAGTGAAGTGGAGTTAGCGCAATATGCTGTCGCAGGCGGCGATACAATTTTTGGCAAGATATTAAGAAAAGAAATACCTGCAAAATTCGTCTACGAAGATGACCAGGTAGGACTAGTAAAGGAATATAAAAAAAGAAATAATAGGAGAGAGGGTTGAGGATGGTTTGAACTTCTTGTGGAGGGAGGATGAAGAATCATTGTCATTTCTCAGTATCCTGCTCTGTGAAAGGTAGAGGAAAAAGTTGGTAGGCCATGAAGTGCAACCTCCTGTGATGGTAATAAATTTCCACTCCAACCATACTCAACCTGTTCTGCTGTCAATAGTGCTTTCGTATATTTGACAAAGTTGAAAGAAGTCATAGTATTTTAATTATTATTCAATCTTTTACACCTAGTTTTAGCCAAAAACAATCGACTAACCTTTAGCTATGTATAAGTCATAACCTAAACTCTTGTAGTTGATACATAAAATATATTTATTCATCCTCTTTCTATCCCTACAACAGTTGCCACACTTGCCGGGCAGGTTGGTAATTGCAGTTGTTTTTATTACACCATGTATTGGCACCACTGACCTCTATATATACAAGTATGCTGGATTGGTTATACCCATTGAGCTATTATGTACTACGTACTAGAGGCGACACTGCATTCAGCTACTCTGTTCCACTCAACTGCGGTGCATACACCGCACTTTAATCAGTCACTCGCTAGGCTCTAGTAGAGTTGTCACGTGTTGTGTTGATTTTAAAAAAATCTCTTGATAAAAATATGCCTTCATGTGTACTTAGATATTGCACAAATGTCAGTAAAAACCAAGGAATTACTATACATTGGTTAATAAGATACTTAATCAATAAAAAAGTGTTATAGAATAATAATAATACAAATTATTCCTAAGTCACCATCTCGTGTCATGGAGTATAGATTATGAAATTAATCTGTTCAGATGCGACATTTCTGTGGGTACTTAAGTATAGGATGAATATATTATTATACAATTTTTTTTTGTAGAAACATACAAGTTATTATAATTTGGAAAAATTTTTCATGTTTAAATCTGCTTATTATTCTTTTATTTTATGTTTAGGTTTCCACTTCAAAGTCAAAGTGGAATAAATTTGTCCATTTTTAATTCTCACGTGCCCGGCGTTTATAAACGACTCTTATTCTAATTTAAATAAATATATTTGTAATTTAAATGTTATGTTAATAAGTTTTGTTAAACATACATTTAGTATGTTTTTTTATATTCGACATAGATACCTTTTTAAATATTCAGATAAAAATATCATAAAAATTTATTAGACTCAAGACCCTAAATCTTTTAAGTAAGAGTAGAGTCCCCCATACAGATATAATCGATAGAATTTACTCAAAAATTCCTATCTTATAAGCCAAGTGTGATAGGATCCCAAAACAATTTGTATTTGAAAAGAAGTACAGGATACAATTGAAAGAAACTGACCAGCTGGAAGGATTGGATCCAAGAGAGCTCAAAGTTTTCATGGATGGCTCTAAGACTATAGCAATAGATGCTAGGAAGGTGAAAGACTTCTCCATCAGAATACTGACCGACAGTATGGCGGTACTACAAGCTCTGAGTTGCAATGTGACAAACTCGGGACTGATATACGAATGCCATCAACGATTGAATGAGGTATGTAAGCACATTCGCCGTGTAGTGGCGGTTAAGAATATCCACTACCCCATATCTTCCCGTGGGTGTCGTAAAAGGCGACAGAGGGAAACAGGCAGGAGATGGGCAGCAGCATCTTCCTGATAACAGCAACTGTACGAAAAAAAAAAAAACTGCGGTTGCCAACCCGCTCGCCAAGCGTGGCAACTATGGCAATATACCCCCCATGAACAATCACACAAATAGACGGCCCCCAGTCCCCGGCGGCCCCGCTATTCCTGGCTACGGTGGCGACCATGGTAACGGTAGGGCAGGGGTGCTAAGAATCTCCGGTGGAGGTTCGGTTGCCACCTACGACGACTCGACCTGGCAACATTTAACGCACGCACACTGAGGACTGACGAGAAGATCCTGGAGCTGGAAGAAGAGATAGACAAGTTGCGCTGGAGTATTATAGGATTATCCGAGGTCCGAAGAGAGGGGGAGGACACGGTTATTCTCGAATCCGGCAACTTGTTCTATCACCGGGAGGGCGACCATCTGTCCCAAGGAGGTGTCGGATTTATCGTCCACAAGTCTCTCGTCAACAATGTTGTAAAGATTGGGAGTGTGTCGACGAGGGTCGCGTACCTGATACTCAGAATCACCAAACGGTATTCGCTGAAGGTCATACAGGTTTACGCACCAACCTCGGCACATCCCGATGAGGAGGTGGAGGAAATGTATGAGGATATTTCCAAAGCCATGCATTCCTCCAAAACCCACTACACGGTGTTGATGGGAGACTTCAACGCAAAACTAGGCACAAGAGAAAGCGGTGAGCTGAAGTTAGGGAAATTTGGAGTAGGGCAACGGAACCGCAGGGGCCAGCAGCTGGCCGACTTTATGGAGAAAGAGGGACTCTTTATGATGAACTCTTTCTTCCAGAAGCGGCCCCACAGGAAGTGGACCTGGTCGAGCCCCGACGGTTCGACAAAAAATGAGATTGACTTCATTATGACGACCAGACGCCAACTGTTCAGTGATGTCTCAGTGATCGCAAGGGTGAAAACTGGCAGCGATCACCGAATGGTTAGAGGCACACTGAACCTAAACGTTAAGTTGGAGAGGTCTCATCTAATGAAGTCAACACTCCGTCCCCCTCGTGTTCTAATCCAGAATCCCGAAAACTTTCAGCTCGAGTTACACAACCGCTTTCAGTGCCTACAAGATTGCAATGCAGTGGACGATATGAATGACAAGCTCGTGGAAACTGTCCATGCGGTCGGAGCTAAGTTCTGCGAGACCCGCCGCAGAAGAACACAAAAACTCCGATCACACTCTTAATCTCATGACTGTTAGATGGGAGATGAGGCTGCAATCGTCAACAGATTTGACAGCATACAGGCAACTGAACAGACAGATCTCCAAATGCATGCGGCGAGACTTACGCAACTTTAATACTGCTCGTATTAAAGAAGCGATCGAGCAGAACCAGGGCTCCAAAGTCTTTGCCAGAGATCTGTCTGCCCGTAAGAGCCAACTGTCAAAGCTGAAGACTGAGTGTGGCAGCATCGTTTCCAGGACACCTGAGATTTTGAGTGAGATTGAGAGGTTCTATGGGCAGCTGTACACATCATCGTTGGAGCCACACGCAAGTGTGAGTAACGATCCAAGAGCAAGTCTTATCCGACACTATTCCGATGATATCCCGGACGTCAGTCTAAGCGAGATTAGAATGGCTCTCCAGCACCTTAAAAACGGCAGGGCCCCAGGCGAGGATGGAATTACAGTGGAGCTTCTGAAAGCGGGTGGAACACCGGTACTTGAAGTCCTTCAGAAGCTCTTCAATTCCGTCCTCCATGGTGGCATTACTCCAGAGGCGTGGAGCAGAAGTGCGGTGGTCTTGTTCTTTAAGAAAGGCGACAACGCTCTCTTGAAGAACTACAGACCGATTTCCCTTCTGAGCCGCGTCTACGTGCTGTTTTCGAGAGTCATTACGAATCGTCTCGCACGCAGACTCGACGACTTCCAGCCTCCCGAACAAGCCGGTTTCCGAAAAGGCTTCAGTACCATAGACCACATACATACCCTGCGGCAGATTGTACAGAAGACTGAAGAGTACAATTTGCCACTTTGCCTGGCGTATGTGGACTATGAGAAAGCCTTTGATTCCGTCGAAATTTGGGCGGTGCTGCAGTCCCTTCAGCGGTGCCAAGTTGACTGTCGGTATATCGAAGTGCTGAAGTGTTTGTACAGTAGGGCTACGATGGCTATCCGAGTACAGAACCAGACCTCGAAACCTATCCAACTGCAGAGATGTGTAAGACAGGGTGACGTTATATCCCCGAAACTCTTCACCGCTGCTTTGGAAGACGTTTTCAAGCTACTGGACTGGAAAGGATACGGTATTAACATCAATGGCGAGTACATCACTCACCTTCGATTTGCCGACGATATAGTCCTTATGGCAGAATCGCTGGAGGACTTAAGCACTATGCTCAATGACCTCAATAGTGCCTCCCAACGGATAGGTCTTAAGATGAACATGGACAAAACAAAGATCATGTTTAATGTCCATGTCACACCTATGCCGGTAGTTGTTGGGAGCACTATGCTCGAAGTTGTTGACGAGTACGTTTACCTGGGACAAATTGTCCGACTAGGTAAGTCCAACTTCGACCGAGAGGTCAATCGACGGATTCAACTCGGCTGGGCAGCGTTCGGGAAATTACGACATATCTTCTCGTCAGGTATACCTCAATCTCTAAAAACTAGATTGTACAACCAGTGCGTGTTGCCAGTGATGACTTACGGATCTGAGACGTGGTCCTTCACTGCTGGCCGTATGAGGACGCTCAAGGTCGCTCAGCGAGCTATGGAGAGGGCTATGCTCGGAGTTTCTCTGCGTGATAGACTCAGAAATGAGGATATCCGCAGTAAAACCAGAGTGACCGACATAGCCCAACGGATTAGTAAGCTGAAGTGGCAATGGGCCGGCCATATAGCTCGAAGGACCGATAACCGATGGGGAAGAAAGGTTCTCGAGTGGCAGCCTCGTACCGGTAGGCGTAGTGTAGGGCGACCCCCCACTAGATGGAGTGACGACCTGGTAAGATATGCAGGAAGTCGATGGATGCAGGTGGCTCAGGACCGTGCTTTGTGGCATTACTTGGGGGAGGCCTATGTTCAGCAGTGGACTTGTGAAGGGCTGTAATGATGATGATGATGATGATGATGTAAGCACAACAATGTGACTCTGCAATGGATCAAGGGACACAGTGGATCTAGAGGCAATGATGCAGCATATGAACTGGCCAGAAAGAGATCAGCTCTGGCAACTACAGGGCCGGAACCAATAATACCGAACCCCTTTGGCTACATTCGTTCACTGGTATGTAGATACTTCAATAATTTACACTCTCATCTTTGGAAAAATTTTGTAGACTGTAGACAAGAAGACTGTAGTAACAAGTGCTATCACAGGACATGGCTCTTTTAACAAACATTTGTTCACCATAGGTGTTACTGACAGCCCCCTGTGCAGGGCATGCATGGGAGAGGAAGAAACGGCGGCTCACGTGTTGCTGACATGTCCAGAAGTCGCGTCATATAGGGCTAAACATCTCGGCATGCCAGGATCGCTCCCCGAAGTTGCTTGCAACATCAAAGGACTGTTGAACTTCTTCGGGGAAATATCATGGCTTGAATAACCACATATTATTGCCCACAAGCAAAATACGCGCTTAGACGTGGAGTTGCGGAAAACAGCCCGTCGTAAACTAACTAACTAACTAAATTTTTAACTGCCCTAACCTCTCCATTTCACTCTACAATTTTTTTTCCTAATATCATCCCTCGTCCTATAAATCTTAAGTCCTTGTTAAATTTAGTTTACACTCCTTTTGTACAAACTTTATTAGGCTTCATATCCATTAATAATATTAGACTATAGTACTCTTGCCACTTACCTATATTCATTTTATTATTTATTATATTAGCAATAATTTTGTAAAACTATTATATGTTAATTCACTCAAAAATAACTACCTATGTAACTTCGTAACATAAAGCTAAGTTAAATGTGCAAAGCATTTCTATGTAAACAGAAACAAGTCGAATACTCTCTGTGACTTTCATGAAATACTTGAAGCTGGCAGAATCCATTGGAAATTGCCAAATTAGGAAAAAAATACTTATCAATATCTCATCAATATTTAAGCCTCGCAAATGAACCAACGTACCTGATATTGAAACCTGGAGTGAAATCTGTTCTGTAGTTACAAATAAAAACATAGATAGATGAATGCAGCTTCGGACTAGGTTTTTTATAAGGTATAAAGCTTGCATCTAATGCCTAAAGGTATTGATTGATACATTTATTTATAGTATGCATTATATTAATATGATACATAAATAGAATTGATATGGCCTAGGTATAGAATTTTTATCGTTATATTTTAAAACACTGTCTTATCTCTATTATTAGTTCCGTGGACGCTCATTTCTACTATTAGCGCCAAGATGGCGAAACTCAAATCGCCTCATTATGTCATGGTGTAAAGCCAATCCGTATATAGAGGTAAGTGGTTGACACCCATGGGATGATATGGGATAGTACATATTCTTACACCCTACATGGTAATGGTCATTAAATGGAATAGTCAAAAGCTAAAATGGACATTGTTAGATCTGTTTATAACAAGAAGTTGTAAAATCAAGAAATAGTCAAATCCTTCTAAAAATGGTTCCACATGAGTAAAGAAACCATGACCAAAGGTAAAGCTTATAAGAAGTATTCAAAATTTTTACCTATTTTAGTAGGGTTGACACTGGAGAATAATATTAAATAAACAAAATGTTTGTTAGATTTATTATGTACCTAGATAGACAAGTTTTTTATAAACTAATTTAAACATTTTTTTTAAATAATAATAATAATAATATTCCACAACTATCACATAACGCCATCTAGTCCCAAGCTAAGCAGAGCTTGTGTTATTGGTACTAGACAACTGATAAACATACTTATATATTTCTAAATACATAAATATTATAGATAAATTACACCCAGACACAGAACAAATGATCGTGCTCATCACACAAACATTTGTCCTGGGTGGGAATCGAACCCACGACCTCCGGCATAGCAGTCAGGGTCACTAACCACTAGACCAACAGGCCTGCCGCTAAAAGGCACAAGAATTTTTTTTTATAATTTCTTGTGCCTTTTAGTTGAATGGTAAATTTTAAATGTTATAGAAGTTTCTTATCTATTAGAAAGCACACTCATGGCTATACACAAGCTTGCACACATTTTAACATATCATTATTAGAATTAACAATGATTATTTCAAAAACAAAATATTTGTAAAATGTTTGCTCAACCAATTCAAAAAATGCGATAAATTTATTGACATTTAGGTAAGACATATCAATCTACCACATTTAATATAATAAATAATAACCAAATACTATTACCTAGTACAGTCTTTGAGATATGTAATTAAAAGATGATATATATTTTTATTAATTTTATTTGCTTTGAACAAGTTACAATATTATTACATAATAATTATTTTTGATTGTATACATATACAGTAGAGTCTGACTACTCTGGTACTTCAGTACATCGACACGTCCTGTAGTCCGGCACCCTACTCTACCGCTAACTCCATCTGCGCCTCTTTCTTCTGCCGCTCTCTCCATGATCAGCATAAGCGAAACCTTGCGCATTTAAGATCGTATGCACACTCTCGCTTAAACATGTACCTGCTGCTGCGCGAGTAGTGGTGATTTCACATCAAAATACCGTCAAGATGTCGAGCAAATGAAAACATAAGACTAGCATTAAAAGAGAAAATGGAGATTGTAAAAAAGTTTAGTGGTGGAGAAAACATGTGCAAAGTTGGGCATGCTACTGTGCATGTAGTTAAGAAAAACAGACAGAAGATAGAGGAACGTGTGAAGATGTTAGTCTAGACAAGAGATAAACAAGGCAGATTTAAATTATTGGCTTGAAGGGATCACTGACGGAACAGAGCAAATGATGACAGTAGAAGAGATGCAAGAAGAATAAAGCCTTACAGTAATATTGGAGCCACCAACTAATATTGCGAAAATATTTATAATACACACAAACAAACACTCACACCTGTCACCCAGAGGGGTAGGCAGAGACTACAGACTTCCATTTGGCACGATCCTGACACACCTCTCTTGCCTCCTTCACATCCATACACCTACGCATGCATGCTCGTCGGTTAAGGGTACTCCTAATTTGGCCCGTTTTCAATAAATCGCCAATTTGGTCGATAAATTTTCGCCTAGGACGCCCCTTTCCGACTCTGCCATTCACTTCTGCAACATAAATTTTCTTTGTCACTCTTTCCTCATCCATTCTTTCCACATGACCAAACCACCGAAGCATTCCTTTCTTAATCCTGGTCACAACATCATCTTGCAAACCACATTCTTCTCTTATCACACAATTTTTCACCCTGTCATTCAGATTCAGCCCTAACATACTCCTTAACGACCGCATTTCTACTGCATTTATTCTACTCTCGTGCTTCTTCTGCCATACCCAACTTTCACTACCATACGTTAAAGTAGGGACCAACACAGCATTGTGAATTGCCATACGTGCCTTTTTTGACACATTTTGACTCTTCACAATAGAGTGCAGGGCCCCATTTACTCTGATTCCTGCGTTTATAATAAAAAAAGACCTTATCTAAGGACTATTTTAAGATAAAGTAGTTAAGTAAGATAAACATTGTCCCCCATAAATATGTACATACATACATATGTATATAATATGTAAATTCATATGGCCTTCTTACTACATACATAATGCTTTATTTACCTTGAATTTCCCTGCACAGTCAGGTAATCCAACCATTACAATAATCCGTCACCTTCTGGTCTTTTATAGTGCCAGATTAGTGAGACTACTGTTTACATTCTGTTTTTGTTCTTCACCACTGATGTTGACAACGCGGGCAAATAAGCACTTAAACATTGCCATTAACAATTTCATAGGTGCTAGCAGGGATTCAAGTTGAACCCGGGTTGCTTGTATACTGTGTAAATATAAATTACACAATATGCAAGCAACTTTACTTAGCCTCCCAACTACGACAGCCGTCCAAATTACAAAATAATTTGGTACTCAAAGTAACAGCATAACTATAAGGGTATGTAATAAAAATGTTATTTGTATTATATTCATATAACATATATGTTTATTTTTCGATTTTCAGTGTGTAGCATTTAATGATGTTAATCCTCAAGCACCAACTCACATCTTGGTAATTCCTAGAAAACCAATACCTCAATTATCAAAAGCCACCGATGATGATGAGCAGCTTCTTGGTAATTATGATATTTTATTCTTGTTATATTTGGAAAAAAAAAAGACTATTAATGTTACAAAATGGTTAATATAAATACATGTTGTATATTTTAAAACATAATTAATGCAGACACTACTGAATAATATCACAGACTATATCTTTTTACGTGGTAGAGCCATGCTGTTATATTAGTAGTATAGTTGTAGCACGAATGGGTCGGCTTGACCAAGGAAGGACCATGCTCTCACAGAACACCAGCGTCAAATAGTAGCTTAATGCTGCTGTGTTTCGTATGGTGAGTGTAGAGAACCGGAGACCCTTTTTACTGGAAACGAGGCATTCCACCTGAGACCTCACGGATGACAACGCATCTGCGTTTTGATTCATATTCGAGGATAGATGTAGATGTCTATGGGCCACAGCAACCACTTACAATCAGGTGGACTGTGTGCTCATTTGTCATCCTATCCTATAAAAAAAAGACTACAAATAATTTATTTCATGTCTGTTTATTTTCTGCATCGTGTTCATCCAAAGAGATATGGAGTGTAAAGGTAAGGAGTACAGACTCTGTATAAAAACGCGTTCTGCGTTAAAGTGAAGAAAGACTTAAGAAAGCGTCGGTTACAATGTTAATTTATGTGTGGTTTTTGTTATGTTACGATTAATCTCATAATTTCCAATTGCCAATACACTACAGCAGAATTCTGAAAGCTATCTCGGTGACTTTTGTTCCGTAGTTTAATTATTCGTCATGAATCTGATCCACCAGAAAAACACCAAGCATAGCACTATGTACTGTGTATTTCTATGACTCGTTGAATGATTTTGAGCTATAGTAAATATTGGCATTATTAATTAGGGAGCATTGTCCGTCTTTGCTGCTGGGCTGGATATGCTTTTAAGTTTCTGAATATTGCCATCTCATAGTAGTCGTAAAAAGTGGCTATAGGAAATACCAGAACGCTATGGCTTCCAATAGCGAGCGGTGTAGCCGTCGCGTTCACTACGGATGTAAAATTACCAGTCCGGTATTAAGAATATTAATCGTCAGTAGATATGTGTCAATCATTCATTTCTAGTGACCGAATCATTCACAAGTAAAAGCTCTTTATTCGTGGGGTATGTGTTCCGTATATGTGCCGCGAATACAGAAACCGTGAATATAGAATGGTAATTTGAATGGGATTATATTGGGGATACGTTCCTAGATAATAAAATAAAAAAATAATTAAAAAATCTATTTAATTGAAGTTTTTGACCATATGCATTAATTATTATCTTCAGGCTCAGACAATGGTTTAAAGAATTTTTTTTTCTTGGCAGTTTTATAAAAGCTCCTTCAATTTAAACTGACATTCAGCAGTGGCGTTAGCAATTTGTCTCTTAAAAATAAGACTTCGTTCATAAAGAAATTACAAAGCTCATTTGCCATTCTTAAACCTTCACTAAGAATTTTCAAATTAAATGTCCCGTTTTCAGTACTTGTTAAAGCCGATGAACCGATGCACCGATTAAATCCGCGAATAAGGAACTCTGTAGCCCCGAATATAGGAATTGGGTCGCACTTTTTTATCCGCAAATAGTGAAAACGCGAATGAAAGAAGCGCGAATAAGGAGCTTATACCGTAGTACATTTTGTCGCGCGTACCGGTACATTCGGATCGATCATTCATTCAAATGGATCATTTCGAGCTTCAGTACTCTGAGTCTGTGAGATCCATTGGTAACCGAAAATTTTTTATTTGAGATTTGTAATAGCGCCATCTACTACATGCTGTAAGTAATAAAGTAATTTTATCGAACTAAAATTTTTTGACTTTCAAGGTGGTAAGTACAATCGACGCTAGATGGCATAAACACGAAAACGTCAAGTGATTCGATTGATTTGATTTTGATTGATAACTTTATTCAATATTGTTATAATTTTTTTAAATATTTATAAAATTTGTTCATTCATGTGTACATGTTCATTCCTAACAATATACAATTTCATCTTACTTTACATGTCTAAAAATAAGAATTGTAACATTTATTTGCTACAAAATTAAATTTTTATCTTATACTTATATAAGGTGGTTGAAATTATCATATTAAATAAAAAATTGGCCATGAAATCTTTTGAAGTGTTATTTTTAGTAAACCCTACGAAATGATATTTTAACTCATATTGTAACAAATAAATATAATAAAAATTAAAATAATTTTTAATCTAGTTAAGAATATTATAATAAAAACCCTTAAATAAGAAATACTACTGGTACTCTGCAGTATGACTTGTTTATTCGATTCGCCTGTTCATTCAGATCTTTCGGGATTCGGTCGGTTTTCGGCTCATTTACAATTCACACCAATCACGAGGTAAAAGGGTTCCATCAATTGTTTGTGATTGGTTGTACTAGTACATTCAAAAACAAATGAATGAACCATCAATACTTTTAAGTCTACCAGCCACAGAGTACATTATATATACCTGGAATAGAGTTGCTAGTCGATTCCGTGGTACAGAGACATCTATAGTGGAGTTGTCGAACTAATCGGACGATATTCTATATATAGTACAGCCCCATCCCTGGTGTACTGATTATTTTTAATTAATTTTACAAGATCACATAATTCAGCAACTAACTAGTTTTGTGCATATAGGCACAAAACTAGTTAGTTGCAGAATTATGTAATCAAAGGTAAATCATAAAAAAAAACTCAATTTAAAAATAATAATCATCTTTATTCAGGTAATTTACACCCATAACCAGTAAAAAAAATTAATAACTAAGCAATCTACACAATTTCAGAAATAAATAAATAAATGTCGATCAGTCAATATATTTCATCAAAGTAACAATTTTAAATTAATAAATCCAACAGTAATTATAAGTAGACAGTAATGACAGTATACAAAGTAAATTAATCGAAATAAAATAACATAAAATTTAGTTTATTTACCTAAGATCTTGGTATTTAAAATAATAATGCAACTTATCTACTACACAAAAGTTATAAGAAAAATAAAATAAGATGCACAAATTACAAAAAAATAGTACAATAGACAAAAAGTTGACAATTTTTATAAAAAAAGAAACTTAAGTATCCAATATCTTGAAAACGGTTAGGTTTGATGTATGGTGTTTCATAGTCGTAATAGTCGGTAATGATGCAAATTACAACCCCCTAAAGGATCTAAGTCGACTTAACCAATACAATTTATATTGAAATATATATATACAGGGTTACCCTGTATATTCATTTTTTTTTATAATTGCTCTTAGATGTTGATGCGGGAGAAAATGAACTACTGGATGATGGATAAGTAAGCAGACATAAGTGTAACCTGATAAAATACCTAAAATTAAGAGTAAAGCACGAATTTTAACCAACGTGGATTAGGTTGCAAATAAAACTTTACAACTGAAACATATTAATAATTAATGTTAAATAAATATTTGTCTTTAACAACTTTGTTTTGATTTGTTTTCAAAACATTATTAATTACCCCAATGAGAGCAAAGATACTGCAGGTATGACTGACTGACTGAATTTAGTCACTTTTGCTTAATTCCTTTAATCAAAGATTTTATAAAAAATGTCTAAAATATAATTCGGAGCATATATGCTATGAAACAAAGTTTTTCCTATTATTTTACCTATTATGTTACCCTGTATATTCAATATTTATCTACCACCATATTTCAATATTTATCTACTATGTTCCACTTGGCACTAACATTTGATGTTCCCTGGTCACATACAGTAGCAAGGATTTTAAAGCCAGACCCCTTCAATTTTCTTATATTTCTTTTAATCATTAAGGCTAATTCAGCTTTTTTTGTACTGCAAGCACAAAATGAATATGATATCGGCTGTTTATAGTTTTTAGAATACCTCTATTCTAAGTTCAGTCCTCACTACATCACCATTGTCAACTAAACCAGTAATTGAAATAATACTAGTTTTACGGATTTTATCGCGTATATTTAACTATAAATACCCGACGATCCGGTGCTGTAAAGCGCTCGAAACGTCGGATATTTATATAATAAATATACGCGATAAAATCCGTAAAAACTAGTATTATTTCAGTGTGTAGTGTTCGCATAAATATAAGTAATCATTGTGTAAACCAGTAATCTTGTCATTTTTCCTGTCATAACCAATATGTGGTGTTAAGGCCATTTCATCAAAAACCAGTGTACACAATTTATCATTGGCTTTCATTTAAGATAGATGCTTGCTTCTTAAGCTGGTAAAATATGTTCTCATTTATACCAGGCTTAATATTGGCCTTAGATACCATCCTGCTTAAGGTGAAAGGTGATGGCAGAACAAATATCTTTTGCAGCATTCTGTAGGCTCTTGGCCCATGTTATAAAAATGTAATGTCATCACTTTTTCATCAGGTGTGAATTGTCTGTCCCTTTTGTGTTCACCATATTCTCGAAATTGTAGCATCGTAAAAACTGTTGCCATTGAGGTAAAACTTTTAAATGCTTAATGATTTCTTAAATTTACGCGAACACTATACATTGAATAAAACTAAATTTACGAATTCTATCGCGTTTATTTACCTGATTTTACTTATTTTTAATTCCCGACATTTCAGTTCACGACGTTACAGGCCACCCCGTGACCATGGGTGCTGTAAAGCACTCCAAACGTCGGGAATTAAAAATAAGTAAAATCAGTTAAATAAACGCGATAGAATCCGTAAATTTAGTTTTATTCAACTTTTAAATGCTTTCAAGATAGTAGTATTTTCTAATAGATTCATTTTCTTCTTCAGTCTTTTTGTTCTTTCTTCATACTTTCTCATTTGCTATATTCAAGCTTTTAAGTTTCTTTTTTAACATTGTAATTCTTGTACTAATTTGAGTCCTTTTGGGCTTAGTCACTGTTGGCGCGACTACTAACGCTGCCTAGCGACGCACCGGAACACCAAACTTTTATCTACGAATCAGAGCTCGTCATTGTTGGCAACCAATCACAGCACGTCGTGCAATTAGTTATAAGATCTGTCTGTTTAAATTTTGATTATTACCTGATACACACTGTTAGCAATAAGACGACTTAAATATAACCAACAAACGTTCAATAAATCAATCATTGAAGAGCACCTGCCTCCCGTTCTTGTACATAAAGTGGTCCTATCGAGCCGAATAAGGAGTTCAAGCTTGAAATCTCCGAAGATTCGTCGCATCAAAATACGACGAATCACTGACCACAAATCCACCAGAAATCACCTGCCTCCCGTTCCTGTACAGTCACCTTCAAGCCTGAAATTAAAATGCAAAACATTATATTTATATAGACCAAGAAAATTTGTACTATAGTTTAGTAAAAATAAATTTAATTGTAGCAAGTTGATTGCATTTTAAATCATAACACCATACACGAAACTTAACCGTTTTTAAGATATTGTATAATTTAATAATGCAATAGTGCCGTACTTGTGCAGGCGAAACATGATGAAATATAATGGCAAAAGTGATAAAATATGTTTACTTATTGAAGTAAAAAAAAACATAAACACTCACGCCTGTCACCCAGAGGGGTAGGCAGGGACTACGGACTTCCATTTGGCACGATCCTGACATACCTCTTTCGCCTCCTTTACATCCATATATCTACGCATACATGCTCGTCGGTTAAGGGTACTTCTAACGTGGCCCATTTTCAAAATATCGCCAATTTGGTCGATAAACTTTTTTCTAGGGCGTCCCTTCCCGACTCGGCCGTTCACATCTGCCATATAAATTTGCTTTGTCACTCTTTCCTCATTCATTCTTTCTACGTGACCAAACCACCGAAGCATTCCTTTCTTAATCCTGGTCACAACATCATCTTGCATACCACATATATCTCTTATCACGCAATTTCTCACCCTGTCATTCAGATTCAACCCTAGCATATTCCTTAAAGACCGCATTTCTACAGCATTTATTCTACATTCGTGCTTCTTAAAGTAATTATTAAAGTTAACATTTTGGTGTTTTATTTGGTACAAGAGCGAACAAAGCAAGCTCGGGACTTGGGGCACACCAACCCATATAGGTTTGGTTAGAAAGATTTGTGGTTAATTTTTCATAAACCACCCAGAAATAACGGGGGCTCCATCAACTAAACTTTGGTATTGCTTCGGTGAAGAGAGGTCACGCCCCCTCCCCGACTACCTATTAAGGTGATTTTTCTTATAAATTATTTTATAAAGTTTTGATCTTTAACATTTAATATAAAAATACCATGCATCTCATGGTGGGAGGACAGCTGGGGGACGAATCTACCCCTCTCCACCTCCCTTCCCCCCGCCCCACAACCCCCCATTAAAGCAACTTGATATTAAAGCTTTACCAGAACCAGCACAAAACCCAGTGGGACTTTTTTTAAATAAAATTAATTTACAATATATTATCCTTAATTTAATTTATACAATAATTTTTATTTATAAATAATATATTATCAATTTTAACTTACTGGATGTTTGAGCAGTAGTTGTCTCTTGCAAATAACTTGATGTTGAAGCAATTTCTTGTGTATAACGTGTTTTAAAAGTATTATTTTTATTTGTAACTTCAGCTAAGGGTGATATCTTAGCAACGGCACCTGTAAAATCAATATATACAATGAATGATTATATTGTACTTGTAATATATTGACAACTTAAGAATAGAACAAAGACAAATATGAGCTGATGGCTCTAATAAAAATTCTAACCTGCTTGGGTTTATTAATTGCAAAGATTAATTCCTCTACTACCAATCAGCAAAAAATTACAGCATACACATATTAGCCATGTAGAATTTGGACGACTAAGGCCGAAGGACTACCAACATCTTCCAACAGACAATATCAAACAACAAATACCACAAGTAGCATAACAAAATAAAACAAATAAAAATGAAGCTAAAAGTTACACATTCCATTTTATTAAAATGGAAGTTTATTATTAGTATTAGTTGTACAATAGAACACCTGTGAAAAATATGCATACTATACATTGAGTTACAATACCTATAGAGTCACAATCTCTAACTGACAATACTCAAAAAATGTCCGAGCGCCGTTCCATATACCTATATATTTTGATATTATATAGTTCAAAATGACATTTGCTCGAATTTAGACGTTAACCTGCTTGTACAATGTTCAAAGTCGCTCGTATGCAATGTCATCATCATTCACTCAAGGGCACGTTATCGCGGCGCCGCGCGGTCGGCGGTGAGTGATTTAGTTTGCTAATAAAATGAAAATTATTGAAATTTAAATGAAAACATGCACTGTGGATACATAAATACGTAAATTTGGTATGATACTTACCTAAAATATGAAACACCATCCTTTTTTCGCACGTGTCTGCTGTTATTTGGGCAGGAAATCACCGAACACTTTGGCATCGCGGACGTTGTACGAGGATTGTGGTCGCCTTACAACTAAACAAAAACTCTGCGCAGTTCGCAGCGTGCGCCGAGTTTTGGCGCGGACATTTTATTTGTCTGTTTGTGACTCTATAGGTATTGTAACTCAATGATACTATAATGTAAATTATGGATCTTACAGCAATGTCAAATTTTACAAAGACGGAGGCAAATCAAGTAACTTCTCTTGTGATTAATTAAGTTTGGTAATAAGACCAAATGAAATACTAACTTTTTTGTTCTGTTTCTTATGAATACTGCACAAATTTGGGCATCTAAACTTTAAATATGATATTCTAAGATTGAATGAAATGAAAGAATGGGATATCAAATTGAAGATCATCATAACTTTAAATAGATACTAAAGGACAATATGATTAAAAAATAATTAAACATTGAACATATTGTACAATATAGTATGTTGGTCAATATATATTCTCATTAATACTGGAAAAGATCTTTAGATCACTATATATTTGTTATTATAACATAAACTCATGTTTCTTCGCAGTTGTACTCTGAGCAAGTTTAATATTTATAAACTGGTGTATATTTTGATATACATATGAGCTTTGAAAAAGCCTTAATTTATAAGCTTTTTATTATCATTTGAATCAAACTGTTAATAAGAAATAACAAACTTTCCATAAAATTGCTTTACATGTCATACATAATATTTCATCAACATGGAAGTTGAAAATTAGTATTGCAGAACATAGTTTAACAATGATTCAAAATTTATACATTCAATTATTCATGTTTGATAGTAAAATTAATTATTTGAGGAACAAACTTCCATATTAACTTTAACATTCATAATATTAAGAATAGATCATTACAATGTTAATGCAAATTTTTACTAACCTCTCATATGCAATGCTGGTATTGCAATATTACTTAACATTTTACTCCGGTCCAGTACTTGGATTCAAAAGGTGTATGACAAATTCTTCGGTACTTAAACACATACATATCATCTAAGCACAGAAAGTTTCCACCAACTGCTTGAACCCGTGTACAAAAGCGTGTTGAATCTTTTGTAGAGTTTGGAAATTTGTGAAGTATATAGCCATCTTCACCTACAAAAAAAATTAATATTTTAGAAGCGTTTTTGAAAAGTGTAATGACAGTAGTATAAGTAGTAGAGTTATAAGGGTAATTCTTTAGTAATCTGCTGCACGAATTATTGGTCGCCGAGTGGACGGGTAGATGGGGGGAGGAGTAGGAACCTCCCCCTAAAAGAATTAAGTGCCGGAACCCCCCCCCCATTTTTTATGTATGTAAGTATACATAGCAAGGTATTGGCTCTAAGGGTGGAAAAGTGATGCAGAACTCTTGGGCTACCTGCGTCTGCGCTAGGTATCATATTGTTGCCCAAGGTGACACTGACTTATATATAAAATAGAAAGAAGAAATAATATATTGACTGGTAAAACCTGTAAATAATTAGATTTACTCACAGCTCTTGGTACATCCTGAAACATAGCAAATTTTATCCGCGGCCATCACTAAACTATACGAACTATGGCCGAAGGAAAGAACAGATAATCGAAGTCCCTTTCACGTGCATGGGCCACTATATTAAGCAAAGATAATCAAAGTCCAAGAATAGCCAAGTTGTAAGAAAATATAGGGAAAATATAAAAAATTCAAAACATTCAAAGCACAATCGTTACGTCAGAAAAACAAAACGCCAATGTCAAATTCAAAAACAAACAAAATGGTGGTAGAGGGTGCTGGTCACGTTTAGAAATTAAAACACCAATATTCCATCTTCCAATTAAACGAATAAACTAGACTTAAAGCAGCTAAATCTTAATAAAATTAGTTGTTTAACTCATTTTCTGGTGAAAATATCTAAATTCACATTATTAACACGTCGATTTAGTCAATGTGATACGATCATTTAATTTGATTTAATTATCTAAAACAATGCACTTCCGAACGTAAACTTACTCCAGCGCTGTCCTTTGGAGAGTTGTGGAACTAAATATGCAATGCTAGTTTCTATAGAACAGAAAAATGTTCTAACTACAAAGGCCCTGCTACCAGCTTAAACGAACGAATCATGCATGATTGACACATGTCTAGTCGTCAGCTAATTGTGTTACATGACACTATTACGGACTTTGTGACCTGGTTACTATGACACATCTAAAATTATATATCTATTATAATGTCTGACTGCCTCATACGGTCATGTGGTCGGTCGGTCTTGATCATTCGGTCTCCCGGGTTTGAATCTTGGGTTAGACCAAAAATCAATTTTTTGGTCTATCAGGAAATTATCAGCGGCAGTCCGAAGTCAGGAATTAAACGATGTTTCACTTCTGAATTTTCACGCCTGATCTCTCTTCGGTGTTTTCGTATCGCCATCCTATCATTAGACTATTAAAGTGAGGAGATTGTGTACCTGTGCTTGCGCACAATCTCCTATACTTTCAATCCTGTCCTGCGCTAATGACTAGTCTCCGTTGAGACCAGCCGCAGGAAATTCTGTCTGGACAACATTATTTTAGTGCTAAGATTTGGTTAAATTAGTATGATTTATTAAATTAAAAAAATTGCATTAGATGTATTTATAGAAAACTTTTTTTTTTATTTATTAGTAGTTTCGTTTATGTATTAGTATGAAAATAATATGATTTTGAATTTTTATTAGGTCATTTAATGATTGCTGCTCGCAAAATCGCCGCTAACGAAGGTCTAGACAAAACTGGTTTCCGACTTGTTATCAACGACGGGAAGAATGGGGCACAAAGTGTGTATCATCTTCACCTTCATATTCTTGGAGGTCGCCAGATGGGTTGGCCTCCAGGCTAAAGTGTAACAAAAATGCTATTAAATAAAGTAATTCAACTGTCATGTATGTTTCTTAATTATTTGTTATAAATATGTCGTCTCCTTCTACTTTACAAGCCTTTAACAATCCACTATTAGATATGATCCCTTCTCTTCTACTATTGTGGGGAGTTAAAAAATAATGTGTAGAAGCCCCACCTTCAAAACCTATTAATATGGAAATTAAGTCTTAAAGAATATCACAAATGGATAGGTACTTTTTCTATCCTTTAAGGATTTTTTCAGTGTATATTTCATCCCCTAATTTCAGAAAACTTACGAAATTATATGGGATACCTACCCCTGAAATGTAACATATTTAATAAAAAAATTATTGAAATCTGTTCAAAATCGATGAAGATTTCGCGTAACGCGTAAGTCTGCTAAAAATGTATGGGAAGGACGTTTCGATAATAACCTTGATTTAATTCATTTTTATAATTTTGAGTTCAGTTAGGAAGTCAACTTTGCTATATTCGTTGTGTCGCAAAAAACCCTTCCGCTACTATCTGACTAAGTGACATGCGACGTCATATCATGACGCTACGTGAAAAATGAGGATTTTTTCGGTATTTATTATAGATTCTTTATATGGAGTTCTTTTTTTATAAAATTCAAGACTGGTATCACCCACTCTTATGTACATAAATATAAGGTAAGTAGATAAATCACAGTCTGCAGTTTGGTGTTATTGGCCAGAGCGATGGCTTTAGAACGCCCCGAGAAATATGTAATGATAATAATTTGGTACGTGGTTCTTCATCAATCATGATATGATAACCACTTTCGTCCAAGCCTTTTTGAATTGCAATATTTTTTGCTACTAGTATAAGACGTCCTGAAACAAATAAAATAATGAAAACTATGTGTATTAAAGGATATACGTAAAGGTATATCAAAGAAACGATTCTTAAAAATATATATTTTATACGTGGTAGAGCCATGCTAAAGTTATATTAGTGTATAGTTGTAGCACGAATGGGTCGGCTCGACCGGGGAAAGACCACGCTCTCACAGAATACCAGCGTGAAATAGTAGCTTAATGCTGCTGTATTTCGTATGGTGAGTGTAGAGAACCGGAGACCCTTTTTACTGGAAACGAGGCATTCCATCTTAGTCCTCACGGGTGACAACGCATCTGCATTTTGATTCGTAATCGAGGATAGATGTAGATGTCTATGGGCCACAGTAACCACTTACCATCAGGTGGACTGTGTGCTCGTTTGTCACCCTATCCTATAAAAAAAAAAATATTTTAACCAATTTAAAAGGCCAGTACATTTGTTTTAAGATTGATTGCACTCTTTACGAAGCCGAAGTCATTTAGTACTTTTTGTTTAGCAACGTTGAGCCGGCGTCCTTTGTTAAAAGGGATAAATCTAATAGCAAAGAAGTCGCTGGCGCGGCACTTAAATTGTCCGTAGCTCTCAGAGAGGATTTTCGAGTCAAGTTAAAAAGATTATTCGTCAGCACCAGATTCAGGTAGGTATCCGAATTCAACTAAAGATGGAGACGCTGCGTATATGAGACTACCTCATCATTAGTACTCATACAGCGGTAGCAACTAAGTACTAATAAGTACCTAACGTTCGTCAAACAAATGGGCATAGCCAAATTCTTGGCAGCACGATATTCGCAAGGTCTCTACAGCTTTTAAGTTAAATAACGTACTACCTACATTCGGACTACATTAAAAAACAAATAATTTAGATATTACGAAAAAATCACAAAATCATGATAATAATGTTAACATAAATCATGTATGTAAATTGGGAAATAGATCAAAATATTTTATGTTATGGAGCGTGTTCATGTAACGCGTGAATCTTATTTTGTTAATATCTCAAAAACTTGCTCCAAATTTAAAAATAATAATTTTCTGTTTAATGTTCAAGTTAAAGAACCTTTATACCAACTAAATCCTAAAGGATTGTTTTTTATATATATTAATTGAGATATGCCGGAGACGTATACCTACAGAAGAACATAATAAATATGTAGATAAGCAGGTTGATAATAAAAATAGTTTAATGATTAGGTACTTGCCAAGTAGTTTTTCATCGGCCGTTGAAGTTTGGGATAACCTAGATATCACTTTTTTGGGCATCACCACGAAATGTACACGTGCTTGAGAATTTAATTCTTCGAACACGACACACTACAATAAAGTTAGGTTAAAATATTTACCTACGTAAACAATATCCAATCAAATAATATCTAATGGTTGTTAGTATTATAACCTTCAAATCTCTAGCAATATATTATGTAAAAACTTAATTGTAACTACTTTTCAGTTTATTTCTTATATAAGTAAATGTATGTACCTGATCATCTTCATAAATAAATTCTTTTAGTGGTTTTCCATTAAAAAAGTAATATCTTTCTTCCAACATTCTTAAAATTTCTATTTATAAATATAGGAATGACTCTATGTGTCTAGGTCTCAATCTATCTTTTAGCTATAGGTACGTATATTACAGGTTACAACAAGTACTATTAGTAGCAGGTATGTAGTGTATTATCTATGATTATTATCAGGTACCTAGGTCTCTGAGTATTCAACGAAACAGCTACATACACGATGTTCGCGAATAATTTGTATAAATCGTATCTGAAAAAAATTAGATAATTGCGGAACCGTTAGAAACATTTGTAATCTCAAGCAAAAACTTGTCAGTTTAAGTATAACTTTATTTATAAAAAATCAAAAACTTTTTACGCCGCGAGAAATTAGAAAAATACGTTTTTCTTGTAAGATATTGATCTGAAAACATTGAAGCCACTGCGAATCGTTTGTAAATTAATTACCGATTCTGTAAATATTGCCTTTATTGCGATATTCGCTATAGAAACTGAGTAATAAATGAATTAGTTTTTCGTCAACTACTCCACTCCAATTTGGGCGGTTCGTGTACTATATCGTATAAATCGTATCGGAAAAAAAATTAGGTAATTGCGGAATCTTTAGAAACATTTGTAATCTCAAGTAAAAAAATTGTCAGTTTATAACCTTATATATAAAAAATAAAAAACTTTTTACGCCGCGAGAAAGCAGCAAAATACGTTTTTCTTGTAAGATTTTGATCTGAGAACATTGAAACCACTGCGAATCGTTTGCAAATTAATTACCGATTCTGTAAATATTTCATTTATTGCGTTATTCGCTATAGATACTGAGTAATAAAATTAATTATTTTTTTCGTCAACTACTCTAGGTACACCAATTCGGGCGGTTTGTGTACCATATTGTATAAATCGTATCGAAAAAAAAACGACGGGTTGCACTCCGGGAGTGCCTGTAGAAGTGAAAACTTGAATATTAACGTTGTGCATTTTTGATATTTTGGAATGTTTGGGGAATAATTTTGCACGAATAGCTTTAATTATTGGTATAAAAGTACTATCATTTATGTGGTAGATTACAATATTTATTTATTGCGCTCTTTTACACAAACATGACAATTTATATTACATTCGCGCAAGCGCCCTGCGCCGCCTAAACGAAACAGCAGGCGCAGGCATACATTTTCGCCGCGCCGTAGAAAGAGAGGGGTATACTTCCTCTCCTACGCCGCGCCGGCTGTCTACTCTCCATCCGTCTTACGAATTTCCGATCAAGTCACGTGTCCTGACGCGAGTTTCACATTTTTTACCCATTACAAAAAAAGTGTACAACGCCGCCAAAGAAGTTTTCGTCTTACGAATTTTCGATCAGGTCACATGTCCTGACGCGAGTTTAACATTTTTACCCATTACAAAAAAGTGTACAACGCCGCCGAAGAAGTTTTCACTTCAACAAATTTGATAATTGCGGAATCGTTAGAAATATTTGTAATCTCGAGTAAAAAAATTGTCAGTCTATAACTTTATTTATAAAAAAATCAAAAACTTTTTACGCCGCGAGAAAGTAGACAAATACATTTTCCTTGTAAGATATTGATCTGAGAACATTCAATTGGGATTCGCACTGGTTTCTATATTCTCAGATCAATATCTTACAAGAAAAACTTATTTTTCTACTTTACAAATATTTCTAACGATTCCGCAATCATCTAATTTTTTTAGATACGATTTATACAATATGGTACATGAACCGCCCGAACTGGTGGAGAGCAGTTGATGAAAAAAATAATTAATTTATTACTCAGTATCTATAGCGAATAACGCATGAAAGGCAATATTTACAGAATCGGCAATTAATTTGCAAACGATTCGCAGTGGTTTCAATGATTTTTTATAAATAAAGTTATAAACTGACAATTTTTTTACTTGAGATTACGAGTGTTTCTAACGATTCCGCAATTACCTAATTTTTTCCCATACGATTTATACAATATGGTACACGAACCGCCCGAATTGGTGGAGAGTAGTTGATGAAAAAATAATTAATTTATTACTCAGTATCTTTGAGTATTCAACCAACTGGAGAGGCCATGCGCGTTAATTCCTAAACAAAAATTCTGTCAACATCAGGGGGGCGCAAGAAAACCACACAACTGTATACCTAACTACAAATGCAAAATTAAATCGCGTCACGATAAACGCACACTACAGCATTTGTGTTCGTGTTCATCGCGTTTACGCATACCATCAAATTGTACACGATACACTGATGGCGCTGCTAAATGCGTAAGCAACGTAAGGCGTGGACTATGTCGATATTTTTTATCGATAAACAAGTCACCATAGTCCGCATAAGTTTTTGAAGTAATACATAGATAAATAATACCAAGGTGTTATAAGAAATTCTTTTTTTTAAAGTATTTAGAAACGTTCTTCGGAAAAATACTTAGAAATGATTGAAAATAAGTGTATTATTTTGCTACAGGTTTATTTTACATTATGCAGGATAAAATTTAAAACATTTAACTAATCGAAATAGGTTTAGTTAACTTATTTTAAAAATCAGATTTGTGAAAAGAAAAGTCCTATCAGTTTATCGTCTTAGATGGTGTTAACCAAGTTTTGTTTTTATTATAAGGCTTCAATCACAAAACCGCTATTTAAAAAAAAGTTGTCGATTTTCAAGAGGTATTAAATGAACTATCTGGAAAATATTTAATAAATTAGGAAAACAGAAAAGTTTTACACTATATAATAGTTTAACAAAGTGAACTTTAAGCAGATAGCTGCTTAAAAATAAAACGTGACATCTACATAGGGCTAAGTATTCCCCAGAAAGATGTTTTGCTTTAACTTTACATTACTATTCACCGAAAGCTTAACAATATATGCAAAATATCAAAGTTTTGAAATTGGTCTGCCTTCATCACATACTATAACAAAGTGGTACAGTACAATTTATAGCCGACTTGGCTACACAAAAAAAAGCGTTAACTGTTTTAAAACTTAGACTAGAGAGTAACCCTGACAAGAAATTATATTGTATATTAGTGATAGATGAAATGAAAATAAAAAGTTCTAAAAGACATTTTGGTTATATACATAATGCCTTTGGCTAATAGCATGGTATTCTGTCAATTGCGTAATTTTCATTTCATCCATTACCAAGGTACAATAAAAAAAAATATCAAGGCTTCTCTCCGCTCTCAATTTTAATGCTGTCAGCGCTTCTTGAAAAAACCCTGGTCGGCGATCGATAGTAGTGTACCACTTAGCACGTATGTTTGCCTGCTTGCTTGCTATTTAAGTGTTAGGGCATAGTATTTCTTACAAACTTGTGAAGCCTGTTTATGCTATTGTTTTTTTATGTCAAGACAATTTTTCATTTCAGTTTTCCTTGGCTTAAGTGTTGGCTCCTACTTGCAGTGGGAGTACATATAAGGATTTTTTTCGAATTGTGACTTTCGAGATAACTTATGGCATTTTGCCGGAACATCCAGCTTTCTTTTTTCGATGTAGACGATATTGTGCAATCACCATGATCACCCTAAAATAAATAATTTTATTTTAGTCAGAAGATTCAAGCTACATATATATATATATATATATATATATATATATATATATAAAAGTAAAGTAAAGTAAAGTTACAGCCTATATACGTCCCACCGCTGGGCTCAGGCCTCCCCTCATTTCTGAGAGGGTTTAGGGCAAGGAAGAGTCCGTCGCGCTGCCCAAATGCGTGTTGACGAACTTCACATGTCTTCGAAATATTTTTTTCTTATTCCTCGGACATGCAGGTTTCCTCACGATGTTTTCCTTCACCGCCGAGCACTTGGTAAATCTGCACTTAAAATTGCAATTAACAATTTCATTGGTGCCAGCGGGGATCGAACCCGGGTTACTCGCGTTCTGTTATATTTACAGCGAGCATTAACCACTGAGCTACCGCGGCTCTCATATATATATATATATATATATATATATATATATATATATATATATATATATATATATATATATACAATTATAGGTTTATAAATATATAAATTAAATTTGATAGGTTAATGCTTTTGTAACCTTAGTAAAATATTTTTAAGTAGAATAATATTAGTGTCAAAGGTAATAATAAAAATATTTTTTATTATTACTACTTTATGTAAAAATTATGTAAAAATAATAATAATATTTATGTAAAAATAAAAATTTACTACTTTATGTAATACTTTATTATAAAATCTAAATAAAAACCACAAACCGGTTCGGCAGACAAACCCGCATGGTTAATTAACTTATCGATAGCTAAAGTTGCGGCGTTCATCACTGTAGTGAAAAACTTTCAGAACATAGGCCTCCCCAATACTTGCCACAAAGCACGGCACTGAGCCACCTGCATCCATCGGCCTCCTTCAATACTTAACAGGTCGTCACTGCATCTAGCGACTTCACCCACCGTTACGAGGCTGTTACTCGAGAACCTTTTTTACACATCGGTTGTCGATTCTTCGAGCTATATGGATGGCCACTTCAACATGCCAATCTGTTGGGCTATGTCGGTCACTCTGGTTCTTTGAATATTAACACAAAGGATACCATACCCGTCCGTAAAATATATGAGAGTCCGACTCATAGCCGTTATATAAAACTACTTGCTCCGCATCCTGCGCCATTCCAGTTCTGCAAGTGATCGTGCTAATCAATCGAGCTCTGCAAAATGCCGAATCGCAGTGTATTTTCATGCAAAAAAAAACACTCAAAAACTTCAAATCTACAAAAGGACATCGTAACTCTCATCTGTGAATACAGCGAGCTACGGAGACGGCTGTGAAATATGGTCGGTGGTGCAGGCGAACATGTTCCAAAAGTTTTATGTACATAGCGATAGACTTTTCTTTAATAATTAAGTGTTATGGTTCGTGCCAAATCGATTGAGAAAACCGGACATTGACCTTTCGGTCGTTTAACCAGGGGCTACAAACCTTCAATATATAGGCACTTTATATGTAGTACTTTCTTTATTTATAATGATTTTTTATAAAGATGGATATAATATATATTTATTAAGTATTATTGACGACTTTCAACTAAACATAGTATCTCTTAAAGTTGATTTCGACCTGATAATATTAACTGAATGTAGATTAAATCCAAATAAACAGATACCTCATATAACCAACTATAATTCACACCAATCTACTAATCATCTTAATAAAGCTGATGGAGTGGTCGTATATATTAAAAACACATGTCAATATAAAATAAGGGAAATAAAGCTTACGCATGCATCTTGTTTGGAGGTCCATATCTCACCTAACTTATAGTCATAGCGATTTATCGATCCCCCTCAACCACAAACGCTGACGAATTTATCCATTCCTTAAATCATCACCTTACTACCATTGAATCAACTAAAAACGTAATTATCACAGGTGACATTAATATTAATCTGATACTAAACCAAGGCGAGCAATCACATGAACGCACAAATAGGCTAAATTATCTCAATATGCTGGCAATGCATGGCCTCCTCCCTGGTCACTTGCTACCCACGAGAGGCAAAAATTGTCTAGACCACATCAATATAAAACTCGAACCTGCCAATAAAACTGCAGTCATTGCAATTATTCATACAACTATCACAGATAACTTCATGACTTTCCTAAAAATTACAAACCATACAAACATAATAAAACCTACTAAAATAAAATCAGTTTTTAACGTTGAGAAAGGACTCGACCACTTAAAAGATAGCAACCTGACCAACCTGTTGCAATTAACAAACCCTAACACACTAACAAATAAAATAATCGAAATTCTTCAAAACTGTATCGCTCTTAGTACTATCACTATCGTAATCTCGTCAAAAAATAGAACCCTGAAACCGTGGATGACTATTGGTTTATTGCGCTGTATTCACAACCGAAACACCATGCAACGGAGACAGAGGCTTGACCCTTTCAATGAGGTACTAATAGTTACCTACAAAAGATACCGCAATTACTGCAACTACATCATCAAAAAACAAAAACGAAAATATGACAGAGACGAACTTGCCAAAGCACATAAAAACCCTAAAAAAACGTGGGAGATCATTAACAACATTACACAGCGAAAACCTAAAAAAACAAATAACTTGGAACTCCTAGAGCTATCTAATACTCCCCAGAACTCTACTAACAAAGTGAATAACTTTTTCTCTAACATAGGAAAGACTCTTGCGGACAATATCTCACCACCTCCGTCTTCTACAGTAACTACTTATGATCCTAGCTCATCTTTATCTGCCTGTACTTCGGCCTCTTCTTTTGCCCTACTCGACACAGACTTTTGTGAAGTTCATGATACACTAATGAGCTTAAAACCAGATAGTGCTCCAGGTTGGGACCACATTCCAGTTAAATTCCTTAAAGCTGCACACGAACAAATTGTGCCAATCCTAACATATTTAACAAACCTATGCTTTGAGCAGGGACTTTTCCCGGATGCTTTAAAAGTAGCCCTAATAACGCCTGTGTACAAGTGTGGAGACAGGTCAAACCCGTCAAACTATAGGCCAATTTCAGTTCTGCCATCCATCTCTAAAATCCTAGAAAGACTCTTGAATTCACGTTTAACTGAATACCTTTCTAAGTATAACATTCTGTCACCTTCTCAGTTTGGGTTTAGGCAGGGAAGGTCTACTGAGGAAGCGGTCCTGTCTTTAACATCTACTATAGTTGACAAAGTGGATAAAGGTAGCAAATGCCTGGCAGTTTTCCTCGACCTCAAAAAGGCCTTTGACACAGTATCTGTCCCCATACTTCTAGTCAGGCTCGAAAACATAGGCATAAGGGGAACCCCTCTCGATCTGTTCAAATCCTACCTAAGCAGTCGCAAACAAACAGTCAAAATAGGGGAGTTTACTAGCTCAGAAGAAACAATTTCATACGGTATCGGGCAGGGAAGTGTCCTTGGTCCGACATTGTTTCTTATATATATTAATAACCTATGCAATATGACTATTGACAGCGGTCACATTTTCTCATACGCGGATGATACTGCCATAGTCTTTGCTGATAACACTTGGACAAAAGTTAAAAGGTCAGCCGAAATCGGCCTGTCTAAGATTGCAGTTTGGCTTAAGCGTAACCTCCTCACACTAAATGCCTCCAAGTCCAATTACGTATGCTTCACCAAGTATACACACACTCAACCACCACTCGAATTCCAAATAAAGATCCACTCCTGTGCTAACCCCCCAATTCCTGACTGCTCTTGTATAAAAATTGACAGGTTACAGTATACTAAGTACCTTGGTATCATGATTGACCAACGTCTGTCCTGGCATATGCATACTGAACTGATCATGAATAGGATTAGGAAATTAATATGGACTTTTAAAACATTGCGACACGTTGCCTCAAAGAATCTTTTGCAGAAAGTCTACGTTTCATTAGCCCAATCTATCCTTACATACTGTCTGCCATGCTGGGGTGGAACAACAAAAATTAAATTTTTAGAACTTGAGAGGGCGCAGCGATCTCTGCTTAAAGTTATGCTTTTTAAACCCTATAGATTTTCAACCCAAAGCCTTTACCTAACCTCTAACCTACTGTCTGTAAGAAAACTTTACCTACTCCACATTATTCTGAGTAAACATAAATCCCTCCCGTTTGACCCCAAAAAGCCGATTATGAGTAGCAGAAGAAGCTACTTGGTCGCTCCAACTGTCCCAGTTAGATCTGCTTTTGCCAAGCGGCAGTATGAAAGGCATTCTTCCCACTTATACAACCTATTGAATAAAGAGCTAAACATCTTTCCTCTAAAACTCCGTGACTGTAAACTAGCTGTGACTAATTGGCTTAAGACTAAAACCTACGATGACATTGAGGCTATGGTATCATCGTTACCATAATCTGTCTATTAACCAATAGGACCACACTAACGCAATCGTTAGTGGAGGAAGCTTTGCCTGGCTTCTTCCGATCCCTAGACATTGTCGTAGGGCTAACCTAAACCTCAACGTAAACAACATTAACCCATAAACACAAGAACGAACGAACAAACACACTCACACACACACACACATACACACACACACACACGTGTGTGCGCGTACACTCAAAACCCCACTCACTTACACCACACAAGTGCGTTCCTTTATCCATTTTGTATTTGTACTTTCTTTTCTTTTATTTTGTTTCCAATTACATACACTGTATAATGTTAAGTGGAAGAGCGGAGTCACCTAACTCAAGCATCTCTTTGCTTAAAAGGTGATCTCCAAACCCTGTATCTTAAAGCTTTATGTAATTGAAATAAACATTTTTATTTTTATTTATTTTTATTATTAAAAAGTTATGTAAAAGATCGCTGTAGAAGGAAAATCATCTATTGTTATAAATTACTTTATTCATTTAACAACAAAAAGCATTAATTTATAACACATATAAAGATTCGAGTGATAACGACACCGAATAAGTATGTACTTATTCAAAAGATGAAACTTTATTTTCAATATTATATTATAAGAACTTTATTTTTTTTATTAGCCCAAAAAAGTGACGCATCTCTGGCTGCCACTGTCACGTTTCTTTTAGAACGAACTGACGTAACGCGCGTTTCGTTTATTTTAAAGGGATGAATTTGCAAATGATCAATATGGTGATTATATTGCTTCAATTTTTTTTTAATATGAAACTGTTATTAAATGAATTGCTGCGTTACTTACCATAAATTGAAATATAACACATTTTTCGCGATGTACTGTAAGATTTTACGATGTTTGTAGGAACCACAGACAATATTATTTAAGAAACAAAAAAAAAAAAAAAACATATGTGCTGACCTAGAAGTGTGAATAATATCAATATTTAAATATTGTTATCACATCTAAATTGAGATTTTGTAAGTTACACCTTTTGACACTCTACTCATATCTGAGGTCATCGTCCGTTTTTTCTCAATCAATTTGGCACGAACTATAGAACGAAACATCTTAACTCTGGAATATTTAGCTCTGGACAGTTTTCCAGTTTAGTTTTAAGGAATTGTCTCTTTAAAAGTTTACTCTTTTCAGTTACTATCTTTTGTAGGACCTGTTTGTTTTCTTTATTTATCAAAGATGTCTCTGTCAGCGAATCTAGTATTTCTTGCAAACTTGTAACTTTTTTCTTTAAATACCGTTACTGCGATTGAAGCCTTTTTATGCTATTGCTTTTTATTTCGAGGTGTTTTTTTAGTTTAATTTTCCTTGGTGTATAATCTGTTCGCTTAGATAAATCCGATTTTGTACCGCACCGCCTCAGCACGTGCCACACTTAGTCAAAGGCGCAACATTAAGAGTCGTGTACTTCGGGTACACGTTGAGAATCAAAAAGTCGAAATTAAACACCATAAAATTCGTAAGATTAGTTTCATTAATGTGTAATGTTCGCGTAAATATAAGAAGTCATTATTTAAACTTATCGAAATTCGAAAATATTTTCAACAAGAATATCATTGGTGTCAAGGGTTATAATAAAAATATTTAATCTGTTGATATAATTACGGCTTGACATTACCTCCAACAAGTTCAAGGTTAGTACAGCAGTGTCCGCTAACCTTCTTTTATTGATAGCTTGGGGTATTAAATATGACTTATCAAAATGTTCGGAGCAAATGGTGCTAGTCCATGTAGGTATCCAAGATTCATGATTTCTACAAGCTGCAATCCAAGCCTGCTGCCTAAGAGGATCTCTGGGAAATATGTGAAATCAAACCAATAATATAAAATTTACTGTTTCTTGTAATATTTTATTATAAAATCTAAACCAAAAATAAAAATCAGTTCGGCAGATAAACGCGAATGGTTAATTAACGTATCGATAGCTAAAGTTGTGGCGTACATCACTACATTGCAGTACTTTCGGTTGGCATACTTATGCTACGAGGCGGCAAGTGTCGATTCGTAATATATGTACATATAGCTAAAATATAGATTGAGATCTTGAGTTATCCCTATATTTATAAATAGAAATTTTAAATTGAATATTTGGAGAAAAATATAACTTTTTTCATTTAAAACCGCTGAAAGAATTTATTTATGAAGATGATCAGGTACATACAATTACTTATATAAGAAATATACTGAAAATTAGTTGCAATAAAGTTTTTTATTACTAGAGATTTGAAGGTTATAAATACTAACAACAATAAGATATTATTTGATTGGCTTTTATTTTGTATAATATTTTGATAAATACTGGTTATCGATAATATTAAATTGTAATATATTCTGAATCGTGTTTAGATTGAGCTGAATATTTAAATCATTTGACAAAATTCACTACTCATCTTAATGTTATAATTATTATTCATTACAAACTGACTTAGTTAATAGGAAATAAATTTTTGTTAATATATTTTATTTGTGTAGTTAATTATATTTATTTAAAAATAGCTTATTTCATTCATTTCATTTCATGAACTATGATGGCAACACTTGTTATTTTACGATAAAATATTCAGAAAATACGAGTTTCAAGGATAATACTGTGTTACAAATATCCACAGATGAAAAGTCACGCTGTCCTTTTATAAATTTGACGTTTTTGAGTTTTTTTGTACGAAAATACACTACAATTCGGCATTTTTGTCGGAGCTTGATTGACTGGCACGACGCGGAGCACCTAAATTTATATAACGGATATGAGTCGGACTCTCGTACCATTGACAGAAGGGTATGCCTTGCGATGCCGCCTCCTTTTGTTTAATACTCAAAGGTTAGGTCTACAAACCTACAAACTCAAAAATGGGTACTGCCCTATATTCATGTACGCTGGAACATAGCTAATGCAAATAAATAAAACCAGCTGCAAACTGTTATGTCCAACCCTAGTTAGTTAAAAGCGCTGACTCGATTATTACATTTAGTATAAAAGCCTAGAGTTTGAGGTAATCGAAGCAGTGCAGCTCCAACCCATATTAAGTGCGTATCGCATACGCCGTATGCGGCTTTTGTACATTTTTTGTATTTTAATATTGGGGAAATAAACCAAAAGAACTTCCGGGATTGGGTGTAAAAGTTTTTTTTTAAAACACCTTCAGAGCGGCCCTCTTAACTAATTTGGTGTCAGAAGTGGGATGTCATAAGGTCTACTGTTGCATCGGTAGCGTGGCATCCCGGGAAACTCTGAAGAAAGATCGACAGTAATTCTCCACCCCACGAGTGTGAGCCTGCATCATCGAAGCACCAACGAGGTCTCAGCCCCACGAGCTTGGGACATCATCATCAACCCGAAGTTCATCAAGGCTGTTAGTCTACACCACCAGCGTGTGAGCCTGCCCTGAGCTGCTGCACTCTCACCGCACAACCACGTGGACGCCGTCGTCAAAACACTCCCTGGGTCTCACGGCAACGCGACTCCGCTGCACGTCATCGCAACACGACACCCGCATAGCAACCAATGTTCACCGTAGTGTTCGTGATATTGTAAGTTAACATTAATTTAGCGATAACTTTATTCTAATTTTATTCTATTTCTTTACATTTTTTTCTCATTTATTGTGTACTGTAATATCCTCATTTTACCAATTTTGTATTTCCTAACTCCTAAACCTTTCTAATTCCACATGCATAAGGTTAAAACTTTAAAGGACATACCTGAAGAAGTAGAAATGTCTGACAAAATTCCCTTATCCGTCCTCATAAAATTCATTAAACCTTACAATGGCGATAGAGAATCTCTTCCAGCATTTCTTACAAATTGCGATAACGCCATAGCACTCGCGAATTCGGAACAACAATCAGTTTTATATCGGCATATCATATCCCAGTTAGAGGGAAAAGCCCAAATCGCGTGCTCTTTAAAAACTTTAATAGTTGGGATAAATTAAAAATATTTCTTTGGCGAAAATAAACACTCAACACACCTTTTAATTGAACTCCAAAATTGTAGACAGGGAAATTCCGAAACCGTAATGCAGTACTCGCTTAGAATCGAATCTTGTTCAACGCGATTACAATCCGACATACATTATAGCTGTGAGAATAAGTCCGAGCTAGTAAGAAGAATAGCCGCTAGGGAGGATTTAGCCCTCAACACTTTTATTTTAGGTTTAAATTCTAATTATGGATATATTGTTAGATGTCGAAACCCGAAAAATTTTAGCGAGGCGAGCCATAGAAGAGGAAAAATTATTTATTCTCAGCAAAATATCTTCTAAATCGTATAAACAATGTTCTATATGTCAAAAATTCGGTCATGATTCTTCCACCTGCTACCATAATAGAAAAAAACAATCTCATCGAGCTTTTTATGTTAATCCGTAAAGTAACCCTCATTCTAATTTTCATAACAAACAAAAATCCTATTAAAATATGTAGTTATTGTAAAAATCCGGGACATGTGATAAATGAATGTTGCAAGCGACAATATAACCATAGCCTTCGTCCGTTACCCCATCCCGATTTTTCTCAACCGTTTATTGTCACCACAGACGCCAGTAATTATGCCGTCGGCGCAGTATTATCGCAAGGCTCTATCGGAAAAGACAAACCGATCGCGTATGCCTCAAGAACGTTAAATAAACAGGAAGGCAATTACTCGACCACAGAAAAAGAATGTTTAGCTATACTCTTCGCTGTAAAAACATTCCGACCCTATATTTACGGTAATAAATTAAAATAGTCACTGATCACAGACCTTTGGTCTGGCTTTTTAATGTCAAGGATCCAGGAAGTAGATTAATTCGTTGGCGCCTTAAGTTAGAGGAATATGACTACGAAATTATATACAAGCAGGGAAAGCAAAATTCAAACGCCAATGCTCTTTCTCGCATACCCATTCACGCCTTAAATTCGAATGTAGTCCTTAATAAACTTAAATACGAATCGAATTTTAAAAACCAATTTACTAGCTTCATTTCTACAAATACTTTAATCGAAGAACATCAAGAAGCGTTACACCTCTCTAAATTAAATAATGTTGTTTGCCCCGTATCCATCGACTTTGATGAATCTATTCCATATTGTAAAAATATTCTACCTCAGCTACAAAACTCTGAAATTTACGCGAACACTACACATTGAAATAATACTAGTTTTTACGGAATTTATCGCGTATATTTAACTTTTTAATACCCGAATTACTAATTCGGAAGAAGAGAGAATCTAGTAATTGTTAGTAATTCGGAATGAAAAAAGACCCATACAGATAGATATTTAAACGGTGATTCTCACCACCATCCTTCACAGTTAGCTACCGTGGGTAAATCTTTGTTTCAGAGAGCACGAGGGATCTGTGACAGTAAACACCTGGCTGCCGAGCTCCAACACGTCAAGCAAGTTTTGCATGACAACAGGCTTCGGGTCCCGCGCTTACGTCACAGAGAACGAGTGAAGCCGGCCACAGTCGAGCGTGTACCTGCTGTACTGCCATATGTTAGAGGAGTCGCTGACAAGATTGGCTACATCTTGAAGCGCGCTTCCATCAAAACATACTTCAAGCCGCCGAAGAAGATTGGTCAGTTTTTACCATCAGTCAAGTGTAACGTCCCTCTGCAAGATGCAGGAGTGTACAAGCTTGATTGTAAATGTGGTCACTCCTACATAGGACAAACTAAAAGATCAATTAAAACCCGCGTCAAAGAACATATAGCTGATGTGAAGAATCGACGCTCCGGGAAGTCTGCAGTCTGTGAACATGTACAGGATCGCCCCCGTCACTACATCAGATTTGATAGACCACAAATCCTCGCTAAAGAACACCGATTCCTTCTAAGGATGATTCGCGAGGCTATTGAAATCAAAAAACATTCTAATTTCAATAGAGAAGATGGCTGGGTGCTACCATCGTCTTGGGATCCTATAATAAATAAAATTAAATCCCAACCCAAGCATACAACTGCAAGACTTCATGATACCATAAGTTCATACTGTGTAGATCGGAACAAAAGTTAAATTTTAATCTATGGTAACCGCGGTGAACTATGACATCTGGGCGTTAAACATCTCATTCCTTCCCGTGACCATGGGTGCTGTAAAGCTCTCGAAACGTCGGGTATTAAAAAGTTAAATATACGCGATAAATTCCGTAAAAACTAGTATTATTTCAAAACTCTGAAAGTTTAATAAACTCAGAACGAGAACCGTACACTATCTCTTATGTTAAGCAAAATGATAAAACATATTATTTCTTATATACGAAAATTCACCATTTCGAAGAGTTAACATACCGAAATATATACAATTTATTAATGCAACTACGCGATAATATTATAACAGAAAATAGTCGAATCACTGACTTAGCCATTTCCGATTTTGCTGACCCGTTCTCTAAATTATCTACACGAAAATCTACAATATAATTGCTTACATATTTCACAATACTATTATTAAAATTCATATATACCGAAATCAAATTATTTACCCTACTCCTGCCAAAGCTCCACGAATTCTCAAAAAAAATTACGAATCAACAATTGCTGGTCACATAGAACTGACTTAGAAAGTTCTGACATAGAAAGTTACGTAAAAAATTGTAAATTGTGCCAAGTAAATAAACCATTACATTATCCATTATAATATGTAATAAGGCTCCAATGGTGATAACCTCCATAAGTACAAACCATTCGAAATATTAGCTTTAGATATAGTCGGTTCACTACCCGAAGCTGGCTTGCAAAACTTCAAATTCATACTAACCCTACAAGATGACCTAGGTAACCAAATTTTATGTGTATACCCAATGATAACTTTCAGCAGTGATGAAGTAACTGGTACACCAGTTCATTTTATCTCTTTTTTGTTGGATTGTTTGGAATTCCTAAAACGATATTAACATACCCAGGCAATTGTTTCACATTGGAATTATTTAAACAGGTAATTAAAATATTTAAAATAAAACCCTTATTTGCTACCCCTTATCATCCCCAAACAAATGATGCCTTAGAACGTAGCCATGCTACGCTCAAGGAATACCTGAAATCTTTTGTTAACGAAAACCAGAATGACTGGCATTGTTACTTAGCCACCGCAGTATTCTCTTACAACACTACCCCTCATACCACTACTACCTACATATACACCCTATGAATTACTATATGGTCATAAACCAACAATACCTAATTCTTTATGTGATACGAGTAATGATACAACTTACCATGAATACATCCGCGCATTACAATATCGCATGAATTTTAGTCGACAAAACGCATCAGAACACATAATTAAAAATAAAGATACATCGAAAAATTATTATGACAAAATTAGCAAAGATATATCCTACAAAATAGGCGATATGGTTTACTTAAAATGCCACCATAGACTTCGCAAAGCCTTATCTCCTATCTGGAAAGGTCCTTATAAAATTATTAAATTAAATGGCAAACATAACGTAACCCTTCTCATAGGTCGTAAGCACGTGAAATACCATGTTAATGAGATTAAACCAGCTCATCTCTAATTTTACTTTATTTCAAGGCCATAAGCCTATTAATAATTCTACGCTGAAACTCAAATTCAAGCTACATATTTATAATAGTCCAGGTATTTATTTCGATCAAGTAACTACAATTAATTTTTATAACGATTTTTGGAATTTCGTAACTCATATAGACGTAGTTTCTCTTAAGCCACATCTAGAGAACATACATTCACTTATAATTAAAACTGCAACGCTCTGCGAAAACTTCCAACTCCGTGGTTTCGTTGAATGTAATGATATCACAAGTCCTATTGAAATATTATTAAATTCTAATTTTGCTAAATTCGAATCTCTTTCGTATATAGTCCCTACCGAGAAACAAACAAGGCAGAAACGAGCTTTAGAATTCCGTGGAGAAATTTTGAAATTATTTTTTTGGAACTTTAGATGCCGATAATGCATGAAAATACGATGCAGCCATTAGCGCTTGTCAAAATAGTGAATTCAAACTTTTAAAACTAATGAAGGATAATATCTACATAATTAAATCTTCTATTAATGTATTTAACTCGATGATATATAAATTAAATATGAATGAAAATAAATTAAATTCTCAAATAAATTCATTAAATATTGTGTTATCCCAAATTTTTAAAAATAATAATCTATTATCACATATTTCTAGAATATATGCTTTACTTAATATAATAGAAAGCTCCTTGTCCACTATTTCTAATTTCTTGGATACTATACTAAATTCTATCTTATTTTCTAAGGCAAACATTCCACATCCTATTGTGATAACTCCTACAAACTTATTTAGCGAGCTTTTAAAACAGAGTAATTATATAAATAAGCGACTAGATTTTCCATTACCATTAACGATTGAAAATATACATACTCTGATAGATATTTCAAAACTCACATCTTTTTATTATAATAAAAGAATAATTTTCATATTGCGTATACCACTGATTTCTTCTTTAAAGTTCACCTTATACAAATGCATACCTTTACCAACCCCTTATAATCCTAGTAATCCTAAATCTTTCGCCCTAATCCAACCTACCAAGCCTTATCTTGGAATAACAGAAGATAGACTTAGTTATAGTTTGCTAGATAATTTAAACGATTGTAATATTATTAGTAATGATTATTCTATATGTCCTTTAACTTCTATATTTTCTACAATGAAGAATCCATCTTGTGAAACCAAAATTGTTAACCGAAGTAACGTTATCTTTACCATCTCAATGTAACTGTAAACTTTTATATGGACAAATCGATGTATGGAATAAAATAAATAATAATAAGTTTATCTATTTTCAGACTGAGAAATGTAAATTAACTATAAAATGTAATAATGTAATACATTTAACAGTTTACTATTTTAGGAACAGGTATCCTAAGTTTAAATGAAAGCTGTATTGGTTTCTCTAAGACAATTCAATTATTACCGTCTACAACTAAATCTATTAAAATCGAAAATAAAATGAAATTAAACTTTAATATCACAGAAGACGATTGTTGTAATAAAGAAGTTTTAAATAGGTAAATCGATTTCATACTTATCTCCTATATCTTTAACTAGCCTAGACATGGAAACTCTAAAATATTCTTATCATTCCTTAAGTAACTTAGAAAATGAGATCAATGAGGTTAAAGAACAATCTCACGTTATAAAATATGGTAACTACTATTCATCATTTACATATTTCTTGATTATTTGCATTATTTTATAACAAAACAAAATATTTTGGTTGCTCTATTAAAAGAAATAATGATTCTTGCCGCTGCATACCAATATTTAACCAGTGTAATACACGGCGGATTGTTAAACACGAATCGAAAGTAAGTAATTCTATTGAGTTAACTGAAGTCTCATCATCAGACGATGATAAAAAAATTCTACATCCTTACCCAATATGCCAGTGCAAAAACAAATGAAAAGAACATTTGGTAAATTTAACTTCTCAAATCGAAATTTATGTAATAATAATTAATTACTATATTACTACCCGTTAGCTCTGACAGCGCGCGACATTTCCCTATATAAAAAAGTACTCTGTGGCGCGACATGTTATTGTTATCAGGGCCTTTGTAGTTAGAACATTTTTCTGTTCTATAGAAACTGGCATTGCATATTTAGTTCCACAACTCTCCAAAGGACAGCGCTGGAGTAAGTTTACGTTCGGAAATGCGTTGTTTTAGATAATTAAATCAAATTAAATGATCGTATCACATTGACTAAATCCACGTGTTAATAATGTGAATTTAGATAGTTTCACCAGAAAATGAGTTAAACAACTAATTTTATTAAGATTTAGCTGCTTTAAGTCTAGTTTATTCGTTTAATTGGAAGATGGAATATTGGTGTTTTAATTTCCAAACGTGACCAGCACCCTCTACCACCATTTTGTTTGTTTTTGAATTTGACATTAGCGTTTTGTTTTTCTGACGTAACTGCTTTGAATGTTTTGAATTTTTTATATTTTTCCTATATTTTCTTACAACTTGGCTATTCTTGGACTTTGATTATCTTTGCTTAATATAGTGGCCCATGCACGTGAAAGGGACTTCGATTATCTGTTCTTTCCTTTGGCCATAGTTCGTATAGTTTAGTGATGGCCGCGGATAAAATTTGCTGTGTTTCAGGATGTACCAAGAGCTGTGAGTAAATCTAATTATTTACAGGTTTTACCAGTCAATATATTATTTCTTCTTTCTATTTTATATATAAGTCAGTGTCACCTTGGGCAACAATGTGATACCTAGCACAGACGCAGGTAGCCCAAGAGTTCTGCATCACTTTTCCACCCTTAGAGCCAATACCTTGCTATGTATACTTACATACATAAAAAATGGGGGGGTTTCCGGCACTTAATTCTTTTAGGGGGAGGTTCCTACTCCTCCCCCCCCATCTACCCGTCCACTCGGCGACCAATAATTCGTGCAGCAGATTACTAAAGAATTACCCTTATAACACTACTACTTATACTACTGTCATTACACTTTTCAAAAACGCTTCTAAAATATTAATTTTTTTTGTAGGTGAAGATGGCTATATACTTCACAAATTTCCAAACTCTACAAAAGATTCAATACGCTTTTGTACACGGGTTCAAGCAGTTGGTGGAAACTTTCTGTGCTTAGATGATATGTATGTGTTTAAGTACCGAAGAATTTGTCATACTTACACCTTTTGAATCCAAGTACTGGACCGGAGTAAAATGTTAAGTAATATTGCAATACCAGCATTGCATATGAGAGGTTAGTAAAAATTTGTATTAACATTGTAATGATCTATTCTTAATATTATGAATATTAAAGTTAATATGGAAGTTAATTCCTCAAATAATTAATTTTACTATCAAACATGAATAATTGAATGTATAAATTTTGAATCATTGTTAAACTATGTTCTGCAATACTAATTTTCAACTTCCATGTTGATGAAATATTATGTATGACATGTAAAGCAATTTTATGGAAAGTTTGTTATTTCTTATTAACAGTTTGATTCAAATGATAATAAAAAGCTTATAAATTAAGGCTTTTTCAAAGCTCATATGAATATCAAAATCTACACCAGTTTATAAATATTAAACTTGCTCAGAGTACAACTGGGAAGAAACATGAGTTTATGTTATAATAACAAATACATAGTGATCTAAAGATCTTTTCCAGTACTAATGAGAATATATATTGCACCAACATATTATATTGTAGAATATGTTCAATGTTTAATTATTTTTTAATCATATTGTCATGTGTCCTTTAGTATCTATTTAAAGTTATGATGATATTCAATTTGATATCCCATTCTTTCATTTCATTCAATGTTAGAATATCATATTTAAAGTTTAGATGCCCAAATTTGTGCAGTATTCATAAGAAACAGAACAAAAAAGTTAGTATTTCATTTGGTCTTATTACCAAACTTAATTAATCACAAGAGAAGTTACTTGATTTGCCTCCGTCTTTGTAAAATTCGACATTGCTGTAAGATCCATAATTTACATTATAGTATGCATATTTTTCACAGGTGTTCTATTGTACAACTAATACTAATAATAAACTTCCATTTTAATAAAATGGAATGTGTAACTTTTAGCTTCATTTTTATTTGTTTTATTTTGTTATGCTACTTGTGGTATTTGTTGTTTGATATTGTCTGTTGGAAGATGTTGGTAGTCCTTCAGCCTTAGTCGTTCAAATTCTACATGGCTAATATGTGTATGCTGTAATTTTTTGCTGATTGGTAGTAGAGGAGTTAATCTTTGCAATTAATAAACCCAAGCAGGTTAGAATTTTTATTAGAGCCATCAGTTCACATTTCTCTTTGTACTATTCTTAAGTTGTCAATATATTTCAAGTACAATATAATCATTCATTGTATATATTGATTTTACAGGTGCTGTTGCTAAGATATCACCCTTAGCTGAAGTTACAAATAAAAATAATACTTTTAAAACACGTTATACACAAGAAATTGCTTCAACATCAAGTTATCTGCAAGAGACAACTACTGCTCAAACATCCAGTAAGTTAAAATTGATAATATATTATTTATAAATAAAAATTATTGTATAAATTAAATTGAGGTTAATATATTGTAAATTAATTTTATTTAAAAAAAAAAGTCCCACTGGGTTTTGTGCGGGTTCTGGTAAAGCTTTAATATCAAGTTGCAAATTTAATTTAAGCAAATTTATATGGCAGATGTGAACGGCCGAGTCAGGAAGGGACGCCCTAGAAAAAAGTTTATCGACCAAATAGGCGATATTTTGAAAATGGGCCACGTTAGAAGTACCCTTAACCGACGAGCATGTATGCGTAGATATATGGATGTAAAGGAGGCGAAAGAGGTATGTCAGGATCGTGCCAAATGGAAGTCCGTAGTCTCTGCCTACCCCTCTGGGTGACAGGCGTTAGTGTTTGTGTTTTTTTTTTACTTCAATAAGTAAACATATTTTATCACTTTTGCCATTATATTTCATCATGTTTCGCCTGCACAAGTACTCCACTATTGCATTATTAAAATATACAATATCTTAAAAACGGTTAAGGTTCGTGTATGGTGTTTCATAGTCGAAAAAGTCGGTAATGATGCAAACTACAACCCCCTAAATGATCTAAGTCGACTTAACCTGTAACCCTTTCATATTGTATATTTCAATATTTATCTACTATGTTCCAAATTATGATTCAAAATGCAATCAACTTGCTACAATTAAATTTATTTTTACTAAACTATAGTACAAATTTTCTTGGTCTATATAAATATAATGTTTTGTCATTTTAATTTCAGGCTTGAAGGTGTTCAGGAACGGGAGGCAGGTGCTCTTCAATGATTGATTTATTGAACGTTTGTTGGTTATATTTAAGTCGTCTTATTGCTAACAGTGTGTATCAGGTAATAATCAAAATTTAAACAGACAGATCTTATAACTAATTGCACGACGTGCTGTGATTGGTTACCAACAATGACGAGCTCTGATTCTGATTCAAAATTTATACATTCAATTATTCATGTTTGATAGTAAAATTAATTCTTTGAGGAACGAACTTCCATATTAACTTTAACATTCATAATATTAAGAATAGATCATTACAATGTTAATGCAAATTTTTACTAACCTCTCACATGCAATGCTTGTATTGCAATATTACTTAACATTTTACTCCGGTCCAGTACTTGGATTCAAAAGGTGTATGACAAATTCTTCGGTACTTAAACTTAATAACTGGTATAAATGAAAACATATTTTACCAGCTTAAGAAGCAAGCATCTATCTTAAATGAAAGCCAATGATAAATTGTGTACACTGGTTTTTGATGAAATGGCCTTAACACCACATATTGGTTACGACAGGAAAAATGACAAGATTACTGGTTTACACAATGATTTCTTACATTTACGCGAACACTACACATTGAAATAATAATAGTTTTTACGGATTTTATCGCGTATATTTATTATATAAATATCCGACGTTTCGAGCGCTTTACAGCACCGGATCGTCGGGTATTTATAGTCAAATATACGCGATAAAATCCGTAAAAACTAGTATTATTTCAATTACTGGTTTAGTTGACAATGGTGATGTAGTGAGGACTGAACTTAGAATAGAGGTATTCTAAAAACTATAAACAGCCGATATCATATTCATTTTGTGCTTGCAGTACAAAAAAAGCTGAATTAGCCTTAATGATTAAAAGAAATATAAGAAAATTGAAGGACTCTGGCTTTAAAATCCTTGCTACTGTATGTGACCAGGGAACATCAAATGTTAGTGCCAAGTGGAACATAGTAGATAAATATTGAAATATGGTGGTAGATAAATATTGAATATACAGGGTAACCCTGTATATATATTTCGATATAAATTATATTGGTTAAGTCGACTTAGATCCTTTAGGGGGTTGTAATTTGCATCATTACCGACTATTACGACTATGAAACACCATACATCAAACCTAACCGTTTTCAAGATATTGGATACTTAAGTTTTTTTTTTTTTATAAAAATTGTCAACTTTTTGTCTATTGTACTATTTTTTTGTAATTTGTGCATCTTATTTTATTTTTCTTATAACTTTTGTGTAGTAGATAAGTTGCTTTATTATTTTAAATACCAAGATCTTAGGTAAATAAACTAAATTTTATGTTATTTTATTTCGATTAATTTACTTTGTATACTGTCATTACCGTCTACTTATAATTACTGTTGGATTTATTAATTTAAAATTGTTACTTTGATGAAATATATTGATTGATCGACATTTATTTATTTATTTCTGAAATTGTGTAGATTGCTTAGTTCTTAATTTTTTTTACTGGTTATGGTTGTAAATTACCTGAATAAAGATGATTATTATTTTTAAATTGAGTTTTCTTTTTTATGATTTACCTTTGATTACATAATTCTGCAACTAACTAGTTTTGTGCCTATATGCACAAAACTAGTTAGTTGCTGAATTATGTGATCTTGTAAAATTAATTAAAAATAATCAGTACACCAGGGATGGGGCTGTACTATATATAGAATATCGTCCGTTTAGTTCGACAACTCCACTAAAGATGTCTCTGTACCACGGAATCGACTAGCAACTCTATTCCAGGTATATATAATGTACTCTGTGCATGTTATACTACCGTTCCCTCTGGACCTTAATGGCGGGAAAATTTCTAGGTTAGGAAATTTTTTGCAATATTGCAAATTTTGCTATATTTTCACTTTGAGACAATATTTATGGATAAAACTTACAGGAAGTCTTGTTGAATGTATAAACTATCGAATAAAATTATTTTTGGTTGCTAGAAATTGTAATAAAGTATATAAATTACACTGTATAGCATAATAGTAGTATAAACTTCAATTTTAGTGACAAACATACTACTAATTTGAATTCTACACCTTTGTTTTTGGAGAAATTTATATGAAATTGTTTGGAAATATGTATATTTTATGTTTTATGTGTTTCCATTCGTTACTCATACCAAAATATTAAAAAATTAAAAAAAATAAATAATAATATATTATCTGTATGACATTTCGAACAATATTTCTAAAATATGTTTGTGTGAATTTGAAATAAATACAACGTCATGTTATTTCAAAATATGTATGAAAACTATTTTTACTTACATTTTACACTAAAAATAAATGAGAATTTGAAAAATAACACATTTATAACCCGCCCGCCAAAACGGGCCTTTCGGAATTTGAAGTACTTTTGGCAATTTACTTTTCACTTTTTATACCACAAATTACATATCTACGTGTTTAGTATATTACAAGGAATATAAAAAAGTATAATACTTTCGTTTTTAGTCCAGACACAAATATAAAATTCTATAAAAAAGGGCGAGCACCTTCATCAAATTGACACATCAACGCCGAAAGTTCTTTTTGTGAGTGATTTCTTTTTTTTTTTTTTCTAAGAAACATTGCCAGGTTATGGTTTAAAATAAAAGAGCATATCTTTGTCTTTGATACTATTATCTATTGCATATTGTCTTTGGTTTTGTTTTAAAGGAAAAAGTAGTTTTTTCATAAGGCAGTACTTCTGATCTTATCTGATCTGATTAGCCCCGTACCCGAGCCGACGTAAGGTAGGTATTGTACAATCTGATTAGATTGGTGGCCGAGTGAAAGGGTTAATATGTCTACTAAAGTACCCGACACTATTCCGATGATATCCCGGACGTCAGTCTGAGCGAGATTAGCATGGCTCTCCAGCACCTTAAAAACGGCAGGGCCCCAGGCGAGGATAGAATTACAGCGGAGCTTCTGAAAGCGGTTGGAACACCGGTACTTGAAGTCCTTCAGAAGCTCTTCAATTCCATCCTTAATGGTGGCACTACTCCGGAGGCGTGGAGCCTCCGCGGCGTGGACTATGAGAAAGCCTTTGATTCCGTCGAAATTTGGGCGGTGCTACAGTCCCTTCAGCGGTGCCAAGTTGACTGTCGGTATATCGAAGTGCTGAAGTGTTTGTACAGTAGGGCTACGATGGCTATCCGAGTACAGAAACAGAGTTCGAAACCTATCCAACTGCAGAGAGGTGTAAGACAGGGTGACGTTATATCCCCGAAACTCTTCACCGCTGCGTTGGAAGACGTTTTCAAGCTACAGGACTGGAAAGGATACGATATTAACATCAATGGCGAGTACATCACTCACCTTCGATTTGCCGACGATGTAGTCCTTACAGCAGAATCGATGGAGGATCTTAACACTATGCTCAATGACCTCAATGGTGTCTCCCAACGGATAGGTCTTAAGATGAACATGGACAAAACAAATATTATGTTCAATGTCCATGTCACACCTACGCCGGTAGTTGTTGGGAGCACTATGCTCGAAGTTGTTGACGAGTACGTTTACCTGGGACAAACAGTCCGACTAGGTAAGTCCAACTTCGACCAAGAGGTCAATCGACGGATTCAACTCGGCTGGTCAGCGTTCGGGAAATTACGATACATCTTCTCGTCAGGTATACCTCAATATCTTAAAACTAAATTGTTCAACCAGTGCGTGTTGCCAGTGATGACTTACGGATCAGAGACGTGGTCCTTCACTGCTGGCCGTATGAGGATGCTCAAGGTCGCTCAGCGAGCTATGGAGAGGGTTATGCTCGGAGTTTCTCTGCGTGATAGACTCAGAAATGAGGATGTCCGCAGTAAGACCAGAGTGACCGACATAGCCCAACGGATAAGTAAGATGACGTGGCAATGGGCCGGCCATATAGCTCGAAGAACCGATAACCGATGGGGAAGAAACGTTCTCGAGTGGCAGCCTCGTACCGGTAGGCGTAGTGTAGGGCGACCCCCCACTAGATGGAGTGACGACCTGGTAAGACATGCAGGAAGTCGATGGATGCAGGTGGCTCGGGACCGTGCTTTGTGGCATTACTTGGGGGAGGCCTATGTTCAGCAGTGGACTTGTGAAGGGCTGATATTATAATGTGTGTGTAATTGATAATGATAATGATCTATATATAATGATCTATACTTATATTAAAATGTTTTACGTTACATTAGAATTTAAGTTTATATTTTTGTTTTATACACTGTGTCTTAGATAAGATTATTATTAAATGTTTGTATTTGAAATAACAATAAAATAAATAAATCTTAGCATTAATTTAACACTGAATCTCCTACTATTTCATTCAGTGAATGAATCTTATAAAAAATATACGTTCATAATGTCAATAAATAAGTTTTAATAATTTTGTGAAGATAATGTTTAAGAATAGTTTAATTTTACAATGCCTTTGTACTCAATTTGATTTTATAATAATAACAAATAATTGATCCAATTCTATTTTACTATTTTATAATTATTTTTGTATTCAATTTTTTTCCACTGTATTGTTTGTAAGACTGCTCATCCCTTATTAAAAAGAAGGATGAGCTCCGTCAAAAGGGGGAGATTTATGTCCAACCATAGTTAGATAAAAGCGCTGACTCGATTATTATATTTAGTATAAAAGCCTAGAGTTTGAGGTAATCTAAGCAGTGCAGCTCCAACCCATATTAAGTGCATATCGCACACGCCGTTCGCGGCTTTTGTACATTTTTTGTATTATTTTAATATTGGGGAAATAAACCAAAAGAACTTCCGGGATTGGGTGTAAAAGCTTTTTTTTTAAAAACACGTTCAGAGCGGCCCTCCTAACAAAACGCATTCATGAGCTGTTGTTTTTTTTGTCGTTCATCCGTCCCGTAATAAAATTTTAGGTCTTATTCTACTATATCATACATACACACACATACATACATAACTATTAAGATACTAACATATTTCACGCAATATATTGATACTGTTTAAAAATATCGATACGATTAACTTCGATACTTTTTTCACTTGCCCATCCCTAAAATAAAACACGCTTCTATGTATACTTCTAGCGCCACACGGGAATTTTAAACCTTTGTATTCCGTAACTTTAAACTTTTTATTGAAGGCATATTTACACTGATAAATCCTATTTTATATTGTATTTTAGAGATACATTGCAAACTATCGATTCGCCCCGGCTTCGGTTTCATAAGATCTATTAATGTGGCTTTATTTTGATTTGAGACACTCTATTTTTAAAAACAAATAAGTAAAGAATATAATCTAAAATATAAAAACTTTTAAACCTGTATTTACAATTGATAATTATTATTGATATTGTTGCGCGCCTAAGTTGACGTCATGTAGTGTCAGGGACGAGAGCGGGGGGGGGGGGGAGGTTAACTTTCCAGAAAATGACATCATTAATCTTTCAACCGACAGCGCCATCTAGTGTCGAAACGAAGAACTAAGCTTCTAGAAGCCGACTCTCGAACTTTCGACTGGGGGGAAAGGGGCCATCTTCGATCCAGCTGCCCTAAGCGAACCCTAGAAAGGGAAGGTAAACGATCTCAGAAGGGAAGTGCGGCTAACATCACCGCCCAGCAGCAGCCGGGATACGACTTTACTATCAGACATCGCAGCGGGAAATCTCATGGCAACGCAGATACATTGTCAAGAAGACCTTGTCCTGAAGACTGCAAACATTGTACCAGGCAAGAGAGTAAGGAAGTGGTATCCGTGAGGATGCTCAGGACAGACCACCTCAGCAACGAGTGGAAAGACAGCCTACGACATGCACAGCAGGAAGATCCGGACATCAAGCCGATTCTGGAATGGATGAAGGCCCGTGCTACCAAGCCTAAGTGGAGCGACGTCTCAGCGATGAGTTCAACCACGAAAAGCTATTGGGCCCAATGGGACAGCTTGCTGATTCAGGATGGAGTCCTGTGCCGTAAATGGTCGAGGAGACGGCTGTCGTTTGCAAATGGTTGTCCCTAAAGCTAAAGTGCCGAATGTTCTACAGCTGTGCCATAATGGTCGTTCAAGAGTCCATCTGAGAGTTAAACGAACTCTACTGAAGGTCCGAGAACAGTTTTACAGGGTCCATTATCGTGACGATGTCGAGAATTGGTGTCGTACATGTACAAGTTGTGCGGCCGTGATGGGACCCCAGACACGTAGTAGAGGAGCATCGAAATTGTACAATGGGATAGGACAGCCCTTGACATTGCGGAGCCGTTACAGAAAGGCGCAAGAGGGACTCCTAAGATCGTCCATGTGGATCGCCTGGCGCGCTATTATGGGGCCGATAATGCTCGGGACGAGCGTGTCTTAGGAGGGGGCAGTGTTGCGCGCCTAAGTTGACGTCATGTAGTGTCATGGACGAGAGCGGGGGGGAACTTTCCAGAAAATGACATCATTATTCTTCAACCGACAGCGCCATCTAGTGTCGAAACGAAGAAGTAAGCTTCTAGAAGCCGACACTCGAACTTTCGACGCCTTGCGCGTATTTAATTGAATGTTCTGGATATTTCTGTGCTAATGTGTATTTATAGGCGCTGCAAGGTGCGATCGGGAAGTACTGAATTTGGCGAGACAAGCGAAGCTTCGGAGCGAAACAAAGTGAATCAGTGTGATTTATTATTAGTGTTTTAAGTTTAATTAGTGTAAAGTGAATTAAAGTGTTAATTTTGGTAATTCTATCGGCAATTTTTATTGTCACGAACCCTAAGCTCGTAACAATATAGTACGTGAGGGTAATATGGGCATACGGTTAATATGGCCACTTTACTATAACGCAAAAACTACAGCCTTGTTGCATAGATAGTTTTGTGATACAATAACTCTACATCGGTTAATCAAATAATACGAGGGCGACACTGAAAGCTTTTAGAACTGGCCACTTGTAATCGATATAATAAAAAAGTAAGATCAAATTTTGAAAATAAAACTCTGCCAATGGGTGCGTTTGGCAGAAAAAAGCGCTAGCAAGCGCTTATAAGCACTGAAATAGTTTTCGGCCAGGACACGGTTGCTATTTCAGTAGCGCTGACACAATCCGCCATTTTGCTTATTTAATTTGTTTGTTTTGAAGTAGAGTTTATAAGTTGTTTTGTGCAATATTAGTTTTAAGTAATATAATGACATGAATAAACATATACATATTATTAAAAATTCATGATTGGTAAGTTTTAATATGAATACTTCACAAAGATATATTTAAATTAGGTTAGGTTCCCCAGTTAAAACACTTCGTGTCCTAGAGGAAAATAGCTACTTACGATTTGAAAGCGCTTACCGCTTACGATCGCCATTTTGCCTACAAGCGCTTGCTAGCGCTTTTTTCTGCCAAACGCACATATTATGTATGTATTTTATTAATTTGTCATTTGTTTACGATTTTGTGGATAATAGGAAATTTTCTGTGTCACGTCAGCGTGAATTTAACGCGGGAAAATTTTCGTACAATGATTTTTTATGACTTTCGATGTCATTTAAGTCAACAAGAAAGTTATGATAGACTTCGATTAGCCTTTCACGATGAAGCCCCATCTCGTGCCACTGTTTACAACTAGTTTAATGAGCTTAAACGTGGTCGCACTAAACTCACCGATGATCTGCGTGCGGGACGGCCTTTTACGGCGACGACTGAAGATAGCATCAGTGTTGCGCGTCGTATGATAGGGACTAACAAAAGAGTGACTTATCAGCAGATTTGGACAAGTTAAGGCATTGGTATGAGTCAAGTGCACAAAATTCCCCATGAACATTTAGCGGTCAGGAAGCTTTGTGCCCGGTGAATACCTCATAATTTGAGGCCTAAAAACTCCGTCGTGTTGATTGGTGTCGTGAAATGGTTCAAAGATTTAACGAAGGTGACTCAAATGCTGTGTTCGAAATACTTACGGGTGTCGAAAGCTGGATTTATTATTACGATCCTGAAACTAAGAGACAGTCTATTGTCTGGGTGTTTCCTTCCGAGGAGTTACCAACTAAAGTGAAGAGAGGTCGAAGCGTGGGAGAAAAGATGGTGGCCTCGTCTTCGGAAGGGGAGGTCATTACGCAACAATTGTTTTAGTGGATCGAAAAACAGTTACTGCAGAGTGGTACACTAACAATTGCTTACCAATTGTCTTAGAAAAGTTCGGGAGGAACGACTTCGCAGTACGATCCTCTTTCACTACGACAACGCCTCGTCGCACACCGCCAAGCAAACAATCGACTTCTTGGCGACGTCAGACGTGGAATTACTGGGTCACCCGCCCTATAACCCCGACCTCGCACCTTGCGATTTTTATTTATTTCCGAAAATAAATGAAAAACTTCGAGGAAAACGTTTTGTGGACGCCGAGGAAGCAGTGGCTGCGTTTCAAAATGCCGTCGGAGAGACCCCTGAGTACGAGTGGGCAAGGTGTTTTTCTCAGTGGTTCCATCGGATGCAACGATGCATTGATGTAAATGGACACTATCTTGAAAAGATATAATAAATATAATTACTTGCTAGTTTGTTCAGTTTTTGATTTTCTAAGAACTTTCAGTGTCACCCTCGTAGATACTTGTAATCAAATGCACAAACAAATACTTATTATCATCTCTTAAGGCCGAATGCGAAGAGAACTGGCAAAATTTAATGTATTTCTCTTCACTACAACTTTGACCTAAAGTAATTTTAAGCGTTAAAACATTATTTGTAGGTTTGTTATATGGTAATATACCAACAAATAAAAAAAAGTTAAGAAATGATGTTTAAAAATGATTGTTCTTCCAAAACTCTGTGAATTTTAATTTAGGAAAAATTCTTGAGATTCCGAAGGTGCCAGCTGTCTTTATTTTCGATACAAAATATTATTTATTAACATAATTCGTTTTAATTAAAAACACCTAATAATAATATCGTATATTGAAAAGTTTGCCGTAATGAATTACCAGGCGCTTCGACGTGTGACGTAAGGCAACAACAGTCGATGTGTCTGTAGCGAAAATCGTTAATTTAGTGTTTTATACGCGTTTAAGTAACTATAAATGTAAATATGGGTAGGAAAAGAAATAAATGTTACCCAAGTGGTAAAACAAAGAGAGTTTATCGCATGAACGCTGCTCGAATGTTGCATTTTGAGGTTAATACTTATATTGTTGTAAGGTAATTTTTTGTTTGAGGCTGCCTAATAGGTTGCATTTTTACTCATTAACATTAGCCAAACTGATCATTTACACTTTTCTAGTTTCAAGCGAGAAACACTAAAAATGTAAATACCAAGACCCAGTCGGCAAAGAATGTATAGAGTAGTGCATTTTTCGAGTTTTGGAAGAACAATCATTTTTTAATATCATTTCTTAACTTTTTTTTATTTGTTGGTATATTCATTTATATTAAAATTTTAAAACTGCGGGAACCTTGTGAAGGAACCGAACAAACCTACAAATAATGTTTTAACGCTTAGAATTACTTTAGGTCAAAGTTGTAGTGAAGAGAAATAATAATAATAATAATAATAATAACCCCCCTACAGGATCACCTTGTCGTGGTGGGGGGGCTTAAGGGAAAGGCATGTACTCAACTGCAGTCTGAACAACTATACTCTGTAACAATAACAAGGCAGGATAATCTCTATGCCAATTAATATTTAATCACCCTTTCCCAACTAACGATCCCAAACCAGGTTTAAAAAAATGAGTGCACGGCGTAAACTACGGCCCCCAGTGCCCGGCAGATCCAGTAACCATGTCGACTCTGGCGGAAGCCGAGATGGTACTGTATCTTGGGGCGCATACAATCTCCGGGCGAGGAAGATTTCCCGTCAAACGACTCAAGCGAGATCCACGGACACCGATACCCTTAGTGATAGTGATAGTTTATATACCCCCGGAAACGATAGACAAAATTCAATACCAAACATTTCACACCAGTCTTTATCTTCTTCATTATCATCAAGTAGCCAATTGCTGAAGGATGATGCACAGAAAATAACTCCTGTTATAGAAACTGTGCCCACCATCAGTAACCGTAACACGCGTAAAAAATGGACTTCTGAAATGAATGAATTTATATTGCGTACTTACCTCTATTTAACAATGATGGATATTGACATTAAAGGTTGTTTACAACCACTACACATGAAATTTATAGAAAGATTCCCAGACATGCAAGTTACTCGTCAAAGAATAGGAGATCAGCGAAGAGCAATAATGAATAACAAACTTTTGCCCCAAGAAATAGTAAATCAAATTTATAATGAAGTGCAATCAAATTTACAGACTACATTTGCCCAATCAATCTCTGTTACACAAAATAATCAACACACTTATACCCACCCTTTACAAACACAACAACGCATGAAATGGACAGACGAATATAATGAAGCTATAATAAGAATTTACTACAAGATAACTCAATGTGAGAAAAATAAAATAGCATATAGGAAACTCTTACACCAAGAGTTTATAAATCAATTCCCCCATTTAAGTCATTTGACAGAGCAACGCATAGCTGACCAAAGAAGATTAATTCTACATAAGAAATATTTAAGTGTTGACCGCTTAGAATTAATTAAGAATGACTTGCAAGAACAGCATAACGATATACAAGCCAATGACAACTCAATACTTCAGATAGGTATCTCAGACAACGAAGAATCAGATACAGAAAGTTTAGATTTAAATGCTGAAAACCACACAACAAATGAAAATGAAAATTTACATAGGGAAAAGATAATTGCCATAGATGAAATGTTTGCTAAGCTTTAGAATATTTTGCTAATACAAACCCAACAGAAAGACAATTTATACCAAAGCAGAGGTCATCAAAAAAATTGAGTAAAATAGTCGCCTATGTAATTATAATATTTTATTGCCACAATACGTCAACAGCAAAATTTAATTTAAAGCATTTAAGAATTTAGTGTACTGTGCAGCATGGACTTCAGCTAAGCTCAATGGAGCTAAAATTGAAATAGCTGTACAAGTTGATAATCCGTTAGGATCTGAGAAACCAAAGAAATATAATAAGCCAAAGTGGGAACAAAGATTAGAAAACAAAGTAAGTGAATTAAGAGCAAAAATTGCAAGGCTAACACAATACATTAATGGAAACCGAGGTCAAAAATTAATCAAACACGTAAATTCTATACTCGAACAACATAAAATTAATTCTGTCCACGAAGAACATAAAACCAAACACGAACATTTTTTAGACACACTTAAACAAAAACTAAAACTTACTAGTAGTCGGTTAAAAAGATATAGAGCATGCCCTCTACGAAAAACTCAAAACATTCTATTTTGCTTAAATGAAAAACTTTTCTACCGTAATATAAAAAATCCTTTTAAAAATAAAATCAGCAGTTTGAAAAGCTCCGAAAATAATATCGTACCATCACCGAGAGAATTACAAAGTTACTGGTCTACAATATGGGAGGAACCTAAACATTATAATACAGAAGCGGATTGGATCAAAAATCAAATAGACACATCACAGATTAAAGCCATGCAATTTCAACACATCAAGATAGACACTTTCCATAAAGTAATTAAAAAACTGCATAATTGGAAAACACCTGGATCAGATAATATACATAACTATTGGTATAAAAAGTTTACAACTATCCACCCGATTCTGTTTAATTTTGTTAATAAATTCATACAAAGCCCGCATACTTTGCCGCAATACATTAATTCTGGAATAACGTATACCAAAAGAGCCTAGTAATCTTGACAATCCCGCAAAATATAGACCTATCACATGTTTACAAACATTGTACAAAATAATTACATCTTGCTTAACCGAAACCATTTATGAACACATAGAAGCTAATAACATATTGTCAGAAGAACAAAAAGGTTGTAGGAAATTTAGTCAGGGTTGCAAAGAACAGCTCACAATAGATGCAGTAGTATTACAGCAGGTACAATCAAAAAGAAAAATTTAAACTAAAAATTTTAGAAATATACAAAATACACCCAAACATAATACAATTTTTACAGGTTGCGATGACCAATTGGACAACGAAACTTAAAATTAACTCACTAGATGGAATGATAGAAACAGATATTATTGCAATAAGGAGAGGTATTTTTCAAGGGGATGCACTTAGTCCTCTCTGGTTCTGCCTTGCAATGAACCCCTTATCACAAATGTTAAACTCGAAAAACATAGGGTACTCTTTACAATACTATACAACACAAGATCATCTACATACTAACAAAGAAGAAAAAAAACTTAGTCATCTTTTGTATATGGACGATCTAAAGCTATATGCTACTACTCAAGATGAATTGGACCAATTAGTTATATTAACGGAAAAATTTTCACGAGATATTGGAATGGAATTTGGTATTGATAAGTGCAACATTAATTCAGTAAGAGCTGGACAGTATTATGAACATAACTATCAGTTGCAAACAGGACAGCAAATCAAATCTTTAGAGGAAAATGGAGTGTATAAGTATTTAGGATATAATCAGTCTAAACAAATACATCACAAAGAAATTATAAATACGTTAACAGATCAGTTTCGATATAGACTTCGCTTAGTATTAACATCTCAATTAAATTCTAAAAATATATTTAAAGCTATTAACACATTTGCAATTCCCATACTAACTTATTCCTTTGGTATAATACACTGGTCCAAAACTGAACTAAAAAAGCTACAACGCGAAATAAATACATCTCTTACGAGGCACCGTAAACACCATCCAAGATCATGCATACAAAGACTAACATTGCCACGAAATGTAGGAGGAAGAGGGGTAATAGACATAGTTAACTTACATAACAGACAAATAACTACACTCAGAAATTACTTTTATGATAAAACAGCAATATCATCGCTACACAATGCCATAGTACAGAATGATCATAAATTGACACCGCTTAATATGCATGATAAAACATTGCAAAAAAAATGAGTTACTTACAGATAACAACACAAAAATTGACATATGGACCCAAAAGTCTCTACATGGAAGACATCGCCATGATTTGAACCAACCTACCGTAGACAAATTAGCGTCGAACGCATGGCTTCAACGTGGTGAGCTTTTCCCTGAGACTGAGGGTTTTATGTGCGCAATTCAGGACCAAATCACAGAGACACGCAATTATCAAAAGCATATTATTAAAATAAAAAATTTACATACCGACACATGTAGATTTGAGGGCTGATCTGACGACACTGTTGTAATGCTTCAGAAACATCGATCACTAATAAAAAACTAGATACACAATCAGTGACAAAAAACGACCTCACCAAATGAGCACCCATTCGAACATTTGGGTGCGCTTTTAATCTAGTTACATTCGAACACTCCGACGGTAAACATGCCGTCAGTGCTCGTTTAAAAAGTGTAAAAATCACACACCCAGGACGCTAAAAAAGGATGGAATTTCCTAATTTCGGTACGTATTAATATTATCATTATTTAATTGTTATCACTGTATTGTAAATACTTATATTTTGTCAAGAAATCTCCGTAAAACATTTTTTAAATTAAGTCTTAATAAAATAAGTCATAATAGTTCGTTGACTCTGTTCCATTTGATGGAGACGTTATTATTTTTTTATTATTAAAGTATGATTATTATTTTTTGTTTAATGAGACTTCTTTATAGTTTCTCCAAATATTATAGTAACATATTAAAGATTTAATTCTGAATATGTGCAATAGTAGAAACTGATTGTGCATGTAGAAAAATTAAAGATGTGAGATTTATTTTTAATTTTTCAGCTTTCCTCGAGATCCAGTTAGGTGTGCAGAATAGATATCAGTCATAGCATGTCAAAGGTCCGAAAAATTCTTCAAGCCGACCCAAGGAAGCGTTGTATGTTCGAAGCATGTTTAAGAAAGTGATGAATATGTAACTACGACTTACAACTTTCTGTACATACTTTTTATATTTAGTAACTATTGAATTTGGATTTAAGTTCTTTGTCAAGCAATATTTTCAAATTTTTTGACACAAGATGAAGAATAAATAAATAATTATGACTGTTTCAAGTACTTCCGTTACTAAATGAATGTGGTGTCCTATCCAAAAACGTATTTACATTCAGGTAAATTATAACCATTACACATAATACATCATAAAATAGAATAGAATATGCTTTAAGTACACCAGTTTTTAAAACAAGTTTGAAACATTTTAAAATTAAAATAACGGTAACAAAAAATATTGGGCAGTTCGACTCCAATGATTCCTTGTCTAAACTACGAGCTTCGGTCGTAAAATTTGATTCCTTTTTACTAGCACTTTGTAATTCTGACATTAAAACACGCGTGTAAGGTTGAATTTGTTTTGATATAGGTTGGCCAGCCAGTATCAGTCATAAAATGTATTGCTTTTCGTACGTATCTTTGTGAATACAACTATAGGTAATGTATTTAAGGTTGAATTTACATAAATGTATACTTATTTCAACTAGAGTTACGTCACAACAATTGGAGACAGTTTTTAGAGAACTTTTGTATGGGATTGTGCATCTAGTTCTTTATTAGTGATCGATGTTCAGAAACAATCCAACACATCACTGGTGCCTGAAAGCGATTGTTCAGACGGACTATAAGTATCGGCACGATCAAGTAGCCAATATCATTCACCAAAAACTTGCCTTTAAGTATAAATTAACTGACCAGCCAACTCAAGTATACTATAAATATAAACCAGAAATAGTCCTTGAAAATACCACTCACAAAATGTATTTAGACAGAGCTATACTTACTGACAAAACAATACACTTTAATAGACCGGATATAACATTAATAGATAAAGCGAATAAATGTGCTCTTATTATTGACATTGGTATACTTAACTCACATAACTTACAGACAACAATTAATGAAAAAATTTCAAAGTACACTGAATTAAAACATGAAATTATTAGAATGTGGAATTTGCATAACGCCATTATAGTCCCTATAGTCCTCTCTACAACTGGTGTAATACCAAAAGCGCTTCATCAGTCATTAAAAACTTTAGATTTACCAAAACTAACATATATTCAATTGCAAAAAGCAGTTTTACCTAATACTTGTAGAATAGTTAGAAAATTTATCTCTACAGAAAACTACCCATAACCAAACAAGTTCATGGTATCCACTTGGCTTTGTCCCGTGGTAATAAACATTAATCCAGTTTTGTTAAAAACAAACTGAGAAAACGTAGAAAATATAAATAAAAATAATAATAATAATATTCCACAACTATCACACAACGCCATCTAGTCCCAAGCTAAGCAGAGCTTGTGTTATGGGTACTAGACAACTGATAAACATACTTATATATTTCTAAATACATAAATATTATAGATAAATTACACCCAGACACAGAACAAATGATCGTGCTCATCACACAAACATTTGTCCTGGGCGGGAATCGAACCCTCGACCTCCGGCATAGCAGTCAGGGTCACTAACTACTAGACCAACAGGCCTGTCATACATTAAATTTCGCCAGTTCTCTTCGCATTCGGCCTTAAGAGATGATAATAAGTATTTGTTTGTGCATTTGATTACAAGTATCTACGAGGGTGACACTGAAGGTTCTTAGAAAATCAAAAACTGAATAAACTAGCAAGTTATTATATTTATTATATCTTTTCAAAATAGTGTCCATTTACATCAATACATCGTTGCATTCAATGGAACCACTGAGAAAAACACTTTGCCCACTCGTACTTAGGGGTCTCTCCGACGGCATTTTGAAACGCAGCCACTGCTTCCTCGGCGTCCACAAAACGTTTTCCTCGAAGTTTTTCATTTATTTTCGGAAATAAATAAAAATCGCAAGGTGCGAGGTCGGGGTTATAAGGCGGGTGACCCAGTAATTCCACGTCTGACGTCGCCAAGAAGTCGATTGTTTGCTTGGCGGGGTGCGACGAGGCGTTGTCGGCGTAGTGAAAGAGGATCGTACTGCGAGGTCGTTTCTCCCGAACTTTTTCTAAGACAATTGGTAAGCAATTGTTAGTGTACCACTCTGCAGTAACTGCTTTTCGATCCTCTAAAACAATTGTTGCGTAATGACCTCTCCTTCCGAAGACGAGGCCACCATCTTTTCTCCCACGCTTCGACCTCTCTTCACTTTAGTTGGTAACTCCTCGGAAGGAAACACCCAGACAATAGACTGTCTCTTAGTTTCAGGATCGTAATAATAAATCCAGCTTTCGACACCCGTAAGTATTTCGAACACAGCATTTGAGTCACCTCCGTTAAATCTTTGAACCATTTCACGACACCAATCAACACGACGGAGTTTTTAGGCCTCAAATTATGAGGTATTCACCGGGAACAAAGCTTCCTGACCGCTAAATGTTCATGGGGAATTTTGTGCACTTGACTCATACCAATGCCTTAACTTGTCCGAATCTGCTGATAAGTCACTCTTTTGTCAGTCTCTATCATACGACGCGCAACACTGATCCTATCTTCAGTCGTCGCCGTAGAAGGCCGTCCCGCACGTAGATCATCGGTGAGATTAGTGCGACCACGTTTAAGCTCATTAAACCAGTTGTAAACAGTGGCACGAGATGGGGCTTCATCATGAAAGGCCAATCGAAGTCTATCACAACTTTCTTGTTGACTTAAATGACATCGAAAGTCATAAAAAATCATTGTACGAAAATTTTCCCGCGTTAAATTCACGCTGACGTGACACAGAAAATTTCCTATCCAAATGACAAATTAATAAAATACATACATATTGGCAGAGTTTTATTTTCAAAATTTGATCTTACTTTTTTATTATATCGTTTACAAGTGGCCAGTTCTAAAAGCTTTCAGTGTCGCCCTCGTATTATTTGATTGACCGATGTAGAGTTATTGTATCACAAAACTATCTATGCAACAAGGCTGTAGTTTTTGCGTTATAAGAAAGTTACCATTAACCGGATGCCCATATTACCCTCACGTACTATATTGTTACGAGCTTAGGGTTCGTGACAATAAAAATTGCCGATAGAATTACCAAAATTAATACTTTAATTCACTTTACACTAATTAAACTTAAAACAATAATAATTAATCACACTGATTCACTTTGTTTCGCTCCGAAGCTTCGCTTGTCTCGCCAAATTCAATACTTCCCGATCGCACCTTGCAGCGCCTATAAATACACATTAGCACCGAAATATCCACAATTTTGAGGTTAATACTTATATTTTTGTAAAATAATTTTTTGTTTGAGGTTGCCTAATAGGTTGCATTTTTACTCATTTACATTAGCCAAACTGATCATTTATACTTTTCTAGTTTCAAATGAGAACTACATTTACTCACTAAAAATGTAAATATCATGACCCAGTCGGAAAAGAATGTACAGAGTAGTGCAAGCACAGAGACCGCAAATAATGTCATAGTCAATGTACTGTCCGAAAGCATGGGGTAAGTACATAATTAAGAAAAACCGAAATACTTCGGATGTGAAGTAATTGACCAGTCGGAGTAGTCTTGTGAGAATTTACATACACAGTACCTATCCCCACTATGGGGCAATCACCGACTTTTTAGTTTTTTTTCTTTATTATTTATGCAATTTGCAATTCGGCATCTTGTAAGACTCACAAAAATAAACATTTTCAGTTATATGAGGTTCTTTACGTACGATGCACCAATTAAGAAAAAAACCGTTATTAATTCAATAACTTTTCGAACAATATTTTATAACGAATAAAGTACAGAATTTATAATCTATAGGAACTAATATTATAAATAAGAAAGATTTTTTAAGAAGTAAGCAATGCTCTCTGTGTTGTTCATTACTCTGCATACTGAGCTAGCTCAGTCAAATATAATATAATCAAAGCCCGTACGCATCGATCACTAATAAAAACTATTGAATTAGGATTTAAGTTCCTTGTCAAGCAATATTTTTAAATTATTGACATAAGATGAAGAATAAATAAATAATTATGACCGTTTCAAGTACTTTCGTTACTAAATGAATGTGGTGTCCTATCCAAAAACGTATTTACATTCAGGTAAATTATAATCATTACATATAGTATAATACACCACAGAAAAGAATAGTATATGCTTTAAGTACACCAGTTTTTAAAACAAGTTTGAAACATTTTAAAATTAAAATAACAGTAACAAAAAATATTGGGCAGTTCGACTCCAATGATTCCTTGTCCAAGCTACAAGCCTCGGTCATAAAAATTTATTGCTTTTCGTACGTATCTTTGTGAATACAACTATAGGCAATGTATTTAAGGTTGAATTTACGTAAATGTATATTTATTTCAACTAGAATTACGTCACAACAATTGGCGACAGTTTTTAGAGAACTTTTGTATGGGATTGTGTATCTAGTTCTTTATTAGTGATCGATGCCCGTACGGCTTTGATTATATTATACATGTCTATATAAACAAAGCGTACGGGCGGCGCGTGGTTTGCTGCGAAACGAGCAAGGTCATTCGCGTCGTATTCGGCCTTAAGGCAGATTTACACTTCGACAAGTACAGTAGCGAGTTGTTGTGCGATCCTGGCAAGTTAAGTAGAAAATATCGTTTGAACGGCATGACGAGAGTTAAGTAGCAAATCAATAATTAAGTTGAACAGTACTTATGTACTAAACTAAGCTCGCTCGTTTACACAGCGGTGAGTTTAGTTAGCGGGTAACGGGAGAGGAACGGGAGGGCAACACTTCGAACGCGACTCGCCGAAAAATAGACCGGCCGGCTGTCCTGTTCAACTTAATTGTTAATTTGCTACTTAACTCACTAATTAACGTTCAAATGAGATTTTACAGTCGAGTTGAATCCGTAGATTGACCTCTCGGTCGATGTTGGACTTTCTTAGTCGGACTAGTTGTCCCAGGTAAACATACCCGTCAATAACTTCGAGCTTAGTGCTCCCCCGCCATAAGTATGATATGGACGTTACACACGATCTTTCTTTATTCCACGTTCATTCTATGATCTATCCGTTGGGAGGCACTGCTTGCTTGAGCAAATCGAAGGTGAGTGATGTTCTCGCCATTTATGCTAATATCGTATTCTTTTCAGTCCAGTAGCTTAAAAACATCTTCCAACGCAGTGTTGAAGAGTTTCGGGGATATAACGTCACCTTGTAGGAGAGAGCCATACAAACAATTTATAACCTAGGTCCGAAGGAATCTCTTAGAGAAAAATTTAAAGAAAAAAATATATTCTCAATATATTTACGAATGATAAATTAATATTTTTAATAAAACTATTTTTGTTTTTGTGTACATCAAAAACAAAAATAGTTTTATTAAAATATTTATTTATAAACCTGTACCAGTTACTCGACTCCCAAGGGTGGGTAATTTCGTCATGGGGTAATGTAAGGGTACGCTTTTACAACAAAGTCCCAGAAAATATGCAGACTTTATCCATAAAAAGGTTTAAAATATTTATTAAGCAATTGTTTCGTAAGGGTTATTTACTACTAAAGAGTATACGATTGTTAAACCTGGGAATGAATGATCGCTACCATTATGTTTCTAAATGTTTATATAACAATTGTATAAAGATGTTGTAAATTATCGATCGATCGGAGGATTTTCGCGTTAATCTGCGACGTGTCATACAGAACTTAGCTCCGAACACATGGACAGTTTTCACGAGTTTGTCATTCATATCGTCCACTCCATTAAAGTCTTCTGGGCATTGAAACTTTGATTTAATTTTGACTGGCCTGTTGGTCTAGTGGTTAGTGACCCTGACTGCTATGCCGGAGGTCGTGGGTTCGATTCCCACCCAGGACAAATGTTTGTGTGATGAGCACGATCATTTGTTCTGTGTCTGGGTGTAATTTATCTATAATATTTATGTATTTAGAAATATATAAGTATGTTTATCAGTTGTCTAGTACCCATAACACAAGCTCTGCTTAGCTTGGGACTAGATGGCGTTGTGTGATAGTTGTGGATTATTATTATTATTATTATTATTATTATTATTGAAAACGATTTTGTAACTCGAGCTGAGAGTTTTCGGGGCTTTGGATTACATCACTAGGAGTGATAGAACAAGTTTCCGAATTCGAAGATTACCGTGCTCCCACTCGTTTCGGATCTCAGATAATCCTATAATATCCCAGCGTAACTTGTGCAACTATTCTGCCAGCTCCAGGATCTTCTCATTAATGTACAGGGTGCGTACGTAAAATGTTGCTAGGTCAAGTCGTTTTAGGTGGCAACCGAACCTCCACCGGAGATCCTTATCACCTGCCCTGCCCCGCCATTGCTATAGTCGCCACCGTAGCCAGGAATGGCGGAGCCGCCGGGGATTGAGGCCGTTTCTTTGCATCGTTGCTCTCGAGGGGAAGTTTGCCATAGTTGCCACGCTTGGCAACCGCATTGTCATTTGACTGTTATCAGAAAGTTGCTGCTGCCATCTCCTGCCTCAGTTTCCCTTTGTCGCCTCTTACGACACCCACGGGAAGAAATGGGGTAGTTGGATATTCTTACCCCGCCACTACACGGCTAAGTCTATAAACTTTCAGTGATCCCTTAGTAGATATTCTTTAAAAATATATTATGTTGTTTTAATCTGTATTTTACACATTAAGGTAGCGATGTGGTAATTTATATTTAAACAAAATTTTAATATATAAAAAAAATTTAAGTACTCGCACACGCGTCTTTTGCTGCGGCGCATTGCGCCAGAGCAGAGGCATAGTCACAGAGTACTTTTAGTGGTGCCCGATGCCTCAACAGACGACATGTTGTAATTATGTGTGTTCGTGTGCGAAGATTTTGAAGTTTCAAGTATCTAATCCAGTTAAAGTAATCCGTCAAATTATAAGACGTGATCTATTTTTTATAGTAGTTTTATTTTAAAAGATTGGAATCTCATCCATCGTCCTTTTCCAAACTAGGTAGTGTTGTAGTAGCCATAGAAGCTGTAGAGGTAGAAGTTTGATCATAGGTTTTCTTGTTCCTAAAATATTGATAACTTCATCGGTTAAATCGTACAAATATCAACTGTCTTACTACAAAAAAGTTAGACATCTGTTCAACACGTGTTTAGCAAATTGGTTACTACAAAAGAGTGTTTAACGGTGGTTTATGAATAGACACGGCTTAGACGTTGTTTAAATTTAAACAGCCACAAACCCTTGTTTAACTAGTGTCTAACCTATCTTTCCGTCAGTTCATTATTTTTATTTAACATGGATATAATTGATTTTGTTGATTATTTCGATGAAGACGACATGGATAACTATGCGGAAATGTTCCGAGAAAGTAATACGGTTCGTGTGAGGGTTAATCCGTGTGAAAAATACGACGACGCCAAGTTTAAGAATAAATGTGGGTTCAGCAAACTTTTTGCTAGAAAAATATTACATCTTGTGAAAGACGATATCCCGAGTGATTCTCGTGGTAACACAATAGTTCCAGCAGTGCTAGTGACTTGTGAATTACGGTACTGGGCTCGTCATCAAGTAGTTCGATTCATACAAAATTAAACTATGCTTACGTGTGGCGTCGGTAAAGAAGAATAGCTTCACCCATCAGCCTATAGGTATGTTTACCTATTACTTGCAATTTTATTTGTTTTTTTTTTTCATAAATAACATAACTCATGAAAATTTAACAAAAGATATAGAAACACATATATATCTTTTTTATTATCGAACTTTGAGACAAAACAAAATTGAATTTTTACATAGTTAGTCGTATTAATTTGCGTAAAACAAAACGAATGATCGAATGCTGAACGAATGTATTGCAGTGTGACCTGGAGAATAAAGTTAAACGTTGTCTATAGAGGTACGCGTTAAACACGGTTTAGTGGTAGCGAAATTTAAACCATTGTTTAACATGTGTTTATCATTTAAGTCCGTGTCTAACTAAACACATGTTGGACCAGTGTTTAAATGATTTTTTGTAGTAAGACTGAGAGTGTTTAATTTCTTTTAAGTCCAGATACTATATTTAAAATGACATTAGAATTTTACTCTATTCATATTATAGAAAATACGGGCTACCGGCGGAACGGAGGGGAGTAGCCATTACCCAGTTCACAGCCAAGGTACAGCCGTTCCCCGCTGTCAAAGTATAAGATTACAATAATACTAGCTGCAGCCGAATTGCACGGCTGATTTGACGCCCTACAAAAATTCAGTTTTTTTTTGCTGCAAGAAGATATCTGCCACGTCAAATTAAGAAGTAGACGGCGTTACCTTTCATATATAAGTAACTTTAATTATTGCTATATGCTTTTGTGTGTGTGAGCTTATTTTGTGAGTTTCGTAGTGAAAGACGATTGTTTTTTGTGCGCAGATTTCCCCCGCAAGAAGGTACTCCCCTTCGATCCACCGGCGGTGTAAAAAACCTTTTCCAAAAAAGAAATCAAATACGTCAATAATATAATTTGTTATTTTTCCATTTTGGCCACATTTGAAAATGATAAAGCGTTTTTAATCAAAACCTGGCATAGAGTATAATTTGATGATTACCTCACCTGTACAGGTTCGCTACATTTATCAAACTTACTAAGCCACAACAGTGTGGTCTAGTCCCTTACCATGTAGTCAAAGACTGGTACATAACTTAACATGGCGATCCCTCTTGTCGCAATCACACCAGCGACATATCTCGTCACACTTAGCGATCTGATGTAAAGAATATACAAACAACTAGACACATCAATAACTAAATATGGTTGTAGGCATTTATTAATTACGATTTGTAAAACAATTTAAAAAATATAAAGATCGAAAATACTTATTAAAAAGTTCATTAGTTATTTCACTACAAAGAGACAGACGTAGTTCATCCATTGTTTTCGCAATAAGGTATTACCATAGTAAAAACAGAATAGTAGGATACCTCTCGTGCCACTCGAGACTTAAATGCCTACTTTTTTTAAATAGAATAAGGGTGACAAACAAGCACACAGTCCACCTGATGGTAAGTGGATGCTGTGGCCCGTAGATCTAGTTTTACATTACACTACGAGTAATTTAACACTGAACATATTATGGTGTCAGCTTAGATTTAATGTTTTAAATTAGTTTGATCTGATAATATGATATGACGATAATTAATGTACTTATGAGGTATGTATCTATGTATAGATATAGTAATAATCTACTACCTATTAATAAAAAGTTAATTACTTAAACAAACACATATTTAGTAATTTATTTTACAAAAAGAGAAAATAAAACGAAAAAGACACTGCTAGCAAAATTTTATTAAAAGTCAACAAAGTTTCAAAGAAAGGTACTCCCCTTGCCTTTGCCTTCCCCCCGGATCTCTGAGGTGTTCAGACGTGTTTAAGTAAATAAGTATATTTCATTTAAAAAAAAAATTACAAGTTTAAATAAAGACATAATATTAGGAGTGCAGAAAAGGCAAGGAGGTGTTAAAGAACGAAGCGCTTGCTTATTGTATTTGCAAGGGTTCATAAACAATTGCCCGCCCGTAGACGGAACTAACTAATTAATGTCATAGGGTAAAGTGAAACAATTGTATCTTCGTTGCGTTCTACTTGATAAGCGTTGTGTTATTTTGTATACGACGAAGAAAGAAATACAGTATCGCATGGAAGCTGTTGAAGAGGTCAACTAAGACTGGTCGACTTGTGAAGTTGTATGAAAACCCCGATTGTCACCCAGTAAGTGAGATCCCTAAAGCTATTGTGTAGTGAACACTGTATATCTATTGCAATAAGATCTAAAATAGTAAGTTAATTGATTTACGGTTGCACATATTATAAGCCTGTTATTTCGTACTTTGTTTTAAATATGTCTGTCGACCGCATGCCGCCACCGACGCAATCTGGCTCGAAATCTACCTTGCTAGCAGCGCAAGCTGACAATACGAAAGTGCCAACGTTGTCTGACTCAGAACTTGCTTCTAATGTGTCAAAACGCAGCAAAAGAAGAAAAGAAGAAATTGGAGAATCAGAAATGTTAGCATTCAAATCAGAAATTTTATGTATGTTTGGGGAGTTTGAAAAGAAACAGCAACAATACTTTCTGTCTTTGCAGTCGCTAATAGAACAAATTAAAGAACAAAATGCTAAATTACAGGAGTCTGTCGAGTTTATTGTGGCAAAATATGATGATGTATTGGAGAGATTAGTTCAACTTGAGAATTCAAAAAAAGAAGGTAGAAGCCAGACGCGAATATTCGAAGAAAAAATTGAACAGTTAGAAAAGCAGATTCGTTCTGCTAGTATTGAAATTAGAAACATACCAAAAAATCAGAGTGAGACTAAGCAGGATTTGGCAAATACTGTTATAACTATAGGAAACATAATTAAAATTCCAATACAGAACTCGGATATTAAAGATGTTTTCAGACCCTATTCAAAATCAACAAACAAGCCGATAATTGTCGAGTTCACGACAGTATTAGTAAAGGAAAAATTTATAAGGGCTTCGAAATACTTTAACAAAGAACACAAGGAAGATAAGTTAAACACAGACCAATTATCAATCAAAGGTCAGTATTCATTTCCGAAAATCTAACGCCAAAAAGCAAACATCTCTTTTATCTAGCAAGAAAACATGTCATGTATAACTATAAGTTTTGTTGGACTTCCTTTGCTAAGGTGTTTTTAAGAAAAGAAGCTGGTGCTCCACAGATTGGCATAAATTCGGAAAGTGATATTAATAATCTAAAGAACATGGAAATATGACTAGCACTATTCATCGGCTGCTATATGTTGAAGATTACACCGCTAGTATTAATGCCTATTTATAAGCACTCAATTTTGTTTAGTACCTTAATATTCTTTAAAATATGTTTTCTCTTAATATTGATAGTATTTTTAACACACATACAAACACCTACTTTCAATTACATATTATAAGCGTCGTCCACTTCCAAATATACTTAACAATACCACGAAATATACCATCTTTAATATACTTTTCAATATGCATATTTGTCCTTGAGTATATTGATACTGTTATATTCTTTCATAAAATTCAATCCAAATAATATTAAAGACATTGACAATAATGTTAATCCGCACTGTATCTATGTAGATGACACAACATGTTGTTCAGAATTATTGAGTAGCTTTTGTAATAACTTATCAATATTAGCTCTTAATATTCGGAGCATAAATCGTAATCTAGATACATTGCTTATTTTTCTCTCTAGCCTGGAATACACTATCGATATTCTAGTACTAACAGAATGCTGGACTAATGAATATAAAAATCCACCTGATATATAGGGCTATAAAGTACATTTTACTAAAAAGAGTTATAACCAAAACGACGGTGTGGTAGTTTACATACGAAACACCATAGAATGCACGGTGAATGAATACTATATAACAGAAGGTAATTGTTTAACAGTAACATTGCAGAACGACACTGTTATCATTTGCACGTATAGACCACCTTGTTTTTCTAAGCCTACAAACTACATTGACTCATTAGGTAACCTACTTCAGAACCTACCCGCACGCAATATTATCTTGGCTGGAGATGTCAACATTGATATTCTTCCTAATCAAATATCTAGTCACGCTTGCTCGTACCTAACGCAACTGGCCTATTATGGTCTCATTACGGGCGTCGATAAACCAACTAGATATAACACCTGTATTGACCATTTCATGATAAAAACAACCCAACCATGGCAATCGTTCGTTTTTAGTGAACTTACCGATCACTCGCCAATTTTGCTACTTGTAGAAAATATTAACTCACCTGCTCAAAATAACAAATTGAAGTACATAAATAAAATAAACTATAGTGCTATCAAAAACGACTTAGCATTGGAAAATTGGCAAGAGTATTTACTTATAAATGACACCAACAAAGCTGCAGAAAATCTTATAGATAGAATAAAAAATGTGATAAATAAAAACACATACGCTATAAAAGTCTCCAACAGGAAAAGACGCCTAAAACCATGGATTACGGACGGAGTAGTTAGAGCAATAAGAAAAAGAAATAAATTGTATAACAATTATAAAAAGTCTACAAATGATAACACACTCAAATTTAAATACATAAATTATAGAAACATATGTAATAAAATAATTAAAACACTTAAAATTAATTATTACAAGCAGCAATTTACTAAACATCTTAAAGATAGTAAGAAAACGTGGAACCTAATTAAAGAAGTTGGGGTTTCACAAAAAGAACCGAAACAGCTGAATGTCTCTTGAAAATTAAACCAACAGTAAAGGAATCACTTAACGAAATCAATAATTATTTTACCAGTATTGGACACAGTATAGCTAATAATACACTCCAGACCTTAAATACTACAGACGTTGAATTAGCTTCCAAAATCTTTACAAAAAGAGCTCCACTAAACTCATTTGTGCTTTATCAAGTTGATCCGTTGGAAGTAGTAAGTGCCATAAAGGACCTCAGGCAATCTAGTGCAACTGGCTGGGACGACATACCTTGTAGGGTACTGAAAGACAGTTGTCATGTTCTGGCGGAACCTATGATGCATTTGTGTAACCTGAGCTTTAATACAGGTACCTTCCCTAATATATTCAAAAGAACAATAGTTACACCGTTATACAAATCAGGTGACAAAAGACTTCCCACCAACTGTAGGCCCATTTCATTGCTGACTTCCTTATCTAAGGTTATGGAAAAAATTGTAAACAAAAGACTTTTAAGATATCTGGAACAACATAAATTTATATCCAATAACCAATTTGGATTTCGATGCGGACGATCTACGGATGATGCCGTTCAAAATCTTACATCATAAATAGTCAATCATCTGAATGCGGGTGATAAATGCCTTGGCGTATTTTTGGATCTTCAAAAAGCATTCGATACAGTGTCTATTCCCATCCTACTGGCACGTATGGAAGGCTTTGGTATAAGAGGTACCCCGCTAATGTGGTTTAAAGACTATCTGAGTGAAAGAAAACAAAACGTACGACTTTATAACCTACTAAGTGACAGCGCATCCTGTACATATGGTATTCCACAAGGAAGTACACTGGGCCCCACGATGTTTGTGATCTACATTAATGACCTGTGTAATACAGTAGTAAATGGTGCAACAATTCAGATGTTTGCAGACGATACTGTACTTCTATTTCGAGAACGAACCTGGAACTCAGTACACAAGTTAGCTGAAGTAGGTTTAAAAACCGTTACTGCATGGCTGGAAGACAACCTACTATCATTAAATACGTCTAAAACAAAGTTCGTAAGCTTTAGCATTACAAATGCTTGCAAGCCGAGTGTAAATTCAAAATTAGTAATACATAAATTTCCTTGTAACAGGTTTCCAACCACCACACCTGAATGTAACTGTCCGCACTTATTGCGTAGTGACAATGTAAAATACTTGGGCGTAATTATTGATGACAAGTTAAATTGGTTAGCACATATCGCTGCTGTTAGTAATAAATTAAGGAAGCTCATATATGTGTTTAAAAACTTAAGAGATGTTTTAGATACTGAGGCTGTAATGAAAGTATATAAAGCCCTTGCAGAATGTGTTATGACTTACTGCATTAGTTCTTGGGGTGGGGCAGCTAAAACACACCTTATCGAACTCGAACGTGCACAACGTGCTTTATTGAAAGTTATTAAAGGCCTACCATTTAGACACCCGACTGAGGACTTATACAAAATATGTGGCGTACTTACCATACGAAAGTTATATATCTTCCATTCTATTCGTAAATATCACAAAAGTACTGCTTCTCAAATACAAATAAGTGATAAGAGGACGGTCCGCTATCCCTTGCCTGCCTACATGAGCAACTTCGCTAGAAGACACTTTAACTATTCTGCTACATTACTGTACAACAAATTAATACAATTTTTAAAACCGCCCATCTAAGTAATCATAATATTAAGTCAATTTTACTAAAGTGGTTAAGTAATTTTGACTGACACTACCGAGAATCTTATCGTTTCCACACACTACCGAGAATCTTATCGTTTCCACCAAATAATTCTTATACAATATTACGACGTTTACACGCACAGACACACACACACACACACACACACACACACACACACACACACACACACACACACACACACACACACACACACACACACACACACACACACACACACACACACACACACACACACACACACACACACACACACACACACACACACACACACACACACACACACACACACACACACACACACACACACACACACACACACACACACACACACACACACACACACACACACACACACACACACACACACACACACACACACACACACACACACACACACACACACACACACACACACACACACACACACACACACACACACACACACACACACACACACACACACACACACACACACACACACACACACACACACACACACACACACACACACACACACACACACACACACACACACACACACACACACACACACACACACACACACACACACACACACACACACACACACACACACACACACACACACACACACACACACACACACACACACACACACACACACACACACACACACACACACACACACACACACACACACACACACACACACACACACACACACACACACACACACACACACACACACACACACACACACACACACACACACACACACACACACACACACACACACACACACACACACACACACACACACACACACACACACACACACACACACACACACACACACACACACACACACACACACACACACACACACACACACACACACACACACACACACACACACACACACACACACACACACACACACACACACACACACACACACACACACACACACACACACACACACACACACACACACACACACACACACACACACACACACACACACACACACACACACACACACACACACACACACACACACACACACACACACACACACACACACACACACACACACACACACACACACACACACACACACACACACACACACACACACACACACACACACACACACACACACACACACACACACACACACACACACACACACACACACACACACACACACACACACACACACACACACACACACACACACACACACACACACACACACACACACACACACACACACACACACACACACACACACACACACACACACACACACACACACACACACACACACACACACACACACACACACACACACACACACACGCACGCACACACACTTTTTATTTACCTTATTATTATTGTTTTTTTTTCTCTCTTTATACTTTGTTAACCTATATGTTATTTTTGATGTTATTCTAATTAATTTTTTATACCGTTTGCTATAATAGTTTGTCACATTACAACTATGTGTCACTGAAACGGGGAAGATGCTGTAGCCTGTAACACAGTTTTCAACTACCACGGGCTACAGAGCTTCAATATGATTTGTTTGTAAAAGTTATGTGAGAAACAATAAATTATTACTATTATTATTATTATTATTAAAGGTGATTGCGGAGCGCGGCGGTGGGCGTTCCTGACTCGGCCCGATCTTTCCGACTTAGCAGGTGTCGTTGTGTGCGTGCTGTAGCTCGTGCGTACGAGTCCGTACAGTCACGTGCCAGGCACGCATACATCGGCGTTCGGTAGGTACATTTCTTAGGAGATAGCCTACTATTTTGTTTTTACTATAGTATTGCGCTCATTTTCAAATAGGTCCTGAAGTGATAACAAACCACTATAGTTTTTACGTAAATTTTTTAAAACTGAATAGTGCCATAAAAATTACTTTAATCCTTTTTTTTCGCGCGAAAACGCTTGCCGCCATGCTGTTCAGCTCGTGACGTCACTGCTCTAGAAAATAAAACGATTTTGCAAAGGATTAGGATATTTTTGGATATTTAATAATGAGTTATCACCTTTATTATTATTGGTGGGTTGTGCCTGGGGAAGTTTTGAATTTTGATTTAAATATGAGAAATACTTGGTTAAAACTGGCAAGAAAAGACCCAAAGACATTGTCTAAAAAACTAGACTATACTTTTGTGACTAATATATGATATATGTGATAAATTATATTGATTCCTCTTATCTTATAGTCATTCCTCAACTCGGCAGAAAAAATAATCGGGATCTTAGGCAAAATATTTTACCACCGTCATCACCATCTTCAGTAAATTAGTATTTTCTACTTTTACGAATCCGTCATCTGAATCACATTCTATGAGATGTGAGATAGATTTCGCCTCTTACGTTTCGTCTTATGTAGTGATTTATACTATACTTTTGGTCTTTTCAAAAGACCGCCATGTTTTATACGTCCAAATAATTTCGCAACTCATAAAAATGTAGGTATTTATTAAAACTATAGCAATCATATAACAAAGGACCTATTTTACCATTGTTAACATATTCAAAAGTCTAGCATTTAAAGAAGATAACGAAATATGTTTATTAATGTAGTGTGTAGTTTGTAATTAAATATATCGGGTGTCCGGTAATGAATGGATAACCTTGAAATGTCTTATAGTACAACTTATGGCCGTTCTGAAAAAAATACGAAACATAATATATCAAAAGTAGTACCTTTGATATATTTTTTTTAAAGAAAAGTCGATTCTTTTCTAGCTTATTTTACTGTCTTGAATACTATGACCAAAAATGAATGATTTCTATTGGTTTTTTTGTTGTTTTATTATTATAAACTAACTGTGTTGATAGATAAAAAGTAAACAGTATGAATAGCTTTTGCAGTTTTTATTTAAAAAATTCGCAAATTAATTTATTTCCGAAAAACATGCAAAAAATATTATTTAAGCAAAGTTCAAACCTCTTGGGTACGAAAAAAATGTGTTAATGTAATGGGTGACCAATAATTTTACAATAATGTCGGTTTCGTGTAGATTTTGGTATAATTCATAAATTTATCTACCATAAATAGTGACTTATTGCCATTAATGTAGAAAAGGAGAAAATTTGACTAGGTTTACACAATTTGTAATATTGGAATATTTTTTGAATTGAATTGATGTTTTTTATTAATCCCCAATGATCAGATCATTGGGGATTAATAAAAAAACCGGCCAAGAGCGTGTCGGGCCACGCTCAGTGTAGGGTTCCGTAGTTTCCCGTCCGTCACAATAAGTGTTCCCACTTATGAGTTTAAAGGTGGAAATCCATTATGTTCGCGCTCCAGCAGCGCTCCGCGCTCCTGCAACTGCTCCCGGTAGTGCGTACGTGCGCGAACATGGAGCGTGCAACATTGCACGCTCCGCGGTAGGCGATGCAAAGGAGAGACCAACCGAACTATTCGATAATACCCGACCCAATGTAATAAGTACCTACAGCGCCATCTCTCGGGGAATTGGGTTACTAATTAATACATAGACGTGCCAGAAGTTTTCGGTGGTAATTTTGGATTGCGAGAACCGATTTTATAATTCTTTTTTTGTTTGAAAAAAGATACGTTCAGGATAATAAAATATGTAAACGAAGTTAAAAAAAAATGCTTGCTTAAACGATCATACTAAAACTTAGTCCAGAAATTGTTTTGTACAACTTTTTGTCTTTTTTGTACAAAAACTGTTTCCATCCAAGTTCAAAATGATTTTCCTAGAAAGTCCTTATAAAGTTCTACCTTTCAGATTTTTTTCATATTTTCTAAACCTATGGTTCAAAAGTTAGAGGGGGGGGGGGGACACATTGTTTTTTACTTTTGGAGCGATTATTTCCGAAATTATTGACATTATCAAAAAATGATTTTAGTAAACCCCTATTAATTTTTAAATACCTTTCCAACAATATATCACACGTAAGGGTTGAAATTAAAAAAAAATCACTTCCCACTTTACATATAGGGGGGCTACCCTAATAAAACATTTTTTCCAATTTTTATTTTAGCACTTTGTCGGCGTGATTGATACACATATTGGGACCAAATTTCAGCTTTCTAGTGCTAACGGTCACAGAGATTAAGCGAGGACGGATAGACGGACAGACAGACATGGCGAAACTATAAGGGTTCCTAGTTGACTACGGAACCCTAAAAACAACATTTAAAATTAAAATATTTTATTTTTCATTAATTTACAAAAACTGTTCAAATTGTTTGCCTCCCACTATTATGCATGCCCATCTTCGGATAAATGATCTTCTGAGCAGTCTTGTGTGCCGTCGCTCGCATATTTTTGATGCGGTTGCTCTGACAGACACGACTGCGTAGTTCGTCCAAAGACCGCACAGGCTTACAGTATACTTCCTCTTTCAGACAGCCCCAGTAAAAAAAAACCCAATGGATTTAGATCCGGTGAACGTGGAGGCCACAAAATTGACCCTAGACGTCCGATTCATCTATTTGGGTATCTGCTATTTAAATATGCACGAACCGGAACAGCATAATGAGCAGGACAACCGTCATTTTGCAGCCAATACGATTCCCTCAGCTCCTCGGGAACCTCTTGTAATAAATTGGGGAGATCATTTTGAAGAAACTCCAAATCACTTTGCCCCGTTAAATTCCCCGGTAATTCAAATGGGCCAATTATCATACCATTCACTTTTTATCTATCAGCACAGTTAGTGTATATTAATAAAACAACAAAAAACCAATAGAAATCTTTCTTTTTTGGTCATAGTGTTCAAGACAGTAAAATAAGATAGAAAAAAATGACTTTTCTTTAAAAAAATATATCAAAGGTACTACTTGTGATATATCATGTTTCGTATTTTTTTCAGAACGGCCATAAGTTGTACTATAAGACATTTCAAGGTTATCCATTCATTACCGGACACCTTGTATAAAAAAATTTACTAAACTATAATTAGGATTTCATATTTTTGCGTAACTAATATTGCACATTCATAATTTCAATGCCACTCGCGCATTAATAAATAATTCAATACAAGTAGCTTCGCTTAAAATAATAACACACAGTGTTGCACTATAAGCTACCTATAACACAATGTTTGCACAACTAATAAGAGAAAAACACAATAAGAAAAAACGAAATAGATAACAAGAACAATGAAATATTCTACAAAAGAAAGGAAACAATAGTTCAGTTACATTTACTATGTTGCTATCTGTACTAATGCAACAGACGACCACGGGATAATTATGTGTTGGTCGGGACGGTGTAATCAAAACAACACTTTCACCATAACGGGCGTCTTCTTATTCTTTAAATTGGGTATTTAACACTTATTATGCCTAAATACTCAAAAGCAGTTCAATTTTAACGTCTTGTCTCTATCACTTAAGACAAAGTGACTGTGACACAAGATCTTATTTGTTAGCGTATGAGTATTTGGCAATAACTCGATTGAAATCATTTTTAAGTTTTCAAAACAAACGTTTCTATAGAAATTCTACATCCCGAAAACAGTGTAATGAACAAATGAAGTTTTTGGTCAGAAAATCATAATAATAATTGAATAGGAATTTTTAAATAATTCAAATTAAAATGAAAAATGTAGTGACGGTGTAATTTACTAACTCACTACTTCATATCGTCCCGTTGATGTCGTAAGAGGCGACAGAGGGGCACCAAACGTTGCGTTTGCCAACCAAGCGTGGTAATTATGGCAAATATCCCCCCTATGAAGTAATCTATTGCGAAGGCCTATGTTCAGCACCTGTAAATAGGCTGTAATGGCAACGGAAAATCGACCGAATCTTAAGACAACAAAAATGCAAATAAAATATCGTTATTTATGACCAATAATAAATAACAATATTTTTATAATTTAAATTGTCAATTACCCAATTCTATGCCTATTTAAGACAACAACATTCATTCAATTTATCCAAAATTTAATAAGTCTATGCGAATTAATAATTGTTTCTTTCTTCACGTGTTTTTATATATAAATTGTATTCTTTAGAAATTTTATCGAAATTCATAACAAAACGTTAAACTTATAAGCATATAAATCAGGAATGGGGTTTTGAAAATTCCGTTATATCTGAATTAACAAATATACCAAAGATTTCGTTATTAATACACTTTACAAAACAACTAGATTAAAATGTGCCAAACGGACAGAAAAATATATATGCTGTGTGCAGTACAACAACAATAATCAAACATTATACAAAAACGCTGGCCCATATTAATTTTGAGCTTGATATTGCACATCCTCTAAAAATTGTCACATTACAAAAAAATTGTGTTTTGAGTTATAGACGCGGTTTTATCCCGCTTTCGATTCTCTATTTATGAATAAAACCGCCATACCTGTATAAGTGAAGTAGAGATTCACCTCTGCTTTTCGTTTGTTAAGTGCAGGTGGCCGGAGGCCAATTCCCCCCTTCCACCCTTAACATGGCGGCGGAGTCAATAGAAAAACTACCCCAGGAGTGTACCAGCACCCCTGGTGACGGGGAATCCCTAGCTGAGCATCCACGACCAAGTTATCCTACTCCTCCTGAGCGTGGATGCTCAGGCTGCCCCGCTTATTCTTGGGGGGTTTTGCAACAACAGGGGATTTCATTCCAACCTTAACGCTGTCCGCTACCATCTAGAGACGGTGATTCCGGCCCTGCTCTTTTTAACCGAGGCTCAGGTGTGCTCTCCAGCGGACACTTCATATCTCTCCTACCCGGGGTACAAATTAGAACACTCCTTTGTGCCCCGGGCTAGAGTTTGAGTATACGTCAGAGAGGACATCTATTTTCGACGCCTTGGCAGTCTAGAAGTTACGGACCTGTCCATCCTATGGCTGCGCGTAGACAGCGACGACCATCCCCGCGTCTACGGGTACCTATATAGTTCCTATAGCGGTAATGACGCAACAGACAGACTCATCAACCACGTAAAAATGGCTATAGATCCCATCCGCAGAGATCGTGATCCCTGGCGATTTTATGGCCCACCATCGCAAATGGTTCGGTTCACGCTTAACCGATCATACGAGGAGATCTGTTTATGAATTTGCCTTGGCATACGTTCTGTCACAATTGGTTACTTCGCCTACGCGGATCCCAGAAGTGGAAGATCATACACCTTCCCTGTTGGACCTTCTGCTGACCTCTCATCCGGACGGATATCAGGTTTCCGTCGACGCCCCTCTAGGCTCGTGGGATCATTCTCTTGTCCGGGGTGTGGTGCCAGTCACATTAACGTCGCGGTTCCTTTCTGCAGGCTGCCGCCGTGTTTGGCACTATAGGTCGGCTGATTGGGATAGGATGCGGTCTTTTTTTGCATCCTACCCTTGGGGGCAGGTTTGCTTCTCGCCGTACGATTCTAGCGTTGCTGCTGATTCTGTTGCTGATGTAGTACTAGACTTCCGGGTATGAAACATTTTATACCATCCTCTGTGGTGCCCATCGGAGGAAGAACCCAGCCATAGTTTGGTCGCTCCCTTAAAATAGCATCACGCTATAAGCAGGAGTGCTACCGGGCCTGGACTGACGCATTAACGTCTCGAGATGTAGACACCAGCGCTCTTAAAAGGAAGTATAACTCCGCCTCCAGGTCCTTCAAAAGAGTCATAGCCAAGGCAAGGTCTGAGCCCATACTGCCCCCATGTTCGGATTAATCTCAGCCGCCAAATTTCATGAACGCATAATGATTTCTTATATTTACGCGAACACTACACATTGAAATAATACTAGTTTTTACGGAATTTATCGCGTATATTTAACTTTTTAAATACCCGACGTTTCGAACGCTTTACAGCACTTATGGTCACGGGCGGGACTGAGATGTTCAACGTCCATATGTCATAGTTAACCGCGGTTACCATAGATCAAAAGTTAAATTTTAATCTATGGTAACCGCGGTTAACTATGACATATGGACGTTGAACATCTCAGTCCCGCCCGTGACCATGAGTGCTGTAAAGCGTTCGAAACGTCGGGTATTTAAAAAGTTAAATATACGCGATAAATTCCGTAAAAACTAGTATTATTTCAATTCATGAACGCACATCGCGTCAAAATTCAAGATACCATTTTCACCACCAGGATGCTTGGCGGTCCATCACTGTGCGTTTTACTCAGTTTTTTTCCTCGTAAAACTTCTCTTGGAATTGTTTACCACCGGCAATTTTTCTGGACCGATACGACTTAGGGACCTTCAAGAAAAGAGCTTACTACTTTTTAAAATGCCGGCAACGCACCTGCAATTTACCTGGTGTTGCAGTTGTTCATGGGCGGCGGTAGCCACTTACCATCAGGTGAGCCGCATGCTCGTTTGCCCCCTCTTCTATAAAAAAAGTTCCTATTGGATTTAAGAAGATAAAGTTCAAAGTTTAAGAACCATTTAATAAAGATTTTTATTTGTACATGTTGTTATTATTATCAGTAATAACACCACCCTAATGTAAGTGTTATGGGATCATTTACAATTATTTATAAAAAACATTTATACTTGCAATTGCTGTCTTAATTTTGATTTGCCTAAAAAAGCTTATTACATTTTACATCAAATAAAATTATAAGCAAAAAAAAAATATCAGCCACCCTGAGGTGACTACATCGTTTATACATTAAAAAAAAACTTAAAATGGCTATATCTCAAAACCTGTTTTTAGTGATGTCATAGTTTTTTAGAGAATGTGCGATATATTTAGTTTCAATTACAATCCCAATTATTACAATTATTATTTTATAAATGATTCCTATAAAAGTTTTCGCCTTATGACGTTTCACAGCCTGTTATTAATATTTTACTTAATAGTTTATACAATTATTTAATATGGCAACACCAAATACAACATACAGAATGCTAGATAAAATACTAAACAGCGTAAATTGTAACGTTTATAAAGTGCAGTTCCTGTAGTTGCTGTTGCAGGGGAATGTTAAAGATGAGATTTAAATAGCATACTATCGCTTTTCAATCTCATCTAAATGTTAAGGAATTTTACTATAGATTTTATCACGTTTAATTTTAGTATTTATTTTTATATTCCCGACTCAACGTTTAATAAAATTAAATTCAAATCAACCATACCACTGCAAGATTTCAAGATATTGTATCTTCTATCTATGTAAATCGGACCAAAACTCATAATTTGGGACTAAATGAAGCCCGTAATAACTAAGATATTGGAATTTTGAACACGTAAGTCCCTCCCGTGACTATGGGCGTGGGCGATATATTACAAAGCTCTCGAAACGTCGGGAATGTATTATCAAAACAGGTAAATTAAACTTGACAAAATCCGTAAAAAGTAGTTTAGTCAGATATTTACCTTACATACATTATACACATATTATTACTTTTATTATATACCAAAGCTTAGGTACGAAAACACATCACATTCACAATTAAAACACCATTATTCATGTTTATGTTCACAAAATTACACGCGCACTGTAAATACAGATATAAGAAAGTCAGGTAAGTTTCAACCGAGAATATATCATGGGTATTTTAACTTTATTGTTTTTCACGTTATACAACGTCTATTGGGCCATTAATATTTAATATTAATGTAATACTGTTAGCTGGCGCTACCCCCATGCGGGGTCGTATTTAGTCCATGGGAAGTCGGGTGCGAGGTACACTCGCCGGCCGCGAACGTAACACGACACTATACCCCGATAAGCAGTGCGTGGTATGCCGCTCTGTGAAATACAACAATTTATTTATTATGTATTATATTATGCCCAAATACTCAAACTCTGGTTAATTTTAAAATGCTGTTAAGTCTCGTGCTGTCTCGTGTAACGACCAAGGTCCCTCTTGAACTCTACTTCTTCCGCTCATCAGAATCAGGTAAATTAGAAGATAGAACTAGAACCAGATTAGTTAGTTAAAATTAAGCCGGTGGTCCTCAAGGTACCTTATAAGCTGGCAGTTTATAAAGGATTCTATTTGGAGAACAAGGAAGTGATGCTAATAGGCGAATCGGTTGCACTAAAGCCGTCTTCTTTAAGTTCAGGGTTACACCTAAGGAATAACAGTACCGGAAAAGACGAGGAGGAGACGGAATCACACCGCGGGATGGTTGGCGGTGTGTACCTACCGACTTCGAGAGTTGAGTCAGACTCTAAAAAGAGAACCTAAAAGACCGACTTATTCCTTTGCGGCATGGTTCTCACTGGCCTATCATCATCGTTCTCTAGAGACGGAACAGATGGCTGGCAAAAGTTCCCTTGCACAGCCTTGGCAAAACACCTTAATAAAATTAGAGGAAGGATTGAGAGCTTGATCAGTTTAAAAACTTTGAATCACGCCCATTCAATCAACAAAAGATGAAAGGTACCAAATAATTCAGTCTTTTTTTACAGTTTTTTATTTCTTTTGTACCAAAAATAAAGAAAGAGCAACAAGTAAAATACTTGCGGTAATTATTCCATTATTTATTAAGAAGCCTGGTTAGCCTGTGGGTAAATCAGGCCCTGCTACCCACACTACTCCACAGGGCAGAAGACAGAAAACAGTGTGAATATTGTGTTAATGTTAATCAAAAGGCTCATAATGAAACCCATACGAAAGGTACATGACTTGCTGTCCCTTTCCCTGTTTTCTGTCGTCTGCCCTGTGGAGTAGTGTGGGTAGCAGGGCCTGATTTACCCACAGGCTAACCAGGCTTCTTAATAAATAATGGAATAATTACCGCAAGTATTTTACTTGTTGCTCTTTCTTTATTTTTGGTACAAAAGAAATAAAAAACTGTAAATATATATATATATATATATACATATAATCGGAATCTCGGAAACGGCTCCAACGATTTTCATAAAATTTAGTCTTTTAATTCTTAGGTTTCGGGGGCAACAAATCGATCTAGCTAGAATTCATTTTTAGAAAATGTCCTTTTGTCCATGTTTTCAGGTAATGAAACGATATATGAAGGTAAATTTTGACAGCGTATTAACGACCGTAATAGCTCAAGTCGCGAAATCGGAGTGCGCTGGTTTGCGTCCTGTCTTTGGTCCGACTTTTTCCTTTTTTTTCAACTTCCCTTCTTTCGTGAGAATATCTATTAATATGAGCCCTTTTTAGTATTTTTTTAAAAATACGAAAATTTAAATTAAACTAATTGCACTCAGGATTTTTTGTTCAAATAACCAGTTCAGTTTTTTCTGTTATGTTAATAACATCAAAAAATATTATTCATGTTTTATAAGTATGTAATTTGTACCTAAATATAATTTCCAAAAAAAAACCGAGGAAAGCTCGGTCATCCAGGTACTTTTTTTAATATGACTAAGAAAACACTGTCATTATTCAGGTGCGCATTTTGTCAACGGGATTTGAAGTTCATTTCAGATAAGTATGTAATTTTATTTCGATTTTACCTCAAAAAAAAATAGTATATGTCTTAAATGAAAATACAGCTGCGTGGCATATTTATCGTGCCAGTATATTCACCCGTCGGCTGAACGCGCCCGTGCGTTATGCAGATTTTACGCAGGTTTGGTTTTGAATTACCGCTCTATTAGCACACGAATAGATAAACGGAACCGAGATAAAGCTTCAAACAACCGCGCGAATCGGTTGCACTACTACAAGCACGCGCGGCATGTGTGCGTGACCACTGGACGTTTGTCGCGTACGTGCGGCGAGACTAGAAAAAACCAGTTACGCTGGCACAGCCAGTTGACAATCTCAGGGTCAGTGCGACGCTCGTTGTTTTGTTAGTTGCAAGTTTGTATATTTTAAGGTAAAAACGTGGCATTATTAATAAGTTGTTTATTGTACTTTGTGTATGAATAATACTAGAAAAAATAAAACTATATCTTACTTTAACTATCCCAGGGAGTACAATAGGTAAGTAAATATTTGATTATTACTTTTTCAAGTAAGTACCCTTATTTTATTGTACGATCCTTTTTTTTTTGATAAGAAGAGTGTGATTTACCTTTTTATTGTTATTACAAGCGTTTACTAAACATTTGTAGGTATGTTGGTGGATTGGTATGTAGAAGGTTAGGTAGGGTAGGTTGGTTTGTTTTGTTTAATTTGTCTTCACCTATTGTGACAACCCTACCAAACTAGGTAACAATTTTGCACGTTCTTAAGAAGCTTTATCTCTGTTCCGTTTATGTACCCATTATGCTAGAAGTGCCTAAGATAAGAAGTCTTTGCTTAAAAGAAATAATTTGGATGAAATAAAATGTTGCGGATTTGAATGAAAAACCCATAACTAGGCACGCGTACCGTTAAATCACCCAATCGTCAGGAATTCCAAAGTTAAAACTTACTCGGAAGTCGTCCATGAGACCAAGTTTCTTGGCCGCCTTCTGATAGGTTTTGGCGTTAGAATAGGGCACTCTGACCGCCATGTCTCCAGCACTGGATATCACTTCGTCAGCGGACATCTCCGGGAGCGAATACACCGTCGATGTCAACGTCTCATCGTAGACGTCCTACCAAAAAAATTTTATTAGCATTTATCAATTATTTATAATATGTAACAAACACTCCATTCGTCCTTATAGAGACGTTTAGATGTAGGTACATATGTATGATAACTTTCTTACTCAATAGATTAAAGCATTGACCATACAGTGGCGGTGTAGGAATATCCACTACCCCATACCATCCCGCGGGTTTCGTAAGACGCGACGGGGGAAACAAATCAGAAAAAAATTGGCTGACCCTGCTGGTCATCCCTGGAATCCCCCCAAATTTCACCAAATTATGTTGCGAAATCTCGAAGTTATGTTGAAAAACTTTCTTCTTCGATATCTCTCGAACGAATAAACCGATTTTTATTTTCCAACGGCATTCGACGTCATTTTTTGAGGTTAAAAGCTGATTAGTTTTTGAAACCGATCGGAAAAGCCGTTTAAAAGTTATTCCACAAAACAGTTTTTCAAAATATTGGAGATTTCTCAAAATCTACTCGTCCAAATTGGTTTATATTATCACCAAATCTGTTCCACATTGAGATCTTTAGAACGCCCATCTCAATCAATCAAGACGTTCACACACACACACACACACGCACACACGCACACACGCACACTCGCACGCACGCACGCACGCACGCACGCACACACGCACGCACGCACGCACGCACGCACACACACACACACACACACACACACACACACACACACACACACACACACACACACACACACACACACACACACACACACACACACATATACGTCCGAAAATTCGATTTTCGGAAATCGGGGTGAAACCAATAACTTCCCTATTTTTGAAAATTTTCAATTTCCTTAGAGGGAAGTTAAAAAACCGCAGTTGTCAACCCGCCTGCCAAGTGGTCACATGGCAAATAGCCCCTCTATTAGGCAATCTATGGGGGATGCCTATGTTAAGCAGTGGACTTTAATAAGCAAAATGTAGCGGCAAAGGTCACGCTAAGCAGGCGGATTAATCGTTCACGCTGAGGCCCGAAGCTGGTCTTGGTATTTTACTTTTTTTTTGTCATCCGAAGCAATCAGATTTTCTGAAACTTACTAAAGTCGGCTCATACGACACTGAAGGGACCAAATGGAGAGGAATTCTCTTACGCCGCACACGGCACAAGGGCTGAAGTTTGCTATAAATAAACTGTGTATTTACATTGCTTCAGTATTTTAGAAAATTTCTTTAGGCACTTTTGGGATGGGAAAAAAGCACAGAACTCGCGTGACCGTCACGCTCGGATACATACACATATACTGGATGACTGGATTTGCCGCCTGGAAAAAAAAGGGTGTAACATGTGAATGGAGTAGAAGCCTATGGCACCGATATTTTACAAAAAATAAAAACAATATTTTAAATTAAACGTTAGAAAAAATTTTTTGAACAATTACTTTGTCCTTTGCCCTTGAGCCTGTGACCCTGCGAAATGACAAAGTCAAAGATGCCTACTAAATTTTTTTTTATCGCCGTTTGTAATGTAGGGTGGATATGATTTGAATTTCGATAGATTTTAATTGATTTATTTATTTAATTCAAAATATTTATTTATGTAAAATATTAGTGTCATAGTGTCATAAAAAAATTGAAATTTTTTCAGTACTGGTACAACAATCAGTATAATAATGTGAGATGGGCCGATAAGTTTTCTGAAAGGTAGAGGTTGCAATGTAGGGTCAGACAGGGTGGGATTACGTCACCAAAGCTTTTCAACCTGTAAATATCTATATACCTATAAATGATCTAATTGTTGAACTCAGCAGGAAAGGAGTCGGATGTCGTAGCGATGACTTAAGTTTTAATACCATTAGTTACCCGGATGATATGGTGATGCTGACTCCAACGATCAAGGCAACAAGAGAACTCCTCAAGATATGTGAGAAGTACGCGTTAAACCATGGCTTGAGTTATAACAGTAATAAAAGCGAGTTCATGGTGTTTAAGACCGTCGGCTGTAGAAGTCCAGAAAAAGTGCCTGCTATTAAATTGAATGGCACTGATTTAAAACGAGTAAGTAAATTTAAGTACCTAGGGCATTTTGTTACCGATGACCTAAACGACAACGTGGACATTGAAAGGGAACGTAGGGCGCTGGCAGTCTGATGTAATATTTTGGCACGTAGGTTTGCTCGGTGTAGTGAACAAGTAAAGATAACTTTATTTAAAGCCTACTGTCAAAGTTTCTACACGTGCAGTCTGCGGTCGAATTATTCACAGCGGGCTGTCGGCGCCTTACACGTCCAGTACAATAACAACGGCTTCAGGGTCTTGTTAGGGCTACCCCGATTTTGCAGTGCATCAGGCATGTTTGCAAAGGAGCATACGGATGACTACTACGCCATTATAAGAAAGAAAACAGCCACGTTGCTAGGCAGGGTGCGGGCTAGCTCCAATTCTATCATGAAAATAATTGCTGATAGATATGACTCATTTATATTTAAGTAATATTACCGCCTCTGTTTAGTTGATAAGGCACTTGTATTTAAGAATTAGATTTAGGTACTAACATAAATTATAAGTTTTATATTTACTAACATATTACTTGGATATATGAAATAAAAATTATTATTGAAGTGAAAACTTTTTTAGCGGCGTTGTACACTTTTTCTTAATTGGTAAAAAATGTTAAACTCGCGCCAGGACACGTGACCCTGATCGAAAATGCGTAAGACGGATGGAGAGAGAGAGAGAGACAGCCGGCGCGGCGTAGGAGAGGAAGTATCTCCCTCTCTTTCTACGGCGCGGCGAAAATGTATGCCTGCGCCTGCTGTTTCGTTTAGGCGGCGCAGGGTGCTTGCGCGAATGTTCGTGTGTGATAATTAAAGCAATTCGTGCAAAATTATTCCTTAATTATTCCAAAATATCAAAAATGCACAACGTTAATATTCAAGTTTTCACTTCTGCCGGCACTCGTGGAGTGCAGCCCGTCGTTTTTAGGGTTCCGTAGTCAACTAGGAACCCTTATAGTTTCGCCATGTCTGTCTGTCCGTCTGTCCGTCCTCGCTTAATATCTGTGACTGTTAGCACTAGAAAGCTGAAATTTGGTACCAATATGTGTATCAATCACGCCGACAAAGTGGTAAAATAAAAATTGGAAAAAATGTTTAATTAGGGTAGCCACCTATACGTAAAGTGGGAAGTGATTTTTTTTTAATTTCAACCCTAACGTGTGATATATTGTTGGAAAGGTATTTAAAAATGAATAGGGGTTTACTAACAGCATTTTTTGATAATGTCAATAATTTCTGAAATAATCGCTCCAAAAGTAAAAAACAGTGTGTGTCCCCCCCCCTTCTAACTTTTGAACCATAAGTTGCAATGTATAGATAGACATTGCAACTTATGGTTCAAAACATGGTATTGTACATTAGATAAGAAAATATGAAAAAAATCTGAAAAGTAGAACTTTATAAGGACTTTCTAGGAAAATCATTTTGAACTTGGATGGAAACAACAGTTTTTGTACAAACTCATAAGTGGGAACACTTATTGTGACGGACGGGAAACTACGGAACCCTACACTGAGCGTGGCCCGACACGCTCTTGGGCGGTTTTATTTATTATAGGCTAATTCTACTCCATTCACATGTTACACCCTATTTTTTCCAGACGGTATAAAAGGTCATTCAGTAAACAAAAATAATGTTTACAAGTATGTGAAGCTGAGAGCTACGACTGAGTCTTTTTAATAAGATGTTGTATAACATCACAGGCTGTAATATTTTTAGAACCGATAATGAGTAATAAAGTAACTCCATTAGAAAACTTACCTTGAGCAAATATGTGAGGTTAAGTTTAGTAAACTCCACAAATTCCGCATTAAGGTGCATATAGCGTAGGTGCATATCAAAGAATAAGCCTTTGCTGACGCCAATCTGTACAACGGGAAATAAATCAATCGAAGCAACATATTAGTTAACATATTTTCTTTACATCTTAAATCTCAATCGATCTTTAATCTAAATTTCTGAAACGCATTAAAAGGCAGTTTGATATGTTTTTAGGAAACACTGAAAGTTTTATGAATTCAAAACAGATCAAAATAAGAAGTTGCTGAAAGATTTAAACACAATTCACCAGTAACATTATATTAATGAAGAGTACAATTTGCCACTTTGCCTGGCGTATGTGGACTATGAGAAAGCCTTTGATTCCGTCGAAATTTGGGCGGTGCTGCAGTCCCTTCAGCGGTGCCAAGTCGACTGTCGGTATATCGAAGTGCTGAAGTGTTTGTACAGTAGGGCTACGATGGCTATCCGAGTACAGAACCAGAGCTCGAAACCTATCCAACTGCAGAGAGGTGTAAGACAGGGTGACGTTATATCCCCGAAACTCTTCACCGCTGCTTTGGAAGACGTTTTCAAGCTACTGGACTGGAAAGGATACGGTATTAACAGTTGGGCTGAAAAGTTCGTATCGTTTTATAGAAAAACACATTTTTTTTTTGGCAAAATTCGATTTTATTATTCAACATAGTTGCCATCGAGGGCGATACACCCATTATAGCGATCTTCCAACTTTTCAATACCATTTTTGTAGTACGATTTGTGTTTAGCCTCAAAATAGGCCTCTGTTTCGGCGATTACTTCCTCATCGGCTTTAAATTTCTTTCCAGCGAGCATTCTCTTGAGATCTGAGAACAGGAAAAAGTCGATGGGGGCCAAATCTGGAGAATACGGTGGATGCGGAAGCAATTCAAAGCCCAATTCATGCAATTTTGCCATCGTTTTCATCGATTTGTGACACAGCGCATTGTCTTGATGAAACAACACTTTCTTCTTCTTCAAATGGGGCCGTTTTTTCGCGATTTCGTCCTTCAAACGCTCCAATAACGCTATATAATAGTCGCTGTTGATGGTTTTTCCCTTTCCAAGATAGTCGATGAAAATTATTCCATGTGCATCCCAAAATACGGACGCCATAACCTTACCGGCCGACTGTTGAGTTTTTCCACGCAGTTTTTTCCAAAATCATTTTGTGGATTTTTTTTATGTTTTCGTCCGTAACAGCCTCTTTTGGACGTCCACTGCGTTCATCGTCTTCGGTGCTCATATGGCCTGTACGGAATTTGGCAAACCACTTACGAATGGTTGCTTCGCCCGGCGCAGAGTCCGGATAACACTCATCAAGCCACTTTTTGGTATCAGCAGCACTTTTTTCATCAAAAAATAGTGTTTCATTAAAACATGAAATTCCTTTTTATCCATTTTTTTCAAAATAACAAAAGTTGCTTCACTCAAAATGCTGTATCTCACAAACTAATAATCAGACAGCTGTCAAATTTATACACGTTTCTTTTGAAGGTTGGTACTACCTAAAAATGATATGGATTTTATTCTAGTGGTGCCATCTCATAGAGACGATACGAACTTTTCAGCCCAACCAATAACATCAATGGCGAGTACATCACTCACCTTCGATTTGCCGACGATATAGTCCTTATGGCAGAATCGCTGGAGGACTTAAGCACTATGCTCAATGACCTCAATAGTGCCTCCCAACGGATAGGTCTTAAGATGAACATGGACAAAACAAAGATCATGTTTAATGTCCATGTCACACCTATGCCGGTAGTTGTTGGGAGCACTATGCTCGAAGTTGTTGACGAGTACGTTTACCAGGGACAAATAGTCCGACTAGGTAAGTCCAACTTCGACCGAGAGGTCAATCGACGGATTCAACTCGGCTGGGCAGCGTTCGGGAAATTACGACATATCTTCTCGTCAGGTATACCTCAATCTCTAAAAACTAGATTGTACAACCAGTGCGTGTTGCCAGTAATGACTTCCGGATCTGAAACGTGGTCCTTCACTGCTGGCCGTATGAGGACGCTCAAGGTCGCTCAGCGAGCTATGGAGAGGGCTATGCTCGGAGTTTCTCTGCGTGATAGACTCAGAAATGAGGATATCCGCAGTAAAACCAGAGTGACCGACATAGCCCAACGGATTAGTAAGCCGAAGTGGCAATGGCCCGGCCATATAGCTCGAAGAACCGATAACCGATGGGGAAGAAAGGTTCTCGAGTGGCAGCCTCGTACCGGTAGGCGTAGTGTAGGGCGACCCCCCACTAGATGGAGTGACGACCTGGTAAGATATGCAGGAAGTCGATGGATGCAGGTGGCTCAGGACCAAGCTTTGTGGCATTACTTGGGGGAGGCCTATGTTCAGCAGTGGACTTGTGAAGGGCTGTAATGATAATGATGATGATGATTATATTAATCAGCTTTCTAGTTTTTACAAATCTTACAATAGCTAATTTTGCCGTGTACCATGTAGTGGCGGTGTAAAAATATCCACTACCCCATATCCCGTGGGTGTCGTAAGACGCGAATAGGGACACAAATCAGGAGATAGGCAGTAGCATAAATCATAAAAACTCACGCCTGTCACCCAGGGGTAGGCAGAGACTACAGACTTCCATTTAGCACGATCCTGACATACCTCTCTCGCCTCCTCCACATACATATACCTACGCATACATGCTCGTCGGTTAAGGTACTCTTAATTTGGCCCGTTTTCAATATATCGCCAATTAGGTCAATAAACTTTCGCCTAGGACGTCCTTTTCCGACTCTTCCATTCACTTCTGCAACATAAATTTGCTTTGTCACTCTTTCTACATGACCAAACCACCGAAGCATTCCTTTCTTAATCCTGGTCACAACATCATTTCTCACCCTGTCACTCAGATTCAGCCCTAATACGACCGAATTTCTACTGCGTTTATTCTTCTCTTGTGCTTCTTCTGCCACACCCAACTTTCATTACCATATGTTAAAGTAGGGACCAACACAGCACTGTGAATTGCCATATGTTCCTTTTATGACACATTCTGACTTTTCACAAAAGAGTGAGAGCCCCATTCACTTTATTTCCTGCGTTCACTCGTCATTCTATATCCTTATCATATCTCCCATCCCTGCTGAATACATATCCCAAATATGCAAACTCATCTACTTGCGCGACCAACTCCCCTTCTATTCTTATTTCACATATCGTTTTACTTTCTTCTTTTTCAAAAACCATAACTTTCGTCTTACTTGCATTCACTTTCATTCCCCTTTCTTTTAATGACCTGTTCATTAATGTAACCATCATTTGCAACTCGGCCGTCGACGACGCAAATATGACTTGATCATCGGCGTACAAAAGGCATTTGACAGTTAACTCACCCATTTTAACCCGTATTCTTCAACTTTCAAATTTTCCAAACAACTGTCCATAAATAGGCTGAACAGCCACAGGGAAGCCACACAGCCCTGTCTGACACCTTTATGTATGCCAAACCAGTCCGAGTAGGCTCCGTTGATCCTAAAACTAGAAACTAGAATCCCTATAAAGAGACTTTAATTCCTGTATCAACCCAGCGCTCAATCCAAATGAGTTCAGTGTTTGCCATAACACATCCCTGTCCACTCTGTCATAAGCCTTTTCCAAGTCCATGAACGCACAAAACTTTTTGGTTTTTGGCCAAAAACTTCTCCGCGATCATACGCATGGATAAGACTTGATCTGTATACCCCATTCCCTTTCTAAATCCCGCTTGCACATCCGAAATGTTTCCATCAGTTTCTTTCATAACTCTTTCAATTAGTACTTTAGCATACAGTTTTCCCACAATGCTAAGAAGGCTGATACCACGGTAGTTTTTACAATCCTGCTGCGACCCTTTTCCCTTACATATTGGGACTATCACGGCTTTGCACATAAATTATATAGTTCCAAACATAAATTAAACAAGGTGTACAGCAGGCCTGCCACCACTTCCTCTCCAGCCCTTAGCATTTCGAGTGATACTCTATCATATCCAGCTGCCTTATCTACTTTCATGCTTTTCATTGCTTTCAATATTTCATCTATACTTATCTCCATATCCTTTCCTCTTTTTTCGGAATTTCTATTTCATTTAGTTCACACGTTCCATCTCTTTAGACTCAAAACTTCATCATTCAGAATACAGCCATTCTCGTCTCGTATAGCATTCAATCTAGGCTGTTTTGAATGTCCCCTGCTGGTAGTTCTTACGAGTTTCCAGAACATTTTAATATTTGCCTGGAAGTCATCCGATATTCTTCTATCATTCTTATCTGTTCTTTCTTGCTTTTTCCTTTCAACTACTTCTTTTACTCTCTTATTTTGACGTGTAAAGACTGCCTTTTTTCTCTCAATATCATCATTCGTACCACCAAAATTATCAGCCTTGGTTGCTAGTAAATCTAGCCATGCTCTCTTCTTTGCTTCAACTTCCATACGAACCTCATCATCCCACCATAACGTATTGTCTTTCCTTTCATTCGTTCTCTTACTAACACCACATACTTCGGTAGCTGCATCCACTAAACCTTTCTTAACATTATGCCACACATTCTCCAAGTCTAACTCATTCACACACACCTCATCCAAATTACTTATATTTTCTCTCAGTCTGCATTTGTACTTGTCTTTCACGTCTTCATCTTGTAATCTCTCAATTCTTATATGCTGTAACGCAGTGGTAGAAACAGATGTTTGATACCGCCAACGTCCGAATAAGACTCTATATTATATTATAATTCGGCATAAGGCCAAGTAATAATCCGTCGCTAGGTTGGACCCCCGGTAAACGCTTGTATCTACTATTCGTCTCCTCATTCTTTCATCCACAATTATAAAATCTACCATGCTTCTATCACCACCTCTTTCCCATGTATACATGTGAATCTTCTTATGACGAAAGAAAGTGTTCGTCACAAAAATACTCTTTTCCACACGTACGGTGAAGAGACTTTCACCATTCTTATTTATACTTTCATCATCAAACGTTCCGAATATCCTTTTATAACTAAGCCTATTCATCCCAACCTTCCATTAAAATCTCCTAACATAACAAAATAAAAAAAAACTGCGGTTGCCAACCCACTGGCCAAGCGTAGCAACTACGGCAAATATCCCCTCCACGAAGTAATATATGGGAGGGGCCTACGTTCAGCAGTGGACTTCAATAGGCTGTAACCGTAACGGTAACAAATTTTGCAATAGATTTTAAACTAACTTTCCGACGAGCTAGACACTAAACTTTAAATATAGATCAAAGCTGAATGACAATGCAAACCAATCTCATTTCTTGTCTGTTTGTTTGTCTATCCGGCAAAAAATTAACAATTGATTTTAAGCCAATTGTCCAGTTAGAGATTTGAAACTAAATATAATCCAGGATTAGAAACACCGTAAAATGTTTGCCATTTTGAATTACAATTATTTAATGAAAGAAAACGCGATTAACGTTACTAACACCACTAATACTCCCGTTATTCACTACAAGTCAGCTTAAAATGCTTGTGATACGTGTGTAAAGTGGTTTACGACAGTAGTCAAATGACTGATTCGAACTAACGACTAAGAGTCATCATCACAATCATCATCATAATTACAGTCCTTCACAAGTCCATTGCTGAACATAGGTCTCCCCCAAAGAGTGCCAAAAGTCACGGGCCTGAGCCACCTGTATCCATCGACTTCCTGCATGTCTTACCAGGTCATCATTCCACCTAGTGGGGGATTGCTCTACACTACGCCTACCGGTACGAGGCTGCTACTCGAGATCCTTTTTCCCCATCGGTTGTAAGTCCTTCGAACTATATGGCTAAGAATACTATTAAATTATTAATTAGGGTCATATGAGACGAATGTTAATCACAAAATTGTAATTATAGTCTTGTTAATATAATAGTCGTTAGTCTTCACACATTATACATACTTATCAATCAGGCGTCATTTCGTAAAAATAAATGACGTATACTTTTATGCATACAAATAAAAAATACCTTCTTACATTACCAAAAGGTTATATATAGGTTTAGGTCTAAAAAGTTTTAGTTTGTCAAGCAATTATAGGATATTATTTGATGTATATATTTTAAATAGAATCAAGGTAACACGACGCAGTCCACGTGATGGTAAGTGGATGCTGCAGCCCATAGTCATCTACGTCTCTTTTCGATTAAGAATTCTTCGAAATTAAGAATACCTCGTTACCAGTAAAAAGGATCTCCGATTTTCTACACTCACCAAACGAAACACAGCAATATTCTGCTGTTACATGCTGGTAGTCTGTGAGAACATGGTTTTAACCTGGTTGAGTTGACCCATTCGTGCTGCAGCGTGGCTCTACCACGTAGAAATAATATAAGTGTAATGTTTCATTACCTTCCCAAAGGAATACGTGCGAGATATTTCAGGTCTTATACACGCTCGACCCTGTGTGTTTTCTGGATCACGTAACCAGTCGTCAAAAAACCTGCATCAAAAGTGCAATTTATACACTTAATAAAGTAGTAACTTTTTATATTTAATTAAGGAAAAATCATGCCAATGTATACTAAGCCAATGGTAAAACAACATTTAAAACAGTGCCAAAATTAAAATATCTTAATAGGTGACATAGTACAGTGAAGAAGATGTCAGACTTCTAGTATTGGCTTATCTGTTTATTGAGCTTGGTCTAGAGAAATTGCACTAAATGCAACAAAATATTTCTTTATCGTTTACTTGTCAATTTTAAAACTGCCAGGACTAAAATATCTACATCGATAGCAGAGAACACAGACGAAATAGTAAAGACCTTTTCTCGTAAATAACAAATTAATTGTTCATATACAAACGAAAACTTTTTCTAAAAAAAATTAATGAATCTCCATGATTAAAAAAATCACTTACGCTTCTGGCCAGTTTGGTTCAAGCTCTAACCACGTTTCTCTGCGAAGCACCCAGCCCAGTCCAGGGAAGAAATCGGTCCTGTGTAGTAATTCAGGTCGGGACAAATCTATTACCTCCTTTTTACCATTGTCGTTCCACGCCGATATGCACCTAAATATCATAAACATGCAAATGGTATAAATTTTACATGACTATTGTAGAGCAAAAGTTTAGTTAATTAGAAATACAAAACTACTGACAAAAATGTAATGAAAATATTTGTCCAATCAAATATGTCATCACTGGAGATGCTTTTGTACTGACTGTACAAATATTTCTCGGCAATACGTCGTCGGGTGCCAACAAATCTTGTGTCTGAAGTCGAGTCCTTGTTAAGCAAAGTCTCTTAATGAGAAAGACTAAACCTGGTCCAGTTTAACCTTCAGAAGACACAGGGTCGCGGTTTTACCGATAAAAATCCTTTGTCGATTCTCCTCAATTTTTGGGCACTTCTCTTGCTGCCTCAGCCAACGTCAGAATCGCCGGCGTCGACTTACCGAGTGATGTACAATTCCGCAGTCACTTGGAAGGAAAGACTTTAACAAGCTTTTTAAAGTACTCAGTAGAGCGGGACGGTATTTCATGCCGGTACACCACTTGGCAACTTAACAATTCGTTCCTATCGCATTTACCATAAAATTTTAGTGTTAAAATAAAATTTTAGATTTAATTTCAGCCGCCACATTTTGGGCACTTTGTGGTCCAATGTTTTTTTTTTTTATAGAAGAGCAGGCAAGTGTGCATGTGGCTCATCTGATGGTAAGTTACTACCGGCGCACATGATCAACTGCAGTACGAAAAATATTGCAGGTGCCTTACTGGTCTTTTAATAAAGAGTAGGCTCTTTTTTTTTAAATAGCAAGCTTTACCTCTTCTATGAAAACATATTCACCTTCAGTTAAATGTTGGAAGAAGATTACATTTTACTTACCATATGCTAGGATCCTTATGGAGCAATGGATATGTGCCCAGGAAATATTCAAAGAAGTCTGGCGATATGTCGAGATCATCTGTTAAGAAAAATATATATTTATTAGTTATATCAGAAATTCTGAATAATCTGATTTAGATTTAAAAAAAAAACTTTTTGTTTTATTCTTATTAAACTTAGAAATTTACGCAGAAAAACAGAAAGAGACCTCAGTATATTGTAGAGGCTGCGATTACGATAAAAATACTTTTACGGGTGATTAAACATATTTGGGGATTTTTATCAATATCATCATAATCATTATTACAGCTCTTCACAAGTCCACTGCTGAACATAGGCCTTCCCCGAGGAATGCCACAAAGCACGGTCCTGAGCCACCTGCATCCATCGATTTCCTGCATGTCTTACCAGATCGTCACTCCATCTAGTGGGGGGGGGGGGGTCGCTCTTCACTTCGCCTACCGGTACGAGGCTGCCACTCGAGAACCATTTTTCCCATCGGTTGTCGGTTCTTCGATCTATATGGCCGGCCCATTGCCTTTTATCGATAATCAAATATAAATTTAATTTGTAGCGAAACGAGGTAAAATAATAATGGAAACTTTCAAGGGTGTACAAAAATTTCTGTCATGGGTACTTTTTATTATTAATAATGAAAACTGTAATGTTTACAACCTATAGAACTATTTATACATAAGGTTGTACCAGTTCTGGCGCACTGAGTCACAAGTACGACGTTCGTCGACTCACGATCCTAAAAAAAAAAAAAAAAGTTTTGGCATGCTCTGATCACGAATCTGCGGTCCATTTTTGCGTAGGATGCACGGTTCCGGAGATGTGCAGATCAATTAACTCTTATCTAATTGATATCCGCTTCGAGCCTCCACCGTCATTAGCGCTCCATTGTTCTTATCTACTTATCTATTGTTCATTCAATACCGTCATTATCTATTCTTCCTCAGCGTGGTGATATTGTTATATACTCCTTTGTTCCTATCTACACTAATCTGACTCATTAATAAAACACATTACCCAATTTTGTTAAAATTTTTATTTATAAAATACAAAATCTTATTACTTATTATCTATAAAATAGGAGCGAAACATCTCATCCACTAAAATATCGTTGTACAATGTGTTCCCTGTAAATATACTCGTAAAACTATGCATTGAACATCCCTGAAACTTATATAGCAAATACATTAAGCAATATTCGCCACAAACTGAAGTCCACTCATTCTGAATCCTATCAACATTCCAGTTCCATCTTTTACAATTTCTTTTAAAAAACTCTAGATGATATCGTACAGGTGCCCGTCCGAATGAATCAAAATATTGACCGACGTCATTCGTATCGATATATAAAGCTACCCAATGTGACCCTGGTTTATCATCTGTATCCAAATTGCATATTATATACGTTGGTACGTGGGTGTACATGGGTAGTTTATTGGCAGCATAAACATTATTTTCTAGAGTGGGGTGAATCTTTTTCAGATGTTGTTGTACATCTAGTGTATCCATAATATTACTGCTATTAGTAGATTATTACAGTACCAATCTACTCAATGACTAATATAGGAATGATCAATTATAGTGATATCTAAATATTAAATTACATTCTTTGTGTTATACAAATCGTATTTGAGTCACCAATACACTGAACAAGACACGACAGGAAGGACGTAGGAATGTAGAGATAAGCAACAGAATGTAAGGTAAGCTTGTTGACGCATAAAGATACTATCAATTCTACTGCAGAAATTCTTTAGATTAGAATTATTACTCACTGGTACTATATAAGACCAAGCAACTGCAGTCATGGAGTTAGTGTATGGTCGTTTGACCGCAGTGGATCTATCAATACTACGTTTGTGTTACTTCAACGCATCAAAGGCCATGGATGTAAGTGTTTATTCTATTGACAAACTTACTTTTCTTTCTGTTATTTTCTTACGTGTGTATGATTTAGTGTTAACAAATTATATTTAAATATTATGTGTGTGTATATGGTTAAGCCGTGGTAGCTCAGATGGTTAGCGCAAAATGTAAAATTCACAGTACGCGACCCGGGTTCGATCCCCGCCGGCACCAATTAAATTGTTAATTACAATTTTAAGTGTTAATTTACCACGTGATCAGCGGTGAAGGAAAACATCGTGAGGAATGCATGTCTGAGATAATTTCGAAGGCATGTGAAGTTTGCCAACACGCATTGAGGTATCGCAGCGAACATTTCCTAGCCCTAAAACCCTCTCAGAAATGAGAGGAGGCCTATGTTCAGCAGTGGACTTTAATAGGTTGTAACTTTAGCTTTTTTAACTTTTATGATTAAGTGTTACCAAATTGATATTAACATGATAACTGTGTTGTTGCAGAAATCATTGAGCTTCGATGAAAATACATATAAACAGTATTACTACTCGCCACTCTCCCCTCAAGAAGAGAGTGATGACATCGTCATTAATAATAACACATGCGATGGTGGAAAAAGAAAATCGCAATCGATTGATCATTTTTTTGAAGTTGAATCAAAAATAAAAAAGAGGAAGCTGTTATCATCAACCGTAGCACGAGCCGCTAGAGATGGTGTATCATACATTTCTACTAATTCTGACGATGGAGACCAAGCGACGCATCTCATCAAAATTGAAATGTACGATATGAAGAAGCTATCCAAGATTCCAACTACTGATCATTGGAAACATGCTTCCACGAGGATTAAATATTACGTAAAGACTAATAAGGATAGCATCTACGACAACACAAACGCCCTCGTATACAATATTACAAAGACAATAGCAGAAAGTGAAAAAGTTAAAAAACACTTTTTTAACAATGACAGTCATTAGCTGATCATTAGTGAATGTGATTCTGTTTACTTAAATTACTTCCGTGTACTCATTATATTCTATTTCTAATCCTTTGTTAGACTTAAATATCGGACATTATTTGAAATTTGGGTATCAGTTGGTCTACCAACACTGAACTGTTACTTACTCTGCTACCTAATTTCTTCTTTACTATAAGGATGGCAAACTTCAGTGAAGTGTGCACCAGTGCTTTCTTTTCCACAACCATGGAAGAGAATACGGAACTATTCAACAGCGAATTAAATCAGGAGTTGTCTAAAGTTTGTGATGAAATGGAGAAGGATCAACTGTTCGATTCATCGTATGATGATGATTTGTATAATCACTGTGCGATGGTTGAAACACAGTTTAAGTAAGTAAAATAAACATTCATTTCGATCATAATTTACACAATGTCTTGTACAGTTTTTAATAAATTTAAACATTTTAGTAGTCAACCACTACAACTTGGAAGAGGAACGAAGCGAACGAGCAGCAAAGAACCCAAGATCATCAAAAAACCAACAACGGAAGCAGAAGCGCCTACCTCTGCAGGGAACAGTATCAGTAACGATGATCAAGTGGAATGTCTAACGTGTCATATATTTATCAAGAAACGGTATTTAGCTAATCATTTTAAAAGTAATGTTCACAAAAATAATCTTTTAAATTCACATAATTCTTTATCAAACGTTAGTGTTATTGAATCTGCTTTTGGAAATAGGATTTTAACTTATAAAATCAAGAGTAGAGTAGATAGTTCGACATTGGTAAATTTTGAAACTCCTGAACTATTTTTAAATTCTATTAAAGATGATATTTTATTTTTAATACAAGAGTGTATTCATCAACACATAATTTTTAAAGTAAACTTCATATTGCATGCTGATTTTGTTCAACAAACTAAAGATATTCATGATACGTTCGATTTTCAAACGATTAACTATATTATTTGTCAAGGAGATGACTTAAATATTTTTTTTTTCATCTTTAAATGATACAATTACTACTAAAATTAGTGCATTTGAAAAAAAAGATAGTGGATGGAGTCTAAAAAACATAAAATCTATAGACATGAATGTTAATAAATTTAACCCCCTACGCGGTACTTCATACATAGATCTTCCTCGTGACATAAAATTAAAAAAGGCTGTTATAAATGTAAAAAGCAAGGATTATTTTTGTTTTAAATGGGCGTTACTCTCGGCGTTATATCCCGTAAACAAAGACGCGGATCGTGTATCATCGTACGTTAAACATGCAAATAAACTTAAATTTGATGGTATTTCCTTTCCAGTTAAAATTTCTGACATAGCAAAAGTAGAGAAATTAAATGATATTAGTATTAATGTTTTTGGGTTAGAATATAATAAAGAAAAACGATGTAATTCTATAGTAGGTCCATTATTTTTAACAAAGTGTCGTAAAGATAGACATATCAATTTATTATTTTTTTCCAAGGATACAAAAAATCATTATTGTTACATAAAAAATTTATCGCGGTTAGTTAGTAAACAAATTTCAAAAGACGGTCACATCATGTACATTTGCGAAGCATGTCTACTTCACTTTCCATCTAAGGAAAGTTTAAATAACCATGAACAATACGATTGTGCCCACATTTGTACAGAATTACCAAACAGTGAAACTTTAAAAAAAAAGAATTGGTTTGGTCAACCTATTTCAAATGATAAAATTAAATTTGATAGTTATGAAAAAAAGTTGAAGATACCATTCGTAGTTTATGCTGATTTTGAAGCATTTTTAAAACCAATAGAATCATGTTCTAACGATCCTTCCAAACCTTTCACACACAATATTCAGAAACATGAAGTACATAGTTTTGGTTATTATATAAAATGTTCATATGATGATAAATTATCAAAATATGTAACGTATTGCGGACCCAACTGTGCACAAGTGTTTATGGAAAGTTTATCTAACAATCTCAAAGAAATAAATAGAATTCAAAAATATCCTCCACTTCCGCTAACAAATGAAGACAAAAACCAAATTTCAAATGCAACCATTTGTCATATTTGTGAAACAGAGTTAGCAGAACATTTTTATGATTTTGATTGGTACACCGGTAGTTTTATAGGTGTTGCTCACGGATCATGTAGCTCGAAGTTCAGAAAACCTCGTTATATACCAATATTTTTACACAACCTTAGTCGCTATGATGCTCATTTTATTGTTCACGCGTTAAACTTTTGTGATGGTGAAGTCGAAGTTATCCCTCAAAATAAAGAAAAATATAATATATCCTTTTCCAAAAAATTAAAAATGAATAACCACGAAATTATATTAAGATTCATAGATTCATTTAAGTTTTTATCATGTAAATTAGAAGAATTGGCCAAAAATCTCAGTAATGATCAATTTCAAGAATTACGTAGAAATTATCCTAATGATGAAGATTTCTTTCGTTTAAAACGGAAAGGCGTTTATCCATATGAACTTATGACTAATTATGATAGTTTAAGCCTAACATCGCTCCCCGAAGAAAAATTTTTTTATAGCTCGCTCACAGATTCCCATATTTCAAATGATGATTACAATCATGCTAAAGATGTTTGGGAACACTTTGGGTGTTGTAATATGCTAGATTATTCAAACCTGTATTTAAAAACAGACGTTTTGCTTTTAACCGATGTATTTGAAAACTTTAGAAAGTTATGTATTAATACTTATGATTTAGACCCTGCCCATTATTACACAGCACCCGGTTTAAGTTGGGATGCAATGTTAAAATATACAAAAATGGAATTAGAACTTTTAACAGATTATGAGAAAATTGCATTTATTAGATCAGGTATCAGGGGTGGTGTATCTCAATGTAGTAATCGTTATGCTAGAGCTAATAACAAATATATGGGGGATTATGATGCAGGGAAACCAAATTCATATATCACATATTTTGATGCCAACAATTTATATGGTTGAGCTATGTCTCAATGTCTTCCTACTGGTGGATTCGAATGGGTAAATCCGAATACAGAATTTAATGTGTCTGAGACATCGAACTTCGGTTTTATTTTAGAAGTTGATTTGGAATATCCAGATGAACTTCATGATTTACATTCGGACTTTCCTTTATGCCCCGAAAACATTTGTGCAGGCAATATTAATGAAAATAAACTAGTCCCAAATTTAAATAATAAAGATAAATATGTAATTCATTACAGAAATTTAAAGCAGTGCATAGAAATGGGGGTTAAATTAACTAAAATTCATAGAGTTTTAAAATTTAAACAGTCTCGCTGGTTGAAGATGTACATAGATCTAAACACAAAATTAAGAACGTTAGCAAAATCAGATTTCGAAAAAGATTTTTATAAATTAATGAATAATTCAGTCTTCGGAAAGACTATGGAGAATATTGAAAAAGGGTTAACATAAAATTAGTTACACACTGGGAGAACCAGGGCAAAGCTTTAGGTGTTCAAGATCTAATCGCTAAACCACAATTTCATAGTCTTTCAGTATTTTCGGAAAACCTAGTTGCGGTTCAGTTGCGAAAAACAAAGTTAATATATAACAAACCAATTTATTTAGGGTTTTGCATTTTAGATATTTCAAAAACATTAATGTATGATTTTCATTATAACTATATGGTTAAAAAGTTTAGTAAAATCAAATTATTGTATACAGATACGGATAGTTTAATATATCATATATTTACAGACGATTTTTACTCTGATATAAAACCTGACCTTTCATCATACTTTGATACCTCAGCTTATGATGCAAATAATATTTTTGAATATCCAAAATTAAATAAAAAGAAATTAGGTTTTTTTAAAGATGAAAATAATGGTAAAATCATGAAAGAATTTGTGGGTTTACGATCCAAAATGTACGCTTTTAACTTAGAGAATAAGACTATAGCCAAGGCAAAAGGGGTAAATAAATGTATCACTAAAAAGATGACCATTAATAATTATAAGTCTTCTCTATTTAATAAAAAAGTGCAATATTATAGTATGCTTAGATTTAAATCAATTAAACACACAATTTTTACACAAAAATTAAATAAGATTGGTTTATCATATAATGACACAAAGAGGCATATTTTAGATAATAATATTGAAACATTAGCTTGGGGTCATTATAAACTGCGTTAAGTGTTGATAGTTTTTAATTTTATGTCTGCATGTAAATAAAATTTGTATTGATTGTAAAATAATGATAATAGTATAATATGACGTAGAGTTTATTACATATTTAATCGTTGTTTTATTGTAAATAATTTAAGTTAATTGTTGTTTATATTTGCGTGTGTGTGTGTGCATTTATTTGAGGTTGAGTTGATTGTAAAATTATGATGTACTAATTGTGTTAGAAATAGTATACAGATCATTCTGTTTTATATAATGTTTGCAATATATATTAATTGTTAACACCAACACTTTCATTTTTTATTTCACCCCTTAGTACTTTAGACGTGTGTAATGTTTCACTTTATCCATCCGTTTACTGCTATTGTGGCGGGGCCAAGTGGATGTGGGAAGTCAAATTTTGTAACAAATTTCATAAAATCAGTTACAGAAATATGTAATTGTGATTTTAATCAGATCACATGGTGCTTTGATGAAATGCAACCTTTATATAATTTACCAAATGTTAACTACCATCAAGGAATTCCAAATGTTAATATGTTTGACGGTGAAAACCCACATCTTGTTATTATTGATGATCTAATGAGAGAGTCCGATGGAAGAATTGTGGATATATTTACAAAAGGTAGTCATCACAGGAATCTTAGTGTATTTTATTTAACACAAAATTTATTTCATCAGGGTAAAGGGCAAACAGACATATCCTTAAACTCAAGTTATATAATATATTTTAAAAACCCTCGAGATAAAACTCAAATAAGATATTTAGCATGACAAGTGTCACCAGATAACCCAAAATTTATTGAAGATGCCTACAGGGATGCAACTCTAGAGGCGCATGGATATTTAATGGTAGATTTAAAACAGAATACCAATGATTTTTGTCGCATCAAGACAAATGTCTTCCCATTTAATGGTTTCTGCACAGGCTACGTTCCCACAAAAGAGTTTAAATACACCAAGAATCAAACATTTCAAATCATTGCTAAATGATGCATCGTCGACTCACAACGCATAAACATTTGCTAAACGCTTTGCATACGCTTAAACCAAAATATCAAAGAGCATTACTTAAAACGTGTGATGAAGAAGAAATTAACTGTATTTGTGAGTGTATTCATAACGTTTTACAAGGAAAAGTACCTCTTAAAGATCAAGATAAACAAAAATTGAATAAACACAAAAATATACTCCGTCAACTAGTGCGTAAGTGTAAACATAAACTAAGAAAAAATATAATTATACAAAAAGGAGGGGCTTTCTTACCAATAATATTAGGTGCAATATTGAGTGGATTAGTGAGTGGACTAGCCAGTTAACATGGAAAATGCAAAGAAAATGATACTTATCGAACCTGGATTGATTGAAAAATTAAAACAAGAAAATAAGGTTAATACGAGTAGTAGTTTATCTCGATTAGATATTGAAATGCAAAATATTATGAATAGTAAGACGGAAGACCGAAAGAAATGGATGTTATATTTACAAACACTGCAAAAATACCTTCATTTTACCGAAGAGGATCGTCAACCACTCAGATTACCAATTTATTCTGATACATCTAATGAAGATTCAAACGAGTCTAAAATTGGTTTTAAAAATAAAGATAGAGATCTAAAAACTTCAGTTGATGCTGAATCTTTGTTGGAGGAGAATCGATCCATCAAAAGTAAAGAAAATGTTGAAAATCCACTTTACACACCAGCTCAAATACTCAGTTTAATACCAAAAACTTATAATAAAAAAGGACAGTTATTATTAAACTTAGTTGAAACAAGTAAAGGTAAAATACATTGGGATAATGAAGGTACAGTCATAATTGATAATGAAAAAATTCCTGGAAGTAATATTGTTGATTTAATAAATGATTCACTAAGACCCTTAAAAAGAAGTGATCCAGTAGGGTGGGATAGATTTGCTGAAGCATTAAAAGATATTAAAGTACCACTTACTTATATTGGAAATCCAAAGAGATGTGAGTTTATTAACCAACTTCAAGCAAAAGATCTGAACAAACCCTCTGAGATTGAATTTCAAGAGTTTTCTACACCGAGCAGTAGAGATAAAAAGTCTACAACTAAAATACGTAAAAGGCTTGAGTGGGAAAAATGGACCCCGTACTAGAATAAATTAACAGGATTTATTATGATCCATCTAATCCCGCTGGTTTTGGTAGTATTGATAAATTATCAAAAGCCATGAAGGGTAAAATGAATAAAAAGCAAGTAAAGGAATGGTTAAAATCACAAGAAACATACACATTACATAAACCCATTCGAAAAAAATTCCCGCGTAATAGGTACATTCTATCAAATATTAATGAACTGCGGCAAGCTGATTTAAGTGATATGCGAACTTATTCTCAATATAATGATGGTTTCAAGTATATACTTTGTGTTATTGATGTATTTAGTAAATATGCTTTTGCAAGAACAATGAAAAAGAAAAACTCAGAAACAACTAAAGAATGTTTTGAAAGTATATTTACTGAAAGTAATTTAACACCTACTCACATACAATCTGATAAAGGTACAGAATTTGTTTCAAAAGATGTACAAAAATACTTTAAATCCAAAAAGATTAATTACTATACCACTAACAATCCTGACATTAAGGCCAGTATTGTTGAACGATTTCAAAGAACACTAAAAATGAAAATGTGGCGTTATTTCACTCATAATAATACTTATAGATATATAGATGTTTTACAAGATTTAATATACTCTTACAATCACAGCTTTCACTCTAGTATTAAGATGTGCCCATGTGATGTAAATTCCAACAATATTATGACAGTTTGGACTAATCTTTATGATAGACGGTCAAACAAACTTTCTTTAGAAAATCCTAAACCAAATTTCAATGTGGGTGATTATGTTCGAATTACTAAATATAAACATGCTTTCCAAAAAGGATATGAATCAAATTGGAGTGATGAAATATTTATTATATCTTCAATAATTGATAGATCTCCATGGGTTGTTTATACAATAACAGATTTACAAAATGAACCAATAGTTGGTACTTTTTATGAAAGAGAATTACAGAAAATCACTTACAACCCCACCTCACAATATAAAATAGATAAAATAATTGACACTCGTTACTCAGGTAACAGAAAAGAAGTATTAGTGAAGTGGAAAGGTTATCCAGATAAATTTAACAGTTGGATTTTAGCTTCTAGTTTAAAAGAAATATGAATAAAGAAAGTTTTTATTTAACTTTGCTCAGCAATAGTTCAATGGAATACTTTCCTGATAACAAGACCACAAATTTTTCAACGAAATTACCGAAAGCTATTAAATTAGAAGGTGAATGGTCGGTTGGAGTTGTCGAGTTTCAATATCCATGTACCATGTTTACTGTTCAAGATCATGAAAATGTTATATACATTACAAAATCTATGTTAATGCCTAATGAAGATAAACCATCCACAGTGTACTACAAAAAACATATTCCAGCTACCAACTATGATAACGTTGAGCATATTTTAAGAGTGTTAAATGGTATCGGAGAGAACTTGAAATTTCGCTATGATGAAATAACAAAATTTGTGTCTATTTCTGTTTTGGATAAAAATATAACATCCGTAACATTATCACCCAAATTAAGTTTACAACTAGGTTATGAACCAAATAAAAATCTCCTAAAACGTGGTAGAGCCATGCTGAAGTTATATTAGTAGTATAGTTGTAGCACGAATGGGTCGGCTCGACCGGGGAAGGACCACGCTCTCACAGAATACCAGCGTGAAATAGTAGCTTAATGCTGCTGTATTTCGTATGGTGAGTGTAGAGAACCGGAGACCCTTTTTACTGGAAATGAGGCATTCCATCTCAGTCCTCACGGGTGACAACGCATCTGCATTTTGATTTGTAATGGAAGATAGATGTAAATGTCTATGGGCCGCAGCAACCACTTACCATCAGGTGGACTGTGTGCTCGTTTGTCACCCTATTCTATAAAAAAAAAAAAAAATCCTAGAGAGAAATTTTGGAAAGTGTCCTGCTAATTTACACTTAGGGTTACCATCTCAACTCTTTCTATATTGTGACATTATCGATCCTCAGATTGTGGGTGATGTTATGACTCCTTTACTAAGAGTCATTTCATTAGATCCTACAAAATACATTTATGGTGCAAATAAAATGCACGTTTTCTCTCAACCTCATTACTTACCTGTTATGCGAAGAGAGTTCGATACGCTGGAAATAGTTATAAGATCGAGCACAGGACAAAAAATACCATTCCAGTTTGGAACCGTGTGTATTAAACTACATTTCCGAAAATTATTATAATGAATTCTCTTCGTGATCATCATAAATGTCCATATGAAAATTATTATACACATCAAGCTGGGTCAGGAGTTGGAGTAATTTATAAGGGTGCACCATACCAACGCGGTCATGGTATTGGGAGCTTCTTAGAGGGGTTATTTAGATCAGTTTTACCTTTACTTTCAAGTGGTGCTCGAGTGATTGGTAAGGAGGCATTAAACGCTGGAGTAGGACTTTTATCGGATATGGTTCAAGCGCTTCCTATGGAAGCCTCAATAAAAGATCGTCTAAAGCAAGTTAGTACGAATTTAAAACGAAAGGCTGATGAGAAAATTGATCAATTTAACATGACAGGATCTGGGTATAAAACTAAAAGAAAACGATTGACCTCGTTCATTCCACCATTAACTGCTAAAGTGAAAGCTGCGAAAAAACTTGGTCTAAAACCAAAAAATAACAAAGATATATTTTCAAATTAAATATGTCTTTCCTTCATAATCATTCTTGCGAGTGCGTTAAGTCAGAATTGGATTTGTTTGCACTACCGTCTACACAAACTAGCATTGAAAATGGATTGTGGATTCATTATAAACCAATTTCATCTCTTGGTGATGATGGACCTATCGAGTTTCAAGTTCCTGGGACAGGCGATGACTACATAGATTTGTCTCATACATTACTCCACATAAAGGCAAAAGTATTAAATCAAGATTCAACTAACTTGATATCTACTACAATAGTAGCACCTGTAAATAATTGGCTGCATTCACTTTTTAGTCAACTTGATGTTTATTTAAACCAAAAACTTGTATCACCACCTAATAATACCTATGCATATCGAGCATACATGGAAACCCTTTTAAACTATGCTCCTGCTGCTAAACAATCTCATCTTACTTGTAGTCTTTGGTATGATGATACAGCAGGAAAAATGGATTCTACGGATGGTAAAAACATGGGATTTGTTAAAAGACAGGAATTGATTAGTGAAAGTAAGGAAATAGAAATGATTGGTCATCTTCACGGTGACATTTTCAACCAAGATAAATTTTTAATTAATGGTGTTGAAATGAGTGTTAAATTGGTTCGATCGAGAGAGAGCTTTAATTTAATTGCTAGGTCAAACGATGTAAAGTTTAAAGTTTGCATTACGGACGCAACTCTTATTGTTCGACGAGCACGAATTAATCCAAGCGTATTACTCGCACATCAAAAAGTTTTAGCTTCTACCACTGCTAAATATCCTATTACTCGAGCTGAAGTAAAAGTTTTAACAATTCCATCGGGTGTTCAAGGAAAAACTCTTGATAATATATTTTTAGGGCAGGTACCCAAAAGATGTATAATTGGATTTGTGAACAATTCTGCATTTAATGGTTCCCTTACTAAAAATCCATTTAACTTTGAAAACTATGGTATTAATTCTTTCAGCTTATATATTGATGGTCAACAAATACCTTCAAAAGCTTTGCAACCATCTTTTAATAATAGCATATTTACATCAGCATATCATACTCTATTCTCGGGAACTGGTATTCACTTTCTTAATGAAGGAAATGGAATCTCTTGTGAACAGTATGCCAGAGGTTACTGTCTATTAGCATTTGACTTAACTCCTGATTTATCAGCCAACTCATCAGCTCATTGGAATCTCATAAAGCATGGTAGTGTAAGATTAGAAGTACGATTTGAATCCTCACTAATACAAACAATTAACTGTATAGTTTATGCTGAGTTTGATAATATTATTGAGATAGATAAAAACAGAAATGTTACTGTAGACTATAGTAGTTAAGGTTATAATATGTGTTGTGTGTTAGATTTTATGAGTTATGTGTAATGCATTTTGTGTGTATGTAACTATGTGAAACATTATAAAGTTAAATAAAACAAATTGTATGCAATATATTATTTTTTATTTCTTTATAAATATTCTATTTAATCTAATACAAAACTATGTTCGAGTTTAAATTTTACATAAGCACACTGACTAAACCACTGAACATGCTGCTGCCAAGGATCATCATCATCTTCCCAATCTTTTAAGCCACCACCACAATGGAAACACTTGGTCCTGTCTGCATGGCCAGTATAAAAGAAACCGGCTTCTGCAAGATCTTCAGGTTTCTGTCGCATAACGAGAGGCCAGTTTTCGAAACTGAGCAACCGGCTAGATTTTGAACTGAAGAATGGATATTCAGCTCTTGAGTACTGCATATTCTTCTCGTTTTCATCTCCACTCAGTGTTGTAGTTTTGTTCTTCAATGATGTGTTCTGTACACGTATGCCACACTCATCTCTTTCTTCTGCTCTTGTCTTCCTGTAGTTTAAGTAAACAGAATCACATTCACTAATGATCAGCTAATGACTGTCATTGTTAAAAAAGTATTTTTTAACTTTTTCACTTTCTGCTATTGTCTTTGTAATATTGTATACGAGGGCGTTTGTGTTGTCGTAGATGCTATCCTTTTTAGTCTTTACGTAATATTTAATCCTCGTGGAAGCATGTTTCCAATGATCAGTAGTTGGAATCTTGGATAGCTTCTTCATATCGTACATTTCAATTTTGATGAGATGCGTCGCTTGGTCTCCATCGTCAGAATTAGTAGAAATGTATGATACACCATCTCTAGCGGCTCGTGCTACGGTTGATGATAACAGCTTCCTCTTTTTTATTTTTGATTCAGCTCCAAAAAAATGATCAATCGATTGCGATTTTCTTTTTCCACCATCGCATGTGTTATTATTAATGACGATGTCATCACTCTCTTCTTGAGGGGAGAGTGGCGAGTAGTAATACTGTTTATATGTATTTTCATCGAAGCTCAATGATTTCTGCAACAACACAGTTATCATGTTAATATCAATTTGGTAACACTTAATCATAAAAGTTAAAAAAGCTAAAGTTACAACCTATTAAAGTCCACTGCTGAACATAGGCCTCCTCTCATTTCTGAGAGGGTTTTAGGGCTAGGAAATGTTCGCTGCGATACCTCAATGCGTGTTGGCAAACTTCACATGCCTTCGAAATTATCTCAGACATGCATTCCTCACGATGTTTTCCTTCACCGCTGAGCACGTGGTAAATTAACACTTAAAATTGTAATTAACAATTTAATTGGTGCCGGCGGGGATCGAACCCGGGTTGCGTACTGTGAATTTTACATTTTGCGCTAACCATCTGAGCTACCACGGCTTAACCATATACACACACATAATATTTAAATATAATTTGTTAACACTAAATCATACACACGTAAGAAAATAACAGAAAGAAAAGTAAGTTTGTCAATAGAATAAACACTTACATCCATGGCCTTTGATGCGTTGAAGTAACACAAACGTAGTATTGATAGATCCACTGCGGTCAAACGACCATACACTAACTCCATGACTGCAGTTGCTTGGTCTTATATAGTACCAGTGAGTAATAATTCTAATCTAAAGAATTTCTGCAGTAGAATTGATAGTATCTTTATGCGTCAACAAGCTTACCTTACATTCTGTTGCTTATCTCTACATTCCTACGTCCTTCCTGTCGTGTCTTGTTCAGTGTATTGGTGACTCAAATACGATTTGTATAACACAAAGAATGTAATTTAATATTTAGATATCACTATAATTGATCATTCCTATATTAGTCATTGAGTAGATTGGTACTGTAATAATCTACTAATAGCGGTAATATTATGGATACACTAGATGTACAACAACATCTGAAAAAGATTCACCCCACTCTAGAAAATAATGTTTATGCTGCCAATAAACTACCCATGTACACCCACGTACCAACGTATATAATATGCAATTTGGATACAGATGATAAACCAGGGTCACATTGGGTAGCTTTATATATCGATACGAATGACGTCGGTCAATATTTTGATTCATTCGGACGGGCACCTGTACGATATCATCTAGAGTTTTTTAAAAGAAATTGTAAAAGATGGAACTGGAATGTTGATAGGATTCAGAATGAGTGGACTTCAGTTTGTGGCGAATATTGCTTAATGTATTTGCTATATAAGTTTCAGGGATGTTCAATGCATAGTTTTACGAGTATATTTACAGGGAACACATTGTACAACGATATTTTAGTGGATGAGATGTTTCGCTCCTATTTTATAGATAATAAGTAATAAGATTTTGTATTTTATAAATAAAAATTTTAACAAAATTGGGTAATGTGTTTTATTAATGAGTCAGATTAGTGTAGATAGGAACAAAGGAGTATATAACAATATCACCACGCTGAGGAAGAATAGATAATGACGGTATTGAATGAACAATAGATAAGTAGATAAGAACAATGGAGCGCTAATGACGGTGGAGGCTCGAAGCGGATATCAATTAGATAAGAGTTAATTGATCTGCACATCTCCGGAACCGTGCATCCTACGCAAAAATGGACCGCAGATTCGTGATCAGAGCATGCCAAAACTTTTTTTATTTTTTTATTTAGGATCGTGAGTCGACGAACGTCGTACTTGTGACTCAGTGCGCCAGAACTGGTACAACCTTTCTACAAGTGCGCCAGAACTGGTACAACGTAACTACTTACATAAAATATGTTATAGCTACGAGTTGTTACAGTTGTCGTTACGATGTTTTTGTGTATCAATAATTTACGAATACCAACTGAAGAAACTGATTCGCAGAGACAAAAACACTACGTACATTTCAAATGTTGATATTGATAAAGAACAAGCATTGATGCCCCCATATTTACCTCAGCAACAAACATAATTTTAGGTGCAATTGTGTGTTTTTGCTGACAAAGACAGAAAGATGTGGGCGTGAATGCGTGTCAAGAAGTTGATCATGGTTTTGGCGTTACTTGAAATGTACGTAGTGTATTGTATATTCCTTAGTTGGTCTGAAATTTTCGTACATGATAATGCTGGTCTGTAAAGCCGGCTATACATGTTGGCCGAGCGAAGGCGAGCACGAACGTATACAAAGCCCATTTGTCCAGCCTCGCCATTGCTCGTACCGACGCGAGCCCAGCTGGCCGAGTGCAGGCGAGCGCCAACGTGTATACGGTTCGTTTGGCGTGCCTTGCCGCCACTCGTGATCGTTTGCTGCGACTCGTCCACTTCGGAACAGTGTCGGGTTGCTGCATTAATCAAAGGCGCTCGCCTGCACTCGGCAAGTCGCGTCCACATGTTAGTCGGCGATGTCAGTTACAGCTTGGCGTCCGTCCCGGTGAGATATTGGTTTAATTATAATACCCAGCATCCACCACCTTCTTTTTTGCCTCTTAACTTTAATAACTTTACTACGGATTACACTGATATAATAATTAAATAACTCATTAAATAAATAGCAGAAGCTGCAATAAATAATTACGGCCAACATGTGGATAGCTCCACAAAAACTCGTGAACATTGGCTTTGGCATTGGTCTCTTTCGAACTTGAGCAACGTGTGTACTGTAGCAACTTGAGCAACGTGTGTACTGTAGCACTCACCTTGTATCAATTTGCACACGCTCGCGTTGGTGAGGCTTGAGCAACATGTATTGCCGGGGTAACATCAACCAAAGCTATAAGCCCGAAGATAATCTTCGAGGCTGCTATATTTTAAGGAAATATGTACGCGTGTTTCGCTACTTACCTTCCACAATTATAACAGCCTCGTGGCCCAGGGTGTTCAGTACGTGGTTCAGCGCGAACCGGTAATGTCTCGCTATCTTGTAGTAACCCCTAAACTTGACTTTGGAGCGTGGCAGCCGGATTTCTGAGAGATCCGGTTGCAGAACAACATTGATGGTGGGATCATATTCAGTGAAGCTTTTCAATATTTGCAATGTTGCGTTGTGACCGCAATCCTGAAGGAGATAATGTTTAAATAATATTTATACAAATTATTAAAATTGAAGTGTATGTTGGTAATGTCAAAATAACAGCTTCTTATTAAATGACAACAAAACACTTTTTTTTAATTGTCTGTCTGTCTGTTTGTATTTTTCGGCTAATCTCCAAAACGACTGGACCAATTTAACGGGACTTTCACTGGTAGAACTGATGTTATAAGGAAAAACTAGGCTACATTTATGATACATAAAAATAATTAGGTTTCCGCGCAAAAAAAAATTAAAATCCATGAAATTTTGAGCAAAATCCGACTCAAATTGGGAAGTATAATAAATAATAATATGTTGCTAAAAAATATTCCAAGCGAACGAAGTCGCGGGAACAGCTAGTAAAAAATATATTTATAAACGCCCAGTCTGGTATTTCCATTGCTCTATAAGAGTTTTCGGATAGCGGTAGAGTAGTAGCGGCGTAACAGATTGAACTAGCACCTATTATCCCATGGGTGCCGGAAAAGGAATACAGGGTAATAACTCAATAATGATTTCTTATATTTACGCGAACACTACACATTGTGCACTACACAGTGCTTGCTGGCGGACGGATACGGATTGTATGGAGCAGCGACGTCCTTTTTTTATGCCACTTTTTACCGCATTGATAACATCGCTTTTTTCACGTAGAGTCAAAGTCTTTAGTTTCCCTTTGTACTCCATGTTGTTGTTAGTTAACTGCCAAAATAAATACTGACGGACAAGTTCCGCTAAAATAAAATCGTGTCCTGTGTCGGCAAGGAACAAACATAACGTTCACAGCTGTGTTACTTAGAAAGTTTTATGAATATATTCATTCATTGGACGTGTATGAGACAAAAACAATAGATTAGAAGCCCCGAACATTAATTTTGGATTTTATTGCTATTATTTCGGGGAATTCCAAGTTAGACGTCATTATGTTTTACTAACTACGACTTACAGAGTCTCCGGTTTGAAATACGAGTTATAGAGTATAAATATGTATGATCAATACTTCGTAGGGAAATAACATTTTGTTCGAGTTACAAAGTCTAAATAATTCGAGATACCGCGTATTTAGGGGTTCAGCGGAAGGGAATGGCAATTGTTTTCGACTTTCTAAGGATTTCGACTTAAGGAGGTTCGAGTTATAGAGATTCCACTGTATATATATATATATATATATATATATATATATATATATATATATATATATATATATATATATATATATATATATATATATATATATATATATATATATATATATATATATATATATGTATGTATGTATATAAAAAGTAGTGATCTGTGCCAGCGCATACATTTGCATCTCTAATATTTCCTGCGCAGTTAATATCGTCCGATTATTTGGAAGTAGTGGCGGTGATCCTGTTACGTAAAACAAACGTTAAACCATCATCTATTGTGTCACCTTCTACCCATACCTTGGTAGCCATAGAACCAATAAATAATCATATTGGAATCAGTGAATCGAGTCTAAGTGGCCAAATGTCTAAGATTGTGAACCCCAATCACTAAGCCAAATTACTTATAAGAGAGATCATCTTAGTTCATTGTTATTGTCCTAATATTGTGTCTAATAATCGCATAGTGAAAGTGTTATGAAAGCTCCACATTATCGCCGTGAATTCACGCGCCAATTCACGCCATGAATTCACGGCACAAGTCGTGCCCTCCACATTCATGGAATGCTCACAAAATTGCTTACTAGTTGACTTCGATCACTGATCATAAAATGGAATTTTAATTTTAGGTATTTTAGGTATTTATGGAGTATATGTATACATATATATATATATATATATATATATATATATATATATATATATATATATATATATATATATATATAATCAATCAATTAATTTCCTAACTTCAATTTTAGATATTTCTGCGCACAGTGTCATATTAAAAACAATAAACTGGCCGACATGAAAATGAAGAAAAAGAAACAATTAAAAGTATTAAATCTTATAAATTCTTTAGGCAATGTACAACAACATAGAGAATATAACCACTAGAGAGCGTATAGGCAGATTTCTTCTAAACACACGACTCACTACTGCGGGCCGGGGGGCGAGGAAGAACGCGTGTCTGCGAATGATCGAGTTGCGTTGTAATGGCTATCTTTAGGGTCGCTCTTGTTAATAAAGGAAAATATTCGTTATCGATAAAATGGATTTTATCATTATGAAAAATACTCAATTAAAATCATAGAAATAATATTTAATCAAAATCAATCAGTTACAACGAAAATATGTATTTATTTTATTATTATTGATTTTTGAAATGAATTAATTTGTTACATTTATTTCGAAATAAAGTTTAAGGGTCCTGATTGTTCTTTGTAAAAAAATATAAACAAGCGTCTACATATTTGTAAATTATGCATCTTGCAATTCATTTAAATGAGTTGGTGATTCTATTTCAAATTGATGAAAATGAATATACGGGAATCAATAATACCTAATCAGAGATTTTAAAACCGTTCTCATAAAATAATTAGTATTATATTTAGGAGACAGCACTTTTGAACCACTCTCATTGATCGCCCTCTTATTAAAAATTTTACAACGACGACAAATATCTATTATTGTAGTAGATCCGTACAATAACTTGTCTTTAGTGTCCTTTTGCAATTGTAAGCCGTTCTGATTTGGTACACCAATCTAACTAATTTAACAATACAATACAATACAATACTCTTTATTGTACACCAACAAAACATAAATATAACAAATAATGAACAAACAATGAGGGAAAAACAAAAGGCGGTCTTAATGCTCCATAACAATCTGATATGTTTGTGAATGCAATGAAACGACCGCTGTCTTGAAACACTCGTTTATTACTGGTTGGATGACCGTACTGCACACGTATATGTCATTCCTCCCCACTTAATTTTGGAACCTGGTAACACGGTTTCTAAATTAAATACAGTAATTTTTTTTTTACATAAACTTAACAACTAATAATAACTATTAACAATAATTAGCAAACTTGATCTCTGCATAACTATAATTAACAATCGCTACTTAAAAATACTTTTTATAATCCACCCTTGGTCTTGAACGTTTCGGGCGTGTGGCTAAAAGTGGCAATGTTGGCGGTACATGGGAATCGCCAATTGTGGACGGCACAGCCTCCGTTTCTGCCATAGGCCTTTCTACGGAGGCAATGTTGTCCTTTTCATACTCCCTAGTCTCACAGTCACTTACTTCTTCTGCCTCACCGTGGTCAGATGAACCAAGATTCGGCGCTCCAGTATTCGAGGGCGATTGCAGCTCACCCGTCTGCATATTCGTAGCCTGCTCCATACTTTGCTCCGTATTACTTATACCCGGAAACATAGGCTGTTGCGCGGGAGAGTGTGCATTTACAGTAGCCGGCGACGTGGAGGGGCAACGAGTCTCCTCAGCAGCGACAATATCGTCGCGACTACTGTCTGAACCCGTATATCTAATAATTTGATCCACATGTCTAATACACCAAACCTCCATGTCCCTAATATGAATTCTATACATTTTATTTCCTATTTTTTCCTTTATTCTACCTAACTGCCAAGATTCTTTTCGTGCACTGTACCATCGGGTCCAAACGATATCGCCGATTTCAAAAGATCTTTTCCCGGCTGCCGTAAGTGAATTAGAATTATGATTTTTTAAGGGTAAAATCAAATCGAGACGCGACCGCAAATTTCTGCCGAACATTAACTTTGCCGGCGTTTCACCCGTGGTACAATGCACGGTATTTCTATAGTTAAATAGGTACCCTAATAACATGTCGTGAACTTTGTGCAAAGGTAAATTGTCAATTAATATACATTTTAACATTTTTTTACATGTTCTTACTGAATTCTCAGCTTGACCGTTACTTGGCGGATGGTAAATGGGTGACGTCATGTATTTTATGCCATTCGATGAACAAAATGTCTGAAACTCGAGTGAATTAATTTTTACATCGTTGTCGGACACTAAAACATTTGGTATTCCAAAATTAGAGAAAACGCCTTTTAATTTTGTTATTAAAGCATTAGATGAGGTTCCGTTATGCATGTATAGACATTCTATCCATTTACTGTAGGAGTCGACGATTACCAGATATACCCTCTGCCCTACAGTCATGTAATCAATGTGCACTCGTTGCCATGGCGCGGTGGAGGGAGGCCAGGGCGCGGGGGGGTCGCGCGGCGGGGCGGCCCGCACGCTTGCGCACGTCGCACATGATCCGATCCAGCGTTCGATGTCCCGGTCAATACCGGGCCACCACATTCTACTTCTAGCGTTACATTTAGTTTTGGTTATTCCTAAATGAGAATCATGAAGCTCGCGTAACATTCTATCTCTCAACCCGAGTGGTATAACAATCCTATGTCCCCTAAAAAGACAACCATTCTCATATTGTAAATCGGACTTGCAGTGAAAATAAGGTAAAATAGATTTACATTTTAATTTACGCGGCCACCCGTGTTGCATGTACCTAAGCACGGTTTTAATCGTCCTATCTCGCTCCGTCGTCTGCGCAACGTCGCGGGCCGAAGTGGCCGGCGATGACGCATCGAGAAACCTAACTGCATAATGAGTGTCTATATCGTTTGTATCTATATCGTTCGACGACTCGTTGACGCATTTTACAGGAGCGCGTGAGAAGTAATCGGCCACAATATTATTTCCGCTCGAGACATATTGTACGACATAGTTATAAGCGGACAATATAACTGAGTATCGCTGCAGTCTTAGCGCAGTAGTAACAGGAATACCTGTTTTAGGATTAAAAATTGATACCAATGGTCTGTGGTCGGTTTTCAGGATAAAAGGATCTTCGCGACCGTACAAATATTGATGAAAGCGTCGGACCCCGAAGATAATGGCCGTCGCTTCCTTCTGTATCTGGCTATAGTTTCTTTCACTGCTCGTAAGTGAGCGAGATGCATACGCTAGCGGGCGTTCGATGCCGTCCTCCGCCCTTTGTGAGAGTACGGCGCCGAGACCGGTCGGGCCGGCGTCCACCGCCAGCACTAGCTGCGCCGCTGGCTCGAAATGAGCCAACACGCGTTCTGACGCCAGTTCGCGCCGTATCGCTGCGACGCTTTGTCGCTGCCGTTTTCCCCATTCCCATTTTGCATCTTTACGTAATAGCTCATGTAGAGGACTCAGTACAGAAGAGGCGTTTGGAATAAAATTTCTATAGTAGTTGACTACTCCTAGAAATCTTTTAACTTCGGTGACGTTATTTGGTTCCGGTGCACTAAGAATGGCTTGTACTTTATCCGGACAAGTCCTTAATCCCGTTTTACTAATCACGTAACCCAAATACCTGACGCTTTCTCTGAAAAATTGACATTTGTCTTTTTGTAAACGTAGGCCTGCCTTACATAGTCTATCTAGGACTTCACTTAGCCGCTGCATGTGGGAATTTCTATCGGGGCCCGTGACACAAATGTCATCAAGCCATATGCTTACCCCGTCTATTCCTGATAAAAGTGTCTCCATGCTCCGTTGAAAAATGGCTGGACCACTAGAAAGGCCGTACACTAACCTAGTGTATTTAAAAAGTCCTTTATGCGTATTAATTGCCGTGAGCTCCTGAGACGCGTCATCCAGGACGAACTGGTTGTAAGCGTTTTTTAAATCAATTTTACTATAGTGCTCACCCCCTCCAATTTTGGCAAAAACCTCTTCAATTCGAGGCAGGGGATATTTTTCTATTAAGAGATCCTTATTTAATGTAATAGAAAAATCACCTGCGATTTTAACTTGGCCATTATCTTTTAAAACTGGCACAATGGGGGTGGCGTATTGAGAATAATTAATAGGAACAAGGATACCCAAGTGCACTAATCGGTTTAGCTCTTGTTCGACTTTATCTCTGAGGGCAAAGGGTACAGTACGCGGCTTAAAAAACTTAGGCACAGCATTCGCCTTCAACTGCAAACTGACTTTAAAGTTATTAAATGCGCCCAACTCGTCACGCCACAACGCCGAATATTTATTTAATAACTCATGCAATTCGGAATCATTTCTTATGTAATTTAATTTGGTAGTAATCACAAAATTAAAGGCGCTCATGAAATCCCTACCTAGTATAGGCGGTCCCCCATTTTTGACAACAAAATATTTAATCAATTTTGTACTGTTATTGTAACTAGTTTCTACAGTAATATAACCTAATGGATCAATCTTGTGTCCGTTATATAAGCACATTTTTACAGAACTACTACGTAATGAATATTTTAAGAATTTTTCCTTATGTATTATAAGAAATCACACTTTTACTTGATCCTGAATCAAGCTCCATTGTCATACACTGATTACCTATTATTACATCAATTGAAATGGGCTTATCAGTCACATACCTCAAATTAAAATTGTGGCACTCCTCACAAGACGTGTCCTTGACCTGCTCTGGTTCGCTTACCGACTCGATATGGTACATCCGCGATCTATTGACACTATCGCACACTTTCTTTAAATGACCTTTTTCACCGCACTTTTGACATCTGTAACTTTTATAACGGCACTTATCACTTTGGTGGTTCTTCAAGCCACAGACCGAACAACGAGAAAAATCTCTCGGTTGGTCGCGACCTGCTGATGTCCTGCCAGCATTAGGACGCCGTATAACCGCGCCGCTGTCTCCTTGACCTTGAAATCTCGCTCGGTATACCGGTTCCTCCTTAATTGGAGCATGTTCGCTGGTGCACAACATAACCTTCGCCTGCCTGGCATACGCCGCCTGCTCGGCTAGCTCCATAGCTACTGACAGTGTCAATGTGGACGAATCTTGTTCGAACAACTTATCTTGTTCCGGGCCAGGGCCCAGGCCGAGGACGAAACGATCTCTTAAATTCGTTTCCAAGGCAGTGCCGAAGTCACAATTGCTTGCGAGACCTCTCAATCGCGCTGCCCAGTCTCCCAATGATTCGCCTGGATTTCTGGTTGCCCCAAAAAATTTTTCTTTATCCACAAATGAGCATTTTTTTGGCTTGAAATGACCGTCGAGTAATTCAACGAGATTCGAGTAACTTAGAGATTCTAAGTCTTGCGGGTACGCTAAGTTTCGTACCAAGCGATACGTTTCATCCGTAAGATGGGTGAGAAGAATTCCACTTTTGTTCACTTCTTCGACGCGATTTATCTTCGCAAACTGAGTTAGTCTGCTTTTGAAAATTGACCATTCACTTGACTTATGGTCAAAAATAGGCAGATTTCCCAGATAAGCCATTTTTATTTTTTTTTTATTGTGGGTACTCCTTCTTCGTCGCCAATGATATGTTTGTGAATGCAATGAAACGACCGCTGTCTTGAAACACTCGTTTATTACTGGTTGGATGACCGTACTGCACACGTATATGTCACAATCTCTTCCAGACAACCGAGAAGAGGAAATTTATAAAAATAAAAATAAGATTAACGGGTAGGGTGCACTAAATTAGACGAAAAAATACAACTTATATACTATAAAGTGACAACATACTTAAGGTATATTAGTGACCATAACTAAGAGGAGGAAGAGAGAGGAGTTAAAGAGACAAATAGTGTTCCTTAATTTGTTTCTTGAACACATTTAAAGATTGAGCACTTTTAATGGACTGGGGTAAGGAGTTCCAGAGTCTTACTCCAAGAACAGCAAAAGATTTATCATAAACTGTCGAGGAGTGTACGGTAATATATTAACAGTAATTTAACTAGGTAACTATAAACTTTAACTAGGAAAAAATACCGACAAACTGATAACCTCCTCATTTTTCTGAAGACGGTTAAAAGTAGATAAGTATTTTTTCACAGTGAGTGAATTGAATAATCTTTTTATTAATTTTAATTTTATTATTTTCGATATCGACTTTCAGCTATCAAAGGTAACAGTAAGTACTAATGTTTACGATAAACGTACAAAGGGAAAGAAAGAGATAGAAGCATTAAAATTGTCGAATAACAGAACGAGACTTTTCCAAAAGACATCAACGCGCGACTCACCCATGTCGTTATTTACCCGGCCACCGTTTTAGATAGACCCCTGCGGTGGCTCATAATCTGAATTAATCAACAATAATTTTTAATATTTTAAAAAATATATAAGTAAACTTAGCAATGAAAAGTTACTCCATTCTTTTTGGAAATCTGTCCTGGAATGTTTCCCACACCACTTCACCGCGCATGACGGCCTTTTGATGCATTATAATTGCATAAAAGTTATAAAAATTTGCATTAATTTAGCGTACACACAGGTCTAACACTTGGACAATACTAAAATGGTTAACAGTACCATAGGCGATGCATAGGCGACAAAATACTAATAGTTTTCGAGCGTCGGGGCATTGTATGCGCAGTCAAGTGGTAATATAGTCTTTGTACAATAATGACCTATTTTATTATTCTATGTATTACTAATCCACCGTACTATAACGCAAACATCATACACGCTGACGATATTAATATAGTCTATGCATATATCCATAATTTCACATATAATTAACGTCGTTCGAGGATGACACGCTAATGGTTCTGTCATTTTACGATCACGAAATTGAAATAATGAATTTATTTACTTCTTTTACAAAAAAAAAAACGAATGCTGGTGAGAATCACTTATTAAATGCATTAAGTTTTGATAATTATGATGTTATTTTGTAACGTAAAATAAAGACAAACGACGAAGCCAATCACGATTACCACCAGAGTTAAATAATCGCACTGAGGTACATGTCATCATCATTATCATTACGACCCTTCACAAGTCCATTGCTGAAGAAGATAGGCCTCCCCCAAGTAATGCCACAAAGCACGGTCCTGAGCCACCTGCATCCATCGACTTCCTGCATATCTTACCCGGTCGTCACTCCATCTAGTGGGGGGTCGCCCTGCACTACGCCTACCGGTACGAGGCTGCCACTCGAGAACCTTTCTTCCCCATCGGTTATCGGTTCTTCGAGCTATATGGCCGGCCCATTGCCACTTCAGATTACTAATCCGTTGGGCTATGTCGGTCACTCTGGTTTTACTGCGGATATCCTCATTTCTGAGTCTATCACGCGGAGAAACTCCGAGCATAGCCCTCTCCATAGCTCGCTGAGTGACCTTGAGCGTCCTCATACGGCCAGCAGTGAAGGACCACGTCTCAGATCCGTAAGTCATCACTGGCAACACGCACTGGTTGTACAATCTAGTTTTCAGAGATTGAGGTATACCTGACGAGAAGATAATAATAATAATAATAATAATAATAATATTCCACAACTATCACACAACGCCATCTAGTCCCAAGCTAAGCAGAGCTTGTGTTATGGGTACTAGACAACTGATAAACATACTTATATATATCTAAATACATAAATATTATAGATAAATTACACCCAGACACAGAACAAATGATCGTGCTCATCACACAAACATTTGTCCTGGGTGGGAATCGAACCCACGACCTCCGGCATAGCAGTCAGGGTCACTAACCACTAGACCAACAGGCCAGTCAAGATGTGTCGTAATTTCCCGAACGCTGCCCAGCCGAGTTGAATCCGTCGATTGACTTCTTGGTCGAAGTTGGACTTACCTAGTCGGACTATTTGTCCCAGGTAAACGTACTCGTCAACAACTAGGTACATGTACCTCTCCTAAATTGTGAAGATTTGCTGTAGGAATGGTCATAATGGTTGAATTTAGTTAATAATTATTTGTATACAAAAATAACTGAAATTTTTCTCGCCTCCTACTCGCCATGTTTAGTATTAGTAGTCGTAATGCGAATAAAGTAAGAGAGATCTCGCACCCGAGACGCTTCTCTCCGCTGCCGGTGTGAATATTTTGAGTGTGGTATTTATTGAGATCCGCGATAGACGTTATTTGTCGAAAGCTATAAGATTTAGTTAGCTTTTCCCTTAGTTTAAGTGTACAACATCCATGAAACACTTCCCGTTTTGTACCATAGGAGATGAACTACGACTCTCTTTTCCAGCATCACACGGCCATGAGAGAACTTTGTTTACAATCTACTTATTCGATATTTGTTGATGTTAATATTGCATTGAGCTTAAGCATTCCGGGATTCATATTCCATTTCCTTGTTCCGCACCCAAAGCTAATTTCGCAAATTGATCCTTAAATATCAACGTGCTCGAATTAAAATTACTTAAGAGGTGCTTCTTTTACGAGTAAATATAATTGATTAAAAATATAAATGGGAAGCCACGAAAATTGGAATATACTATTATTCTTTTATATTGTTGAAAGCACTTTTCGTCACGATAAGTAAATTCAAAACAATATTGTGAAATAATGTTGCTTCACTACAATATGTTTCGCACCATAGTTGTGTGCGCTGAATATTAAGTTTCACATGCCGTGTTAGCACTACCAGAAACTGTTTATTTTATTTTCTCCAACTTTTATTAAATTATCAGAAAAATACTAGAAAAATATTTTAAAAGTACACTTGCAACAAATAGTATATTTGGCCATGGGGATGAGTCGCTCGCGTCCGTAGGCTTCGACCACCTAACCTTAGGCCCACCCTACACGTGTCCCCCGGGTGGTGCTAAACGAGCGACAAAGCCGATAAAATGGACTCGGCTCCTCGCCGTATGGTAGCGGCGTAAAATCTACCACCAACCCTTGTTCGCACCATGACTCAAGAAATAAAAGAAATGGCCCCGAGTTCCCGGCGCCCCTTAAATGGGGCAGGGGTGCGAAGAATCTCCGGGAGAAAAACCGGCGACGAGGTTCGCCACCCGTCACGTTCTGTCTCCCGGAGGGGCGAAAAGTGGATTGCGGAAACCCGTCTGGCTACGCTGAATGTATGTGGAGGAATGAATGATAAGATGGATGAAGTATGCGAAATGATGAATGACAGAGGAATAGATGTGTTATGTGTGAATGAGACGAAACGAAAGGGAAAGGATGCCACTGCACATGGCACGTATACCGCGTATTGGTCTGGTGTGGGCGAGACCGAACGGGCATGCCAGGGAGTCGGTTTCATCCTTTCAGAAAGAATGGGACGATGTGTGAAAGAGTATGAATGTGTAAGCCCGAGACTGCTATGGATACGAATGAAAGTGGGCTTAAAGAAGCTGTTCCTACTAGGGGTAAACGCCCCAGACATGTCTAAGCCCACTTACATCCGAGAGCAGTTTTGGGATATGGTAAGGATGGTGTTGACAAAATGTAAGGAAAATGAAAATATTATTATGTTAGGAGACTTTAATGGAAGGGTTGGGGTGAAGAGGTCTGGTTATGAAAGGATATTGGGAACGTTTGGTGATGAAAGTATAAATGAGAATGGTGAAGACCTCCTCACCGTATGTGCGGAAAAGAATCTTTTTGTGACGAATACTTTTTTTCGTCATAAGAAGATTCACATGTATACATGGGAAAGAGGTGATGATAGAAGCATGATAGACTTCGTAATTGTGGATGAAAGAATGAGGAGCGCAGTCGTAGATACAAGGGTTTACCGGGGGTCCAACGTAGGGACGGATCATTACTTGGTCTTATGTCGAATTAATGGTCTTTTCAAGCGTTGGCGGCATCGGACATCTGTATCTACCACTGCGTTACAGCGTATAAGAATAGAGAAGTTACAAGATGAAGATGTGATAGAGAAGTATAAATGTAGACTGAGAGAAAATATTAGATGTTTGAATGAGTTGTGTATGAATGATTTAGACTTGAATACTGTGTGGGATAATATTAAGAAAGGTTTGGTGGATACCGCCACCGAAGTATGTGGTGTAAGTAAGAGAACAAATGAAAGGAAAAGTAATACGTTATGGTGGGATGATGAGGTACGGGTGGAAGTTGAATCAAAGAAGAAAGCATGGTTAGATTTACTAGCAACCAAAGCTGGTAATTCTTCTGGTATGAATGATGAGATTGAAAGAAAAAAGGCAGAATTTAGACGTCTAAATAAGAGAGTAAAAGAAGTTGTTGAAAGGAAAAAGAAAGAAAGAACGGATAAGAATGATAGAAGGATATCTGATAATTTCCAGGCTAACATAAAAATGTTCTGGAAACTCGTAAGAACTGCCAGGGGAAATACAAAACAGCCTATAATAAATGCTATAAGAGACGAGAATGGATGTATTCTGAATGATGAAGTTTCGAATTTAAACAGATGGAAGGAATACTTTGAAAGCGTGTTTATGAGTGAAGAGTCGTATGAATTAAATGAACTAGAAATTCCGAAAGAAGTGGAAAGGGGTATGGAGATAAGTGTAGATGAAATAATGAAAGCAATGAAAAGCATGAAAGCAGGTAAGGCAGCTGTTCGCGACGGCCTAACAACGCTAAGAAACGAAGTTATAAAGAATATTGTTTTTGTATTAATAGTGAAATTACCGAGAAAACTGAGTGAAAACGTGTATTAATATAGTTATTTAGCATGTTTATAACTCTTAGTATATTTGTATAGAGTGTCGTTTTGATAACAAGTAATGTAAAGGGTGCACTGGCGCGATGAAATGGTAGGAAACTCGAAAACCAAAATTCGTTAAAACCGTTTATTTTAAAAAATGACAACGTAGATACACGAACAAAGCATATGAGAGCGAGAGGAGGGGTACGTGTATCGCGCGCGATAGTAAAGGCTGACTGCCTGCGTCGCCGTTCGATTTCTAGTTTTAATACAACACTGTAACGTCACACGTATCCTCGATTTTCTACCTTAAAATTTAGTATAATATTTAAACATATGAGATGATTGGGCCGTCATACCCGCCACCTTAAGCTAATAAAAATTCGTATAACGATTTTTGAGCACGTCGCTAACAAGTAATATAAACTACTTTTATTATATACCAAAAAATCGACCAATCACAGCGCGTCTTATCGTGGAAAAGTTTTTAATTAACTGCGTAATAGTTCATACTAAAATAAGGAAAATAATTTTATGTTCTAAAAGAGTTATAAATATGACATTCAATTAGCATATGGCTTATAGATTAAAGAAGTATAGGGATATTTTTGTATAATTAAACGCATTTCGTAGTTATAGAAAAATCAAAGAATCAATGTACCCAAATATTATGAAAATTTTGGACATTTTGTTTAATAACTTTTTACATTGTTAATATTTTGAGTAACCTTTATGATCTACTAATAAAGTACCAGACTACCGATTTATTGATGTATAGCATGTTAGTGTAGCAATTAGTTTTGTATAGAAAATATTGCAATTTATGCCATTTGTATAGTGAAAAGTTTATGCAATAAAGAGGCAAACGGAAAATGGCAAGCGGCTCACTGCAAAGTATTGCCCAAGTCTACCTTAGGGGCTCGGGACCCAGTACCAGTAGTAGTGTGAAGAACTACCAGTGACAGTGAAGTGAAGTGAGTGGTATCCGGTGGTAGCTGAAGTGACTAGTAGCAGTATATAGTAATAGTGAAAGTGTTAGCTAGCCGAAAAAGGTCGTAACTGACATTCGCAGTTACATATCGTGAAAGTGTTAGCTAGCCGAAAAAGGTCGTAACTGATATTCGCAGTTACATATTATAGTGAAAGTGGTAACTGATATCCGCAGTTACACAAGTGATAAAATCAACTAGTTTAGTTGATAATAGCTGCTAGTCAGTAGTGTTAGAAAACCAGCTACTACCAATAGATCTTTGATACCACCGTACAATTTAAAGAAATCTTTCGAAATATACAGTGACCAACCAATAGTGAACAACCGTAGTTTAACAACCGTGATCGATAGTTATAGTTATAAAATTTCGCGACTAATCATTCAGTCGAACCGCTGGCCACTACCTTGCTATTTGTATTTGTTAATCGTGCATTTTGATTTGAACCACAGTCCACAATATTTCAGCGGCACCCACAAAGACGGCGGTGAAAGTACCCACCGGAACCTATAGGTGTAGGACGTGAGCGACTCGCGAAGTATCTTCGACAACATTTACTCCGGAGAGTTTCGCCCGTCCGGCACATTCGTTGGTCCTTCGAGCCGGATATATCCGTTTGTATTTCGGAACCGGGTAAATAGTCACCACCGTATTAAAACCGCAGAATTTTCAGATTCAAGATGCCGATCACCCGTTCGCAAGGAAGGGAAGCCAAGGCGTGGACCGTCGGTCTGGAAGGAGGTTCGTCGGCCAGTAACGCCACCGTCCACCACCAGATGCCACCACGCTCACCGTCAACGATAGAGGGCGCTGAGGCGCCATGCTGCCCCCCCGAGGGGGGGATACCCCTGCCCGCGCCGTCCACTACGGCCCGCACAACGAAGCAAAGGGAACAGATAGAAGGCAACGATGACTTTAGCCGTGCATCATCGCCAACAGCCCGGGAAGACACCCACACCGAAGAGCCACCGAGGGGCCACACCGATTGCAGTACGAAGTCAAAGAAGACTGTTCGGCCCAATAGAAGAATTTTGAAGGCTCGTGAAGAAGTATTGAAGATCAAACTAGAACTTGCGCAGATCTCTTTACAGATGGCTGAAGAAGCAGACGAATCAGACGACTATGATGAAGATGGTCACTCCAAAAGTGAGTACGTTCGATCTTGGCTCGAAAACTCTGTAGCCAAACAAAAGTCAAATCAAGGCGCAACCACCGGAGGGAAGGCCCCATTTAATAAAACCGTCACAAAGCCAACCCCGGACGTTGTCGACCTCAGTGAGCCCCAAAAGGAGCTCACGAACCAGGATTCCTATCCAGAAGACGTACAAAGGGATCCCATGCCACAGAAGCTCAGCCAGGAACCCATCGTTAATGAAGACAGGGGGCTCCTACCGATTGTATCAGAGCTCACATACCAGGATTCCTATCCAGAAGATGTACAAAAGGATCCCAAGCCAAATAAAGCTAGCCAGGAACCTGTCATAAGTGAAGATAGGGGGCTCCGTCCATTTATATCGGAGCTCACGTCCGCTATAGCCGCGCTCGCTGACAAATCAAAGTTAGAGAGTGCGCCACTATCGTCGCATACTTTCGCAGCGTCGAAAGCTATAATGACACTGCCAAGCTTTAGCGGAGCACATACCGAGTGGCTTTCATTCCGTGCCATTTACGAAACAACCCGAGGCTACTTCAATGACATTGAAAACACTGCTAGACTAAGACGAAGTCTACAAGGAAGAGCCTTGGAAACAGTCAGTTCAGAACTCATCGGGCATGCTAAGCCAGATGAGATTATGCGAGAACTGGAGCTACAATTTGGGCGTCCAGATTCAATTGCGCAAGCAGAAACCGAGAAGTTACGAGGATTAGCACGCTGTACAGAAGCGCCCAGAGACATCTGCACATTCGCGAGCAAAGTGAGGGGAAGCGTCGTCACTCTTCGAGCCCTAAAGCGAGATCATTACCTCGTCAACGCAGAGCTGCTACGACACCTCACCGACAAACTGCCAAACTCTATACGTGCCCAGTGGTATAGAATCTACACCGAAAAATATGACTCTAGACCAGACCTCGGCTGCTTCAGCGATTTTATTACCGAGCAAGCTCGCTTCTGCAGTGCATTTGCGCCTCCAGAAATTATAAACGAAGCACAAAGCAATCGTTCCGTACATAGAGCACACGCGGCTACTACTAAGCCGTCTCCGAAATGCAGAGTGTGCGGAAAGGAGGGTCACTACGGATCCGAATGTAAAAAATTTAAGGAAGCAGATGTAAACAAAAGATGGGAACTCGCAAAGCAAAATAATTTATGTTTCCGCTGTTTACGCTATAGAAATCAGACACACAAATGCAAAACAAATAAGTGTGGAATAGAAGGATGCACCGCGACACACAATCGACTTCTCCATAACAATACAAAGGAGAAGACTGAGGTCAAACAAAAAGAACCTCAAGAAACTGTTGCTAACTCATTCGCTGTGTCAAAGCATCAAGCCTATTTAAAAATAATTCCAGTGCGAGTAATTGGACCGGCGGGAGCTGTAATCACACACGCCCTGCTGGATGATGGGTCAACAGTTTCACTAATGGATGAAGAGATCGCCAAACAAATTGGAGCTAAAGGGCGGTTCGACCCGTTTAAGATCACCGCTATCGGAAACACTACCCTCGATTCACCGGAATCTCGAAGAATCAATATATCGCTGAAGAGTCTCCACAGCAAAAGGGTGCCATTCAGAGCACGCACGGTTACAAGCCTAAACTTGGGGCCACAGACTGTGCGTGCAGTAGACATAGCCAAGTGCAAACACTTGAAAGACCTAAAGGAGCAGCTAATATATGACTCCGGCAACCCAAGGATCCTAATAGGACAGGACAATTGGAGACTTCTGATAGCCACTCAAATCCGCAGAGGTCCACCGCACCAGCCAATCGCCTCGCTCACAGAATTAGGATGGGTGCTACACGGGGCACACACTAAAGCCCCGTATCAGCGCGTCCACGCGGCCAATGAGCTGCACAAGAGCGAGGGAAATATAGATGACCAACTCCGCGAATATTTCGCGCTGGAATCTCTCATTATCAATCCGAGAAGACCAGACTCTGATCCAGAGAAGAAAGCTGAAGATATACTAAATAGCAGCACCCGTCAGTTACAAGACGGGCACATAGAAACAGCGCTTCTCTGGAAGGAAAAGGATATCGAGATGCCTGGAAATTATGAAACAGCAATAAAACGGCTCGTTTCCATTGAAAGAAAATTAGATCGAGACGAAGATCTAAAAAGGAAGTATGATGAACAAATGAATTCCCTTGTACAAAAAGGATACGCCGAGATAGCACCGAAAACTAGTACACCGGGAAGAACATGGTACCTACCCCATTTCGACGTCCATAACCCAATGAAACCAGAGAAGTTTCGAATTACACGATGCCGCAGCCAAAACAAAGGGGGTGTCGTTGAACGACTTCCTGCTCACGGGTCCAGACCTACTGCAATCACTACCAGGGGTCATGATGCGTTTTCGCCGCCATAAAATCGCTGTCTCCGCGGACATAGCCGAAATGTTCATGCAGGTTAAAGTTAGACCCGAAGACAGAGATGCCTTAAGATATCTCTGGAGAGGGGATCGACGTAATGAAGCTCCACAGGAATATAGAATGACGCCGATCATTTTCGGTGCAGCCAGTTCACCCTGCACAGCCATATTCGCGAAAAACTGGAACGCTAAAAAACACATAGACAAGTATCCAGAAGCCGTAGAAGCTATCATTCAAAACCACTACATGGATGACTATCTCGACAGTTTCCAGTCTCTGGAAGAGGCAATGCGAATATCGAAGGAAGTACGCGACATACACAAAAACGAAGAATACACGAACGAATAAGAAAATGGGTTTCCAACGCACCAGAAGTTGTAAAAGAATTAGAACCTGACCATGAAGCATCTGAGTCAGTCGATCTAGGAAACAAAGAAACCGAGGAAAAGATACTCGGATTAATCTGGAAACCGGGTACCGATCAGCTGAGCTTCAACCTAAAGCTCGCTCGACTTCCAATCAATTTGCTGCATAAAACACCAACCAAGAGAGAACGTCTCATACGGTGCGTGAAGACGGCACTATACACCGTCCTTCATGAGAGACATCCGCATGAGGAAGTATTAGCCACGCTGCTCTGCGAGGTGGAGTACACAGTAAGTAGCAGACCATTGACTCACATCTCTGTAGACAGCGACGATGACGAATCCATCACTCCAAATCACTTCCTTTTAGGAGGATCTGCGAGATTGCCGACACCTGGAGTATTTAATGAAAAGGATATGAATAGCAAAAGACACTGGCTACGCTCCCAGATACTCGCTGACATGTTCTGGCAGCGTTGGGTCCGAGAGTATTTACCGGAACTTCAAAACCGGCGGGAGGCCCATGGGCGAGGTCCCAATCTCCAGGTGGGCGATCCAGTCCTCATAGCTGATGGCCAGTCACCACGTAACACCTGGCCACGAGGGAGGGTGGAAGCTGTTTACCCCGGTGCGGATGGACAGATCCGCACTGTGGAGGTACGCACAGCAAACGGCCTAATCAAGAGGCCAACCAGGAAACTCGTGCCGCTGCCGAAGTAGAAGCAACGTCGCTCACCGAAATGGATGCAGCGCCGCTGTGAGAATATCGTCGCGACGCTGCACGGCGGGAGAGATGTTCGCGACGGCCTAACAACGCTAAGAAACGAAGTTATAAAGAATATTGTTTTTGTATTAATAGTGAAATTACCGAGAAAACTGAGTGAAAACGTGTATTAATATAGTTATTTAGCATGTTTATAACTCTTAGTATATTTGTATAGAGTGTCGTTTTGATAACAAGTAATATAAACTACTTTTATTATATACCAAAAAATCGACCAATCACAGCGCGTCTTATCGTGGAAAAGTTTTTAATTAACTGCGTAATAGTTCATACTAAAATAAGGAAAATAATTTTATGTTCTAAAAGAGTTATAAATATGACATTCAATTAGCATATGGCTTATAGATTAAAGAAGTATAGGGATATTTTTGTATAATTAAACGCATTTCGTAGTTATAGAAAAATCAAAGAATCAATGTACCCAAATATTATGAAAAATTTGGACATTTTGTTTAATAACTTTTTACATTGTTAATATTTTGAGTAACCTTTATGATCTACTAATAAAGTACCAGACTACCGATTTATTGATGTATAGCATGTTAGTGTAGCAATTAGTTTTGTATAGAAAATATTGCAATTTATGCCATTTGTATAGTGAAAAGTTTATGCAATAAAGAGGCAAACGGAAAATGGCAAGCGGCTCACTGCAAAGTATTGCCCAAGTCTACCTTAGGGGCTCGGGACCCAGTACCAGTAGTAGTGTGAAGAACTACCAGTGACAGTGAAGTGAAGTGAGCGGTATCCGGTGGTAGCTGAAGTGACTAGTAGCAGTATATAGTGAATAGTGAAAGCGTTAGCTAGCCGAAAAAGGTCGTAACTGACATTCGCAGTTACATATCGTGAAAGTGTTAGCTAGCCGAAAAAGGTCGTAACTGATATTCGCAGTTACATATTATAGTGAAAGTGGTAACTGATATCCGCAGTTACACAAGTGATAAAATCAACTAGTTTAGTTGATAATAGCTGCTAGTCAGTAGTGTTAGAAAACCAGCTACTACCAATAGATCTTTGATACCACCGTACAATTTAAAGAAATCTTTCGAAATATACAGTGACCAATCAATAGTGAACAACCGTAGTTTAACAACCGTGATCGATAGTTATAGTTATAAAATTTCGCGACTAATCATTCAGTCGAACCGCTGGCCACTACCTTGCTATTTGTATTTGTTAATCGTGCATTTTGATTTGAACCACAGTCCACAATATTTCAGCGGCACCCACAAAGACGGCGGTGAAAGTACCCACCGGAACCTATAGGTGTAGGACGTGAGCGACTCGCGAAGTATCTTCGACAACATTTACTCCGGAGAGTTTCGCCCGTCCGGCACAGCAGCTGGATATGATAGAGTATCACTCGAGATGCTAAGGGCTGGAGAGGGAGTGGTGGCAGGCCTGCTGTACACCTTGTTTAATTTATGTTGGGAATTAAAACGGGTACCGGATAACTGGTGTAAAGCAGTTATAGTACCAATATATAAAGAAAAAGGGTCACAGCAGGACTGCAAAAACTACCGCGGTATCAGCTTGCTTAGTATTGTGGGTAAACTGTATGCTAAGGTGTTAATTGAAAGAGTTATGAAAGAAACTGATGGAAAAATTTGGGATGTGCAAGCGGGTTTTAGAAAGGGAATGGGGTGTACAGATCAAGTCTTTTCCATGCGCATGATTGCGGAGAAGTTTTTGGCCAAAAACCAGAAAGTTTTTTGTGCGTTCATGGACTTGGAAAAGGCTTATGACAGAGTGGACAGGAATGTGTTATGGCAAACACTGAACTCATATGGGTTGAGCGCTGGTTTGATACAGGCATTAAGGTCTCTTTATTAGAGCCTATAACAATGGTTGTTTTAGTTTTTAACGGTTGACTACCGCTTTTGATGACTTGAAATGAATAAAAACCCATTTTGTGCAATAAGTTTTTTCTCTTTGGTAATGAATAAACTACAGAAACCCCTATAATGTATAATAGTCCTTTTTTTAGATACAAGTTGCACATTTTGAAGAACCGCAAAAACAACTTTGGTTTTATATATGGTTGGATATAGCAACGTGCTATGCGATACTATTTTAATTGTTTGTAACAATATCGTCGTCAAGTAGTGAAGCTGTGATACATAAAAATAAATCGTTACAGACAAATCTATAGTCATTAATACAAAAGAACATTTTCAAATACTAGATCTCGATGACATGAGCTGTCATTGTTGCGTCTCGTTGTACATATAATTACGTAGTACTATTATTTATTCTGTTATATAATGAAAGGGCTCTCGAATTTTCCGACATATTATAGACAGCGCTCGATAAGCGTGTCACTTTGTTATAAATCTTTGGTTTAGCCAAAATGTGTTATTGATTTTTTTTGTCAAGAAATTCTCGATAGTCGCCCGGTATTAGTAAGTTGCGATGTTTTAGTACACCACCGCCTGACTGCAAGTAGAGCCGTTGGTCCCGCGCCTGATCTCTCCGCTTGTAATAGACTACATACGCATTACTACATACTCTAGTGCTTGTGTCAGGATCAATGGGGTCTACTCGGACTGGTTTGGCATCCAAAAAGGTGTCAGACAGGGCTGTGTAGCTTCCCCTTGGCTGTTCAACCTATTTATGGACCGGTGTTTGCAAACTTTGAAAGATGAAGAATGTGGGTTAAGAATGGGCGAGTTAACCGTCAAATGCCTTTTGTATGCCGATGATCAAGTCATACTTGCGTCATCGGCGGCAGAGTTGCAAATGATGGTTACATTAATGAACTGGGAATTGAAAGAAAGGGGAATGAAAGTGAACGCAAGTAAGACGAAAGTGATGGTTTTTGAAAGAGAAGAAAGCAAAACGGTATGTGAAATAAGAATAGAAGGAGAGTTAATTGAGCAAGTGGATGAGTTTGTGTATTTGGGATGTGTATTTAGCAGGGATGGTAGATATGATAGGGAAATAGAACGACGAGTAAATGCAGGGAATAGAGTGAATGGGGCACTACACTCTATTATGAAGAACCAGAATGTGTCAAAACAGGCACGTATGGTAATTCATAACGCTGTGTTAGTCCCTACTTTAATGTATGGTAGTGAAAGCAATGTATATGTATAATGCAAGTAATGTAGGGTGTGGCAGAAGAAGCACGAAAGTAGAATAAATGCTGTAGAAATGCGGTCTTTAAGGAATATGCTAGGGTTTAATCTGAATGACAGGGTGAGAAATTGCGTGATAAGAGATAAATGTGGTATGCAAGATGATGTTGTGACCAGGATTAAGAAAGGAATGCTTCGGTGGTTTGGTCACGTAGAAAGAATGAATGAGGAAAGAGTGACAAAGCAAATTTATATGGCAGATGTAAATGGCCGAGTCGGAAAGGGACGCCCTAGAAAAAAGTTTATCGACCAAATTGGCGATATTTTGAAAATGGGCCACGTTAGAAGTACCCTTAACCGACGAGCATGTATGCGTAGATATATGGATGTAAAGGAGGCGAAAGAGGTATGTCAGAATCGTGCCAAATGGAAGTCCGTAGTCTCTGCCTACCCCTCTGGGTGACAGGCGTGAGTGTTTTATGTTATGTTATGTTATGCTAAATACCAAATATTCTCAGAACGAGGCATCTGTGACGGCAAGCGCCTGTCCGCCGAGCTCCATCACGTAAAGCAAGTTTTGTATGATATGAGCTTCAGGTCCGAGCCGACGTCACACTGACCGAGTAAAACCAGCCGTAGTCGAGCGTGTGTCTGCTGCCCTACCATACGTTGAAGGTGCCACAGGCAAGATTGGCTACATCTTAAAGCGAACTTCGGTTAAAACATAATTCAAGCAGCCGAAGAAAATAAGTCAGTTTTCACCAACCATCAATTGTACTATCCGATTCAGGAGTGTACAAGCGTGATTATGAATATAGTCTCTCTTACATTGGACAAACCAAAAGATCTAGCTTAAGATGTAGCTGACGTGAAGAATCGACGCTTCGGAAACTCAAGGTCGCCCCCTTAACTCATAAGATTTCATACACCTCAAATCCTCGCAAAAGAACGGTTCCCACCAAGGATGATTCGCGAGGCTATTGTAATAAAAAAACATCCTAATTTCATAAAAGGAGGTTGGGTGCCAATACTAAGAGTATTTGGGTATTTTATATATTATACATAAACATTTACGCCTATCACCCAAAGGGGTAGGCAGAGACTACGGACTTCTTTCTGGCGCTTTCTTGAGACACCCCTCTCACCTCCTTTATATATATGGATATATCTAAGCGTACATGCTCGTCGTTTAAGGGTAATCTCAATCTAGGCCATCTTCAATATATTGCCAATTTGGTCAATAAACTTTCGTGTGGGGCATCCCTTCACGCTGTCGTTCACTTCTTCTTCATGATAACGCCAGACCACACACATCTTTGGCCACTCAGCAAAAATTGAGAGAGCTTGGTTGGGAAGTGTTAATGCATCCACCATATAGTCTGACCTTGCACCCTCAGATTTTCATCTGTTTCGGTCTCTTCAGAATTATTTGAGGAGTATACGAGATTATGTCACTAACTACAAGATGGCAACAAGTGATCGAAAAAAATAGCACATATAATTAAATGTAATTAATCTTAGCCATGGTAGCTCAGATGGTGAGCTCTCGCTGTAAATTCGACAGTACGCGAGCAAACCGGGGTCGATTCCCGACGGCATCAATGAAATTGTTAATTGCAATTTTAAGTGCCGATTTAGCACGTGCTCGGCAGTGAAGGAAAACATCGTGAGGAAATCTGAATGTCTGAGAAATAAGAAAAAAAAATATTTCAAAGACATGTGAAGTTCGCCAACACGCATTGGGGCAGCGCGGCGGACACTTCCTTGCTCTAAGCCCCTCTCAGAAATGATAGGAGGCCTGTGCCCAGCTGTGGGACGTATATAGGCTGTAATTTTTACTTTTAATCTTTGAAAAAAAAAAGTCTTGAATTTGTTTAAAAATACGAAGAAACTCCCCCCCCCCCCATTTAATTTTGGGAACGTATAAAATAATAAAACTAAATTCCAACCCAAACTAGGGACTACTTACAGCAAGACTTCAAGATACTAAAAGTTCCTTCTGCGTTAATCGGACTATTTTTTTTATGTAGCCTTGGTGTTACAATTGGGGTTAAACACCACAGTCTCTACGTTAGTACGGGTGCTGCAAAATAAATGATTCGAAACGTCGGGCATATAAATACAACCTAAATAAACGCGAAAAAAACCATAAAGATTCTGTATTAAGTAGAAAGAAGATTCTATTTGATCAAAAGAAACTTAAAACTTACATTTGCACTTAGAGCTTCGACCGTTATACAGAGCGATGTATAGGAGAACAGTATTTTCCACTGTAAAGTTAAATTTTCATTCAACTCGACTTATCTTTTCATTAGAGCAATGGATCGGAGCCTATAATTTCTCACAGGACGCTTCTTGTACTTGTCCAGATTAGTTGAAATTAGAATTGTAAATTGTGACATATTCGAGCTAAAGAACCTTTGGTCATTGACCATCGGGGAAGAGTAAACAGATTAGGTTTTTTAGAATATAAATGACAAACGAACACACGTGGACTGGTGGTAAGTGGATGCTGTGGCCCATACATATCTACATTTATTCTCAATTAAGAATCAAAATGCAGATGTCTTGTCACCCCTGAGGACTAAGATGGAATGCCTCGTTTCCAGAGGAAAGGGTTTCCGGTTCTCTTTTATTATAGCATAAGGGTGACAAACGAGCACACAGTCCACCTGATGGTAAGTGGATGCTGTGGCCCATAGACATCTACATTTGTCCTCGATTACAATCTAAATGCAGATGCGTTGTCACCCCTGAGGACTAAGATGGAATGCCTCGTTTCCAGAGAAAAGGGTTTCCGGTTCTCTTTTTTTATAGCATAAGGGTGACAAACGAACACACAGTCCACCTGATGGTAAGTGGATGCTGTGGCCCATAGATATCTACATTTGTCCTCTATTACAATCTAAATGCAGATGCGTTGTCACCCCTGAGGACTAGGATGAGATGCCTCGTTTCCAGTAAAAAAAGGGTCTCCGGATCTCTATACTAACCATACGAAACTCAGCAGCATTAAGCTGCTATTTTACGCTTGTATTTGGAGAGAGCGTGGTCCTTCCCCGTTAGAGTTTTGTTTGTAGCACAAATGGGTCGGCATTTGTGCTACAAACAAAACATATCTGCAGCGTAACTCCATTACGTGAATAAGAGTTAAAATTAAAAAAATGTAGAACTGACTTCAATATAAATAAAATGAGAACATCATCAGTGTAGTCGAAGTCAATTAAATACGCATTATTAAGAATAACTCAAAAACTACTGGACAGATCTTGATCATTTTCAATTCAATTCATACAGGACCACATGAGAAGCACCACCTTCAAATAAAAAAAGAATCATCAAAATCGGTTCCCCTGCAAAAAAGTTCTGAGGTAATACATAAAATACAGTCGAATTGATAACCTCCTCCTTTTTAGAAGTCGGTTGAAAAATATTGTGGTCTGTTGTAGTGATTTAGGAATGTGATTTTTGTTGTGACAAAATAAATATAACGCAAATATACGTATACAAATATCTAACAAAAGTAACCAAATGATAGATAACAATATTCATATTAAGTCGCATCTCATGTCTTTATATTATGAATGAAATATGATATTATGAAGTAAACTTTTTATCTGGCGGCTGGTTCAAGGTCGAAGTCATTACAATTTCATTAATTCTAGCCAAACGTAAAGTAGCTAGGTACACATCATGTGCACCCGGCTCATTATATAAATTATATCGTTATTTTTAATCGCTTTTTATATTTTTAAAGAAATAAATAATAACAAAATTAAAAATAAATCTATTTTTCCCTCACGGTAAAAAGTCAGTCGGTATGTCAGAAAACTCTGTTAACTCTGTGTCTCCCAAATAAGTCGCAAATCACGACAAGAGATGTTGCTTCGTGATATCTGAGTAGGTACCTACAATAATAATCAAGAGACAAGATCAATAAAATCATTGAGTTATACAACACTAGAGGAGCAAACCACATTACCGCGCGTCGAAAAAAGTGTAACCACTATCCAAACGCGACGACGTAGCTTTGAAGCTAATAACAATTTTAAGTAAACACATATCTATCTCACTTACACAAGTTGCGAAAACAATATCGTCGTCGTAAGATTAGATAAAGATAGACACACAAACATGCAATATCGGGTTGGTGTGGCTTACTATATGAAATTTTACCTAAAATACGCAATAAAAATGAGTTTTTTTAAGCTGCAGTTAATTGTTTTTATATTAAAAAAGTATATTTTATTTTAAAATCTCTATTACGTCCCCTTAGAAAAAAAAGGGATACAAAGCTTATCAGATGAATAGAAGTAAACATATGTAATGATGAAATAAAACGTATTTTTATGGTTCTAATAAATCAAACAATAAAAAAGGTATCTAATAAAATATAATTAATATAAAATTTATATGAAATTATAAATAATATAAAATTATTAATATAAAATAGGTAATAAAATATATTTAATAGATAATTCATGAATAAACTAAAATAAGAATAATTAATAATTTTGTATGAAAGTTAAAACGTAGTTTTTATTATAATTTCCAAAATATTTAAAATCAGAGGTAACAAATTAACTTACTCCATTAATTATATAGTCTCTCATTAACGTAGGATAATCACAAATGCGGAAAAGTGGCGGCAACATTGAACCTAAATGGTAATATTCGATAATTTTATTTAATTATTTGAGGTTTTTTACGTTTATATGAAAACAAGAACTAAAAATTATGTGTTGAAAGTGATGCCGCTTGATTTATTACGTTTTTGTGACCTTGAATAGCATTCTTTCACTACACATTTACCCATTTTTGTCGTGGCTCAACTCTGTCGGCGTCACACTCACATTGAACAATGAACTCACGTTAGCTAGGCATATGGCTGTGGCCATATGTGCAGTGGCAACGCTTTGACGCGGTTATTACTGATCTAGGGTTAAAATATTTAAGGTGGAATATAAAAAATAATTAGTTAAAAAACGGCCAGCCAGCGGACAAACATTTGTGTTAACCGATACAATTTTGTTTCAAACTGTTTAACGTAAAATTATTATTTGTCATACACTAAAATGATTAGTGTTTTTTTTTATATATAGACGTAAACAACAATATAGTATTTATTGTATATTGTTTACTGTCGCCATTGTGACCTACCTACCGCTACACACAAGGCAGACAATATAATGAATAACAAATGACATACGGGCCCACAGTACAACTGAAATAATAATATGTAAGTATCGCAATTTCGTCCACCGCACCGTTAAACGGGCCTAAACAGTTTCCAAGTTATTAACAACACTTTTTAAACATCCGGAAATAACAGCAATTCATGAATACTTTAAATTTAAAACATGTAAAAACGTTTCCGGTCATTCGTAATAATCATCTTTCAATCTACTGTTGTTTACTTTTAAGTTATTTTCGATCATCGGAAGGTTATATCGATTTGGAAATTCATACTTTTAACCTTTACGGGTTATGGCTGTAAACACGGAATATAATCGACGAAATAAATGTTGTTAATAATAGTTAGGAGATGCCGTGTGGTGTAGAATACGTCATCCAATTTGGTCCTGTGGTAAAGTAAAAGTGAACTTCAGGAAATAGAAATATGTCCGATAAATAGCAATATAACTATGTCGCTTCCGCCAAACGTAAAATACTTAGAGCGACAAGGTACAGCAGCGCGAAAAGCGAAACGTCTGGTGCTGCGATCGGCAATCCGCCTACCAAGCGCGACGATGGAATCGAGGCGGATTCTCCATACAACGGCAGAAGCCCAAAGGTTTTGGAAGAAAAATCAGTAGTGAGTCGGCTTCGCGTGGTTTTTGTCGCACAAGTACTGCACTTGAGATTTAGGCCGGTTTTAGACCGTCAGTGCGTACCATCGTTTTTGCCGATACGCATAACCGATGGTCAGCTTGTAACGTTCAGTGCTCTCCCGAGCTCCTAATCAACCAAACTGGCCGGACTGGTACAGTCACAAACATGGACATGAAATGGACGCGTTTACGAATAATTGTTTAAATATCTGCTTACTATGTTCGTAAACGTATAAGGAACAAATAGGACCTATAAAACATCTTTGACTTATACCCAATCGTCGCCCAAAGAGCACTTCAAGAGAAATTTACTACTTTATATTCATTATTGCGCGAAGTTCTCGAAGACGACTTAGGCGTTCGGTGTTGATATATGCCATGTTTGATCAAAATTACTTAAACCACTAAAAGGTAACAATACCTATAAAATCGTACAATATTATTAAAGTTTTGAAATAGTAAAGGTATGGCGGGGCGAACGATCAAGTAAACTGTGTTAACGTTGTTCAAAAGGAACCAAAGCAGTGGCAGGTAGCTGATGTGATAAGGAGTAACTTAGATTACTTTTATCTTAGAAAAAGAATAAGGGTTCCGCACCAATAAATTAAAACCCATAAAATCCAATCGTAATAAATTCCACGCGGATCAAGTCGCAGGAACAGCTAGTTTAAGAATTAAAGAACGTTTTAACGCTTATTATACGAAAAAAATTACTAGGAGTAAACTGCTGTTGTCAGTAATATTCTACTGCACTTACTTGACTTATTATTATAGGGAATATTTCCTTGCTGGGTCGGAACTTGACTAAGTTGTCCAGGCAACGCTTCACCGTGATTCTATCGCATGCTATGACCAGCACGGGTAAAATTGGATTTGAAATGCCTGAAAGAGGAAATAGTATAATTAGGCTAAAGATACAATACATACAATACACAGCACTTCTGTTTATGGCTCCGTGGTAAACAATGGCGATAGTCCTAGATGACGGCTATATTATATATTAAGAGGATACCTTGAAAATGAATTGAAGTTTTGGGGGCGTGGCTTATTCCTTTATCGGTGAAGCTAACGGACGACTGCCGGAGTGTCAAAATGAAAGTGATGCAATGACTTCACAGTACGCAAATTATGAGATAGCCATGCCGAGCCAGCGCTCGGAAAAAAACTAAGTAAGCGCCAAACAACATTTTTATTTATTTTAACAAAACTTTGTTATGGATTAAAAAACTGTTTTATGAAAACTTAGATATGATTATTTAATATGCCTTAAAAATTATTCCATGAAATTATTCGTAAGAATATATGTGGTGTCATCGAGAAATGTAAATAATTAGCGCCTACATTGCACTTTTTTTCTATCGAGAAAATTTCATGATATCGTGTTTTCCTTTTATGCAATTCAAGATCATATAGTCAAAAATCATATACCAAAATTTTGGTTAGTAATGTATAAAAATTAAAAAAAATGTTAAAAAGAAAAACCACCAAAGTTTCGAGGTATCACCTTAATGCTACACAACTGTATCGCCGTAACAAAAGCGAATATTTGTGACTAAAACGGTGAAATGAAAACTCAGAAATTTGGAGAAAAACGTTTTACATTTTAAGTTTAAGTAAGTAAATTAAATAGTTGATCCTAGTTCTATTTATCATCATCATCATCATAACTGCCTTTCACAAGGCCACTGCCCACATCCCCAATTATTATTTTCATAAAATTGAAGGGAACAAACCAATTACAGGCCATCCGACGGTAACAAAACAAAACTTTTATTAAAGAAGGCTACATATGATAACACTGGCACTCTATACCCTTCAGACCGAAAAGCAACGGTGCAGACAGAGCTGCTTGGCAGCAGAAATAGGTCAGAGGTTGGTACTTACCATGAAGGACCCATGGGCAGATAAGGAGCCCTATCACCTAGTTTCTATTCACATTCTAAGTTCCATTATTTAATTTGTAACAATGGTATTAATAATTGATGTTAAAATAACTCAAATAATCAAAATTAAAAGATAATAGTGAGTGTTAATAATTTATTAATACAAAATAACGCAGTGGTATGTCCTTATGGTACGAGTAATTAATCTACAGATAAGAAACACATGTTCGTTTTGGTATCAGCCCTTGGTATGCAGCTGGTGTGATAATACCAGATAATATAACAGTATTTCTGTCTGTACAATCGGAACAATGTTACTGCCCCCTTTATACTATTCGAAAATTAAAATAAACTAAACGGATATTAATTAGTTTTAAAGTGTAGCCAAGTATCAAATCATGTTTTTTTTATAGAATAGGGGTGACAAACGAGCACACAGTCCACCTAATGGTAAGTGGATGCTGTGGCCCAGAGATAGATGTCTATCTACATTTTTCTACTCGATTAAGAATAAAAATGCAGATGCGTTATCATCTCTGAGGAGTAAGATGAAAAGAATGAATGTTTCCAGTAAAAAGGATCCCGGTTCTCTACACTCACCATACGAAACACAGCAGCATTAAGCTTCTACTTTACGTTGGTATTCTGTAAAAGCGTGTTTCTATCCCGAGCGAGCCGAACCATTCGTGCTACAATCATAATAAAACTGCACCGTGGCTCCACCACGTCATGCGGATATTACGAATAAAAAAAGTAAAACAAAAATTTGAACCACCAAAATAATCAGCTAAAACTAGAAATTTATATCTCATATTTAGGACTAAATTTAATTGAAATAAATGATGATAAAGAGAGAAAGACAGTGCTATTTTTAATGCTCTCTAGATAGACTTACGAAACCAGCGACGGTTTTCGAACATAATTGCGGAAACAAATGTACGCACCACTGCCCTATGTTACGCTCAGTTAATAAGATTTTATAGGAATAGTGTAGGAGAAAGGTGGACCGCGACGTAGTAGGCCGGAATTCCGAATAATAGGCCAGCCGATTTTCAACAGCAATAATATACTAATTATGTAGCCAAGTCATGAAAAAAATTAGACACCATTAATATACTTGTAATACTAGTCTAGGGAGATAGGTAATCGGCGAGAATTTGCCGCAAAATGGGAGGTCTCTGTTTTATTAGGTCTATTAGAATACTGAATATGGAGAATTAGAAAAAAGTTATTAGCATCTCTTCAACATCTTTTCAACGAAGTCAGTGTATCATGCTAATTAGCAAAACTCGGTTGTCAACGATTCGGGCGCGCTTTGCTGGATACAGTCAAGTGGATGGAGCTGGCATTATTAAGGAGCTCCAACACCCCTCTCAGCACATTGGCTGTGAAGCTGGATAGCCCTCTGGAGAATTTGGAATGGTGCACACACCAGCACCAGAAGAACCCCAACTGGGTTTGGCTATGTGAGGCTGGGTGTAGGTTAAGTTACTAATATAGGATAAGTACCATTGTTACTAACATTTTAATATTAATTTATATTTTATTTTATAACTAACATTCAGTTAAGGTTTGTTTTACTAACAATCTATGACTATTGTTGGTCGAAATAAAGGATTTTATTATTATTGTGGGGGTATCAATATAATTTTCTTATCTAGTTGGGTTCTATATATATATATATTTATAAATGGAAATGAAAATATAAATATACATAAATATCAATAATATAAAATAAATATAAAAATACATATATAAATAAAAGCCCAACCAGATGGAGGCCCTCGGCAGGGGAGACCAAACGGCCGAGGGTTAGGGGGAAAGGGAAAGAAACCGGCGGACGATGCGGGCGGTATCGAGGAGTACCGCCTTCTGCATTTGAGCCTGGAGCGGTCCGCCACGTAGTCCCAGCCGCCTCAGATGACCCGAGAGGCTGACTGGGATTAGCCCGTTTGCAGAGACGACTACAGGAATAATTTCGGTCGGCAGACCACCCCACATGTCGGTCACCTCGTGAGCCAGGTCCAGATATTTTGTTTGCTTATCTGTTTCGGCTTTCACGAGGTTCTCGTCACACGGAATGGTAATGTCGACCAAAAATATCCTTGACTGTGCCCGGTCCATCAGCACAATATCAGGCTTATTCGCAAGAATAGTCCTGTCTGTGATGATGGCCCGGTCCCAATAGAGCCTGGCGCGATCATTTTCGAGCACGGCTTCCGGCAAGTACTTGTAATATGGCAACTTCCGATCCACGAAACCGTATTTCAGAGCGAGCTCCTGGTGTAGAATTCTGGCTACTAGGTTGTGCCTGTGCAAGTACTCAGAGTTAGAAAGCGCCGAACAACCGGAGATGACATGCCTAAGTGACTCACCGGGATGGCGACAAGCTCGACAGATGTCGATGGTGCCATCCTTTAGGATGTATCTCCGATAGTTGTTGGTCTTAATAACCTGATCCTGTATTGCACAGACAAAACCCTCGGTTTCCCCGAAGAGGTCACCAAAGCGTAGCCAGTGGAGGGAGGTTACTGTGTCTACGAAAGGCCCATGTAGAGACTTGTAGAACCCCCCGTGGAGCTCCTTCTCCTTCCATACGGTCTCCCGGTCGGAAATTGTCTGCACTGCCGGGTCTTGCATTGCTCGTTGGCTAAGGATAGAGGGGTAAGTCTTTTATCACAAGAAATGACGTCCTTATAGAATGGATCATCCGATCTCGCCAGGAAGTAATTACGGAGGCTGCACACTTCGCGATTATACATGGTGAACGCGCTCAAGAAGCCACGCCCACCATGCTTTCGCGGCAAGTACAGCCTCATTACCGACGATCTCGGATGATGCATCCTGTGGGACGTCATGGTAGTGCGGACTTTTCTATCCAGGGCATTAAGTTCAGTCTGAGTCCACCTGAGTATGCCAAAGGTATACATGAGGACAGGCATGACCCAGCCGTTATATGCTTGTGTCTTATTCACACCGGATAAAAGGCTGTTAAGCACTTTGGTCAAGCGTGCATAAAACACGTCGCAAACTGACTGTTTCATACCAGCCTCATCGATACCGATGTTCTGTGACATACCCAGGTATCGGTATGTTTCAGCCTCGGAAAGGGTCCTTAAGTTGACGGGCATAGATAAGTCTATGCCCTCAGAGTTAGCAACCCTACCCCTCTCAACATGGAGTACCGCACACTTATCCGTCCCCAGCTCCATTCCAATGGAATTGCTAAATTCACAAGTGATGTTTAGCAATTCCATAAGATGGGAGCGACTGGAGGCGAATAACTTGAGGTCATCCATATAGAAAAGGTCGGTCACTTTTGTCCTTCCTTTCCGTAGCTGAAATCCCCTCCCGGATCCCTCCAGTAAGGTACTGAGAGGGTTCAAAGAGAGGCAGAACCAGATTGGACTCAGACAATCGCCCTGGAAGATACCCCTTCCTATCCTTATGTGGTTCTCCGCAGCCATCATCCGCTCGCCCAGATGACAAAGGATCGTACTCCACTGCCCCATACACTGCTCGAGGAAGTCTCTAACTGTACAGTCTATCTTGTACAGTTCGAGGACTCTCTTTAGCCATGTATGGGGCACCGAGTCGAATGCCTTTCTGTAGTCTATCCAGGCGGCGGAGAAGTTCCGACGGTTGCGTTTCACCACTTTGCCAATGACCGCGTCAATAAGGAGTGGTTCCTTGGTTCCACGACCACCGCCCCGACATCCATTTTGAGCGCGCGACATCACCTGATTTGAGTCCAGGTGACGAGTGATTCTCGCGCTCAAAATGGATGTTAGTGTCTTGTATATGGTCGGTAGACACGTGATGGGGCGGTATTTGCTCGGGTCTGTGGTACCCTGGCCTTTAGGAACCAAATGGGTGATCCCAGTAGTGAAGAGGCTCGGGAGCGACTTCTGGTTGAGAACCTCTTGAAACTGTCGGGCGAGCACAGTGTGACACACCACGAACCCCTTCAGCCAGTAGTGATGCAGTCCGTCGAGTCCCGGACTTTTCCAGTTCGGGGCCCTACGGACCGCCTCAGCTACGTCATCCGGCGTTATGGTGACGGGGTCCATGGGCGTAATACACTGACTCGCCACAACTTCCGTCCAAGGGCCCTCGTTGTGGTTTACGGGCTCTGACCACAGGCTGCGCCAGAATGCGACCGTGTCGGCCTGATTCGGTACTGGGCCCGTTCCACTTACCATTGGTCGCTCCAATGATTTATAGAGCCTCTTCTGATCACTCTGGAAGAGACGATTCTGGTTGAACCGTGTCGACCTCTCGGTATATCGCCGAATTCGCTTTCCCCAAGCAGCGATTCTCTGCTTCAGGTCGTCTATGCGCTACGTCAGTTTTTGCATTATATCCGGCTGGACCAAACTAACATTTGTCCCAGCAAACGCCATTCTGACGGTGCGCACAATCCTTGGCCTGGTGTTGCCAGACCTGAAGCATATCAGTCTGCCGATGAGGGCCCTAGCCTTTGCGATACGTTCTTCAATTCTTGTTCTCCAGGCTGGGATAGCACTACTTTGTCCAGTAGTGCGTCCAGCCGTCGAAAGTTTGGCGCCTATAATGCGGCAGACTGCCAGTGCGGCGCCAAAGAGAATTGAGTCCGTCTCGCAAAGGTCCCGGCTGGCTTCCAAATAGGTCACCAGCATTGGGTTCAGAGCCCTCACGACAGCCCGATTCCGCTTGCATAGGGCTATGCGAGGAAGTCGCGGTCGATTTTCGAGAGGCGTACTGCGCGTTTCCATAATCGCCTCTTCCAATGTACTCCTCATTTGCTCTATTTCTAGTTCCTGGGTAAATGTTCCATCATCATTTGAATCAGCAACCACTGGGGTATTCACGGCGGCATCCACGTCGTAGCGTTTTCATTTGACAGTTTTTCAGTTCGGTGACATCAAATGTATTTGAGCGCAAGATATACCGAACTCGGTCTGCCAGGTTTTGCTCGGTGACGGTTACAGATGGCTCCAGCTCAGCAAAAAGTCGATGCATCCTTGCCCGATACGCAAAACCTCCAGTTTCTCCCCCTTTCGCCCCAAAATTCGCCCGCAATGCGTTGCTGTTCATCTGGGTTGTCCAACGCATGCGGCGTACTCCACCAGTGGCGGGTGCCGATTGCTGGGCCCGCGAAGACCCTGCCGACACCAAGCCAGCTGGTGGGGATGATGGATGCGAGGGGCTGCTGGGTGGTCGTGCAGCACCTCGCGCTCGGCTGGCGGTTCTTATTATTATTATTATGGGGTATCTATATAATTTTCTCACCTGGTTGGGTGCTATAAATATATAATTATAAGTTAAAATTATAAGTTATTATTATTAGTATTCTAGAGAGAGAGAGAGAGAGAGAGAGAGAGAGAGAATGATAGTCCATGTAATGGACCAACTTGCGCTTTGCAAAATTCCAAGCGGTATGCCGGAAAAAATACTAAGCTGCTTAGCACACCAAGCTTTTTAGAGGCAAATGCAACATTCCATTCCAAGTGTCTACAGAACTGAACGTTACTTTATAATTTGTATGTCTTTTAGGGATCGAGTGCGCTAAAGCTGTGGTCCACGAGTTCAGGACAACGCCTATACGGAGTTGGAGTAACGGAAGAGACGGGTAAGAACCAATACCAATTCTATAGCTCACGTCTTCAGCACAATTTGAGAGTCTTCATCAACTTATTGACGTCCAGGCAGAGGAGTGCCTTGCGTTCTGTACTTTGAAGAAATCAAACGTCCCGCAAGGAGAACTTAAACTGTGCTATGATCAGCGATGTGTTCCTCCTGTCATATAGTTGGTAACAAAGCCCTTAGACACGCATGAAGACGTAGAAGAAATGTCTCTTTACCAGAAATAAATGACATACAGAAGAATGAATACCAGCGTAATATAGCAGCTTAATCCTGCTGTGTTTCGTATGGTGAGTGTAGAGGACCGTGGACCCTTTTTACTAGAAATGACACATCCTATCTCAACCCTCAGGGGTGACAACGCATCTGCATTTGAATTCTTAATTAAGGATAAATGTAGTTGTCTATGGGCCACAGTATTCACTTACCATCAGGTGAAATGTGTGCTTGAATGTTGAGCATAGAAACGTTTTTAACATGGCAAAGCCATGCTGTAGGTGAATTATGGCTGCAGTACAAATAGGTCCGTTTAACTGGAGTATACACTTTCTCAGAATACCAGTGTGAAACAGGAGAATAATGCAGTATTTCATATGGTGAGTGTAGAGAACGGAAATCCTTTTTATAAAAAGGATCTTCAGTTATCTACACTCACTACTACTAATGCCTACATGCAACATACAATGCATACTAATTTTCTACACTCACTACATAGAATGCCTCCTAATCACAGAAATCTACATAATAAGGCAATTCAAGTCGTGAAAGCGCGTAACTTGTCGCCGCACATGTGACTCGTCATAGGCCACAAGTGCGCGAGGAGCGTTTGTTTCGATCACCAGTGTTGTTTCGGACGTAGAGACGTAAAAATGGTGTTTTGCAGCATACCCAACTGCGGAAATTCTTTCACAACTTGTAAATTTTCAAATAAAGGGATAACATTTCATAAATAAGTACTTAGTGCTTTTTAAAATAATGTTGTTTTTAATGAAATATACTTAAGTAAAATTATTCACATCTTGTACTACGATTTTCTCTGAAAATGTAATTGTTTTCACATTTCAATATCCATTGATTCTTAAACTAGTTCATGTCTACGAGTACAACAGCTAAAAGCAGCGATGGATTTATAGTATGGGCAATAAACAAAATTGTTGTGTACGTAAATTACCTAGAACATGGCTGCAGGAGTCGAGCGCGAGTCGGTTACGTGACACTACTATTTTCTATTGATAATTTATTATGTTTGGCTAACGTAGTTTTACCGAAACGGGAATGAAATGCGATTTTTCGTTAAATATTTATTACACCTTCCTATTTTTCTTTTCTTTCTTAATATTTTATACCGTTAACCGTTTATCAGCGATTATCTAATTGTTTGTACTTTTAAATTACTTAATAAAATTATGGATGCAATTTTCATATATTGTAAGGATAGTAGACTAAATTCGATCTATAGGAAGCCGGGTAACGGAAAAATAACAAACAACGGAAAGTCAGTTTATCTTTAAAACTAATAATAAATGATAAATATACCATACATATATATATTTTTTGTTGTTTTTTTTGTTCGTTCTGCTGAGGAAACCAAGCTTTTTAGAGGCCAATTTGCCCTTTCCCTCCAAGTGACCACGAAACTGCACACTATTCGATATGTCGACGCCGAGGGGTCCGATGCTAGCTGAGGCAGCAAGGGGAGTGCCTTGAAACTGGGAACATACCACAAAGGGGTTCACTTCAGCGGTAAACGCGCAAACTTGTGTCTTCTGGGGATTGAACTGGACTAGGTTTAGTCGCCCCCAATCCGAGACTATGTTCAGCAAATACTCGACTTCAAACACAAGTTTGTCCCGGTACTCGGCGACGTTTTCCCGAGAAATATTGGTACGGCGGGTGTACAGAGCATCACCAGTGCTGTCATCTGCATAGCAATGAATGTTACGGGTCTGCAACATATCATTGATATGCAGAACAAACAGCGTTGGTGATAGCACACAGCCTTGTGGAACACCAAGATTAATAGGCTTGTAATCGGAGCTTGCACCGTCTACAACGCGTTGATGCTCCGATCTGCAAGAAAGCTGGTGATCCAATAGCACAATTTTTCAGGAAGCCCATAGGAAGGGAGCTTAGAAAGAAGCGCTTTGGGCCAAACCCGATCGAAGGCCTTCGCAATGTCCAAACTAACGGCCAATGCCTCCCCTTGAACTCTACTGCCGCCGCCCATCTATGAGTCAGGTAGACTAGATCATCAGCTGATCGATCTCGACGAAAACCGTATTAGCGATCACTAATCAGCTGGTGACCCCCTAGGTACCTCATGAACTGACAGTTTACAATGGACTCCATTATTTTGGAGCACAAGGAGGTGATAGCGATGGGCCTGTAGTTGGATAGGTCTGAGCAGTCACCTTTTTTAGGGATCGGGTGGACGAAAGCCGTCTTCCATGATTTTGGGACTACGCCTAGTGAGTAGGAGTACCGTAAAAGATGCGTTAAGACCAGTGCCAACTCTGGAGCACACGTCCTCAGCACAATTGGGGGGATACCGTCAGGCCCACTCGGCTTGTGGATGTCCAGGGAGAGGAGTGCTTTGCGAACCGAGCGCTATGTAAACCGCACCTCCGGCGTGGAGCACTCACACCGCGGGATGGTCGGTGGCGTACTCCCCGTCATCAAGAATCGAGTTGGACGCAAAGAAAGAGCCTAGCAGATCGGTTTTTTCCTTTTCGGCATGGGCCAGTGAGTCATCCTCCCTGTGCAGAGATGGAAGAGATGGCTAACAGAAATTCCCCTGGACAGCCTTGGCGAGAGACCAGAATGCACAGGTTCCAGAAGGAAGGCGAACTAGTTTCTTGCCAATTCTGCCTATGTGCTCTGACTTTGCCTTGACAATGACTCTTTCGAAGGAAGCGGAATTATACTTCTTTTTTAGAGCGCTGGTGTTTACATCCCGGGACGTTGATGCGTCAGCCCAGGCTTGGTAGCACTCGTGCTTATAGCATGATGCTATTTTACAGGAGCGACCAAACCATGGCTGAGATTTGCCTCCGATGGGCACCACAGAGGAAAGAAAAAAAGTTCCATACCCTGAAGTACCACATCAGCGACAGAATCAGCAACAACGTTGAGAACATCTGGCGAGAAGTAAACCCCCAAGGGTAGGATGCAAAGAAAGACCGCATCCTATCCCAAGTGAGTGGCACCACATTCTGGACAAGACAATGGTCCGAGGATCTTAAAGGGGCGTCGACAGAAATCTGATATCCGTCCGGATGAGTGGTCAGCAGAAGGTCCAACAGGGAAGGTGCATGATCTTCCACATCTGGAATCTGCGTAGGCGAAGTAACAAGTTGTGTGATCAGCATGATCGGTTGAACGTGAAGCAAGCCATTCAGCGTGGTGGGCGTTAAAATCGCCGAGGATCACGATCTCTGCGTAGGGATCTGCTGTAGCAACGAATCTGTATTCCCGAGCAGTTATTGTCTTGAGCGGAATTTTGCTCACCCAGAATATGCGGGGCAGCCTGAGCACCCACGCTCAGAAAACACTAATTCCGCTACAATGTTAAGAGGGGGGGGGGGGGGATTGGGCCTCCGGCTACCTACACTCACCGCGGAAGCAAAGCTTCCACTTAACGCCGGTATTCTGTGAGGTCGTGGTACCACCCCGGTATGAGCCGGCCCATACGTGCAACAGAAAACTGCCGCGTGGCTCTACCAGTGTTTGTATATTATTATATTAATTTAATTATACATCTGTTTATTTTATACAATACTACTATTCCAGGTTTGCAAAAGATCCAGATATTAATGATAAATGGATATACTTATCCTTAACGTTGTATTATATCCCCTTTTCACCAATTATAAAATGTCTAACAGCTAAAGCTAAGACTAAAAGCGTCTATTCTCAGTAATTTTTAAACTTAACACTTTCAGTTAATTAGTTATCGCTTGGTGTGAGGTCCATGTGTGCTAGCTGCGAAATGGCGACACGCGTCCCGATATTAAGACAGTAGAAGGCATTTCTAGTGCCTTATTATTTAGATTTCTGTTCTCCTAACCTGTAGGTTAGGACTTAGGAGGCATTCTATCTTAATTCTTAGGGATGACAACACATTTGCATTTTGATTCCTAATTGAGGATAGATATAAATGTCTATGGGCCTCGGCATTGGTGGATAGTAAGTGTACCAAACGGTGGAATGTGTGTTAGTTTGTCACCCCTTATTCTATAATAAAAGGAATTATAATATAATATTATGCCAGTAACTTTGCATGTTGTTTGATTTGGCAGCATACAGGCAACTGAACAGACAGATCTCCAAATGGCAGCATACAGGCAACTGCACAGACAGATCTCCAAATGGCTCCAAACGGCAGGACTTCCGCAACCTTAATACTGCTCGGATTGAAGTAGCGATTGAGCAGAACCAAGGCTCCAAAGTCTTTGCCAGAGATCTTTCTGTCAGAAAGAGCCAACTGTCAAAGCTGAAGACTGAGTGTGGCAGCATCGTTTCCAGGACACCTAAAATTTTGAGTAAGATTCAGAGGTTCTATGGGCAGCTGTACACACCATCGTTAGAGCCACACGCAAGTGTAAGTAACAATCCAAGAGCAAGTCTTATCCGACACTATTCCGATGGTATCCCGGACGTCAGTATGAGCGAGATTAGAATGGCTCTCCAGCACCTTAAAAACGGCAGGGCCCCAAGCGAGGATGGAATTACAGCGGAGCTTCAACACCGGTACTTAAAGTCCTTCAGAAGCTTTTCAATTTCGTCCTCCATGGTGGCACTACTCCGGAGGCGTGAAGGAGAAGTGCGGTGATCTTGTTCTTCAAGAAAGGCGACACAAACTCTCTTGAAGAACTACAGATCGATTTCCCTTCTGAGCCACATCTATGTGCTGTTTTCGAGTCATTACGTATCATCTCGCACACAGACTCAACGACTTGCAGTGTCCGGAACAAGTCGGTTTCCAATGTTTATTACCAAAACTGATTGACCTTCAAGTACATAGAAATATGGCAGCTCGATAAAGAGTGTAATAAAGTAATATGTAGTAATAAAAAATAATTTTCTCAAGTTGTTACTTTTTATTTATTAACCTACCTAATTAAGTTTAATCTCGAAATCTTTTTAAGTTACAGTCCTTATTTAATAAAGACTAAAATAAAAGGACTAAATACCTAATCAATGAAGCTATTCACAGACATTAATTTTTCATGAGAAGTATTATTTGTGTAGGTTTTCAATATTACTTTCTTCTCCCTAGACCATAATAATAACTTTTTTTATTTTATTTACGTTACCCTCACACTAGGATTTTCTCCTGTATTGTGGAGGCAGTTTACATACATAAATTGCAAAGGGACAAACATCCAGACCCGGAAGAATTACTTGTAGGCCATACAAATACTTATTCCATGCGGGATTCAAACCCGTGGCCCTCAGTGTTATAACTCTATGTTATAGATTATTATTTACTTATCATAATCAGTAAAACAGTTTACTTACTTTCAACATCCAATTCATTTTGAATTGTATCTTTTGCCACTTCCTTCGAGATATGGTCTTTTTTTTTCAAATGAAGTTTGACTTTATCCAGCAAATTGTTACTATCTGTTAATTGTTGGTTCATCTGGAGCTGTAGTTTATTAATTCTATTCTCTATATCAACCACGCGATGCCGTGGTGAGACAGAACTCGGAGCTTCTAACAGCGATGAATTTAATACAAGATACCATAATGCTACTAATGCAATAGTTATTATAATCAGTCTTCGTAAACTAAACCGCATTTTGAACATTTTTTTTGTTAAAAGTCAATCATATATTTTTAACTATTACAGTTCCTGGTCATTTTACCCTCGTTATGCCCTCACTGTAAATTTTTACGTTAACTGTAAACATTGGTGGAGTAGATACTACAAAAACGTATAATTTCTCGTAAGCCTCTATCGTTAGATTTCTCACGTTAGAATATTCTAGAGAGATGTAATTTATAAAGAAGTCATATTAAAATCAACAGGAACTTTATGTTTTAAATCGAAATTTAAATATCACAACAAAATATAACACAACCACAGTAACATTGCTGTTGTGATCTGACCTGTTGTGAGTTGTGACACAGTGACAGCTGACATCATGAAGGTGACACTGACAGTGACACATATATTTTTTTTATTAACTGACTTTACGGCTCTGGCTTCTAGCCTTTCTGAGAAAAGAATTTCTTTCATCAGCCGCATGGAGGTTAGAGAACAGGAGAACGATCGCTACGTGCTAAAGCATAGTCCGCCTGTCTCTGAAAATTTGTATAATTTATAGCCGCGCTGCCGTCGGTAAGTACCTAGTATCCGCGAAGTAATTTTTTAATTATTGATGAAAAGAAACATTAAAAAGGGTGAAATAATATAAAATAATAATAATAATAAATCAATAATATTTAACAATTTACATTCGTAGTAATTTATAATGATTAAAATTATATAAAACAGACACAGAGGAGGATATTAAATAATAAATGTAATAATAATAATTAATTTCGTAATATTTTTTTTTCTTTAAATGATATAATAATTTCAAACTAGCATACAACAGACCGCTTTTATTGAGACAACACAGCGATCGCAGCGCCTCACACATTTTGTCCATATTTCTGCGACACTATTTTCTACAGCGATCGTTCTCCTGTTCTCTAACCTCCAAGATCGGCCGGGAATCCATAGAGATAATAATACCTATGGAGGCGCCGTATTCTACTATAGAAATAATAGTTATACAAATATCTATAGCATCGACAAAAATACTTTTGTTTCTTTTTAACAAAGCAGTAGTTTCATTAGAAAAGGGGGACAACAACAGTTTGTCAATTGCTTATTTTGACAACACTTTCGTGTGACGTCATTAGCTCTTCCATGCGTGACTGCGTCGCCATGTTAAGTGCTGAGTTTTGTGGTAGATCTGCTGTCAAACTGTTGAATGCTAAAAGTTTTTTTGTTGTGTAGTGCAGTGCCTTCATCTTATCTTACAGTAGCTGTATCTTCTATTTATATTTTATTATGTTACTAGCTAACCACCTAAATTTGATTTGCGCATATTGCAGAGTTACAACCCTATAAAAGGCGGCCATTTTATGTGCTAGATTTTTGTAGGTAGTCACGCTAATTTTGTAGGTATGCCCAGTCCATATACTTCTATGTCAGTGCGGGAATCTGACAAATTGACATGACCACAAACTAATAAGAGTACTAACGTGACATGACACTGACTTATGAAGTGTAGAGGTATGGAATACAGACTCTATATAAAAAAGTTTCCAAAGGAAAGCGCTAAATAAGGGTGGCCACTGTAGCTACAGTCTAAATTTTAAAGAATTTTTTATATTTTTTCTTCTGACTTCCACCATAATTCTTTTTAAAATAATTATTTTATTGCTTTCAAAATTTTTAATTTCAAAATCACTCTCAATGTATTTTACGGCGATTTATCATACCCTGTAGCTTCTCGAGCGCTGTTGTGGACAGTTTTTGAATTCTTATTTACTGCTTACAGATGGACATATTTTCAACTATTCTCCTATGGGAGATCGTCCTCCTTACCTCTACACTCCATGTACCTTACATCTAGAATGATTAGAAAAGCAAATAGTTGTTGCGCTTTGGATTCGTCATTATGGCAGGCAAAGATCTAAGACTATACTGCCTAATCCGATTTGAATTTTGTTCTAATAACTGTTCACAATATGCTGAAGCGTCACATCACTTTTTAGTACTATGATAGCCAGGATTGCATCAAGCTCTCACAGAATGGTATTCTGTGTAGAGTGGTGGGATTTAATGGAAATATCCAAAGAGAAATTTTGTAATATATTCAGGCTAATGGCACCACAAAATATTTTTTAAAATAACATGGCATCTAGTGATTATTCTCCCTGCTTTAAATTCACGGGATCTTAGAGTAATTATATACACCGGGATCAATGATATATGACATAACTGGATTTTATATTTCTTGTCATAAACAAACTGTTTTGGTATTATGACATACGTAACCTACAACTTTGCGTGAAGGAGTAATTAGTGCCTATATTTTATCTAGTTTATCTATATGTGGAACCCACAAACTAATAAGAATAACTAGGTGGCACTTTTAGATAAGTAATTATAAGCAAGCTGGGGCCGTCTAGGATATGGTCACAAACTGCAGATTACCCGGAGTGTTGGTGTTTCTCGTAAGCTATATGTTCTTTTACGTCGCACCGGTTTTATGTGGTCATATCCCCCGCCACTACATCAGATTTGATAGACCACAAAAAAGAACATCGATTCCTACCACAGATGTCACATGAGGCTATTGAAATAAAAAAAAAACATCCTAATTTCAATACAGAAGGAGGCTGAAAATACCACCTACTTGGGATCCTGTAATCAATAATATCAAAACTAAACCAAAACATACCACTGCTAGACTTCAAGACACAGTAAGCTCATTTTGCGTAGATCGGAACACAAGTACTAATTAAAAAGCTTAAAAAAGCTTTGGGTATTGTATATATTACACATAAACACTCACGCCTCTCACACATAGGGGTAGGCAGAGACTGTGGACCTCCGTTTAGCGCAATCCTGACACACCTCTATTCCCTCCTTTACATATACCTACGCATACATGCTAATCATTAAAAGATACTTTTAATCTAGTCTAAATTCAATATATCACCAACTTGGTCGATAAACTTTCGTATAGGGCAGGGATTCCCAAAATGCTCGAATCGACCCTTTGGGATCCTTTTTCTTTGTTTTCGTTTTTTACGCTGATTGGTATTTAGTATTGTTTTTTAAGTAGTTATTCAACATTTTTAAGTAGTTTTTTACGTGGTAGAGCCATGCTGCAGTTATATTAGTAGTATAATTGTAGCACGAATGGGTCGGCTCGACCGGGGAAGGACCACGCTCTCACAGAATACCAGCGTGAAATAGTAGCTTAATGCTGCTGTATTTCGTATGGTGAGTGTAGAGAACCGGAGACCCTTTTTACTGGAAACGAGGCATTCCATCTTAGTCCTCACGGGTGACAACGCATCTGCATTTTGATTCGTAATCGAGGATAGATGTAGATGTCTATGGGCCACAGAAACCACTTACCATCAGGTGGACTGTGTGCTCGTTTGTCACCCTATCCTATAAAAAAAACAAAAAAAAAACATATTTTTTTACATATTAACTGCAAGTTTTATGATGTCCGACACGAAAAAAAGATGCAGACAATACTGTTTGGACTACTTGAAGTTTGGATTTATTCCATCTTTATCAAATAAACACTTACCGATATGTCTGTGCTTTAAAAATAGAGGACCACTTACCAAGAGTACATGCTGACTAAAAATTAAGCCCTTATCATTCTTTGAAGCACTTAAAGAAAAATTAGAAAAAGGGGGAAATTCCCACCAATTCGAAAGCAGCTTATTTTACCAGCCATTCAGGTTCTCAACAATGTATTGCACAATTGTTACAAAGCACATGCTATTATAAAGAAAACACCTTTAATCAAGAACACCGTTCATAGACGAATAGACGAGATGGTTCGCGACGTGGAAAACATTTTACACAATTTTTACAGACTAACAGATTCTCTCTCCAGTTGGGCGAGTCTACATTACCCGGCAATGAGCTCCGTTGTTAGCACATGTTCGATATATTAAAGATGAAAGCCAAAAACTACTTTTTGCTACGTATTTAGAGACTGATACCAAAGGAGAACCGATTTTTCAGGCCGTGGGACGTTTTTCTTTACCGACAAAGCTATTCCATAGAAGAACATTGTTTCTGTTGCGGCTGGTGGTGCACCAATTAAGGTTGGTCGCCATCATGTTTTTTTTAGCTCACTAAAGCGACAACTGGTTGAGATACTTGTCGTTCATAGCGTAATTCACGGACAGCATTTAATAGCAAAAAATCTGAGTCCTAGATCGCACCAGTCTTTACAATATGTTATAAAAGCTGTCAACAAGATTCTAAGTAATTCTTTGAATTCTCGGTTATTAGTTCAGTTATGTGAGAAAAATGACGAAGTTAGTTACTCCTGCACACTAAAGTTCACTGGCTATCAAGAGGCAAGAACCTCTTGATAGCCAGCGCTTTGCTTTGCAAGATAGGAAGATAAGCAAGAGCTTAGCAAGATTTGCAGCTATTTTTGAATCTGTGTTGGGGTTTTTACAAGTAAAAGATCCGAGTTTGAAAGAAAATTTAGACAATTGTAAAACAGATATTACTTAAATGATATCTTGGTTCTGTTTAACAAAGTTAATTTGAAGCTACAGGGCGACGATCTCAACTTGATTAAAACAAAATCAATAATACCCGGCCTTTGTGAGTAAAGTTATCCTTTATAAATAAAATTAAGCAGAAAATAATATTTACAGTATCCGCATTTGTTTAAATTACCAGAAATGCTTTAAGACAATGTTATTTTATCACATGTCACTCTCTTGGACGCCTCACATAAGGATTTTACTGGGAGGTTTGAAAATCTCTTAAATTTAGGAATTCCGCAATGAGTAATAAAACCGTACAATATCACAGCCATGGAAGAAGCCGTTGCATAAAATTAAGAAGACTTGATCACCATCATCACGGACGAGGAGCTAAAGCAGAAGTTTAACCAAAGACAACGTAAGTTATGGTTGTTGCGCAACATTAAAACACAGTGTCTTGCATTGTAGAACATTGCTAAAAAAGTAAAAGATCCGAGTTTGAAAGAAAATTTAGACAATTGTAAAACAGATATTACTTAAATGATATCTTGGTTCTGTTTAACAAAGTTAATTTGAAGCTACAGGGCGACGATCTCAACTTGATTAAAACAAAATCAATAATACCCGGCCTTTGTGAGTAAAGTTATCCTTTATAAATAAAATTAAGCAGAAAATAATATTTACAGTATCCGCATTTGTTTAAATTACCAGAAATGCTTTAAGACAATGTTATTTTATCACATGTCACTCTCTTGGACGCCTCACATAAGGATTTTACTGGGAGGTTTGAAAATCTCTTAAATTTAGGAATTCCGCAATGAGTAATAAAACCGTACAATATCACAGCCATGGAAGAAGCCGTTGCATAAAATTAAGAAGACTTGATCACCATCATCACGGACGAGGAGCTAAAGCAGAAGTTTAACCAAAGACAACGTAAGTTATGGTTGTTGCGCAACATTAAAACACAGTGTCTTGCATTGTAGAACATTGCTAAAAAATACTTTATCGCTTTTCCGTCATCATACCTAGTCGAAAAAGGCTTCAGTTTAGTTACAAACATTTTGACGAAAAGAAACCTAAAAGACTCCAACTCACCAGTATTGAACCAGATTTAGCTAGATTGGTATAAAGACACCAGGTTCATCAATTATACAGTTTTTTTTATTTTTTCATATTTACTTTGCGATTTCAATATTTTTTTTTGTTTCAAAAAATAATTACCTACTTAAGTATTTTTATGTAATTAGTATTAATATTTTTCAATTATACTTGATATTTACTGAACTTTATGCCTATTTACTTTGTTAAATTATGATGAGAAAATGATATCAAGTTCACTCACTTAAAAAATCGATAAGTTTTTAAATTATCTTAATATATATAAATTACGTGTCACGCTGTTTGTCCGCGATGGACTTCTAAACTACTTAACTGATTTTAATCAAACTCGTACACCGGTGCAGTTTGGTCCAACTTGAGAGATAGGATAGTTTTTTTGCCTATGAGTAACCCACAATTTTTTTTTCGCGAATTTAAGGATTTTAATAGGACAGGACAAAGGGTCGTCAAAGAGGGCAGAACAACGTCTATATATATATATATATATATATATATATATATATATATATATATATATATATATATATATATATATATATATATATATATATATATATATATAGTTCGCCACCCGTCACGTTCTGTCTCCCAGAGAGGCGAAAAGTGGATTGCAGAGGCCCGTCTGGCTTCGTGGGGCAATGATGTGTAAATGAGACGAAAAGGAAGGGGAAGGATGTCACTGCACTTGGCATGTATACCGCATACTGGTCTGGTGTAGACGAGATCGAGCGGGCATGCCAGGGAGTAGGAATCATCCTTTCAGAACGAATGGGCCAATGTGTGAAAGAGTATGAATGTGTAAGCCCAAGACTGCTATGGATACGAATGAAAGTGGGCTTAAAGAAGTTGTTTGTGTTAGGGGTCTACGCCCCAGACATGTCTAAGCCCACTTATATCCGGGAGCAGTTTTGGGAAATGGTAAGGATGGTGCTAATGAAGTGTAAGGGAAATGAAAATATTATTATGCTAGGAGATTTTAATGGAAGGGTTGGGGTGAGGAGGCTTGGTTATGAAAGGATATTGGGAACGTTTGGTGATGAAAGTATAAATGAGAATGGTGAAAGCCTCCTCACCGTATGTGTGGAAAGGAATCTTTTTGTGACGAACACTTTCTTTCGTCATAAGAAGATTCACATGTATACTTGGGAAAGAGGTGATGATAGAAGCATGATAGATTTCATAACTGTGGATGAAAGAATGAGGAGCGCAGTGGTGGATACAAGGGTTTACCGGGGGTCCAACGTAGGGACGGACCACTACCTGGTCTTATGCCGAATTAGGGGTTTATTCAGACGTTGGCGGCATAGGACATCTGTGTCTACCACTGCGTTACAGCGTATAAGAATTGAGAGGTTACAAGATGAAGATGTGAAAGACAAGTACAAATGCAGACTGAGAGAAAATATAAGTAATTTGGATGAGTTGTGTGTGAATGAGTTAGACTTGAAGAATGTGTGGCATAATGTTAAGAAAGGTTTAGTGGATGCAGCTACCGAAGTATGTGGTGTTAGTAAGAGAATGAATGAAAGGAAAGACAATACGTTATGGTGGGATGACGAGGTACGTATGGAAGTTGAAGCAAAGAAGAGAGCATGGCTAGATTTACTAGCGACCAAAGCTGGTAACTCTGGCGGTAAGAATGATGAGAATGAAAGAAAAAAGGCAGAGTTTAAACGTTTAAATAAGAGAGTAAAAGAATTAGTTGAAAGGAAAAAGCAAGAAAGAACGGATAGGAATGATAGAAGAATATTGGATAACTTCCAGGCAAATATTAAAATGTTCTGGAAACTCGTAAGAAATACCAGGGGACTTTCAAAACAGCCTAGATTGAATGCGATACGAGACGAGAATGGCTGTATCCTGAATGATGAAGTGTTGAGTCTAAAGAGATGGAAGGAATATTTTGAAAGCGAATTTATGAGTGAGGAGAAGTGTGAACTAAATGAAATAGAAATTCCGAAAGAAGATGAAAGAGATAGGGAGATAAGTATGGATGAAATAATGAAAGCAATGAAAAGCATGAAAGTAGGTAAGGCAGCCGGATATGATAGAGTTTCACTCGAAATGCTAAGGGCTGGAGAGGACGTGGTGGCAGGCCTGCTGTACACCTTGTTTAATTTATGTTGGGAACTAAAGCGGGTACCGGGAGACTGGTGCAAAGCCGTGATAGTCCCAATATATAAGGGAAAAGGGTCACAGCAGGACTGTAAAAACTACCGTGGTATCAGCCTTCTTAGCATTGTGGGAAAACTGTATGCTAAGGTACTAATTGAAAGAGTTATGAAAGAAACTGATGAAAAAATTTGGGATGTGCAAGCGGGATTTAGAAAGGGAATGGGGTGTACAGATCAAGTCTTTTCCATGCGCATGATCGCGGAGAAGTTTTTGGCGAAAAACCAGAGAGTTTTTTGTGCATTCATGGACTTGGAAAAGGCTTATGACAGAGTGGACAGGGATGTGTTATGGCAAACGCTGAACGCATTTAGGTTGAGCGCTGGTTTGATACAGGCATTAAAATCTCTGTATAGGGACTCGAGTGCTTGTGTTAGAATCAACGGGGTCTATTCGGACTGGTTTGGCATCCATAAAGGTGTCAGACAGGGCTGTGTAGCTTCCCCGTGGCTGTTCAACCTATTTATGGACAGCTGTTTGGAAAATTTGAAAGTTGAAGAATGCTGGGTAAGAATGGGTGAGTTAACCATCAAATGCCTTTTGTACGCCGATGATCAAGTCATACTTGCGTCGTCGGCGGCCGAGTTGCAAATGATGGTTACATTAATGAACAGGTCATTAAAAGAAAGGGGAATGAAAGTGAACGCAAGTAAGACGAAAGTGATGGTTTTTGAAAGAGATGAAAGCAAAACGGTATGTGAAATAAGAATAGAAGGAGAGTTAATTGAGCAAGTGGATGAGTTCGTATATTTGGGATGTGTATTCAGCAGGGATGGGAGATATGATAAGGACATTGAACGACGAGTGAATGCAGGAAATAAAGTAAATGGGGCTCTACACTCTATTGTGAAAAGTCAGAATATGTCAAAAAAGGCACGTATGGCAATTCACAGTGCTGTATTAGTCCCTACTTTAACGTATGGTAGTGAAAGTTGGGTGTGGCAGAAGAAGCACGAGAGTAGAATAAATGCGGTAGAAATGCGGTCCCTAAGGAGTATGTTAGGGCTGAATCTGAGTGACAGGGTGAGAAACTGTGTGATAAAAGAAGAGTGTGGTTTGCAAGATGATGCGGTGACCAGGATTAAGAAAGGAATGCTTCGGTGGTTTGGTCATGTAGAAAGAATGAATGCGGAAAGACTGACAAAGCAAATATATGTTGCAGAAGTGAATGGAAGAGTCGGAAAGAGACGTCCTAGGCGGAAGTTTGTCGACCAAATTGGCGATATACTAAAAATGGGCCAAATTAAGAGTACCCTTAACCGACGAGCATGTATGCGTAGGTATATGAATGTGGAAGAGGCGAGAAAGGTATGTCAGGATCGTGCTAAATGGAAGTCTGTAGTCTCTGCCTACCCCTCTGGGTGACAGGCGTGAGTGTTTATGTTTATGTTTTATATATATATATATATATATATATATATATATATATATATATATATATACCCGGATGACCGCACGTTGCACGGTTTTTTTAAGTTACATTTAGATACAAACTACATGAATAATATTTTTTGATCTTATTGACATAATAGAAAAAACTGAACTGCTTATTTGAATGAAAATCATGAGTGCAATTAGTTTGATTAAAATTTTTCTTATTTTTAAAAATTACTAAAAAAAGGGCTCGAAATAATAGATTTTCTCACAAAAGAAGGGAATTTGAAAAAAAAAGGAAAAAAGTCGGACCCAAGACGGGACGCGAACCACCGAACTCCGATATCACGCCCGACCGACATCCCACCTGAGCTATTACGATCGCTCTTAGTTTGTCAAAATTTACCTCCTTATATTGTAGCAGGTTTTTTATTGCCTGACAACACGGACAAAAGGACATTTTCTAAAAATAAATCCTAGCTAGATCGATTTATAGCCCCCGAAACTCCCTGGACACTAAATTTTATGAAAATCGTTGGAGCCGTTTCCAAGATTCCGATTATATATATACAAGAATTGCTCGTTTAAAGGTATAGGATATACATACATATATATATATATATATATATATATATATATATATATATATATATATAATATTTTGTATAAATAGGAAAAAATAACTAGAGATAAGATTTTAAAAGTAATTTGGGTTTGGCTTTTGAGGTGTTGCTTTGTCACCGTCTCCGCGTTATATCTTTCTACATAACCAGACCACCAACGCATTCTTTTCTTAATCCTTGGTCACATCATCTTGCAAACCTCACTTTTCTCTTTTAAATTCAGTAATGATAGTGAACATAATTATACGTACTGATTATTCTTCCTCAGTTAAAAAGTCGCGACCTTCTTTATATGGTAAGTTTTGGTACTATATTGCAACGTATTACTTTTTGCTTTTAAGCTTTTCTTGAAACATAATTTTTATAAATAAACCCATTGGCGTGTTTACGTTGGTTTGTTTTCACTTTTATTTGCGTGGTTGTTCCTATTCTTTTTAACTTCCCGCTATGAAAATCAATGATTTTCAAAAAATTGGTAAGTTATTGTTTTCACCCCGATTTTTGGAATTAAGGTTCTCATCATATCTCTAGTCTGTACGTGTGTGCGTGCGTGCTGTTACGTCCAACCCTGGATAGTTAAGGTGATACCTCGAATATTTGGTGGTTTTTCTATTTAACATATTTTTTTAAATTTTATAGATTACAAACCAAAATTCTGGTATATGATTTTGACTATATAATCTTGGATTGCATAAAAGGAAAACACGATATCATGTAATTTTCTCGATAGTAAAAAATTGCAAAGTAGACTCTAATTATTTACATTTCTCGATGACACCACAATATTCTTACGAATAATTTCATGGAATTATTTTTAAAGCATAGTAAATAATCATATCTAAGCTCGCATAAACCAGTTTTTTAATCCATAACGAAGTTTTGTTAAAATAAATAAAAATGTTGTTTGGCGCTTACTTAGTTTTTTTCCGAGCGCTTGCTCGGTATGGCTATCTCATAATTTGCGTACTATGAAGTCATTGCATCGCTTTCGTTTTGACACTCCCTCAGTCGTCCGTTAGCTTCACCGACAAAGGAATAAGCCACGCCCCCAAAACTTCGATTCATTTTCAAGGTATCCTCTTAAAAGCGCTGACTCGATTATTACATTTAGTATAAAAGCCTAGAGTTTGAGGTGATCGAGGCAGTGCAGCTCCAACCCATATTAAGTGCGTATCGCACACGCCATTCGCGGCTTTTGTACATTTTTTGTATTATTTTAATATTGGGGAGTTAAACTAAAAGAACTTCCGGGATTGAGTGTAAAAGTTTTTTTTTAAAAACACCTTCAGAGCGGCCCTCCTAACAAATGTGGTGTCAGAAGTGGGATGTCATAAGGTCTACTGGTACATCGGTATCGTGGCATTCGATTCCTGGGAAACTCTGAAGAAAGATCGACAGTAAGTCCTCACCCCACGAGTTTGAGCCTGCATCATCGAAGCACCAACGAATTCTCAGCCCCGCGAGCTTGGGACATCATCACCAACCTGAAGTTCATCAAGGCTGTTAGTCTACACCACCAGCGTGTGAGCCTGCCCCGAGCTGCTGCACTCGCACTGCACAACCACGTGGACGCCACCGTCAAACGACTCCCTGGGTCTCATGGAAACTCGACTCCGCTGCACGTCATCACAACACGACACTCGCATAGCAACCAATATTCACCGTAGTGTTCGTAATATTGTAAGTTAATTTAGCGATAATTTATACCATTTTACTCTGTTTCTTTACATTTTTTTATCATTTATTGTGTACTATAATATTCTCATTTTACCAATATTGTATTTCCTAACTCCTAAACCTTTCTAATTCCACATACATAAGACTAAAACTTTAAAGGAAAAATTAAAAGAAGTATAAATGTCAGACGAAATTTCTTTATCCATCCTTATAAAATTTATTAAACCTTATAATGGCGACATAGAATCACTTCCAGTATTTCTTACGAATTGCGATAACGCTATAGCACTCGCGAATTCAGAACAGCAATCAGTTCTGTATCGTTATATCATATCCCAGTTAGAGGGAGACACCCAAATCATTAAAAACCGGCCAAGAGACTGTCGGGCCACGCTCAGTGTAGGGTTCCGTAGTTTCCCGTCCGTCACAATAAGTGTTCCCACTTATGAGTTTAAAGGTGAGTATTATGTTCGCGCTCCAGCAGTGCTCCGCGCTCCTACAACTGCTCCCGATAGTGGGTACTGTTGTTTCCATCCAAGTTCAAAATGATTTTCCTAGAAAGTCCTTGTAAAGTTCTACTTTTCAGATTTTTTTCATATTTTCTAAACTTATGGTTCAAAAGTTAGAGGGGGGGGGGGACACATTGTTTTTTACTTTTGGAGCGATTATTTCCGAAATTATTGACATTATCAAAAAATGATTTTAGTAAACCCCTATTCATTTTTAAATACCTTTCCATCAATATATCACACTTTAGGGTTGAAATTAAAAACAAAATCACTTCCCACTTAACATATAGGGGGGCTACCCTAACAAAACATTTTTTTCCAATTTTTATTTTACCACTTTGTCGGCGTTATTGATACACATATTGGTACCAAATTTCAGCTTTCTAGTGCTAACGGTCACAGAGATTAAGCGAGGACGGACAGACGGACAGACAGACATGGCGAAACTATAAGGGTTCCTAGTTGACTACGGAACCCTAAAAATCTTTAACAGTTGGGATGAATTAAAAATATTTCTTAAAATTACCTTTGGCGAGAAGAAATGCTCCACACATCTTTTAATAGAACTCCAAAATTGTAGACAGGGAAATTCCGAAACCGTAATGCAATACTCGCTTAGAATTGAATCTTGTTTAACGCGATTACAATCCGATGTACATTATAGTTGTGAGAGTAAGTCCAAGCCAGTGGGAAGAATTGCCGCTATGGAAGATTCAGCCCTCAACACATTTAAATATTAGGTTTAAATTCTAATTATGGATATATTATTAGATGCCGAAGCCCGAAAAATTCAAGCGAGGCGATTACGCATGCCATAGAAGAAGAAAAACTATTTATTCTGAGCAAAATATCTTCTAAATCATATAAATAATATTCTATATGTCAAAAATCCGGTCATGATTCTTCCAGCTGCTACCATAATAGGAAAAAACAATCTCATCGAGCTTATTTTTTTACAGGATAGGGTGACAAACGAGCACACAGTCCACCTGATGGTAAGTAGTTACTGCGGCCCATAAACATCTACATCTATCCTCGATTACGAATCAAAATGCAGACGCGTTGTCACCCGTGAGGACTAAGATGGAATGCCTCGTTTCCAGTGAAAAGGGTATCCGGTCTCTACACTCACCATACGAAACACAGCAGCGTTAAGCTACTATTTCACGCTGGTGTTCTGTGAGAGCGTGGTCCTTCCCCGGTCGAGTCGACCCATTCGTGCTACAACTATACTACTAATATAACTGCAGCATGGCTCTACCACGTATAAATGTATTATGTTAATCCGCAGAATAATAACTCTTATTCTAATTCTCATAACACCTAAGACAAAAATCCCATTAAAATATGTAGATATTGTAAAAATCGGGGACATGTGATAAATGAATGTCGCAAGCGACAATATAAGCAGTAGAGGAGTACGACTATGAAATTATATATAAGCAAGGAAAGCAAAATTCAAACGCCGATGCTCTTTACATTCACCCATTCACGCCTTAAATTCGAATATAGTCCTTAATAAACTTAAATACGAATCATATTTTAAAATACAATTTACTAGCTCCATTTCTACAAATACTGTAATCGAAGAACATCAAGAAGCGTTACACCTCTCTAAATTAAATAATATTGTTTGCCCCGTATGCCTCGACTTTGATGAATCTATTCTATATTGTAAAAATATTCTATCTCAGCTACAAAACTCTGAAAGTTTAATAAACTCAGAACGAGAACCGTACACTATCTCTTATGTTAAGGAAAATGATAAAGTATATCATTTCTTATATACAAAAAACCACCATTTCGAAGAGTTAACATACCGAAATATATACAATTTATTAGTGCAACTACGCGATAATATTATAACAGAAAATAGTCCAATCACTGACTTAGCCATTTCCGATTTTGCTGACCCGTTTTCTAAATTATCCTACACGAAAATCTACAATATAATTGCCTACATATCTCACAATACTGACATTAAAATTCATATATGCGAAATCAAATTTATTACCCTACTCCTGCCGAAGTTCCACGAATTCTCACAAAAAATTACGACTCAACAATTGCTGGTCACCGCGAAATTAAAAGGATGTTAAATCGTTTAAAACAGTGATGCACAGACTTATTAAGACTAGAGGCCACTCGGGAAAATTATGAACTAATGGCGGGCCGCCAGAAGTATAGGTAATTAAAGACAATAAAGAATTGATAATAATGTATTAAAATTGAAAAAGAATTTATTAATTTGAAGCGTGGCACTGCATAGTGCTTACAATCTTTTTTATATTTGGCTGAAATTTACTTGTAGCAACACGTAAAACTGCTTCCAAACTTTCATTTGCAAGGCGGTTTCGATTTTTTGTTTTATTATTATTTAGTATTGAAAAGGTTTGTTCACATATATAGGTCGAACCAAATAAGCTGGCACATTTCAGAGGATTTATGCGCAACTCTTTTTACGTATTTTTATTAATGCAGCGGTAAAAGTTCAGCAAGTCTCCTTCGTTGAATTTGTTGCGTAAGTATATCTTGGTCGTTTTGAATGTCGATAATTTCTAACTGCATTGACTCTGGCGCATTTTCAACTGAAATCGTGAAAGGATTGCTGAATATGTCCAACAGAGGTTTCACTTTTTTAAACTCCGAAAATCTGTCTTGAAAATATTGAATCAAAATATCTAGCTTTTCTACATAACTGAAATTAATCGCAGTTTTGTTGAATTTTTCAGGCATTTTCTTATAATTCGGAAAATGATTGTAATTTACAGAATTCAATTGCGATCTGAAAAGTGTCAGCTTGCATTGAAAGGATGATACATAAGCGTAGAGCTGGGATATCAGTTGATTTTTGCCTTGAAGCCGTGTGTTCAAGACATTCAAATGATTTGTAATATCAACTAAAAAAGCCAAATCACACAACGAATCAGGATTTTTACGTTACGGGACATCCCTTTGCTTTTCCGCCAGAAATATTTCAATTTCTTCTATTAAATTTAGAAATCGTTCCAGTGTCAATCCACGACTTAGCCACCTTACTTCTGTATAATACAGTAAATCTCCATATTCGCTTTCGATGTCATCAAGGAATTGTTTGAATTGCCTGTGATTGAGTCCTCGTAATTTTATGAAATTTACAGTCGAAACTACCACTTTCATGACATTTTGAAATTCAATTTTTTTAGAACAGAGGGCTTCTTGGTGTATAATGCAGTGAAACTGCGTGAGATCTTCAGCGTTTATGTTTTTTCTTGCAGATGCTTTTTCAGCAAAGTAACTAGCCCAGAATTGAAACCAATCATCGAAGGAGCACCGTCAGTCGCAACTCCCGATAATTTTGATAAGTCCAAATCAGTTTTTGAACACTCATGCAAAAGTACATTGAGTATATAACTCCTCTGGTTTGACCTTTCAATGAACACATTCCTAATAACTCTTCTAAGACATCAAAATATTGAGTAACACCTCGTATGAATATCAGAAGTTGAGCTGTGGAACTAATATCAGTGGGTTCGTCGAGTGCTAATGAAAAAAATTCAATGATCTTAGTTTTTTCATTTAATTGTTCCGCAATATTACCTGACAGAGATATAATTCGTCTTTGGATAGTCATACGATTCAGTTGAATTTTCTCAAACTTTTTTGCTGCTTCTGGACACATTTTCTTAGCGGCAATTTCTATGCATTCTTTTACAAAATCCCCATCATTGAAGGGGCAACTTCGCTTCGCTATCATTCAATTTGATAACTAACTTCTGTAGCTGTTTCTGAATCTTGAATGGGTTTTGTAAACATAGCTTGCTGACCAATAAAAGCCCGTTTTAAAGCCCTCCCGTTTTAAAGACAACATTTTTTGCTTTCTTAATTCGCCAGTAAACTTGGTAAAAGTAGGATGCTGCGTTTCATAGTGCCTTTTTACATTATATTACTTTGCAATCGCAACAGAACTCTTGCAAATTAAACAAATGACTTTGTTATGCGACAAAAAAGTATTTCTCAGTCCAAATTTCTTGAAACTGCCGATTTTCATCTTTAACCTTACGTTTTTTACTAGGCTTCCTGGCTTGTCCATGTTGCGTTCTAATCCTGGCTAGGATTAACACATCACCTAAAAACAATTACAGTACCTACTTAAATTACCCATCCTTTTTTGAATTACCAAAAATAATTGATTGAATAGGTAGGGAAACACTTATTAAGAGTTTTACCTACGATTTCACAACACAATTATACACTGCACTTGACGGGAAATCTACTTTGAATGTGGATCAAAATATATGACACCGGCTAGTCGAGTTACTCTACACTAAAACTATTGACACTTCACTAAAATTAAAACCGAACTGTCAGTCGCTGCGGTTACGGTGGCTTTTATACCGCGCGTATAGAGTCGAAAACTGTCTGGAGAAATCACGAAAACGACTCTGGTCTGGAAGCTTCGTGTATCTACCAACGCGAGCAATCGGGAATTCGGGACTATTGCTATCTCGCTTGCTCTAACAATATAACCCGTGGATAACCCGCCACCGCGCTGCCGCCGTCGCCGCGCCGCCAGTCGCGGCGGTTCTTCAAGAAAACGAATTTAACCGAGATCAGCACGAACATTACCGACTGCTGTTACCGACGTGTGTGTGTGTGCGTGCGTGCGTGCGTGCGTGCGTGAGGAGTGCGTGGGTGCTTGCGTGCGTGCGTGCGTGCGTGCATGCGTGCGTGTGTGCGTGCGTGCGTGCGTGCGTGCGTGCGTGCGTGCGTGTGTGCGTGCGTGCGTGCGTGCGTGCGTGCGTGCGTGCGTGCGTGTTGCGTGTTTGTGTGTGTGTGTGTGTGTGTGTACGTAAACATGTAAACATTTTTTTATATGATAGGTTGACAAACGAGCACACAGTCCTTCTGATGGTAAGCAGTTGCTGCGGCCCATTGACATCTACATCTATCCTCGATTACAAATCAAAATGCAGATGCGTTGTCACCCGTAAGGACTAAGATGGAATGCCTCGTTTCCAGTAAAAAGGGTCCATGGTTCTTTACACTCAACATACGAAACACAGCAGTATTAAGCTACTGTTTTACACTAATCTCTTAACTTTTTAGCGGAGTGTCTGATCGCAAAGCGTTTACAGCATCTGAAAGATCTTTAATTTTCAAAAAGTAATTTTCTTAGAAATACTTCGAAACCATTGTTTAATCAATTCTATAATTTAATCAGCTTTTATATTCAGAAAACGACGTCGATTGCCGTAAATTGCATCAAAATCTGTTGATTCGTTTGGAAGACATCGTATCCGAAAGAAATCTCGAAACAGTATTTTTTCAAAATAATTTGAAAAAAATTCGTGGAATTAATTTTTTTGTAATGGGTTTAATTATGATAAGCTGAAAAATTGCGTCGATTATCGTAAATCACATTAAAATCGGTTGATTTTTGTCGCGAAATATTCAATTTTCATTACTCTTAGTAGTGTTTCATTACTATTTCAGGTTATATTATTTAATATAAACATCACAAATATGTTTTAATATTTTATTACACTTTTTGCGCGAAATAGTATAACATAATTATATTATTTATGACAGTTTAGATACTAAAATTTTCTTCCAATCTTCTCAAATGATCTACATTAGGTTCTTGTGACGTACTATTGTGGTTTAAAATATTGTTTTTATAAACTTCCATGTCACGCTGCACCGTGGACATATTGCTGTAAATTTCTCTTGAAAACGGGACAAGTCGGTTTTGTGCGTGAATTTTAAGGTTATTTGTCATGTTCAAATTTCTTTCCATATTTAAAAATACCCTTTCACTCGGATACGTGGCGGGTGCCGGTGGAATTAAAAATGGTGGAACATCAGGTTTTGGTACGCTCCTACACATATTTCTATCTAATTGACCATTATTATTCATACTGTTAAGGTTACTTAACGATTTTATCCATGGTTGGTGTGTAGGTGGTATTCTATTAGGGTAGTTAAAAATCCAAAGTCGATCACCTACAAACATAGGCCTTGGCGTGATTATACCTAAGCTACTATAATATTGTTGTGCCAGGAGTTCAACGTCATTCGTGTACTTTCTCTTCCATTTTGTTCGTCGATTTTGAAACCATATTTTTATCTGAAATATTAAAAAGATAATTAATATGACAAACGTGCGTGAATTGCGGGACAGTAAAAAGGGATACGATATTAAAATTTAATTGCTACCGTTATTTATAGGTACAAATATACAAAGTATATGCTTTTCCTTTTTGTATTTCCTGATTTAAGAATTTAGTAGTAATTTGTTAGGCATGCCAACCGCTGGGGATCATACAAAAATAACAATCAATCAAGTGATCCATGTAACTATACCTTAAAAAGTATATTTTTTAATGTAATTAAAGGTAGCTAACGAGCACAAAGTCCACCTGATGATAATTGGATTTTTTTTTTTTTATAGAATAGGGTGACAAACGAGCACACAGTCCACCTGATGGTAAGTGGTTGCTGCGGCCCATAGACATCTACATCTATCTTCCATTACAAATCAAAATGCAGATGCGTTGTCACCCGTGAGGACTGAGATGGAATGCCTCATTTCCAGTAAAAAGGGTCTCCGGTTCTCTACACTCACCATACGAAATACAGCAGCATTAAGCTACTATTTCACGCTGGTATTCTGTGAGAGCGTGGTCCTTCCCCGGTCGAGCCGACCCATTAGTGCTACAACTATACTACTAATATAACTGCAGCATGGCTCTACCACGTAAAAATGATGGAGGATGCTGTGGCCTTTAGACTTACATACATCTATCATCAAATTCAGAATTAAAATGCAGATGCTACATTTATCCTTCATTATACTATAATAAATATGCGTTGTCAACCCTGAGGACTATGATGGAATGCCTTGTTACAGCAAAAAGAAGTCTCCGGTTCTCATTACTCACAATACGAAGACAACAACATTATACTGATATATTACGCTGGTATTCCGTGCTTGTGTGGTCCTTCTCCGCTCAACTCAACCTATACTTTTTGCAGCCATAATACGCTGCAGCGTGGCTCTACCACGTTTGAAATATTGTTTGTTAAGCCTTGTCTTAATCTCTTACGCTTGTCTTAGTCTATTATTATGTTATTAAACGTTATTACGTTAAATAACATAATAGAAACTCTAACGCCTGTCACCCAGAAGAGTAGACTTTCATTTTGTACGATCCCGACACACCTCTATCGTTTCACTCATATTTATTTATCTACGTATACATGCTCGGATTACGAGTGCTCTTATTTTGGCACATTTTCAATATATCATCAATTTCGCAGACTTCGACACGGTATCGGAGAGTAACACAGCATTGCGAATTGCCAACCGTACACATTCTGATTTTCACAATAGAGTGAAGAGCCTCATTCACTCTGTTCTGTCATTTACTTTTCGTTCTATATCCTCATCATTTCTACTATCCCTGCTCAACACAAAGCCTATATGCACAGACTCATCCACTCCCATTCTATTCTTTTTCAAGCATCGTCTTACTTTCTTTTCTTTTAAAAATCATCAATTTAGCCTTCCTCTCGTTTTTTTTATAGGATAAGGTGACAACAGGTAAATGGTTGCTGTGGCCCATAGACATCTACATCTGTCCTCGATTACGAAACAAAATGCAGATACGTTGTCATCCGTGAGGACTTAGGTAGAATGCCTCGTTTCCAGAAAAAAGGGTCTCCGGTTCTCTACACTCACCATACGAAACACGGCAGCATTAAGCTACTATCTGACGCTGATATTCTGCGAGAGCGTGGTTCCTCCCCGGTCGAGCCGACCTATTCATGCTACAACTATATTATTAATATAACTGCAGCATGGCTCCAAAACCTTCCCCTTTCTTTCACTTTCTTTCCCCTTTGTTTAAACGATACGTTCATTAATGTTATGACTTGCATCTTGCCCGCCGCCGATGCAAATATGATTTGATCATCAGCGTACAAGAGACATTTGACGACTAACTGTACTCAACCATTCTTAACTTAACCCACATGATTCGACTTTCAAAGTTTTCACTTACTATGCTTATCTTTTCGGATGTCGAGAGTAGAAATTAGAAAATGAGTAAAAGCCGCTATATTTGTATCAATATTTAGAAACAATAATATAAAATGTTTAATTGATAACTTTAGTTTATACACGTTTTTACTGCACTTCGAATCCACCGGGAGGATATTATCATACACATCGGTATGATAACAGCGCTTTCTGCTCAAATAATATATAAAGTTTACCTGTGTTTCTGTAAGCCTCAGTTGCCTTGCGAGCCTGCCTCTTGCTGCGACTGAGAGGTATCTATTCTTCTCAAACTCCGCCTCTAAACTCTTGATTTGTTGCGCACTGAACGCTGTCCGAGCTCTTTTACCTCGAGACGTAGAAGGTCCTGTAAACCAATAAAAAATATTGTGTTCAAATACTTATTAATTGATACTACTTATTAAGGAGCCGTGGTAGCTCAGGAGCTCAGTGCTCGTAAATTTCACAGTACGCGAGCAACCCGGGTTCAATCCCCGCTGGCACCAATGAAATTGTTATTTGCAATATTAAGTGCTAATTTACTACTTGGTCGGTGGTGAAGAAAAACATCTTAAGGAAACCTGTATCTCTAAGAAATAAAAAAGAAAAAAAGGCTACAACTTTACTTTTACTTTACTTATTATGTAAGTCACGTTATACGACACCTTTTATAAAAAATCTCCTATGAGTAAAAATTTTGATGTTATACTTCATAATTATGATATTTATATTATTAAGATATTTAAGTATTTCTATTTTAAATAAGGAATTAAGTGTGATTTCATATTTTAATTTAAAAAAAAGTTTTTTGATTTATAATTTTTTCAATGTAATTTAATTAAGGAAGTACCATAAACATACTTAGAATAAGAATAGAACTTTTAATAAATTACAGCGAATGGTGTTACCTTTTCGTAAGAACCCATTATATTTTAATTTTTATCTTAGAGACGCCCTCGGACATAGGAATTGCTCTTAGGGCTCTTTTTTTTCAAACAAATATAGTTTGATGTATTGACTTATATTTTAACGTCAATCGCGGTTTAGCTTCTATTTTTTAAATATTATAGGATTTTTTTAGCTAGACCGTCTTTTAACAAAAAGTAGATAATAATTAGTTTAGGTTTAAATTAGAATATTTGTCAATTAATAGTTCCGTGCAATGCAAACTAAAAATGCAAAGTATGGAATCCGACGGCAAATGTCGAACTTTGCCAAGACTGGCGCGCTGCGGCTAATTTCTACCATATAAATCAACAATTTTGTTAAAGGTTTAGAAATACCACGTTCTAATAATACCACATGAGCTTAAATGTAACTACTTAGCCAGAATTGTTTTTATATGGAAGTGATAGAAGATTTTTTTATCAGATTCCTTCTTAAGCGTATGCTCTACGGCGCAGTGGCTTGGCGTTGAGTTGGGGCGCTGAGAGCTGCGGGGTGGAAACCCGAACGGAAGAAGTATTTATACATAATATATTGGAGCATTTTGATTTCTACTTAAGATTAGCTTAAGAACGGTGAGAAAAATTATGAGAGTCCCCCAGGTATTAAAATTTGGATTTCCGATATTCGAGACCACATGGATCGTTCACAATTGTGAAAATGGTGCAGAATGCAGAGTATTCTAACATATTTGCGCTGACGGATAGGCAGCCAATTTAGCTGAGTAGGTACGAAAAGAAGATACTTGGTCGTATTTACAAATACCATAAAGTATCTATTTGTATGGCCTACAGATAATAATTGTTCCGGGTCTGGATATTTGTCTCTGTGAAATTTAAGTAACGTTTGAAAAAAAAATAAAAGAAAAAGAAGCCTTCTTCACCTTCGTACAAACTGGAAAAACGACAAGGAATAGCTCAAACGCACATTCATATCAAAGCACATTTTATAATTTTTACGTATAAATTTTACTTTAGTAAATATGGTGCTCTGTACTCTGTAGTAGCGGCGTAAGGGATTTCGTCATCCAAGTTCTCGCAGAGGTGCCTAAAGAAAATACCCTATAGATGCTGTGATCACAGATGGATAATCATTTTATATACCCATTATATTTCAGACAGTCGGAGTGCAGCGCCAAAGTTAAAGATTTTTCTTAGTGAATTATGTTGTCCAGAAAACACGATTGACAAATTTTGACTCGATAGAAAAAGATCGCAAAGTTTCCTCAAAATCTACAATTTTAGTTACGTCCACACACAACACAACATAATGTTGTGACAACTCCAACCGCCATACTAATGTATGCGCCGTTTTCTCACACACGGTGACAACACAACATCAATACAACTTTGAACCAACAATTCGGCTATGTTGTCTTGTCCGCTAGATCGGATCAACTTTTTTGTTGTGACAACACTGTGACAACACAGTCGCCTTGCAGACTCTATAGGGACGTTTTCACTGCAGGCAACACGACACCAACACAACATTCCTTGCGAGTGCGCGCCCTCCTCGAACAATTTCGCGCGTGTCTAGAAATTGTTTTTTTTTGTTTAACCTAATTAATAATGGAAAAAAAGTTTAAATAAGATGTTTCAACGTTAATAGAAGCTGTAGAAAGTAAACCGTGTCTTTGGGATAAATCGAACGAACATTACAGACAGAAAATTATAAGAAGAAATGCTCGGGAATATGTTGCAATAATTTTAGAACCGGAATACAATAATTTACAACTAAAACAACAGGAGGAACTTAGTAAGTACTTTATTCATATTTTGGTTCAGATTACATTGTGAGTGTTCTGCGATGTCATGTGAAGAGTAGTTGGTCCTGATATTCAGTGGCGGATCCAGAGGGGGGAGGGGGCTATATTTCGATATAATCATTGATCGAAAACCTTCGGGTCGATACACACCGTGTATAAATAAACCGATGTATTTATGGTAGCGAAAATTAATTGGTAAAAAAGCAGGTATAGCCCTCCCCCCCAACCGAATACACGCTTCTAAAGTGAATCCTGGATCCACCACTGCTTATATTTTATCCATTTGCCAGGGCAACGAACCTACCTTACTTACAAAGTAATCTGCATATTGGTTTCTTATATCATTAATAATCATGATATAAGAAACCAATACGCAGCATTAATAATCGCCGGGAATACGCGGGGAAAGCAGTATGATTTCCCCGCGTATTCCCGGCGATCTGTATGTTTTGTATACCGCCTGGAGTTTGAAGTGTTAATAAATCTTCATTTCTGTATCCATCTTTGTGGCGAACTATATTGTGCAAAACTACACATGCTTTCACGATTTCTTTGCTGAATTGTTTTGAGACATTTAAAGGGCGATGAAATATACGCCATTTGTTAGCCAATATGCCAAAAGCACATTCTACGTACCGTGCTTGCACGGCAAAGACGATAGTTGAATATTTTTTGTTTACGTCCAGATTATGACCACCATAAGGACGCAATACGAGTCTAGTTAATTGGAAAGCCTCATCTCCCACTAGAACATGCGGTAATCTACTGATCATAGATGCATGCAGAGGTGCTAAGCTTAGAATATTTAAATTGTCCGCTATAAGCAGCTCATGGAAATCAGTATTCTGAAAGATAGCCGAGTCGCAATCTTTGCCATATGCACCAATATCCACATAGACAAATTGGTAATCAGAGTCAACTATGGCCATTAACACAATTGAATGGTATCATTTATAGTTGAAATTCATGGAACCCGAGTTAGGAAATTTTTGTACTCCGATATGTTTTCCATCAATAGCACCTACACAGTTGGGAAAGTGCGCTTTTAGCTTAAATCCATTTGCAATTGATATCCATTTTGCAGTAGTAGGATCTCCAAGATATTGTTCGTAAAACAAAATCCATATTTGGCAACAAACAATTTTCACTATTGCACTTATTGTTGTTATTCCCAATCTGCAGTGATAATGCAGGTCCGTGAATGTGTTTCTGCTTGCTAAATACCTATAAAGAGAGAAATAATTTTTGTTACAGTCAACCACATTTATGACAAATGGACTCGCATTCGAGATTGTTTCAAACGATCTTTAAAAACTACATCTGGACAAAGCACCAAGAAAAAGTACATGTAAAGCGAAATTTTGTAGTTTCTGTTGAAGAATATACACACCAGATGAAACCGAATCTAGTATTTCGTCTAGAAAGGATGACTCTGAAGACGATCACGGTACTCACAATACCCCTTCGTCAATACAGCCTTCTACAAACAAACGCGTAAAAACCATATTTGGCAACAAACAATTTTCACTATTGCACTTATTGTTGTTATTCCCAATCTGCAGTGATAATGCAGGTCCGTGAATGTGTTTCTGCTTGCTAAATACCTATAAAGAGAGAAATAATTTTTGTTACAGTCAACCACATTTATGACAAATGGACTCGCATTCGAGATTGTTTCAAACGATCTTTAAAAACTACATCTGGACAAAGCACCAAGAAAAAGTACATGTACAGCGAAATATTGTAGTTTCTGTTGAAGAATATACACACCAGATGAAACCGAATCTAGTATTTCGTCTAGAAAGGATGACTCTGAAGACGATCACGGTAATCACAATACCCCTTTGTCAATACAGCCTTCTACAAACAAACGCGTAAAAATGAATCCTGTTGACAAAGACATTTTAAATGCAATTCGTTCTAAATCGCCAAAAAAAGAAGAACTGGTTGACGATGATCACGCGTTCCTTATGTCATTATTGCCAACGATAAAAAAAATTCCTGATGATAAAATGGATTTCAGAATTGAAATTATGCAAGTCGTAAATAAATACTGCAAACGTAATCGTAATCCATTCCACATCGACCCGTCTCCACAACAATCTACATACTCTAATTTGTCTGTGAACGCAAACAATATTGCATCCCCAGAGACTCCGTATTCATCAAATTCATATATCGCTACTCCTCGTCAGTATACTGAACCTTCTGTAAATATTGCTTCTACATCTACGAGTAACACATATTTAGTAGAATCCCCAGAAGTGTATCAACGTTTGTACCCAAATACATCTACTACAAGTGACGAAACACAGGTGGCTACATTATCTATACAAGCACTGTTAAACCAAAATTTTGATAAATAAAGTATCTTAGTAAAACAGTTTTACCTTATTGTAACAGCAAGCATTTCTTTCGGCGGTATACATTTTCTCATTTTTGTGTCTTGACGTAGTATGGCGTCATTTATATGGTGAAGTATATAATGATAATATAAATAAACAAATGTTGCTATAGACATGCGAAAGTAGTTGAAAAATTTATTTTCGTGCTCCCGTAGCTTATCAAAGAGCACGTAAAATGCTCCATCAACATATCTCTCACGTAGTAAGGGGTGAATCCAATAATTCTTCCTCCGCCTTCTTCTTCTTAAGTATAGTAAAATAGCTAGCAGTTGTCGTTGATTGAAGGCAGGACACATAATTGCGTGCGTACTTGACAAATGAACTTTACAAAATGTGACAGTCGTGTTGTGTTGGAGTCGTGCTAGTGAAAAAGGGATGGACAACACGACATCAACACAACTTTTAATGTTGTGTTGATGTCGTGTTGGTTTTATGTAGTGAGTAAACGGCCTTAGTGAAAAAGCTGTTTCATTCGAATCTTATGAAATCAATTTCAATTAAATTCAGGCTATGTGTTCACCAGTAAATACGTGAGTGAATTATGGATTTCTTTTTCAATAGAAGAGTATATATAATTTTAAAAATAAATATAAAATAAATATTGTGCGATTAAATAGCGCGCGGGCCAACCAAACAGTCCATACAAAGCGTGAAAAATGTGCTTTTGGCGCCCACTTCACCTTAACCCTTAAGACGGTTCCCCTAACGAGAGACCTTGAGCGTTCGGTCCCATACAATCCACGCGCTCTCGCTACAATATATCACGGAAAAATAAGCCCGAATATTTTGAATTATTTCAATTAAAAGAGATAAGCGAACTTGAGAAATTAAATAAAACGTGTAGAATATAGATTTTTAAATTATCTATCCATTAGTGTAATTCTCAAATGATTAGAGCATTTCCTTTAGCAACAGATGCATGTAATCAATAATTTTAGTCATTTTTAAAAGTAGATTTTAAATGTATACGTAACACATAAAAACAAATTAGAAAGTGGAATGTGATGATAGGTTATCGAACATTAATAATATGCTTTTAGATGTAGCTTATTTCTCATAACTAATGAGATAATAGTCTCTGAAAAACGCACTTTTGCCAGGTTTTGGTCAGGGTACCGCCTTAATGCACCACCCGGAGTCCACGGGACTCACCACCACTTTTAAACAACAAAAAATAGTTTATTTTTTAGAGTTTAGACGTGCGCTTTCTAGTACCTTCCAGTTCCTGCGGTGAGGCGCGGAACGCAGAGGTGAGCGGTCGCGTGCGCATGTCGTCACAGAATAAATAATAGTACTACGACGTCGTTCGGAAAGGTAAATATGATCGAGTGTGAGTCCTAGGGACTCATGGTGGAGTGTTGTGTGACAAAAATGGATTTAATGACTTTTTTGTTTATTAATGTTATTTTGTTTTACTCTTTTCTATGGTATCTAAACGAAGAGGGATTGAATCGGTAAATTTTGCAGATGATTTAGCCTCAGATATCATAAATGATTGGCTTTTTTATAGAAGAGGGGGCAAACGAGCATACGGTTCCCTTGTAGTTATGTGACTACCGCCGCCTATGAACATCCGCAACACCAGAGGAATTACAGGTACGTTGCCGGCCCTTTAGAAAGAAGTAAGTTCTTTTCTTTTCTTGAATGAGGCTACAAGAAGATGATTTACTGGGCGAAGATGAAGAGATTGGCGATGGCAGCGGCTATGCAGCTGAATGTATTCGTGACCCATATTCTGATGACGAGGACGCAGGTTATATCACGACACATATTCCGAATGCTCCGAAACTGAATAACAGGATTGTTACTTAGACAACATACCATGCCTCAGACATGCCTGATCAACCAAGTACATCGCAAACTGATGATATTTTACCGAGAGCTTATCTCAAATATTGCTATACTTACAATCATAAGAAACGAACAAAGACTGCTTATCTTTGCACTGTCTGTAAGAAGCCAATCTGCCTTACTTGTTTCAAAAAGATATGCGAAGAATGTGTAACACATTAGTATGTTAATTTATTGCACATTTAGAAATTTTATATAGTGCCATTATTAATTATTATTATTTTTAATTACCTCATAATGTCTTCTATAAGAGAAAATATTTTATTTTGCCCAAGCGCTACAACATTTATTTTTTCTTCTGTAAGTCGTAGCAAACAATTTTTGATTACTGTTAATTTTAAAGTATTTTTAAACTTAAGAAATATGCATGTTAATTTCAGTTTATCACAAAATGTTACCGGATATGTACGAATTATTGTGTTTGCTAGAAGTCTAATAAACTACTACAACTAAACTACAACAACTAAAAAAAATAACAACATAAATAACATCTTTCGTTTAACTTTTATTTAAAAAATTAAAACATGAGTCCCGGGGACTCATGGTGGTGATAAGTGATATTTTAATTAGGGTAGTAAATCAAGGGTTAACTACGAAATATTTTTATCGAGGCTTTGGTACCACGATCGCCCATCCACCTGTCAAGCGTAGGTACCCATTATGACAAATCCTCCCAACAACGGGTCAGCGTGAAAGGTCTCTATGCCCAGCAGGTGAGCTTTGTTATGGTTTTCACTTAAAACTGTATAGTGTGATTTTTTTAATAAAGGTAAAAAAATTGAAAAGCTGAAACTAGCGCAACCTTAAAGGGGATTATGAATTTATCAATCAAGAAAAAATAAAACAACTAAAATATTACTATATGATAGTGTTTAATAGCTACTTAAAAATACAAAAGCTATCCATCTAAAAATAATCAATAAATATTAGATAAATAAAATCTGTAAAAAACTATGTAGTATTATTTAAATGTGTAGTGTTCGCGTAAATATAATAAATCGTTACGAAAGCTATCTCCTAAATAATCCCAGTGTTCGATTTAGAGGATACGGTCTGTCGTCACCTTTCTACTATTTTCAATAAACACCTCTTCTTCGTGAGTAATTAGTGGTAATATATCAATATGTCATTCCCCTAAGCGGATACTACTCTAACTCAAAAATCGTCCTTTAGAAAAGCGTGTGGCTAATGAGCCCGCGAAAGTAATACTAAATGATACACGGTTAAGTACTCTAACGTCTCGGCATTAAAACTATATTTCATTAATTTTGAATAAATTATCTCTCCTATTCTGAACACAAGTATTACAAATCAAACAATTTATGATGACATTTTGTGGAATAAAAAACATAAAAACAATTTCAGAATGGGTTATATTTCAGTTTGAAGTTTTAACAGTTTAATGAGTTTCAGTTTCACATAACAAGAGTTTTTTCTATCTTTTTGTATTCGTAAACACTCATTTTATTGCTTTCCTCCATAAAATATCTACTAATCAATTATACACTCAGAAAGCTTACTGATGTGTGGTTGTGGAATGTGACATTTCACGAGAAGAAATTGAGACAGTTTTAAAAAAAATAACTCGCATTTTTCTTCTTAGCAACTAAGTTTTGTTACAATTCATTACTTCACCTTCAATTATGTAGAGCGTAATTTAATTAGCAGTTTAAATTATCCCATTCTCTTTGTTACCAAAGTAAAAACAAAACATGACTGAAAACGCAAACAAACTTCACAGCGACACTTGTAAAGCAATTAATGTCAATATATCGTCACATGTCAACAGTCGATGTCTTTGTTTCGCGCCAATGTCCCATTAACAATGTTACACGTGCTGACAAGCGGGAAAATATTTTTAAGTTTACCACTTTTATCAACCGCTGCTACAAAGTAAAATATCGAATGGCTTAAATCTTTCGTCAAAGCACCAAAAGAGATAAGAAGTACTCAATGTTTGACATGAACGCGTTCGGAAAATCTCCCATCCGCTCTCTGGTAATAGAATTTTACAGCTTTTTAATGAGCTCCAACCACTTACTAAATTTCGGAAACAGGACCGTTCTTTTCATCTTTATCTTCCTTTTTCCTTACTGGTGAATAATTATAATGGGGGAAAGATTTAACTAACGAGACTCGGGAGGAGTAGAGATTTATCTTTTCGTAACAAATTTAGAAAATGAGACATCAGTGCGTAGTTAGCTGGCCCGGTTGTGTGCGTCCGATAAATAATTTTATTTGTTTGTGTGAAAGAAACGTCAGGGAACCAATTCAAACGGCTAATTTGAGTCCCGCGCTAGGAACATAAAAAACCTAGGAGACGCTTAAATGTTGACAGATCGTAAATAAATTAGCATGCAATGCAATTTTTTTTCTCAATTGCTTCTTTGAAAGAGTTATTGCTGTTATTCTTAGTATATTGGTACCAATATTTTGTTCTCCACGTCTTCGTTATTTATTCCAATTACATTCTTAAAGAATCGAGATGTTACGTATGTAGCTTTGTTGATTAGCTGTGAGCAATTTTAAATTGGCTTCTTCTTATTATTTTAGTTATACGTAGATATTTTGGTTTTGTTTTAACTTTGCTGTAATTTTTTGAAATAAAATTATTTAAAGTAAAAATAAAAATGAATTACTAGCTTGACTACTTCTTCTTATTTAATCACATCGAAGAAGTATTACGGATGTTTAGAAGTATATAAAATGCTAAAAAAACGTAGGTGTGTATTAACATCTTATTTTACAGACTTTTTAATGTCTGAAGCTTCAACTACTTCTTAGTAAATATTTTCTATAGTTACTAATTCTTTGTACTTAGTTAGGTAGGTAGTAGGATTGTGGTAGGTCATAAGATAAACTACAGCCGTAAATTTCATTGTATAGCTAATCAAAATTAGAACTCAACCAGCTACCGAGTCTTCAGCACGTCAACTATATACAGTGACTTAGGTTATTATTATCTTCCTACATGTCTATTACTCCGTATTTATTAGTTTTAATTTTTTTGCTCAGTAATGCTTACAAGTATATCAAATCCGATGAGGCGTTTTCTACTGCTGCTTCTCCTAAAAAATTAGACGCTTGTCCGATAGTGTAATCGACTGTGCTTTCTAAAAAGCTACTTTGAAAATAGTGACAGTTTAACCGTTTATAGAAGAATGTTGTGATCTAGGAAGTAAAGTGTAAGGTCGAAATATAGAGTAATTACCAGGAAGTCGATGGATACGGGATACAGGTGGAGTGGATATAGGTGGCTCAGGACCGTGTTCTATGGCATATCTAGGGGGATGCATATGTTTACAGGGGACTTGTTAAGGGCTGCAATGATAATGTTGATGCAATGTATAATTTCTCTGTTGCAATGTTATAATAGATAAAATTAGTATTTTTGAAATCTGTTTAACTAAATTCCCTAATTTTATAGTGATTAATTATTAAAGAGTGAAGTAACACTGTTTGTTTAAATTGTTTTTTAAATTATTTTCTATTTTTTTAATTTACCCAATTCAATTGTATTTACTCTTAAGGATTTTCTTACTAATCAGTAGGATTCCCAATTTCATGAAATCTCCAAAATCTCGCGAGAGTACATTCACTATTATACACTTATTATATTTGTAAGCGCTCAGTAACATGCATATGATTTCTTCTTTATTAACTGGCTTTACGCCTCTGGTATCTTGACCTTCTGAGCCTATCTTTTCTTTGGGAATCTTCATTTTATGTTCTTTTTCTTCACAATATACTGATGCGTCACATTGCGAAGCCCTTGGGAGATTTTGACGACAGCTCAACCTAGCGGACAGTTGATGACGACAGCCACTCAAGTTCACAAGCGATCAAAATAACTTGAGGTTTATATCGACATCAAAGCACTTGTTTCGTCATTTTCTCTAATAGTTCACACGCGCGGATACTTAATTCACAAAATCGCATCACTTTTACGAATCAAAATCCACTTCAAACCATTATTCAAGCGACAAAACAGGAGCGACAATCCGTCTACGGCCAAGTTCCCGCCAAAACTCCCATGCACATGAGCATGATGTATTTCTCAATTTGACACATTTCTTATTGAGTTATCATCAATAAATTGCTAGTTGCTCGAACTAAATCAGGATTTTTCATATCTCAAAATGTTCCTAATGGTTTAGATAACAAATTAGTACACAAATATTAATTACGCATATATCGCTAAAAATATTCTAGTAACTTAATTCAGGCTACTCTAACAAACTAACGATTTGAATAACAGTTAATTGGCGCCAAAAATAAACATTACACATGGCGGACAGAAGCATGGCGTATAATGTCAAATGGCTCGTGAAGGCGCAAAGTAGGTATAGGAACTTTTTATAATGAAATATTGTTGCTCGTGTTACTTGTAGCTCGTTTTACAATGATTAATTTCTTAACTTTTGTTCAGGCAAACTATTAATATCTTTAATAATTCTTTTATATTAATATCTTGCCAAATTACTATAGATTTTATCCTTAGATATTATGTTTTGAAAAACAAATCTATGAAAATTAGGCACTTCGGTGTAGGTATACTTACCTCGGCTGCATCTGGGTTCCACTTAGTACATCATTGGTAGTAGATATTGTATTCTCGAGGTGAGCTTCCACCGCACCGTGAATAAATAACTCGCTAAGATTCGGCCACAAAATAATTTGCATTTATATCTACGAGAGTAGCGGCTGGCGCTGATTGCTTTATGATGATGAATCAATGATGATAAGAGGAGCTGTATCCTGTGGTAAGACGTTAACAGGTTACGTGCTATCTATTATTTGTATTTTTTAACTTTGGGTTCACCTCAACGGCAATATTATTAAATTTTTAGATATTATGCTGCTTTCCTCGCGTGGTCAATTATAATCAAACAGCATTTAAAATTGCGCTTCACCACTTCTGTAGCACCAGCGAACGCATACTATGAAATTTTAGGCAAGCGCCCGGGCTCTGGCCGTCCTCAACTAAAATAATAGATAAATAAGATAAAAATCCTAAAAACTTTGTGATATACAGACAGCTCAAATATAATTAGTGATAGACCGAGATTGCACACGACCAAGACCCACGTTTTTGAAGACTTAAACTTTGCTCATCACTAATTATAATAATGTCAATCAAATCAAAAATATTAATTGTATTATATTTTTAATAGCGCCTATATTCATAATTCCAAGGTCAAAAAGTAGGATGTTCTACATCATTTAAAAAGTAACCTTTATACGTCCAATCGCTGGGCACAGGCATATTCATATTTCTGAGAAAGGGTTTGTTGGACAGGGATGAATTAATTTATCGCGCTGCCCTATTGCCTGATGACGACCTCATTTATTTACTTAATTTATATAGTTTAGTTGTGCTTCCAATATTTTTTTTACTTACCACCGCCACCGAGTACGTAAATCAAATTTTATAAGTACTATCAACAATATTGTTGACTTCGGCGAAAATCGAAATGATATTTTCGCGTGAATGCGGGCACTTATTTCCTGACCTGGCACTCTTTCCGTTATTATCCTAGTAATGTAGTATAATTTAACGCTGTTTCTTCTGCATATCAATGATATGTTGCAAATCCGTAACATTCATTGCTATACAGATGACAGCACTGGTGATGCTCTTTACACCGGCCGTGCCAATATTTCTCGGGAAAACGTCTCCGAGTACCTGGACAAACTTGTGCCTGAAGTCGAGTCTTTGCTGAACAAAGTCTCGGATTGGGGGCGACTAAATCTAGTCCAGTTTAACCCTCATAAGACACAAGCTTGCGCGTTGACCGCTAAAAACAACCCCTTTGCCGTATCTCCTCAGTTTCAAGGTACTCTCCTTGTTGCCTCAGCCAGTATCGGAATCCTCTGCGTCGAAATATCGAGTGACGTGCAGTTTCGTTGTCACTTGGAAGAGAAGGCCAAATTGGCTTCTAAAAAGCTTGGCATGCTCAGCAGAGCGGGACAGTATTTCATGCCGGCACACCGCCTGCAACTTTACAAAGCGCAGGTTCGGCCGCACATGGAATACTGTTCCCATCTCTGGGCTGGGTCTCCCCAGTGCCAGTTCCTTTCACTTGACCGCATCCAGCGCAGAGCGGCTCGAATCGTCGAGGACCAAGTGCTTTCCGATCGGCTCAATTCATTAGCGCTGCGAAGAGATGTTGCATCTCTTTGCGTATTTTATCGCACCTATCACTGTGTGGAGTGGAGTGCTCCGAGGAGTTGTTCGGATTAATCTCAGCCTCCTCCACTACGCGGCAAACCTTCCGATGGATGATGGATGGTCCACACCATCTGGATGCTTGGCGGTCCGCCACTGTACGTTTCGACCTCTCTGTGGAATAGTTTACCGCACCTATCACTGTCTGGAGTGGAGTGCTCTAAGGAGTTGTTCGGATTAATCCCAGCCGCCTGCACTATGCGGCAAACCTTCCGATGGATGATGGATGGTCCAAACCATCTAGATGCTTGGCGGTCCGCCACTGTACGTTTCGACCTCTCTGTGGAATAGTTTACCACCGACGATTTTTCCGGACCGATACAAGCTGGGGACCTTCAAGAAAAGACTTACTCCTTTTTAAAGGGCCGGTAACGCACCTGCAATTCCTTTGGTGTTGCGGATGTTCATGGGCGGCGGAAGTCACTAAACATCAGGTGATCCGTGTGCTCGTTTGCCCCTTTTTCTATTAAAAAACCTGTTAATATCCTCCTGATTTAAAGGTTCTTTTATATTTAATTGTATCAATAACATTGAATTTTTGTCTTTTGTTTTCAAGAGCTGTGATAATACCATCTCTCTCTAAATACAAAATAATGTATATTTTTCCGTTTAATAAATAAATCTATAACGATCTATTTTTATCCATATTTATTGCCTCGTGGGTGTCCTAGGAGATGTAAATTGAAACATAGATGGGCATCAGCAACTTCCTTACAACAATTCAAAATAATAAGAAACTGCGGTGTCCAACCCACCTGCCAAGCGTGCCAAAGAAAACAACAAAAATCCTCCTATGAGGCAATCTATTGAGAAGTCCATATTCAGCAGTGGAGAAGCAGCCTGGAGTCAAGGGTTTAGCAGTGTTTCATCCCTATGCCTCAGAAGCAAGTAAAGCCGTTTTATCTGTATCTGATCTCACTCTCTCTAGATTACTAACTCATAAATTAATAGACAATTTTTATATTTTGTATATAAAGATCAATAGGGGCAGATTTTTGTAAAGTTCTATACTTAATAAGTATTATTCATAATTATCACAATTTTTGTTTTACGGATTTCCCCACCACCATGCAATTGAAAACCATTTATACCTATTGTGCAAACAATGTATCCTGGAAAGTAAGATATTAGGAAAATGAAACAAAAAGCCAATTTCATTATTTTAATCCTAAAGTGTTCGTACTAATTTTAAAGTTACAATAATCATTTGATAATTTTCCTCTATACCAATATGAAATCACCTCTTAAAAAAACATTCTTAAAACCTTATTTTACCATCTAAGGATTTTAATTTTTCAAGACTTCTTTCCTAGTGGATGCCTACTTAGTAAAAAGAAGTTATTGTTCCAATTTCACGCATCTACATCCAGGGGTTTGAGCTGTAGATTTAATACAATATTTTTCATACAAAATGTTTTTGTTTTAAAACCGTAAGAGGCAAATTTTATTATTTAATTACTTTAAAGCATTAAATATTTTTAACCCTTCAAATTGAATATTATTTACACCCTTCTCCCTCCCCCGGTAAGAGGTTGTTTTAAGAAGTACCAAAATATTTTATTTCTATACAAAATTGCACACCCTCTGCCCCTGTGCCCTCTACCCACGGATTACCTCCTAATAGATAGCGCATCATGGAATATTTGTTCTGTTTCGAGTTCACCAAATTTTAAGTTGCGGGGGAGGTGTCAAATGCGCTGTGATTGGATAATTCAAGGTTGGACTTAGAATGCTCTGAACCATAGTGATGGGACAGGATTGGGACGATGATCCACAAATTTGAAATTTATTGATAAATCCCGATCAGACACCCCAATTAGTATATTATGTTATAATCATAATACATACACTGAATTTTTGGTTAAACATTTTGATGCACTGATTATTTATCAAATTAACTATACTAATTCCGGAAGAATGTTGTGGTCACAGTACAAATCTACGAACGCAAAGAGTTTAACGTGCTTGAAATAAAGTTCATTTTTCTTTATTTTTATTGAATGACAGAATTAGTAATAATGCAAATAAAACTGCACTTTTAAAAGTCTTATTTCCGTAAGTTACGGTCCATTTCAGTTTGTTTTGACTGTACAGATTTAGTGTGACTGTAATTAACATAGTTTTAATTATTTTTGGGATAAAAAATTACCTATATTAAAAATGATAGGAATCGATTCACTAAACGATTCGGAACAAACTACTTTCTCAAAGTGCGTTATTATTAAGTTACATGTCGTATATATATATATATATATATATATAAAAGTAAAGTTACAGCCTATATACGTCCCACCGCTGGGCTCAGGCCTCCCCTCATTTCTGAGAGGGTTTAGGGAAAGGAATTGTCCGGCGCGCTGCTCAAATGCGTGTTGACGAACTTCACATGTCTTCGAAATATTTTTTTTTCTTATTCCTCAGACATGCAGGTTTCCTCATGATGTTTTCCTTCACCGCGGAGCACGTGTTAAATTAGCACTTAAAATTGCAATTAACAATTTCATTGGTGCCGGCGGGGATCGAACCCGGGTTACTCGCGTTCTGTTATATTTACAGCGAGCGTTAACCACTGAGCTACCACGGCTCTATATATACATATACATATATATATATATATATATATATATATATATATATATATATATATATATATATATATATATATATATATATTTGTACATGTAATCTAACGATTTCTTAAATTTACGCGAACACTACACATTGAATACAGTTTTTGAATATTAATTTTTGGCCCCTATCTACATAAAACGAGCTTACAGTATCTTAAAGCCTTGCAGTGATATGCTTGGTTTTGGATAGATTTTGTTAGTTATAGGATCCCAAGCAGATGGCAGAACCCATTCAACGACTGTTGCCGGCTTCACTTGGTCGCTGTGATGTAGGCTTGGGACCCAAAGCTTGTTGTCTTGCAATACTTGCTTGACATGCTGAAGCTCGGCGGCCAGATGTATTCTGTCACAGATACCTTGTGCTCTCTGAAACAAATATTTACTCACAGTAGCAAACTATGAAGAATGATGGTGAAATTCACCATTTGAATATCGGTTGGTATAGGCCTTTATATGTATATATGACTAAAACATCCAGGAAAGCTAAAGTATTATTTACTTCAAACTCCATCGTGATTTGTATTTTAAGCTTACGGAGTTAATGTGGTCTAAAAATACAGTTGCTTTGTCAGACGGTAAAATTTTAAAAGTGTTGTCTACGTACCGCTTGTAGAATCTTGGATTTATAGGGGCGGTAAGAAGAGTTTCTCCTCAAAGTCCTCCGGCGGCGACTATAGGAAATACAGGTGAGCCCATCGCCACACCATCAACTTGCTTGTAGAACTCTTCCTTCTACAATAGATAACCAGATGTAAAGCAGTGTTACTGCATATTCTGCAGGCATGTTGTTATCTTGTAGCTTCCTAGTTACAATTGAGGCAGAGGCAGTCTTCAATAGTTAGGCATGTGAATAGTGACTGAACACCAAAACTGACCATAGTTTCATTGTCAGCGATATGTAGGTCTTTTATCTCACTAACAAAATGGTGTGAATCCATTGTGTGTGTTCTTGTATGTCCTTTCGGTGGTGACAGTATTTTTGCTTAGTGTTGCACCTAAAAGTAGTATTATTATTTAAAAACCATACGGTACGTGTTTCAAATTTAGATATACTTAATAATAATAGTAATAGGATATTACTGAAGTTCATGTAACACTAGAATAATATTAATCACATTATAACTTTCACTTGTTTTATGGTTTATAAATCCGTTAAAAATAGTTTAATTTCGACTTGTAACATTCGCCTAAATATTAGAATATCACGTTTCAATCAACCACTTAATTTTATTACTTATTGTGTAATTACCATTGGTATTATACTTTTAAAAAAATGTAAAATTCCATACTAAAACTGGCAAGAATAGAGATGGTATAGCGGAATCCAAGAGCCTTCTACGGTTTTTCATAATATGAAGATTGTCGTCTGTGAAGTGTCTTAAGCATAGCACACTATTTCTGGTGGGGAAACCATTGGTTCCCTCGACATGTAGCGTAGATCCACATTTTTCCTTTCGGGGCATTCAAACCTATAACATATAGGTACCACAAATATATGCCACCATTTGTATAAAATAATGACTACAAAAAAAAAGTAAACGATGACCAAACAAATATTGACTTATAAATCACAACACTATCGATACACGTGCTGTCGTTAGACAAAGACAACTATTTTAAGTTACGTAATGAGTGAAAAGGACATTTCAAAAAGACATCAACGGGTGCTCAAATGATATCACTTTGCAACATTCTATATCCAGTGTAAGTTGAACTCCGGTGCATTTGAAATAGGTTAACGTGATAAGAATAAAATGTACTTACCGATGAAATATTATGCCATCTTTTTGATAACTGGATGTCTCAGCTGACTTGCCACACCATTTCACAGCATAGGAAGCCATTTGTAATGTATTTTGGATACAAAATTATTTTTAAATTTTCCAAAACTCAGACGTCCTACGGGTCACAAACTTGGTCGACAATGATATCGTGATTCTTAGCGTCACTTCATATGCTAGCTACAGCAAGTATGTGTTGCGCGCGTTTATGGCCCTGTATGCGGAATCTATGAGGAGGTAATCTGTGCCTCTACCGTAACGGGTTATTTTGAAATCGCAACATATGTATTTATTTATTTTTTAAATACAGTACAGTATAGTACTCTCAGTAAGTATCGAGTCAATCGCCCTGTAAAATATTTTTGTAATAAAATAATAAACTGTACAACCTTATTTTACACTCTCAGGGATCGAATTTTCCAAAACGATTTCATAGCGGACCTACAGTCCAAATTTTAGATTTCTACTTCAAGTGGTTTAGGTAGACGACACTCAGTGTAGTTTAGCATCTATGACTCAGTATATAAAGGGTATATTATAGTAGATACACAGTGAATAGTGACATCTATCAGTAAATGGCAAAACTAACTTTACGGCAAATTAATTTTTATTCTATTCGTTTTAACTATGTCCAATATAAATTAAATTTTATAAATGTGTGGTTTATCTATTTATTTACACACACATTTTAAATAGCCATTTACATATGTATATAAATAACTCTTTATACAGTTAAGTTTATCATACACAATCTATAGTATTCATGTATATATTTTATTTACTACGCACTGCATACTTATTTATTATCACTTATATTAGTATTTTATATTATCAAGTCCCATACGTGGAAGGCACTCTCGTAGAACCGGTTCCCGGTCGACCAGCCGCGGTGCATAGTTTAGAAGACGCGCCAGTTAGCAACGAGACCTTTATATGTACGTGTAAAAGCGCAGGTCGCTCCTTGCTCCGTCGCTCGATTGTTAACATACAAATTTGATCCGTAAATATAAGTAGTGAAAGACTGTTATCCCATAAGGTAATTTTATTATAGAACTATTAATATTATAATACCGTATCAATTTACTATCGTTCCCTTCTCCTTCTTATTTTAATAATTGTGTGTGTATATTAATCGTAATAAACTAAATTATTCGGAATATGTGAACATTATTTAAATTACCTAATGGTTATACGAACCTTACATCTTACATTACTACACTGGTGACCCTTAAGGAACACTAAAATGAGTGATAGCAGTGATGAAAAACCGCGGGATCAACGGTAAAGACAGACAAAGTGACCATGCGGCGTGCTCAACATGTGCGTGTTCCTACAGATGACGATCGTGGCAAAATGGGGGACGCACGTAAAATTAACATAAAGGTGCCTCCATTTTCTCCAGATGACCCGGAGTTTTGGTTTGCACTATTAGAAAGCCAGTTTGAGAACGCTAATATAAGTGACGACGCTACAAATTTTACCAATGTAATAGTAAGTTTAGATATTATATATGCTAAAGCGGTGAAAGATATCATCATAAATCCTCCGGCGTATAACCGCTACAACAAGATAAAGACGGAGCTAATCAGGCGTCTATCCGCGTCTCACGAGAAGGAGGTAAAGCAATTACTTACTCACGAAGAGCTCGGGGATCGAAAACCTTTCCAGTTTCTTCGGCATCTGATGGACCTAGCGGGACCTTCCGTGCCGGAAGAATTTATTAGAACTATATGGAATAATCGTCTTCCACACAACATTCAGACGGTACTAGCATTCCAACCGACCCATTCACTGGAGCAATTGGCTGACCTTGCAGACCGTATACAGGAAATCACAACACCCTGCAACGTAGCCGTAATGTCTTCCAGTGCTGCAGTGGCTCAACCAGCCAATGAAATCGCTGAGCTGAGAGAGAGAGAGAAGATGGTGGAGCGTCTTGCGCTAAAGCTAGATGAGCACTCGAGCTCTAACCGAAGGTGGAGCAACAGATCCAGACCACAACGACATCGATCGACCTCACGTCAGCGTAGACGGTCTAACTCCAACTATAATGAATATCCTTTATGCTGGTACCACTCAGAACATGGGGAAAATGCTCGGTGGTGTGTAAAGCCTTGCGACTATCAGCCGGGGGGAAACTACGCGGGCGATCGCTAATGGCGACGGATGACTGCCCAGCTTCAATGAGTCGCCTTTTCGTAAAGGACCACGTGACGAAGACAGAGTTCCTGGTGGACACTGGCAGCGACCTCTGTGTGTTCCCCTACGACGCACTAAAAGAACGACGACAGAAGGCGAACTATCAGCTTTCAGCAGCAAAAGGAAGTATAATAAATACATATGGTTACATTAATCTTAAACTTAATTTAGGTTTACGTAGAGATTTTCCATGGCAGTTTATAGTAGCTGATGTCACAAAAGCGATCATAGGTGTTGATCTTCTTTCACATTATAATCTTGTTGTAGATGTTCGCAACAAACGTCTAATAGATAACACTACTTCTTTGTCTGTAAATGCAATTGCTAATGTTGTTTGTGATGCTTATTCTGTCAAGGTGCTGACTGGCGATTCTAGGTACCACGCGATCCTAAATAAATATCCGGAAATCACAAGACCTTCAGGTACACCGCTCACGCCAACACATCACACTAAGCACCACACCAGGACCACCCATCTCTTGTTCATCTCGTAGGCTGGCACCCGATAAGTTGCTGATTTCCAAGCGAGAGTTTGACATCACGTTAAGCAATATCACAGCACGCCCATCGGAAAGTCCGTGGTCGTCACCCCTTTATTTGCTGCCTAAAGAGGATAACGGGTAGCGTCCACGCGGTGATTACCGACGACTTAACGCACGGACCATACCGGACAGGTATCCGATCCGTCACATCCATGACTTTGCCCACGCTATTTCTGGTTGCAAGATCTTTTCAACTATTGACCTTGTAAAAGCCTACAATCAGATTCCCCTTTTTGAGGAGGACGTTGCAAAAACAGCAATAACTACACCCTTTGGCCTGTATGAGTTCCCATTCATGGGTTTCGGGTTGCGCAACTCTGGACAAACTTTCCAAAGGTTTGTTGATGAGATAACCAGAGGCCTCGATTTCTGCTACTGTTTTCTCGACGATTTCCTTGTCTTTTCGAAAACAGAAGCAGAACATCGAGACCACCTTCACCAACTGTTTAACCGAATGAAGGAATACGGTATCCTCATAAACTCTTCAAAATGTGTCTTCGGAGCTAGCGAGGTGTCATTCTTAGGACACCATATCTCAGAAGCCGGTTCTAAGCCTTTGAACACAAAAGTCGAGGCCATACAAAATTTTCCACCTCCGAAAACCATACGCCAGCTAAGGAGATTCCTGGGCATGGTTAATTTTTACAGGCGCTTTCTACCAAATGCAGCTAGGATTCAGCTGCCGCTGAATGCTTTACTTTCCGGTTCGGTCAAGCCGTCTCAAACAATCGATCTCACCGGGGAAGCATTAGTTTCCTTCAATGAGTGCAAGAACAGCCTTTCCCAAGCTGCACTACTCGCACACCCTGACTGCAACGCCAAACTTGCTCTGGTAACAGATGCATCAGATTTGGCTATGGGTGCAGTTTTTCAGCAGTTTAAGGATGGCTTTTGGCAACCTCTTGCTTTCTTTTCGCGCAAGCTAAGTCCTTCACAAACGAAGTACTCACCATATGACCGTGAGCTTTTGGCGATATATGAAAGCATAAAATACTTTCGGCACATGCTATAGGCCGGGCACTTTGTAGCATATACTGACCATAAACCACTCAGTTACGCTTTTCATGATAGGAAAGTCAACTGTTCACCTCGTCAGTACCGCTACCTCGATTACATCTCGCAGTTCACGACCGACATCCGTCATATTTCGGGCAAGGATAATGTCGTGGCTGACACCCTGTCGCAAATCTAGGAACTGCAGATGCAAATCGATCTAGATCTACTTGCCCAATCCCAAGCCTCTGATACGGAACTAAATGATATCTTGAACAGTAAATCTTCACTTTGAATGCGTATAGAACAGTTTAATCTTCCGAACAGTAGCTCGGAACAATATTGTGACGTGAGTACGCCGTCACCTAGACCGTTTGTGACAAAGCCCTTCCGTAAACAACTTTTCGATAGTCTTCATAATCTCAGCCACCCAGGCGTCTGCGCGTCAACCAAACTTGTAGCGGAGCGATTCGTTTGGCCTGGGATGCGTAAAGACTGTCGAGAGTGGTAACGGAACTGTCTGGCGTGTCAACGTGCAAAGGTGCATCGCCACGTGTCATCTCCCTTCGGTACGTTCGATCTACCCAAGGCACGTTTTTCTTTTATCCATGTGGACATAATAGGCCCTCTGCCCCCATCACAGGGAAATCGATACTGCCTCACCATCGTGGACCGTTTCACACGCTGGCCCGAAGTCTCGCCAATGGTCGATATGACAGCTGAGACCGTTGGAAAGGCTCTGATATTGTGGATATCCAGATTTGGATGTCCAACAGATATCGTAACTGGTCGCGGTGGACAGTTTGTATCCACCCTTTTTCATTATTTAGGAAAAATGATTGGATTCAAACATCGAAAAACTACCGCGTATCACCCAGCGTGTAACGGTATGGTGGAACGGTTTCATCGGCAGCTAAAGGCAGCAATAATGTGTCACGCAGACAGCAAGTGAGTAGACACATTACCTTCAGTACTGTTGGATATTAGGTCCTCTTATAAAGAAGAGCTAAAAGCTTCATCGGCAGAGTTGGTATACGGAGAGCCCTTACGTCTTCCAGGGCAATTTTTCCAACCGGTTGCTCTGGATAACACCGATGTATCAGATTTTACCACTCATCTTCGACAGCTCACTCAGAAGCTATCACCGACACCCGCCACACGTCACATTAAGAACAACATCTTTATACATAAAGATTTAAAAGTTTCAACGCACGTATTTTTGCGAGACGATGCCTTAAGAGGTGTATTGCAACCTCCATATTCTGGCCCTTACGAAGTGCCCCATGTTCGGCCATAAAACATTTAAAATATGGTTAAAAGGGAAAGCTGTAACAGTATCGATAGACCGTCTTAAACCAGCCTATATACTGACAGACCCCTCACCTAATTCCATCCCTACTTTTTATCCTCAACCTTTGCCTAAAGGGACAACTGTCCCTAAACCGTCAGAATTAATCGACCCAGCACCAACACCTGTCAAGGAAAACGTAAAACGTACGCGTTTAGGGCGCGTTGCACGTTTCCCTGATTTTTTTATTGGATAAAAGGAAGAGAAACGTATTTTCTGGTTCAATACAAACATTGCGTTGAAAGCAACAAACAAAGTAATTATTTACATACTATGCGTCCTACAAATCTCGATAACAATGAAACCTTATGGTACTTGAAAATATTTATAGCCCAATCTATATAAAATTATAGTAGTTAATTTATTATTACAGTAAAATAAAAATTGTATAATATTTAGAAAAGAACGGAAGGAATAATATTTTTAAATAAAACTCAAAATCGGGTAACGTAATTTTTCAATTTCACGACAATGTGAATTTTAAAACTTTTGGAAGTGCAAAAGAGAAGTATTATGTTTATTGCCAAGCTTCTATATGATTGATATTATCCTTGCCGAAACCAAAAAAAAATGTTAATAGTTCTTTCAAAATTTGATGTACCATGTTGTAGGTACTCGGCGGTAAAGAAAAAAATTATAAGCAGACCTTAAAATTTAATAAATAATTTGCACAACACTATCTATCGATGACATTGGTTAACTATTATACTTTTTAAACTAAGATATTATGATTTATATATTTTTTATAAATATTTATTACGTTATTCTTTATTATTTTTGTTTACTGCTTTTAGATACAATTATATCATTATAGAACACATCTTACATTACAGACATTACATTATTTAATTACAAAAATGTCCCTGATCACTCAATGCCACTATTAAACAAATTCGTACCTATATTTCTTACCCGTACTTCAGAATATTAATCATAACTTTTGATAGGATGAACCGATTTTAATAAAACAAAGACTAAATTTAAAACGAAGATATGCCTCACAATTTTCCTAGCGATTATTTTGATGGAAATCAGTACTTTATGTATGATACATTAACAAACAAACAGACAGACAGACAATTCTAAAAATGATAGAAATGTATTCAGTTACTTATTTTTAGTCCCTCTCAATCAATTTTGTTACAAAAATATAAAATGTACAGACATCTGCAATTTACATTTTTATTATATGTATAGATATTGTTATTTGCCAAAATAAATCTAAAAATTCGACAAAAGCCACATTTTTTAAACACAAGTCTCATATTCTTCTATCAAAAAAATCGCTTATAAAATTTTTATTTATATTTTTTTAAAATTTACCGTAACACAACATAAAGGTGTTACTCTTCATTTTTGATTATATCGTCCAAACCTTTACAATGGTACTCGACTCAAATGAGTTGTTTCTTAAAAGAACGTGGTAAGCACATATATTGCCATAGGTTTTGATTTTTAAATATTATGTCTTACTGCTGGGCACAGGCCTTCCCTCTTTTCTGAGAAGGTTTTAGGGCAATGCCCAATGTCTGGCCTTTTTACCAAATTGTCCGGATTTAAGACCCGGCAACCCTAACCGTAGCGCTGCTATTTTGTGCTAGGGTGTCGTCAACTACGCCCGCAATTTTTAATCGTTGGAATATATTTCAATTATTATAAAGTTCGCACATTATTATTATAAATCATTATAGTTATTTTGATTGCAGCTGAACTTTCTTACCAGTCAGAATGGCAAAAAATAAATACAAGTATCAATGTGTCACTTAACGTAAAAAAAGAAATACAAATATCCTATCTCTGGAGAAAAAAATAATGGAGAATAAAAATGTCTGTATGCTTGCCATCTGAACTGGCCCAGATTATGCAGTGAAAGTACTAAAAATCTATAAAGACGACAAGTTTTGGATTTTGAATAAGTTAGCCAAGTTACCAGCGTTTTATAAAAAGTATGTACTGACTAAAATTATTGGATCGAGATAAGCTCGGTTAATGCCGTTGCGGCCAATATTTTTATAATAAAAAATCGTAATTGACTGTAAGTACCGTTATAAAAATATAAGTTACAGTTGATTATTTTATTTATTAAAACAGGTTGCAACCGTACTATTAATTTATTTATACCACTGTGCTACCGTTACTAGATATAATCGATTATTAACCAACATCGGTTAACAATCGATTACTGTGAAACAATTAAAATATTCGTGTACTTATTTCAATACTAAAGTTCATGAATAATGAAAAATATATCAAATAGATTATAATAAATAAATTAGATAACATAAGAATGACACACCAAAAATGTTTCATCCGCTGAACTCCATCCTAAGAAAACTTGTATAATTCAAATTCAAATTCATTTATTTCAGACAACAAAGGTCCATGGGTTAGTATTACCATGGGTTAGTAAAGTATTTAAAGCATTATAATTTAAGTTAAATTATATTGTATTATATTTAGAATTAAAATTAAATTATAATATATCCAGAATTAAATTAAATCTTAGTTAAATTAACTCAATATTAGATCATACCAAATTGGAAAAAATGATTCCAAATTAAATTCTAATTTGTCATGTACCTAAGAGGCACTCCGGGCGGTCGACACCTAGAACTATTATCCACTGTATAAGTCAGCGTTCGCACAAAGTGCCTCACAATAGGCGCATGCGGATCATCTGCCACTGTTTTCAGGATGCTGTTTTCACATCTCCGTATAGTTCTCATTAGCGACACTACTTTTTTCCGAACTACGGCATGAAAACCGTCAGTTCGAGTCTGTGCAAACATACCACAGGCACTACAAAAGCGGGGAAGTTCCAACATTATCCTGAAAATGTTATTGTACTGGACGCGCAGGGTGTTTAACGATTTTTTGGCATACCCAAACCCAAACTCTTTGAACAAGGCTATTTTAACCTGATCTGAACAGCGGGCAAATCTACGGGCCATCTTGATCTTCCACTATACAGCATATACTGTATAGTGGAAGATCAAGATCGTTTAGTCGCTATACTCACAGTACTGTGGTGCGAGCGAATGAATAGAGATATGAAATAAAATATCGCTCGCTCGGAGCGTAAAATACCTAAATTTGCGTAACGCCGAAATGTAAGAGGGCTCTTAAACAAAAATTTTAGCTTCTCATTTTACTCCTCGGAACTAATAGTTTTAGGGCTGACTTTATAATCATCAGTAAAGTTATTACCATAACTATAATATAGATGCAGCGTTGCTCTATCACGACAATGCAAAGTAGTTTAGTTTAGTTAGTTGACATACTTGATGTTATTTCGATTTAAAATTATTTCGTTAGGATTACATATAAACACTATTTCTGTGATGTCCCTAGATACAGTTTATACTAAATCTATGGTGATGTCACATTCTACTACTGTATGATAATGTTCGCGTTTTACGTATTAGAACGTTGAATACCGTAAAACGTAACAGAACAAACGGAGACTAAACCCATACCATAATAATTCTCAAACGAAATTTGTAATTGGAAAAGGTAATCTGAGCATTATAATAGTACAATATTTTTGTATTATAAAGACCTAAAGAACTTGCATATCCAATTGGTTTAGCGATTAAGGTATATAGGTACTTACTTACTTAAAACTCTTTTATTTTCTAAATGGGAATTTTAAGTTTTAAATCCCGGCTGTAACTCATAAAATATCAAGACGCTTATTAAAATTCATGTTGTCGTTGAAGAAGAATAAGAGGAAGAAGAATCAATTTATTAGTAAAAATATGATACAAAAAGTTCTTAAATAATATGCTAACATCACATTATTTTTGACCATTACTAGTGCACAAAATTTCTCGTGATACGTAGTTAATCGTGTGTAATATTTTTGGTGTCTGACTTTTTGTGTCTGTTTTCTTCTCTTGCGAAGTGTTTTTTGGGTAAAGCATTGCAATGATTTATGGCTACACACGGAGTAGTACAATAACCAGTCGAGTAGCACAAATGGGTCGGCTCGATCGGGGAAGGACCACACTCGTTCAGAATACCAGCGTAAAATAGTAGCCTATTGTACTGAACACTGCCCCGAATCCCGCCCTGGGCAGCAGTTTCAGGGGTGCCAAAATTATAATATAATATGGATTTAAAACAACTTGCTCCTGAAAGCGTCTAGTATTCAACGCATGGTGTTCTATCAATTACTCACTTGATGTTAAAATGCCCAGTGGTTTTAGAACACATCCTAAGAGTTCATACCGAAATGTGCTGCAAGCAGCTGCAGCAGCACAGTAGTTTGTGCAACATCTAATGGCGAAAAATTTAACTTAAATGATTACGATCCTACTTTGAAATACCATCTAAACCACGTAAAAAAGAGATCGGTATAATAGTAAACAAAGTTTGAAATACCATTAACAATGACATCAAGGAAGCGAACTATTTCACAACTATATTTGACTGCGCTCCAGATGTATCTCACACAGAACAAATGAGCCAGGTGATTTAATTTATAAAAACAACGGAATCCGGACGCGAAATAAAGTAAAGCCTTATTGATTTTATTGAAGTTGATGGAAAGACATAAATTACACAGCGAATTCTAGAGAAACTGGAAGCTGATGGTTAGATGTGCTAAAATGTCGTGGACAATCTTACGACGACGGATCTAATATTGCCGGAATATATAAAAAAGTGCAATCCAGAGTTTTGAAAACAAACGAGCTGGATCATGTCAAGAAGCAGTTAGCCTATTTGAGTTTGCACAAAAACTTTATTGTTTCTTTGTTGGATGCACCACACAGTGGAAAATAATGCGAAAAAACAAACTTAAAAGGAAGTAATCAAACCAGATGGTCGGCTAAACACCATACAGTTACTGCTTTAATAAATAATTTACCGAAAATTGTCAAAGCTCTGGAACAAAATTGAAGAATCTTCTCTAGTTGTAGAATCCAAGTACGAAGCTGGCCATTTACTACATGCGGTGATGGATTTTAAATTTATCCTCAATTATTTGGAATAATATTCTTCGAGAAATTAATAGAGTGAACGATGAAACAAACAAAGAGGATATAATCACTTCTGTGTATCAGTATTCTGTGACGATAATGCAAGTCGTTGTAGAGATCTTGCAAGGAAAGACAGAAAAATCAATAAATAGAACATTGATACAAACTGCACCTTTTTTAGAAAAGTTAGAAATTGACCCAGTTCTTAAAATCAAACTAATTTCCAAAAAGAAAAGGCAACCTTATGAAATATGCGAGGACGAATCAAGATCACTAGATCCAAATGCTTTATTTTCGAAAGATATAAAAGTAGTGTTTTAACGGAAATTTTAACGAAAATTAAAACAAGGGTAGAGAGCGCAGTCTACATGAAAATTTCGCCTTCCTTAGTGGCAACGCGTTTTAAAATACGTCGACTTAAGATCTGCGAAAAAATGGAGTAGATCTAGCTTAAAAATGTCAGAAAGGCTTGAGTCTAGTAGATTTTTGCCAGGACATTGCCATTTTTTTAAGAGCTAGTAACCGAAATTAATGAAAAATCAATTGCATTCGACCTGTTACAACATCTGTGCAAACATCACTTGCCAGTTGCATTTCCTAGTGTTAGTATAGTTTTAAGAATATACTGCACATTACCTACGACATCTGCAAGCTGTGAGCAAAGCTTCAGCAAACTGCAAATAATTAAAACCTATCTGCGTTCGACAATGAGTCAGGAAACTCTATCTGGCCTCGCAATCCTATCCATTGAAAATAAAACTGACGTTGAGACAGGATTTAGTGAGCTAATAGATTATTTCCCAGAAAAGTAAGCACGCAGTGTAAAGCTGTTGCGAGACTAGTGTGAGAGTGATCCACAAGCTAGCTTTACCGGTGTGTTATCAAGGCCGCAGTAAAATTTGCCCGTCTGCCAGAGCATTTAGCGTCAAATAATTTAGTTTTAAGATAATACCACAATTTCTAAATGAGAATTTTAGAAATATTATTTATTTGTGTATAAGATAATGACATTTTTAAAAATCAAAATTTTGGAAGAAACTTATATAATGCAATTATTTATAATAATAATCGTTTCTGCAAACGGGCTAATACCAGGCAGCCTCTCGGGTCACCTGAGGCGGCTGGGACTAAGTTAATTTATGTAAAGAAATGTGCGTGTGTGAGAGTGTGTGTGTATGTGTGTGTGTGTGTATGTGTAAACATGAATATGATATTCCCAGGCAGCCTCTCGGGTTACCTGAGTAATAGATAATATTATTATTAAAATCTTTATATATATAAAGTACGTGTCACGTTGTTTGTCCGCGATGGACTCCTAAACTACTTAACCGATTTTGATCAAATTTGCAAAACGTGTGCAGTTTGGTCCAACTTGAGAAATAGGATAGCTTACATTTCAATTCATATTCGCAATATTATTTTATTCCAAATAATATTTGTATATAATTTGACAGTCACAATACATACGCTTTCAAGCACATTGCACCCGTACCGCGCATGCGTCAATGGTACGAGTACGTTTGAAACGGTTCCTTTAAAAAACAAAAAAGTCTCAATAAAGCAATTTACATTTGCAATACGTTAGCGATGATATGTTTTGTCAAAATTACAGGAATAATATTTTGATTTCTTATTTGTGACATCTGTCTTTTTTATTCTTTACAATTATTTAAAAAATTAAAATAAAAACAAAACATACAAAAACTCCACGGACATTCTTCTTCTCTCTAACCTACATGGTTGCTACTTAAGTGAGATATGCGAAAATATGCCGTTTTGTGGATTATCTTAATATATATAAATCACGTGTCACGTTGTTTGTCCGCAATAGGCTCCTAAACTACTTAACCGATTTTAATGAAAATTGCACACCGTATGCAGTTTGGTCCAACTTGAGAGATAGGATAGTTTTTTTTCCCATGAGTAACCCACGATTTATTTTTTGCGAATTTAAGGATTCTTAACACGTTAGATGTCCACTGTGATTTGGTCAAGTGACAGTCTACGTCCACGCTTTTTTTTAGATTAAATAGATAAAGATTATGCAAATAGCTACTTGTGATAGCGTAACTACCTCCAGAGTTCTTGAAAGTGTATTACAGGCTGAATTTCCGCATACCCTATATATAGTGCACGGACTTCTCAGCTTAATTTTTATGCACTATATGTAGTGCACAGACTTCTCAGCTTAAGTTTTATGCACTATAAATGTAGTGCACGGTCTCTGCAGCTAACTTTTAGTGCACTATTTATATGGCACTTGTATTTATTATATTTTCTATGCGTGGGGGAGGGGCATAGGCAAGGAAATGTCAAACTTAACTGACATCTGTTAAAATGTTCTACTGTCAAAATATTATTACATCGTCAAAGTTTCATAACGGGTAACGGCTAACCAAACTGTTTTACGCGTAAAATAGTGTTTTTGTGTGGTTTTGGTACATTTTTGGCTTTATATATAAAATGTCACGAAGTAAATGTCTGAGTGAGGAAGATATGCTCCGTATATGGGAAAACAGTGACGAAGAAGATAATTTTATGCAAGGAATCGAACCTGCTGTAGAAGACGCAGATGAAGACGATTTATTGGACACTCCGCTCATGCCTCTCGAAGAAAATGTATTTACCATCAGACAATTTATTGGGAACACCTATCCAGGTAACATTTCGGTTGAGAATTCGACAGATTTTTCCGAAATTAATTCTAACTCTATCCAACCCCCTGAGATGTCGGTCCAGAGATCTGTTAGTCCTACTCCGGCTCAAGTATTGCCTACGACTTGGCAAAATAATATATAAGATTTGCCAAGAGAAGAATTTACGGGTTATGGTAATGGGAAACGTCATGTATGGCTATTTTCTGAAAATACAGACCTGTGGACTATTTTTTCTCATATTTACAATGAAGATGTTAATCAATTGATAGTCGAAGAAACAAATCGTTATGGTTCTCAAATGAGAATTAATCGTAATAATAAGTCATATAAATAGATGGAAACCTGTTACTTCGGAGGAAATGAGAAAGTTTGTGGGCATATATTTGCTTATCGGACTTCTGAACTTCCCTTCTATTGAATCTTATTGGAAAAACGATCGACTATACTATCATCCACTCCTCCATGACATGAAAATGTCTTACAATCGATTTTCTCTAATACTAAGGTGTTGGCACTTTTCTAACAATGAAGTTCATAATGTGGATGACAGGCTGTACAAAATACAGCCGCTAATAAATAAGCTCATAAATAACTCGCGAAGCATATACACTCCTGGCGAAACAATCGCTGTGGATGAATCGATGGTCGGTTTCCGAGGAAGACTTTCGTTTCGCACTTATAATCCACAAAAAGCCCACAAATATGGCATAAAAATGTACAAGTTGTGCTGTTCTAATGGATTTACATGAAGTTACTCTATATATGATGGACGGTCACACCAATTGCCTGGTTTAGACAAACCAGGTACAGTTGTGGTGTCTCTGGCTGAACTGTTACTGGATGAGGGCAGGATCCTTATTGCTGATAATTACTACGCCAGTATACCTATGGCGAGATATCTCAAGGAACGCAAAACTGGTTTCTGTGGCACAGTCTGTAAAGCGAGGCGTGAACTTCCACCACAAATAATTCAACAGAAACTTCAAAAAGGTCAAATAGCTGCGCAACAAAACGAATGTATGACTATCCTAAAATGGCATGACAAACGCGATGTTCTGACTTTGTCAACGTATCATACCCACGAGATGCAAATGTCAAAAGGGTTTCACCCAATTTTGAAGCCAAAAATAGTACTAACTTACAACGAAGGCAAGAAGGGAATTGATATTGCTGACCAGCTCGCAAGCTATAATTCGCCTGTTCGAAAATCATGTATATGGTACAAAAAATAGCGGCGGATCTTTTGGCTACATGCGTGGTCAACGCCATTGTAAAATACAATCAATTGCATCCATCCAACGAAAAAATTACACTGCTGCAGGGTAATGAATGTATAATAAAAATACTACTTATTATTGAAAATATCAGATCAAATGCAAGTTCTCTCATCGTTACGACGCGTCACAACATCACACGTATACCAAACAATTCCCGAGGAAAGACACATCAAAAACGATGCGCAGGCTGCTATCAAAAACTGAAGGAAAGTGGAAACACGGTAAATGAAGCAAGGAGAAAGACACCAAAGGTTGTTACCGAATGCATTGCTTGTAAAAGAGGCTTCTGCCTGCCGTGTTTCAACGAATACCACTGAAAATATGTGAAAAATGTTTTGTTATTATAATTTTATAAGTCATGTTTGTTTTAGTTACTGATTTTGCAATAAAGCATAAATATTTTTGATTAGTACAACTTGTTTGCTTTAATATTTTATTAGCCACATTTACCTCAACTCCCGCATACAATATTAAGAAATTCCCATATGTCCTTCGCGGTTCTTTTTACACATTTCCTAATCCACACGTCCATCTTAAACTCAGTAGCGTAGTTCTCACGTCCAATTCAAAAAATCATCATTAAGTTTGAACGGAGTGGTGCCCTACATATAGTGCCGGATGCCATGGCTAACTTCACAGTGCACTACATATAGTGCACGGAAAGTTAACGTGTTAATAGGACATGACAGGGTCGTAGAAAAGGGCAGAACAACGTCTGCCTGGCAGGCTAATAAAGAATAAATTAGGACCCGTCAGTGTAAATTTTGACAGTTTTTTCCACAACCAGCCCATGACCTGCCATCGATTCAGAGAGGTTTTAGCAACGGATGTACGTGGATGTGAGTGGTTGGGTGATGAATGGGAATCTGACTATAGAATATTTTTCAAAAAATCGAGAAAATTTCAGAATTTTCAAGAAAGTTTTAATAAAAGATTAATGTCCTTCAGTTCAATGGATGCTAGCATGTATTCTATTAATTTTTAACTTTTTAAGTATAATAGATACATAAAAGAGGATATCTTGAGTGACTGACTCATCTATCAACGCACAGCCCAAACCACTAGACGTAGAAATCTGAAATTTGGATTTGGACGATAGTTGCGTTTTATGACGTGTAATAGCAAGTATGAAACTTTTTACTTTACCGGGAAATTATTTCAAATCTTACTGTAAGTAAGTACTCCATAAATAAAATAAACGAATATATAGTTTGCGACTTTTCAAAAATGTACCCTAGAGGTTGCGAAGTTTGTGTAAAAATAATTGTATTAAAAAAAACAGCTCAAGTCGCTGGACGTAGAAGTGTGAAATTGGGACATTATAGACTTCCTTCTATTAAGTAGGCATCCACTAATAAGGGATTTTGGAAAATTCTACCTCAATTTGGGTGAAAAAGTGTTACAGTTTGTATAAACGTTTTTACAAGACGATTGATTCGAAGCTTAATTATAAGTATTCTGTGTTTTACAATTTTTAAAATAGCCCCTTAGAGGGTGTTGCGTGTCATTTTGTTAAATTTACTATGTATGTTGTATTATTACGGTTATAGATAAATCCTTATTTTATTATAGTAATTACATAAAGAACTAGCGACCTACTATAGTGTAGCCTAGAGCCCTCCTGGCATCGCTCTCTACCTGTTCGTAAAGTTTCATCATAATCCCGTTCAACCATTTAGAAGATTGACCAACACACAAGCAGATACAGAGACTGATTTATAAAATACATCATTGTTTATGTCGGAGTAGCAAGCAAATAGAAATCTGAGCTTAACAGAAACCTTTTTTTCAATCTTACGGACAAACACTTTAATTTGATTTATATGTATAGATAAAAAAAAATTATATAATAGGGTGACAAACGAGCACACAGTCCACTTAATGGTAAGTGGATTCAGTGTCCCATAGACATATCTACATTTATCCACGATTAAGAATAAAATGCAGATGCGTTGTCACCTCTGAGGAATGATATGGAATGCCTCGTTTCCAGTAAAAATGGTCATCGATTTTCTACACTCACCATACGAAGCACCGCAGCTTTAAGTTGCTATTTTACACTAGTCGCAGCGTGGCTCCACCACGTACAAACATACTTACATAATGTAAGTATTATGAAAGAAAGAGGGCTTAAGAAACTGTTGCGTGCATTTTTTTTTGTAGAATAATGGTTGCAAACGAGGACACCTGATGGTAAGTGAATGCTGTGATCCATTAGACATGTACATCTATCCTCAATTAAGAATCAAATATATATATACACGTACACCATACGAAACACATCTGTATTAAACAGCTGTTTTACGCTGGTATTCTGTGAGATCATGTTCTTACCTCAGGTTTCCGCCCTGTCATGGCGGGAGGGACTTAATAGCCGTGGCTTGGTTACTCACGGTGAACAAAGAGAATCTCACTGGCTAGTCCGAGGTGTAGGGCCGGCTCGAGGTGACTACGCCGAGTGGGCTTGTCTAGCCCACTCTGGATTCTGGATCTGGATCTGGTTTAAGGACTGTTGACGGAAGGGGTTTCTTCTCCTCCTTCCCGTTGCAGCCGAGGTGTACCTAGTCACGGAGCATAGTCACACCGTTGATGCAGTGGTAGTGAGGCCACGGGGGGAGAGTAGTGTTGGTATTGCGAGGCGACACTTTCATCACCTTTCGCGGCCGTAACCTGGATGGCATGCAATGCACTCACCATCAGATGAACTGCGTGCTCGTTTATCACTTTTATTCTATAAAAAATATAGGTACTTTACTGTTGGATGTGACTAGTGATTCGGGAAAAAGGAGGAATAGCATGATATTTTATTTATCTGGCTAAAGGATTTTCTGGTTATAACTATATAGACAAATATGGTTGGTTAAACGAAGGATTTATTCATAGGTTAAAGTAGGTGTAGCGGATTGCTTTTAGTCCGAATAATAGTTTTTTTTTTGGGTGCCACCGTGTTTCACTTATCTGTTAAGCACGTGATAAACTAGCACTTAAATTTGCTATTAACAATTTCAGTAGTGCCGACGATGAGAAACCTTTTGACTGACTTGAAATTTAATAAAAACTCCAAACTAGAAATATATCTTTAAATGTACTTATATATAATTCTTCTGTCCGTGCGTATGTGACTGTTTTGATGAAATTTTGTATGTGTGATTAAGTTGATACGAGAATGCTTTAGATTCACAATTGGACCCGGTAAATGGCGCTGTTATCGAGATCCAGGAATCACTCGTGCGAAAATGTGGCGGTTTGCTAGTAAACTTATAATTCTTCTCTACGTGTGTTTGTATGTCACTGAAGTCCTGCTTAACAGCTGGACCGGTTTTGATGAAATTTTGTGTGTTTGATTAAGTTGATACGAGAATGCTTTAGATTCACAATTGGACCCGGTAGATGGCGCTGTTGTCGAGATCCACAAATCACTCGTGCGAAGCCGGATCGGATCGGTAGTATTGTCAGGATAAATTAACTTCGGACACTTGTTGTTATAAATTAACTTGCTTATCCACTTACCTGGTTGTGAATAATCAGAAGACTTTATTTCCGTGAAATCTCTCGAATCTCCAGCGGTTGAACTCTCCACATCCACTTGTTCAGAACTGTTACTAGCTTTATCATCTTCGTCATTTGAACAATAAGCTTGTTCTGTATTGCACACATTTTTAAAAAAATCCACAGATTCATTCGTACACTCGTTGTTATCGTCGACAAATTTATTTTTTATTTCATTAACGTGTTTACTAAATTTGTCAGCTAATAAATTATCTATAGAGAATGTTAGTTTAGGCTCAGGTTTATCAGTTACTAAATCGGGTGACTTAATCATTTCTTCCACTTCCATTATCTCGTTTGATTTGGAAAAACTCATTGTTGAACGAACTAAATCTTGCCAAATTTTTACAAACGGATGCTACGTCCGCACTGTGTAAAGTCAACAAACATTTTAAAGTTTCAGAACTAAACACACTTTTTCACCTTCATGTCTGATTTAGAGTCTGGTAACTCACACAAGATAATAATTTAAACCAATTCGAAACTCTAACGACGCGTTTTTGTCAAATTGGATCGCTGAAACGACTGCGAGTCGATAATGTTAACTGCCTCTTCTGAAAAGCTTAGCTGGCGATGCCGCGTTAATTGTATCTGCCTTATTACTAGCACAATAAAGCTTAAAACGTTTTGAAATGTAAAGATTTACCGTATGCTTTGGACACCTTCGATCGAAATTAAGATGGAAAACCTCGACTAATGGGCGTCTTTATGGATGACAATTTTGTATGCCACATTTAGTAGTTCCCTTATGCATTTTGACTTCTAAATTGTAGGTTTAAAGTTCATTATTGAGTGCTATGATTTAAACGATGCAAATAGCTCTTGAAGACGACAGTGAGATATAATTAGCAATAAACCAATCAGGGGACAGTGGGCGTGTCAAATTGGGAACGGATGCGCCCGCGCCTGTCTCCCTGTACATCAAATTGGGATTTATTTAAAGAGCCGCGTGAGATATGCGCATCTTCATTAATTGTGATAATTATTTAGTTAGTTCGTGTAATTGGACACGTCACGTATGTGGAGCTGGCTCGGAGCATCTGAGTGAGAGGATATTTATAGCTTGACGATTGTTATTTATTGGTGATTATTGTCGCGGTAATCACGTACGTAGTAATTGGGCTTAAAACAACCACATCATCTCTAAATTATGAGCACTTGGCACCAGTTTAATGACGCCAAATAGGCAACAACGTTACGTTACACTTATAATTGCCGATAATTATAAATATATTCTTAAAATATAACTGTTTTACGTAACTTTAATAATTCATTTGAATATAGCGAATTATTATGTGAACTTTTAGCAGCCCGGAGCCAGGATGTAGTTGATGTTTCCCTTCCTTGCCTCGAAAAACACGTAAACCCTTTTTCTGTCTAGAAATTCTTCTGAGTAGGTAACACTGTACACATATAATTTCTGCTGCTAAATAGCAGTGTTTGCATTGCTGTGATTTGTGAAGAGTAGGTATGGAGAATCAGTTTAATTACAGGCTGTAAGGCTTTCCATCTTAATCCTTAAAGTTGACAACATGTCTGTTACCTCCTTTATTTAAAGTGGGCTGCAGGTATCTTTAATTTTCATTAGCACCATCAGGTGTATTCTAAGTTTGTTTGTCACTTCAATTTTATAAAGAAAAGTCGTTGGTCCTGCGTTTGATCTCACTCCGGTCGTCTCTGATTGTTGTCTTATCTGTGGGAATACAGAGTGCACCTGTGCTAGCTAAGCTCATACACTCTAGATACTACTTAAATATATTTCTGTTTCTATGATCTAGATACTAGATATAATACTAGATATAATACTAGATATAATACTAGATATAATTCACTAAATACTGGATATAATTCACTAAATACTAGATATAATTCTGTCCTACGCAGATGGCTAATCTCTGCGCTTAGACTGGCCGCCACGATCGAAATTTGGTCTGGAGAACATTATCTACTTAAATAAGTACATGCTATATTTTAACAACCTCATGGTCAGTAAGCATATAATTTACTTATTGGTCTTAGTTACGCATGCCAGGCAATATAAATATAAAAAATAATAAACTACATATATATTGTAATTAACACCAAATTATTTACAGAAATTAGAGGATCTCACACCTACGTCAAATTCTGACCACCCCATGAGTTAACTGGTAGAGAATGCCTCAAGCCATTAAGTCCGCACTTTTTATTCTTTTGTTTTACGGATGCAATAAAGAATAAAAATAAAATAAATAAATAAGTGAATCTTCAGCCAGTAGTCTTGATTCATAGACTTTATTCTAAATGCAATATTTTTGAAAATAAGCACTTAAAACTGTGTCGATTCCGTCAGAATCGAATAAAGGTTACTCATGTACTATAATATTTTAGGCTTAGTGCTTGCCCCTGAACTACTATGAACACAAACATTACCGAAAACGCCGTTGTCTTTCGTCGAACCACTTTCGTAACCCATAGTGAAACACGAACATATGAATTATATATGGAAAACTTGCTATTATAAAGTTAACTGTAATTAACGGCATTGGTGACACAATAAATTTTGTAATAATTTATTTTATTTGTTAATCGAAATAAATTGAGTAAAAGTTCTTTCCCTTGTGGTGCTATATAATATAATCCGTCACCTTAAGGATCAATTTTAGAAGAAACTAGTAATGTGTATCGGTTCATAAAATTCGAATGAAAAGCCGATTAATGTGAGAACAGCTTGAGCTCTATAATACCGTTAAATGTTTTGGCAATCAATGTTCAATAAATATATTTATAAATCAGTTACAAAATGACAATGCTCTGGATAACCCGACGAACATTCTGGGTATCTTTGGAATGAACATTAGCATCTTGTTCCTTTAAATATGTTGGCATTTAAAATTCTATGTGTTCCTACCACTTCAGCACTTACCCTCAGAAAGCCAGGCACAAAATACGATTTTTATAGAAGCAACGAATCCGTATTTAATCGAAAATAAATGAAAATACTAAAATTGAGAAAGTCTATGAAAATTTGTGTTGCCATAAAAAAATTAAAAAAAACTCGACCAGAAGAAAATATTGAATCTTAGGTACTCTTAGATATACGTCAGTATATTGTTATTCCATGAGCAGCAGCTTCCTAATAACCAGGATTTATGTTTCAAAATAAAAGTTGTTTTTCCAGTCTTCTATTGTGGACCTCTGACTCCCCCGCGATTTTCGGTGCAGTTCTTATCAGTAGGTACTATGCTGGGGCTTGGAGTTAATTCTTTTGGTGATAGTTTTCTATTAATTTCAATGATGCTAGCACCGAAACTTATTGTCTCTTTATTTGTTTTAAGGAAATTGTTGATATTGATATTATTGGCTCAGCAACTGCAGACTTCACAGAATATTAATTCTTACATCAAATACCTATTCGTTCTTCGGTACAGATGTTAAATGTAAAGTAGTTTATATTTAGAAATTGGTAAAAGCGCTTCATGTTTTTAAACAATGGGAAACTCAAACAGGAAATAGGCAGCATTGCCTTTGATAACAAATAATGAAAAAACTGAGTTTGCCAACTCGCCTAGCTACAGCTGGTAACATTGGGTGAAAACATTAACACAATTATTAATAAATTTTTTTTGTTAAAATGTAATGTACATTTATAATTGTTTTTTAAATGTGCATTATACACTTCAAAATATAGAGTTTTGCCTGAGGGTTAATGTATATTCAACTTACGTTAACCCTCAGACAAAAATCTATGTTTTGAACGGATTAAATCAGGGCCGGCCACTAGTTATAAATTATAATGTAGGTACTAGATCCTAAAAGCTAATGACCGCTAAGGTTTAGCTTCGCTTAGTCATAGATTAAATAAGTTACAACGCAAACTTAGCAGCCGTTATAGATACTATCCGTAATTTCCGGTGTTTGTTTAGCTTACGGGCCGTCATTCCTGAATACTGAATGAGACTCAATAACCGAATAAAAAAACAATTATGGCTCATATTCATATAAATTACTATCCCACTTTGAAATAAAATTAGCACGTAAGTGAAAGGCTTGTTTACATAATTGCGTTGAATTTGGCATTTTCGAATGAATATCCCGCCATTTGTCGGTTGCCAGAGCTCCATTCTTTAGGATGCTCTGCGGGCTGTTGAAGTTTGTACTTGGAGGAAAAAGTTGGGAATTCCTATTCCATTTAGACTCTCACACACAAAAGATATTTATAGACCACTGAATTTGCTTTTATTTTATTTTTACATTTCACTGTTACGCCCTAAATCACACCACAAATAGCAACTTAAATTATATGAAAAGTATAATTAAATTGATATTTTTAAATAACATTTATGCATGGTGTAGTCGCGCTGCAGCTACTCGTATATTATAGTTGTAGCTCGAAAGGGTTGGTTTTTCCGAATGGTTTTATAATTATAAATACCAAATACTCACAGGATCACAGCGGAAAAAAGACTTGATGCTGCTGTCGTATGGTGAGTGTAGAGAACCGAAGACCCTTTTTACTGGAAACGAGACATTTCGTCTTTGTCCTCAGGGGTGACAACGCATTTTCATTTTGATTCTGTATGTATGTCTATAGACCAACATCCACTTACCATCAGGTGGACTGTGTGCTCATTTGTCACCTTGTTCTATAAACAAACTTTCTATCTACCAACAACAGACTCTGCCAAGATTTAATAGAGACCAATACTAATAGTTCTCATATTAAAACCAATAAATTTAAACAAAAAACGCAGCCTTGTTGCCCCTTCAAATAACCGACATATTTTGTCATAATTAGGCCGCGCTTTGTGGCGCTTGCCTTTTTTTCTTACTTTTTTTGTTGACACTGATTTATTTCTTTGGTTCTGTTATGAGTTCAGCATTCGTAAGTGTGAATTATTGAATACAAAATAAAGAAAATCTAAAAACTTACGATTACAATATATTTATGTAGGTACATACTTTCTCTGAAGCATTTTGTTTTGCATATTATAATAATAATTGAACTAAGGTACCTACTCTGTTTTGATATAAATGTTTTATAAAAATATGTTTGACAGTTAAAATTGTAAGAAATAGTATTTTCTACAATCTTTATTGTTTCTTACAATTTATAAAATGCTACGATTTTTTTTATTCTAATGCTTTTCCATCTCACTTTTCTGTTCCCATTTTATTATTTTATATTTGACTTTAATCTTGATATTACCAGAATAAGTAAAAGTTTTGGTCAAAGGAAAGAAAAATTTAATATCTACAAAGAATATCAAATAAATTTGTGTGAAACTAGTTTTTAATTTTTTTTTGCTTTTTATTAACTTTATATTCCCGACGTTTCGAGTAGGTACCTACCTACCTACTTTACAGCACTCATTGACTCATTCTAACGGTTGATTGAGGTAAAATAAGATTCATTCAATGTGTATAATAGTGTTCTCGTAAACATAATAAATAAGAGAGAGTCAGAGAATTTGTTTTGATTGCCAAGTTTAAGACGACACATCGAAACGCTATCGCCGTACTGATCCGAGTCAATACATAATTTCTATAAAAACTTGAAGAAACGCTGTCATAAGGTCTAAAATTGCGTAGCGCCCGCGACGATTAAAAGCGCTTAGAAATTGTTAGAATCTTAAAATATTTTTAAAAAAATTATTGATTTAAGTTATCAAAATAATGAGCAAGTAAATTATAAATATTGATGTTATGAATATATTTGAGTGATTCCCAAGCATATAGATCAAATGATTTCGTTGTAATTTCAACTATAGTGATTTTTTAGAGGTGTTTTCGCAAATAATTATGATCGAGTCAAAATTATACAATCGTGTTTTTGAGCAATCAAATTCAAGATAAAGACATGAATTTACCTATATCAAAATCCCACTTTCGTTAGTGGTGTCATAGTCGTATACTATTCGATGAAAGGAGGTGTATTTTTTCACGGTGTCGCCTTAACGCTTAATAGAACTTATAAATATTACAAAACTGTCTATGTGGGTACTGAATTTAATTTAATATTTGCCTATTGTCTCTCATTTCCTAGTTAACTTCATATCGTTTCTGTTGTAACGTTTACCGTTTCAGACACGCTTGTAAAAAGATTAATACTTGACAAGTCCGCACTGGGACTCGTTTCCGCATATTTGACTTTGGAATGCGAACTTTCAACCCTGGCGCTTCTAAATTGTTTCGGTATGCGGCGTCACGAGCGCGGGCCCAACCAATGATTTACACGTGTATGGGACGGCCCATTTTGTTTTAAACGTTAATTAGACCGGCACCGACATAATAGCTGCATTTTTGTTTATTTACCTCATACAATAATTCATAGGTACTATCTCCTTATCACAGAACACTATACTACCCCTAGCGGAGACTCCTTATTCTATGGTCGCAAAAGGGCTGGATATCTGTCGCAAGCAACCCAAATTTGGCTCAGATGACACCACATGCTCCGTGGTTACGCGCTGGAGCAGGGCCGTGGACTCTGTTAAAATACAAAGTGGCCGCGTAAAATTTCCTTTTTCGATAGACTTATTAGACTTATTTATTAGTCTTAAAGCAAAGATAATTCATAACGTCTAGAAAATCAAAAACTTTAATTAAAGCGCTTTTCATTTTTAAAAGTAAAGTAAAGTAAAGTAAAGTTACAGCCTACATACGTCCCACTGCTGGGCACAGGCCTCCCCTCATTTCTGAGAGGGTTGTAGGGCAAGGAGTAGTCCACCGCGCTGCCGCAATGCGTGTTGGCGAACTTCACATGTCTTCGAAATATTTTTTTTCTTATTTCTCAGATATGCAGGTTTCCTCACGATGTTTTCCTTCACCGCCGAGCACGTGGTAAATCAGCACTTAAAATTGCAATTAACAATTTTATTGGTGCCGGCGGGTATCGAACCCGGTTTGTTGCGTATTGTGAAATTTACAGTGAGCGCTAACCATCTGAGCTACAATTTTTTTCAGTTTTAACCGAGTTAAAAAAACAAGGAGGTTCTATATTCGACGCGTATGTTTTTATAATATGTGGGCTTATATGTTCATTGATATCTCGGAAACGGCTTAATCTCAGAAATAGAAATGATTTTTTTATTAAATAAATTATTTTTCAGGGATGGTTCAATACTCCCATGTGTATTTGAAGAAAAATTGCATCCCCAAGGGTGGAAAAATAGAGGGTAAAGATTCAATAATAACTATTTAAACGACATTTTAGTTGTTGATTCGAACCGCTTGTCGTATCATATATATATATATATATATATATATATATATATATATATATATATATATATATATATATACTATAAATATATACTTTACCATAAAAAACACAATTATTCCAGTTAAATGGCATACTAACAACATTATGGGCGATTAATTAGGAATTGTCACAACCGTACCCAGTCTATCCCACTATACCAGCGTAAATTGGCAGCTTAATGCTGTTTTATTTCGTGTAGTGAATGACGTGAACCTTAGACCCATTTAAGGCACTATTAACAAGTTATTCTACAATTAGACCTCAAGAGTGACAACGCATCTGCATTTGAAAATAAAGGTATCTATGGGCCACAGCATCCACTTCTCATCACGTGGACTGTGTGCTATATAAATAGTACCAAGTCCAAGTAGCAATGGCCGATTAGTGGCGGTGTAAAAAGACCCCCTACATCCAGTCCCGTGCTGTCATAACAGGCGACAGATGGATAGCAGCGTCTTTCTGATAACAAATAAATAACTTTAAAGAAATCCGGTTGCCAACCGGCCTGCCGAGCGAGACAACTGGCAAATAATTACCCCTATGAGGCAATCTGTGGGGAGGCCTATGTTCTGAAAATACGAGTAAATAAGGCTTCTACTTTTATTTGAAATTATCCCAAATTGAATGTATGGGCAACAACGGTTTTGCCTACCGATCGAACCCTCTTGAACATCTTAACCCCCCCACCCACACACACACACACACACAATACTCGTCGTGCCGCCCGTCATCCTCCTCTAAGGGGTGGCCTTATGACCGCGAGTGGCTGGTCAGTGGTAGTGGTCACACACTCGCGCAAACGCAGTCCCTATCATAGACAGCCCATGGCTTATTATAATATAATCGGGAATTCGGGTTCGGGAGTCCGAATCGAACTTTCGTTACGTAAGCACGTCACGTGTCATTTAAAAATCGTAAATAGTGTACAGCTATCAACATCATTCAGACATATTATCACATGAGTAAAGAATATATAGAGAAAAAGCTATCTAGACGCCGACAACGTGTATTTCTTTTTATGACATTGATATCATTAGCTATAATAAATATGCACAGCGTGCACTCTGCCACAGTTTGAACATCCATTGTGTTGCAAACGCGAGCGACCTAGTGCATGTACCTACTTACTGCCTAGTGCAGTTGTGAAGTGTCGCGATTAATTAAGCGAGTAGCAAATTAAGCAAATTATGTCAAGTAGCAAATTAAGTAAATTAAGCAATTAAGTCAAATTAATAAACATAAAGTTAATATATTTCAGACATTATCCCAATAACATAGCAAATTAAGGGCAAAATTATTGTTTCTCGTAATAAGTAAATTTATTATTAAAAACTTGTAAAAAATATTTAAAAAAGATAAATAATAGAAATACAAGTCAAAAAATATTATAAAATTAAGTTAAATAACGTTTATAAGATAATTAGAGAATTTGTTAAAAATTGTTTAAGTCATGGGAGGTGTTCGTGTATGAAAGAAAATTTTTCTAAGTTGTGGAAGGAGTTCACGTATAGATGAAATTTCCTAAGTTGTTGAAGGAGTTCATGTATTAAAGAAAATTTTCCTAAGTTGTTGAAGGAGTTCATGTATTAAAGAAAATTTTCCTAAGTTATGGAAGGTGTTCACGTATAGACGTCTTGTATGGAGGAAGCTGCCGGAGATACATACCTGCAGTTGTACATATACATATATGGGGTGGTCGGGAGCCCGACTGCCTGAAGTACTGTAGCACAATGACTAGTCCTATATTAGGGACTTGTGATATTAAACTCAATGATACAAAAGCAATACTATAGAAGGTCTCCATGATGAATTTGAATTACAATAGTAGGGTCGTGGGTTCAAACCCTATATATGAATGACTTATGAAAGTAAGGTCTATGATTTAAAAGCAATACTATAGAAGGTCTCTGTGATTAATATGCATTACAATAGTAGGGTCGTGGGTTCGAACCCTATATATGAATGACTTATGAAAGTAAGGTCTATGATTCAAAAGCAATACTATAGAAGGTCTCTGTGATTAATATGCATTACAATAGTAGGGTCGTGGGTTCAAACCCTATATATGAATGACTTATGAAAGTAAGGTCTATGATTCAAAAGCAATACCATAGAAGGTCTCTATGATTAATATGCATTACAATAGTAGGGTCATGGGTTCGAATCCTATATATACATGACTTATGAAAGTAAGGTCTATGATACAAAAGCAATTTTATAGGAGGTCTCCTTGATGCATAAGCATTGTATGGGATGGTCGGGTGACTGACTGCTCCTAGTACTGTAGCAAAATGACTAGTCCTTATTAGCGACTTGAAAAGGAATATTATGGTGGCGTGTGTGCTGCTTCACGAGCAATTGGTCCGAGGTAAACTTGGACTCGCTAACCGATGTGTCCTAGACATATCATCTTAGTGTCGGTGGTAAGCGGGTTTGTTGTAGCAATACGGCTTTCCCGTGGACATCGCACACCCATACCGTTTGTGGGCGACGTCGTTGCGCATAGCGATGTGTCGTCTATCTTTCGGATGGGGATGATGAGTGTGTTTGGTAGCACTTTTAAGTGTAACAGGCATACTCAGCTTCATGTCTTAGTGCATTAGCGCTATGATACGTGGAGTTTTGTTCATTGGCGTCTTAGTAGCGTGCTACTATGATACGTTGGTGACATTTTTTATATAACAACAATACTAACTTTGTTGCCAAAGTCGATAGGAGTCATGTGGGTGTGTTGTGAGGGTGCGCCGCCTGTATGATAGTTGCATTGATGCTTATCTTTCGGATGGGGATGATGAGTGTGTTTGGTAGAACTTTTAAGTGTAACAGGCATACTCAGCTTCATGTCTTAGTGCATTAGCGCTATGATACGTGGAGTTTTGTTCATTGGCGTCTTAGTAGCGTGCTACTATGATACGTTGGTGACATTTTTTTATATAACAACAATACTAACTTTGTTGCCAAAGTCGATAGGAGTCATGTGGGTGTGTTGTGAAGGTGCGCCGCCCGTATGATAGTTGCATTGATGCTTACTGCTACTTGCGGTATTGCGTCTTGTGATGGATCTGCGGGTGTGCTGCGCCTGAATCGACGCATTCCTGATGTTCTGGTCGTTGGAGGTATACAATTAACATCTTAGTGTCGGTGGTAAGCGGGTTTGTTGTAGCAATACGGCTTTCCCGTGGACATCGCACACCCATACCGTTTGTGGGCGACGTCGTTGCGCATAGCGATGTGTCGTCTATCTTTCGGATGGGGATGATGAGTGTGTTTGGTAGCACTTTTAAGTGTAACAGGCATACTCAGCTTCATGACTCAGTGCATTAGCGCTATGATACGTGGAGTTTTGTTCATTGGCGTCTTAGTAGCGTGCTACTATGATACGTTGGTGACATTTTTTATATAACAACAATACTACCTTTGTTGCCAAAGTCGATAGGAGTCATGTGGGTGTGTTGTGAGGGTGCGCCGCCCGTATGATAGTTGCATTGATGCTTACTGCTACTTGCGGTATTGCGTCTTGTGATGGATCTGCGGGTGTGCTGCGCCTGATTCGACGCATTCCTGATGTTCTGGTCGATGGAGGTATACAATTAACATCTTAGTGTCGGTGGTAAGCGGGTTTGTTGTAGCAATACGGCTTTCCCGTGGACATCGCACACCCATACCGTTTGTGGGCGACGTCGTTGCGCATAGCGATGTGTCGTCTATCTTTCGGATGGGGATGATGAGTGCGCTTGGTAGCACTTTTAAGTGTAACAGGCATACTCAGCTTCATGTCTTAGTGCATTAGCGCTATGATACGTGGAGTTTTGTTCATTGGCGTCTTAGTAGCGTGCTACTATGATACGTTGGTGACATTTTTTATATAACAACAATACTAACTTTGTTACCAAAGTCGATAGGGATCATGTGGATGTGTTGTGAGGGGGCGCCATCCGTATGATAGTTGCATTGATGCTTACTGCTACTTGCGGTATTGCGTCTTGTGATGGATCTGCGGGTGTGCTGCGCCTGATTCGACGCTCTCTTGTGGTTCTGGTCGATGGAGGTATACGGGTGGTGATGTCTGCTGGAATGTATGGGGGACCTTGGAATGGTGTAAGCCCGACGATAGTCGTATTGATGTTTGTTGCGTTCTGCAGCATTGCGTCTCTGCGATGGTTGTTTGGTGGGACGCTATTCTCAATGGCGCTCTCTGCGTCTTGGTTTGACTCACACCTAAGTAGCTTTGCCCAAGTCGGGTCCCTTCATTGCGGGGCTGCAGACTGTCTGCCCTCCACGATGTTTTATATAACAACATAATATTATATCTCTGTAACTTTCCCACCTTTGAATGATTGAAGGCAACTTGTTGGTGGGTGAGACAAACATGATCGAAAATGCATTTACTTAACGTCAGTGACACAAACCCTTTCTGATGGCGAATTATTACTCTTATCTTATAACTGCCTTTTGGCTATATCTGCCGTTGTATTGGTTGGTGGAGCATATGTGTCGACCTCATGCGGGTGGTAGCTGGCGGGAGGATCTGAGGAGACTCTCAAGGCTGCGGCCGAAAGCCGCACAACGTGGGACCCCATTCCCTTGAGGTGAGCGGTAGACTCATGACACGCTCTGCGGCTAGTAGCCGTGCTGATCATGCAATTGGTGGTGATGCCATACACTTACATCACGTCTGCAGGAGCGGCGGTCTGGCATGTGGTGGTGCTCACGGAGGGCTTACGGCCAGTGTGCCTATTTGCCTAAACCGTGTGAAGTACATTCACTGTGGCTGGATTCGTTCGTATTCTGTATGGCGTTTACACGCATTGACATGCGCGACTTCGGTCGATGTTTGTGCTTACGCACTAACAAGGGGCCAAGCCTCTTTTACTGGTTCGCCAGTTATTTTGCTGTGGACTACGGTCCAGTTCCCGAATTAGCATTCCCTTCGGGGGGAATGCATCAAAATGGTTGGCGCTCACCGTGCACGGCGTGTGTGGGGCCGTGTACCTCCCCTACATTTTTTTAAATAAATGTAGGAGAGCGAAGCCCTTGTATCGGGTATTTTGTATAAATATATTTTGAGCCTTTTCCGAGCGGGAAGGGATAATTAATAATGTAAACCTGATGCAAGTGGAATAGAGACGTTTTACGTTCTTAACTTTTTCGAGCCCGGTCTTCGTGAACGGGGTTCACTTAGCTTATAAGGCACTACCAACAGCTTTCAATTGCTCTAGTGAATATTCATTCTTCCAAACGACACCTAAAAGAACTAAGTTACTAAACAAACACAACGTAAATAAGGGTTCTAACTAAGTCGATCACGCCAAAATATTAAAAACGGCCTATTAATAAACCTTTTGAAAGATCATTTAGGAAGATCAAAACATATTTTATTAATCCTGGTCTCATATATATAATGTTATTTAAAGGGGATATTTTTAATATTATAAAATTTTTATATAGAGGGGGGGATTCGTTACAATTGGTAAGGAGGCATTAAGCGCTGGAGTAGGACTTTTATCGGATATGGTTCAAGCGCTTCCTATGGAAGCCTCAATAAAAGATCGTCTAAAGCAAGTTAGTACGAATTTAAAACGAAAGGCTGATGAGAAAATTGATCAATTTAACATGACAGGATCTGGGTATAAAACTAAAAGAAAACGATTGACCTCGTTCATTCCACCATTTACTACTAAAGTGAAAGCTGCGAAAAAACTTGGTCTAAAACCAAAAAATAACAAAGATATATTTTCAAATTAAATATGTCTTTCCTTCATAATCATTCTTGCGAGTGCGTTAAGTCAGAATTGGATTTGTTTGCACTACCGTCTACACAAACTAGCATTGAAAATGGATTGTGGATTCATTATAAACCAATTTCATCTCTTGGTGATGATGGACCTATCGAGTTTCAAGTTCCTGGGACAGGCGATGACTACATAGATTTGTCTCATACATTACTCCACATAAAGGCAAAAGTATTAAATCAAGATTCAACTAACTTGATATCTACTACAATAGTAGCACCTGTAAATAATTGGCTGCATTCACTTTTTAGTCAACTTGATGTTTATTAAACCAAAAACTTGTATCACCACCTAATAATACCTATGCATATCGAGCATACATGGAAACCCTTTTAAACTATGCTCCTGCTGCTAAACAATCTCATCTTACTTATAGTCTTTGGTATGATGATACAGCAGGAAAAATGGATTCTACGGATGGTAAAAACATAGGATTTGTTAAAAGACAGGAATTGATTAGTTAAAGTAAGGAAATAGAAATGATTGGTCATCTTCACGGTGACATTTTCAACCAAGATAAATTTTTAATTAATGGTGTTGAAATGAGTGTTAAATTGGTTCGATCGAGAGAGAGCTTTAATTTAATTGCTGGGTCAAACGATGTAAAGTTTAAAGTTTGCATTACGGACGCAACTCTTATTGTTCGACGAGCACGAATTAATCCAAGTGTATTACTCGCACATCAAAAAGTTTTAGCTTCTACCACTGCTAAATATCCTATTACTCGAGCTGAAGTAAAAGTTTTAACAATTCCATCGGGTGTTCAAGGAAAAACTCTTGATAATATATTTTTAGGGCAGGTATCCAAAAGATGTATAATTGGATTTGTGAACAATTCTGCATTTAATGGTTCCCTTACTAAAAATCCATTTAACTTTGAAAACTATGGTATTAATTCTTTCAGCTTATATATTGATGGTCAACAAATACCTTCAAAAGCTTTGCAACCATCTTTTAATAATAGCATATTTACATCAGCATATCATACTCTATTCTCGGGAACTGGTATTCACTTTCTTAATGAAGGAAATGGAATCTCTTGTGAACAGTATGCCAAAGGTTACTGTCTATTAGCATTTGACTTAACTCCTGATTTATCAGCCAACTCATCAGCTCATTGGAATCTCATAAAGCATGGTAGTGTAAGATTAGAAGTACGATTTGAATCCTCACTAATACAAACAATTAACAGTATAGTTTATGCTGAGTTTGATAATATTATTGAGATAGATAAAAACAGAAATGTTACTGTAGACTATAGTAGTTAAGGTTATAATATGTGTTGTGTGTTAGATTTTATGAGTTATGTGTAATGCATTTTGAGTGTATGTAACTATGTGAAACATTATAAAATTAAATAAAACAAATTGTATGCAATATATTATTTTTTATTTCTTTATAAATATTCTATTTAATCTAATACAAAACTCTGTTCGAGTTTAAATTTTACATAAGCACACTGACTAAACCACTGAACATGCTGCTGCCAAGGATCATCATCATCTTCCCAATCTTTTAAGCCACCACCACAATGGAAACACTTGGTCCTGTCTGCATGGCCAGTATAAAAGAAACCGGCTTCTGCAAGATCTTCAGGTTTCTGTCGCATAACGAGAGGCCAGTTTTCGAAACTGAGCAACCGGCTAGATTTTGAACTGAAGAATGGATATTCAGCTCTTGAGTACTGCATATTCTTCTCGTTTTCATCTCCACTCAGTGTTGTAGTTTTGTTCTTCAATGATGTGTTCTGTACACGTATGCCACACTCATCTCTTTCTTCTGCTCTTGTCTTCCTGTAATTTAAGTAAACAGAATCACATTCACTAATGATCAGCTAATGACTGTCATTGTTAAAAAATTATTTTTTAACTTTTGCACTTTCTGCTATTGTCTTTGTAATATTGTATACGAGGGCGTTTGTGTTGTCGTAGATGCTATCCTTATTAGTCTTTACGTAATATTTAATCCTCGTGGAAGCATGTTTCCAATGATCAGTAGTTGGAATCTTGGATAGCTTCTTCATATCGTACATTTCAATTTTGATGAGATGCGTCGCTTGGTCTCCGTCGTCAGAATTAGTAGAAATGTATGATACACCATCTCTAGCGGCTCGTGCTACGGTTGATGATAACAGCTTCCTCTTTTTTATTTTTGATTCAGCTTCAAAAAAAATGATCAATCTATTGCGATTTTCTTTTTCCACCATCGCATGTGTTATTATTAATGACGATGTCATCACTCTCTTCTTGAGGGGAGAGTGGCGAGTAGTAATACTGTTTATATGTATTTTCATCGAAGCTCAATGATTTCTGCAACAACACAGTTATCATGTTAATATCAATTTGTTAACACTTAATCATAAAAGTTGAAAAAGCTAAAGTTACAACCTATAAAAGTCCACTGCTGAACATAGGCCTCCTCTCATTTCTGAGAGGGTTTTAGGGCTAGGAAATGTTCGCTGCGATACCTCAATGCGTGTTGGCAAACTTCACATGCCTTCGAAATTTTCTCAGACATGCATTCCTCACGATGTTTTCCTTCACCGCTGAGCACGTGGTAAATCAGCACTTAAAATTGTAATTAACAATTTAATTGGTGCCGGCGGGGATCGAACCCGGGCCGCGTACTGTGAATTTTACATTTTGCGCTAACCATCTGAGCTACCACGGCTTAACCATATACACACACATAATATTTAAATATAATTTGTTAACACTAAATCATACACACGTAAGAAAATAACAGAAAGAAAAGTAAGTTTGTCAATAGAATAAACACTTACATCCATGGCCTTTGATGCGTTGAAGTAACACAAACGTAGTATTGATAGATCCACTGCGGTCAAACGACCATACACTAACTCCATGACTGCAGTTGCTTGGTCTTATATAGTACCTGTGGGTAATAATTCTAATCTAAAGAATTTCTGCAGTAGAATTGATAGTATCTTTATGCGTCAACAAGCTTACCTTACATTCTGTTGCTTATCTCTACATTCCTACGTCCGACTCAAATACGTTTTGTATAACACAAAGCATGCAATTTAATATTTAGAAATCACTATATTTGATCATTCCTATATTAGTCATTGAGTAGATTGGTACTGTAATAATCTACTAATAGCAGTAATATTATGGATACACTAGATGTACAACAACATCTGAAAAAGATTCACCTCACTCTAGAAAATAATGTTTATGCTGCCAATAAACTACCCATGTACACCCACGTACCAACGTATATAATATGCAATTTGGATACAGATGATAAACCAGGGTCACATTGGGTAGCTTTATATATCGATACGAATGACGTCGGTCAATATTTTGATTCATTCGGACGGGCACCTGTACGATATCATCTAGAGTTTTTTAAAAGAAATTGTAAAAGATGGAACTGGAATGTTGATAGGATTCAGAATGAGTGGACTTCAGTTTGTGGCGAATATTGCTTAATGTATTTGCTATATAAGTTTCAGGGATGTTCAATGCATAGTTTTACGAGTATATTTACAGGGAACACATTGTACAACGATATTTTAGTGGATGAGATGTTTCGCTCCTATTTTATAGATAATAAGTAATAAGATTTTGTATTTTATAAATAAAAATTTTAACAAAATTGGGTAATGTGCTTTATTAATGAGTCAGATTAGTGTAGATAGGAACAAAGGAGTATAATACAATAGCACCACGCTGAGGAAGGATAGATAATGACGGTATTGAATGAACAATAGATAAGTAGATAAGAACAATGGAGCGCTAATGACGGTGGAGGCTTGTAGCGGATATCAATTAGATAAGAGTTAATTGATCTGCACATCTCCGGAACCGTGCATCCTACGCAAAAATGGACCGCAGATTCGTGATCAGAGCATGCCAAAACCATACTTGTACCACTTCTGACTCAGTGCGCCAGAACTGGTACAACCTTTCTACAAGTGCGCCAGAACTGGTACAACCTATCTACTGACTAGTCGCTCATTCTTCCATACAAACGTAGTCTGGCGATTACTCCACTGTTTGATGGTATACGAGTACGTTAAAAACAAAAAATGATTTCAATTTGTCTCATCATTATCTAGCCCTGTATGGAAACAAAAAAGTAAAAAAGAGTATGTTTAAAAGTTATAATCGTCAAAAAGTCTAAATTTCAACAATAGTTTTAACACATCTTTGGGCGGGAATAAATACCATAAGAAGAACGAAAATTGCAAAACAGTTACCATACAGGGATAGATTAGTTGTTCAAAAATGCAAATAATTTTATTTTGAACAGATAAATTCAATAGGTTTTTCATGATATCCAGACTCCCAAAGGTCCGTTTATATAAAATTTCACGCGCTCCTTTTTGTTGTAAATCATCTTGCCTTTCGCTACAAATTGTTTCCCCGATCAGTGGGACGGACGGAGGGGGGCACCCACAAATGCTCACTAGGTTAGCCGCTGCTATCTATTTATGGTTGTAATACCTACATATCTACATCTTTATTTGGAAAAATTGCTTCCTTTTGTTCGTGTCCACTGCTGAAGCCGGGATGAATATAGCTGCTAAAATGTACTCATAAGTTTGTTGAAGCACATTAGTTAAAATTGAAATCGATATAGGGATCGCAAAGTTCCAGTAGTTTTGCGACTCACCTCCTGTATATGTTTGTTCCACTTTAAGCAACCATCGATATACAGACCAAGGTTCTTTACATTAGTAGAGAATCGTATGACATTATTATTAAACACAATTGATGGTAGGGTGGGAATATCTAGTTTAGATAATAATCTTGAGCTACCTAAGATTATCATTTGGCATTTAGACGGGTTCACATTTATGCCATACACAGTAGACCATTCTGAGATATATTTCAAATCATCATTCAACAGTAAGATAGCACTAAGGATATTTGAAGGTTCCACTTGCGCATACAACTGCAGATCATCAGCATACAAATAGTAAGAGCTCTTGACATTTAGTGTGATAACATACATAAAAATGGAAAACAGGAGAGATAATACCGCCTTGTGGGACGCCAATTGACACATCACGCCAGTCAGATAGTGTATGGCCAGTACGCATAGCCTGTTGGCGCCCTCGAAGATATGTTGAGAACCATTCCTGAGCTGAAGACGAGATATTCAAATGAGAAAGAAGAGCTACAAGATACCATGATCGACAGAATTAAATGCATTAGAAAAATCAATTAAGATGAGAACGGTCAGTTTTGATTTTTCCATCCCCTCATGAATATCTTCCGTAACCTTGAGAAGAGCAGTAGTTGTAGAATTACCCGGACGGAAACCGGACTGATAAGGGGAAAGAATATTCTTTGAGAAAACAAAAGAAGAAATCTGTTTATGAGCAACAGCTTCCAGAACCTTAGAAAGAAAAGGCAGGGTAGAAATTGGTCTGAAATTAGATAAAGCACTGCATTCAGTAGATTTCGGAATGGAAATAATAAAGGATTTACGCCAGAGTGTTGGAAAAGCACCATTCGTCAGCGAAAAGTTAATTATATGAGTTATGACGGCAAAATCATTACCCTACTCACATCATCACATCCAACGGCTTTCGATTTAATAGAGGAAAGTGCTTTACGTACCTCGTCTTCGTCTACAGGAGTAAAAGTGAAAGTTTTATGAGAATAAGGAGGCATGGAAGATAATAAAAGGATATAAAAGAGATAGCATTTGCTCTAGAATTATCAGAAACTATTTGAGAAGACAGAAAATGACGATTAAAATCGTCAGGAGAAAAGGTGACGTTATTATAGTTAAATTGCGATTTTCCATATCCAAGCGTATTCAGAAACTTCCATATATCAGCCGAAGATGAATTAAGTAGTTGTTCGTGGATATAATGGCGTTTAGCAGCTCTCACTATCTGATTGCATCGATTTCTTGCAGCTTTATAAGCTTGCCACTTTACATCAGTGCGATTCTTCTTGAAAGCACGGAATCTATCGCGTTTAGCCATAGCCATTCTTAACCCAATCGTGATCCATGGAACAGGAGGACGTTTCAGTCAAACAACACGTTTAGGAGCATGTTCATTATACAGTCCGAATATGTTGCTGTTAAAGAATTCAACTTTTCATGAACTGTGGAAGCAGTATATACAGATGACTAGTTAATAGCATCCGCATCGCATTTAAGCTTGTCCATATCTATTCTAGCAAGACTTCGAATAGAGATGGACACAGATAAAGGCTTGGGAGACTTTAATTTATTGACAGATAAAGCAGGTCATGCCGTGAAAATACAGAAGTAGGGAATCGTCTATAATTGAAAACGTGATCAACGGAGGAGACGGCTATAAGGTCGATCCAGGTGTCAGCAGAGTGGAAGTTGTGATGTGTTGCATTTAGAGACAAAATGGTAAAATTGAGCGACAACATGGTCGACCTCAGTTTGGAAGATTTAAGAGAAACCCCGGATAGATCAGTGTTAAAGTCTCCCATGATAATGTGATGTGTGTAGGCAGAACCGTAAGGCGATAAATTTACTTCAAAATTGGAGAAGTAGTCCACTAGAGGTGGACAGTAGACAACTTCAAAAACACTTAACACTCTTGACATTAACTTCAACAAAAATGTATTCCATTGAACCGGAATATAGGGAAGAAGATGTGTTTAATATTTTATAAGGTAAATTAGTACGTTTATTAAATTAGATAGTAGTTTAAATTAGTAAATTACTATGCAGATAGATAGCGACATCTCTCCGCCTCTTTTACCAGTGCGGTCGTTACGGAGTAAAATACGAGTATAACCTGGAATACTATAAGACGTGGAAGAGAGTTCTGGCTTGAGCCAGCTTTCAGATATGAGTATAGCATAAACTGCATTAGAAGAGAAAGTATCCAGGACCTCCGCATGATGTTGAGGAATACTTTGTGTATTTAAATGGCAAATGTGAAAACAGTTTAACAATTTTTGAGATTCTTCGTATATTAGCGTACGTAGCGTGGCAGGCTCATCCGAAGCATCAACAAGTGAAAGAGAAGAGGAGCTGTTGCAAGTGGAATAAAAAGATTCATCATCTGACGTTAAATAAAAATATTTAAAATAATAAAAATATAATGATAATATAATAAAATAATACTAAATATATATCAATATTTAAAATAATAAAATTATATCAAATAAATACAACTCAGTTTTACAAAAAATAACTAAATATATGTATATCACCCTCCGGCTAACTGTTTACAATATTAAAAATGACACCAGGAAAATAAAAGAAAACAAATGCTAAGTTAAAACAAAAATAAAGTTGACTCAAGTATAACTTGTGTACATATTCTGTCAATAGTAATGTAGTTAGTATGGCAGAAGGCCATGTAACCAAATCCAAAAACATAACCATCTGTATATGTCATTTGACATCTGTGAATATTATGTCGTAGACAGAGAAACCTATAGAGTATAGACTAATGATCGGCGTGGCCTCGAGTGAGAAAGGACGCAAATGCTAAGTTAAAACAAAAATAAAGTTGACTCAAGTATAACTTGTGTACATATTCTGTCAATAGTAATGTAGTTAGTATGGCAGAAGGCCATGTAACCAAATCCAAAAACATAACCATCTGTATATGTCATTTGACATCTGTGAATATTATGTCGTAGACAGAGAAACCTATAGAGTATAGACTAATGATCGGCGTGGCCTCGAGTGAGAAAGGACGATAACGAATTTTTAGGTTATACAATAATCTTTATGACTTTTAAACACATTTAGATAAAAAATTTAATTGCTCTAAGAACTGAACTGAACAAGATTCACCAATCTTAAGCTCACAAAACACTTTTTTGTCACTTAAACCAACTTGTAAACTCCTTAAATCGCTACGCTGTTAAAGTTGTTTAGCAAACTGAAAAAAACCAGCACGGAGAAAGGGACAAACAATCACACCGCTCTATCTCATTTCTATGCAAGACGTTTGCATAAATCTATCTTTTTCGTGTGCGAATGCGAAAGAAGGCGTCAATTTGTCTATAGGTTTCTCTGTCTACGTATTATGTCTTATCCGTTGACAAAGCATGCTATCTCTGTCTACGGTCTTATCATAGTTATAATATGTTATCTATGGTCAGCAAAATATTACTTATGATCAGAAGAGCTAGAACCAAGAGTCGTAAAGCCAGTTAATAAAAAAAATATTACTTAATGTGTACAAAAAAAAGTTATTATGTTACCATTAAAGTTGGGCGTTATAACATACAACAGATAATATATTTCATTATATATTTGTAATCTTACAACACATTAGAATAATGAACCATTGACGGTTATAATATATTCATTATCGTTAGAAAGCGTCATCTGTTTACGTTTACGGGCCAGCCGTCGTCGGCCGAGACGCGGCACCACAACACAATGGGAGTCAAGAAAATACTACATTCATTATGCCACAAGGATTGCATATAGCTTACACTAATTTAAACTCTAAACTAACTTAATAAGAGCTTATTTTACTAACACTAAATTATAACGGTAAACAAAAATATAATAGTTCTTTCATTGCTAGCTGTTGCCTGTTGTGCCCGTTATTTAATTTTTTGACTGTTGTAATATATTAGTTAGTGTTCAGTTAGCTGTCTAGCTGAGATGACAATGACACTGTTATCTGTTAAATTATATACGTAATGTTTTGATAGCAGGTCCCCATATTACGTGAAAACGCTATTGTTGTTTTTATTTATTTTTCGTTAAGTTTTATTCCTAAATTAAGATTTTAAATATTTAGTGTAATATAGATAGGATTTAGCGTGTTGTATGTAAATGTGTATAATAACGTCGCGTCAGCGTAGTGCAGCCATTTGGAACTATTTTAAGTCTAAGTTCAAAGTGTGGACGAAAATAAAGCAGAGTGCAATTAAAAAAACTTTATCTTTCAAAAACACAAATTTAAAGCTTCACCTTAAGCAAAGACACGTAGGAGTGTATGAAGAGTTTTGCCGTTCGGATTTAATATCGGATAGACTCACAAGACTTATGTCGTCAAAAGTAAAGCAAATAATGTTTTTGAATAGTAACTGAAAAACATGTATATAATTGTAGATAACCAAAACTTTGACTACAGTGTAAATAATGTAAAAAATCAATCAAAATGTACATAACATCAATAAGCTTCTAACTACGCCTGAATGAGATATTTTCCTTAAAATGTTTGAAAATATGAGTAATTAATTATAACAGATACAGCTTAACATACATTCAGATAGTCCTAAGCCTGTAAAAAGTAGGAAGGGAAGTTCATTAAACTTAACATACATATTTTAAATGATTCTCTTTTAAAACATGAAACACTCAAATGATGCTAATACAACTTAAAATATTTTTTGTCTTCATATAATACTTATAATCGTTTAATATTTATAATCGTAATAATCATTCATCATAATATTTATAATCGTTATAACAACATACAACAAAATGCTAACACAGCCAACAACTGAACTGAACTAACCGCGTGTACAATGTATAATTTGAAACTGTTATAATATATTATAACAGTTTAAAACAACAGTTAGAAAAATATATTACAACAACATAACGAATTAGAATAATATAACAGTTTCGCCCACCTTTAGTCACCATTATTGCAGTGTCATATCAAATATGCCCAGTTGTTATCAATAATAATGAGACAAATAACAAATACACATGACAGCTTACAAATTAAATCCAACATGAGAATAAAGTCGATGAGAGTTATTTGTTTCGAATTATGCGTTTGGACCTCACCGTCGACTTTGGTGCACTACCACTGTTAACGTTTGGTGACACTTTCTTCGACGTAGAATCAGATGGTCGATTCGATGCAGCAGGCTGTTCATACTGTGTAATGAGCTCATCGAGGCCTTTGGTGTCCGTCAGCCGATGGCGCTTACCACAAGGCAACTTGACGTGTATATTACCATCGAGTGACCAAACTGGTCTAATACCAAAGTGCTTACGTACAGCAATGAATAAACCTTGACGCTGACGAGTAAGAAACTCGGACAGCACATATGAAGTGCCTTTTAACAGAGTCTTTTTGGCCCAAATGCTTGACTTAATGGACAGATCACTAAACCGAATACGAACTGGTCTTGCACGAGCTTCCGATACTGCACCTAGACGATGGCAAGCCGTAATGGAACTTGAATAGAATTCCTGTGGTTGAAGCTTATCCTGCAGGACAGTTACAACTTTATCTAAGATTTTTTCATCAGATGATTCCGGAACTCCATTTAGCAGCAAATATTTTCTCCGATGCCACATCTCAATATTGTCAACAGTTTGACTAACCTCATTGATCATCTGGTGTAGTAGTGACATGATTTGCCAAACATTGATTTCATGTCAGGAGCCGTGGTGGCACATTTTTTATAAGTGCTTCAAATTCCGCCATACGTTGATTGAGAGAAGTTAACGCAGCCTTTTAGATATTTGCTAACTCGGCAATAGTGGACATTTTCTTGAAAACTTATTTTCTGGTGTGTTGTGAGAGTTGAAAGTGACCGGTGGTAGGGTGATGTAACTTTATCACAGTTTAACCATTAAGGGAGTTAAGCCCACAATGTATATTAAATACACAAAAATAGTAAAACTGTAAACTGGGAAACTGTAAATTACTTAAAATATCAATAAAAATAATTTTATTACTTAGAGCAATGTGCACTTTATTCCACACCTACCGCCAAAAAAAAGCCTAAAAGCTTGTGACCATCTTTCATGAGTCGTGCCATAGTTTTTGTCTGAAGATAAGTGTTAAAAAGACGGAAGTGATGTCTTTAGATATCTACGGTCAAGAGGCACTGGCCATCAAATTCGGTGATGATATACTTAAGCATATCAATACATTTCGTTATCTGGGGAGCACGATAACATCAAAGTGTGACCTTGATGCTGAAATCAACAGTCGGATCGGTGCCGCTGCTGCGGTATTCGGTAAACTGGATCGCAAGGTTTTTGCTTCACATGATCTAAAGTCTAAAGCTGGCTACCAAAATTAGCATTTATAAGGTGGTAGTGCTGCCTAACATATTGTACTCTTCAAAGTCATGGACAGTTTACCGCCGTCATATACGGACGCTGGACCGCTTCCACTTGCAATGTCTGCGCAAAATTCTCAACATTCGTTGGTCTGATTGCATTCGAAACACGGAAGTGCTGCATAGAGCCCATAGCATGGGGATTGAGGCCTACCTTATGGGGCGACAACTCCGTTTGTGTGAACACTTATCGCGAATGTCATACCAGCGTACGGCAAAGTGCATCTTTTTCTCTGAACTTGAGAAGGGCAAGCGTAAGCATGGCGGACAACTCCTCAGGTATAATTGCCGCAACAGTCGCGAGCACACTTTTTATTGGTTGATATGACGTTGATCACGCTGACGCTCAACGTGATGGTTCGTCAGCCGATTCTCGTCGTCTATTGGGTTCGCACGTATCATTCGACTACCGTACACTTGAGAGCGATTTTAGTGACAACTTTTAATTAGTTTATTTTTGTTAATTATAGTGTTACCTCGTTGTTAATTGTTGTTTGTGTATTTCTTGTTTTTAACTGTTTTTGATATTTCTTGTCGTTAATTTTTTTTGTTATAATTTAAGCATTCGGATTTTGGGCTAAATATGCAAAGAAGAAAGAATTCGGTGTTAAATAGACAATCCCAAGAAATGGTCTATTTAGTGTTTTGTTACATGAAATAATTAGGTAATGCGAACAACATGATAGACGTTCATAAACAGACTGCTAAGGTAACTAATGTCTACGTAGCTACTGTACGGCGTATAGTTAAAGGAGTTAACGACTCAGAATTTCGAAGAAAGTCAGCGAAAATATTCAATTATGAATTGAAATAACAGCCTAATAATTTTGGCCGACAGTGTACCTACGCTGGTTAAACCCCCACCATAGTTCACTGTGCTCACCTTTCGTGCCGGCAACTATACTAAGATTTACTTAAGCGACACGTGAAGAAGTGCGACATTGAGCCTTTAGAGTGGGAGCAAGCAGCTCTCGACGACCGGATTGGAGGTCTTTGGTGAAAGCCAAGGTCAAAATGTTTGAGGAAAATCGCTGCTCTGAATTTTATGCCCGACGTGATGAACGCACACAATCAAAGCACGCCCACCTTGTGCGATTAAATATAATTTCTGTAATGGTGTGCTCACCTGCCCGCATTGCGCGCGAACATTTGTAAATAAAATCGGCTACGTTAGCCATGCACGAGCACACCAACGACAGGATTGGAGTTGAAGAGGTAGCCGTGGCCGAAATCAGTCGAGGATTATATATATAGATACCCCAAATAATAATAATAATAATGTTTTCAATTTCAGATATACATATCCATACACATATGTTAGTAATTTACATAAACTATGTTAGTAAAAATACAATAAAAAAATAAGAATAAAATAAATTATATCTATAGAAAAAGAGCAATCATTTTAGAAACTTGAATGTCTCTCCCACATGCATTAGGATCCAATGCCTCTGAATGGGTCTGTCAAGCCTATCTCGAAATATCCTCAAGATATTATTTGAGCTCTTTCGGAGTCTATATAATATTTACGCAGTTCGCTTTCTTAAGATGCCGTAAAAATCATCAACACCTGTCAGCAAACATGCTTGAAGCACTACAGTGTCTAGGAAGGCCCATTAGCATCCTGAAGGCATTATTATATTGAATTCGAAGCGCATTGTAGGTCCTCTGCGTGTAGGCACCCCACAGGCTGCAGGTGTAAATTGTTTGACAGTACGCCTTGAAGAGGGTTATTTTTATGTCATTTGTACACCTAGCAAACCTTCAGGCAGGCATATTGCATCGAAACGCCAATGCGCGTCGCTCTTTATCTATATCATTTTTGTCTATCAGATATTCGTTAACAATGTGTCCCAAATATTTAAATTGACAAGCTGTACTTAATGGCACACCAAGGAGTTTTACTGGCGGCACAATCAAGCGTTACTTATCATTAACACGAAAGACCAATAGCTCACTTTCCTTGGTGTTATAGATGAGCCCATGTTCAGCAGCGTATGTTTCACACACAGATAACAGTCTACGCAACGCACTCTCCGATGGACTCAGCAACACCATGGCATTGGCATAACTTATATTATTAATCATATGACCGTCAACAGAACATTTCACTGAGTGCACCAATGAGCCCGTTTACGTAGAGACTGAACAGCACAGGCGAAGACAACCCCACCCCCCTCCCTCACCCCACTTTCCAGTACATATTCATCGGATAATTCGCCAGACCATCTGACTTGGTTAACTTGATGACCGTACAAATATTTTAGTGGTGATAAGTTCAGCTGGAACGGATATTTCATGCAGTTTTGTCCATAGTATGTCATAATTAACCAGGTCAAATGCTTTGGAGAAATCCAGAAATGTAGCATACACTGGTGTTTGTCTCTGGGTGTAATATTTGACAGTATCCTTCAGCGACATTATAACTAGCACGCTCTGTCGACAGGCCTGGTCTAAAACGAAATTGAGAATCGTTTAGTTGTATATATGTAGTTGTTAAGTTGTCGTTTCAGGAAACTGTCAAGAACCTTTGCCAATACAGTTGCTAAGGATATAGGCCTGTAATTAGCCTTATCAGATATATCCCCAGTCTTGTTTATCACTATAGGAACAACAATAGTTCTCATTAGTTTGGCGGGTAAATAGGAGTGGCTAATACTAAAAGTATGCAACATTGCCAGGACCCTTGGGAGATGCGCATTGTGAAGGTGCTCGACACTGAGACCATCGTGTCCTGGTGATTTTCTTCTAGTCATCTTCTTCAGGATCCACCTAAGATTCTTTGCTGTAATACGGACAGGTTCACCAGTCCTAACCACCCCACCACCGCCCGCTTCCACTTCTGCTCTTCGCTTTAATATCGATTCAACTTTAAAGTGCAGAAGGTGGTGCTCTTCGATACCGCCCGCATCGTCAGCCGCTTTTGTTTCCCTTTCCACCTAACCCTCGGCCATTTGGTCTCGCCTGCCGAGGGGTTCCATCTGGTTGGGCTTTTATTTATTTATGTATATTTTTATTTATTTTATTTTATTGATATTTATGTACTTACATTTATCATTTCATTTATTATTATATACAACCAGATGAGAAAACTATATATACCCCAAGTAATAATTGTAAGTAATTATTATAAACCCATATAGTTAATATTATAATAATTACTAGAATAAATTATTATGATATCTACCTATCCTTACCATTGTCTAATTACAATATTCCTTGCGAGATCAGCATAATGTATTCGTGTAAATTCTGAGCACCCGGAAACTTATTTTATTCTTTGGAACATGGACATTAAGCCACAGAGTGGCGGCACGACAATCAAACAGTGTCAAATGTTGTGCGTGCGGCGCGGCGGCGACGAATGTATGCGATATCAATAGAAGCCGCCGGTGCGTGTATAGTAGTAGTAGCAGTAGTCGTAGTCGCCGCGCTTTATCAAGATGCCGAATGATACGTGCGAACCCAATAGACGACGAGAATCGGCTGACGAACCATCACGTTGAGTGTCAGCGTGATCAACGTCATATCAACCAATAAAAAGTGTGCTCGCGACTGTTGCGGCAATTATACCTGAGGAGTTGTCCGCCATGCTTACGCTTGCCCTTCTCAAGTTCAGAGAAAAGGATGCACTTTGCCGTACGCTGGTATGACATTCGCGATAAGTGTTCACACAAGCGGAGTTGTCGCCCCATAAGGTAGGCCTCAATCCCCATGCTATGGGCTCTATGCAGCACTTCCGTGTTTCGATGCAATCAGACCAACGAATGTTGAGAATTTTGCGCAGACATTGCAAGTGGAAGCGATCCAGCGTCCGTATATGACGGCGGTAAACTGTCCATGACTTTGAAGAGTACAATATGTTAGGCAGCACTACCACCTTATAAATGCTAATTTTGGTAGCCAGCTTTAGACTTTAGATCATGTGAAGCAAAGACCTTGCGATCCAGTTTACCGAATACCGCAGCAGCGGCACCGATCCGACTGTTGATTTCAGCATCAAGGTCACACTTTGATGTTATCGTGCTCCCCAGATAACGAAATGTATTGATATGCTTAAGTATATCATCACCGAGTTTGATGGCCAGTGCCTCTTGACCGTAGATATCTAAAGACATCACTTCCGTCTTTTTAACACTTATTTTCAGACCAAAACTATGACACGACTCATGAAAGATGGTCACAAGCTTTTAGGCCTTTTTTTGGCGGTAGGTGTGGAATAAAGTGCACATTGCTCTAAGTAACAAAATTATTTTTTATTGATATTTTAAGTAATTTACAGTTTCCTAGTTTATAGTTTTACTATTTTTGTGTATTTTAATATACATTGTGGGCTTAACTCCCTAAATGGTTAAACTGTGATAAAGTTACATCACCCTACCACCGGTCACTTTCAACTCTCACAACACACCAGAAAATAAGTTTTCAAGAAAATGTCCACTATTGCCGAGTTAGCAAATATCCAAAAGACTGCGTTAACTTCTCTCAATCAACGTATGGCGGAATTTGAAGCACTTATAAAAAATGTGCCACCACGGCTCCTGACATGAAATCAATGTTTGGCAAATCATGTCACTACTACACCAGAAGATCAATGAGGTTAGTCAAACTGTTGACAATATTGAGATGTGGCATCGGAAAAAATATTTGCTGCTAAATGGAGTTCCGGAATCATCTGATGAAAAAATCTTAGATAAAGTTGTAACCGTCCTGCAGGATAGGCTTCAACCACAGGAATTCTCTTCAAGTTCCATTACGGCTTGCCATCGTCTAGGTGCAGTATTGGAAGCTCGTGCAAGACCAGTTCTTATTCGGTTTAGTGATCTGTCCATTAAGTCAAGCACTTGGGCCAAAAAGACTCTGTTAAAAGGCACTTCGTATGTGCTGTCCGAGTTTCTTACTCGTCAGCGTCAAGGTTTATTCATTGCTGTACGTAAGCACTTTGGTATTAGACAAGTTTGGTCACTCGATGGTAATATACACGTCAAGTTGCCTTGTGGTAAGCGCCATCGGCTGACGGACACCAAAGGCCTCGATGAGCTCATTACACAGTATGAACAGCCTGCTGCATCGAATCGACCATCTGATTCTACGTCGAAGAAAGTGTCACCAAATGTTAACAGTGGTAGTGCACCAAAGTCGACGGTGAGGTCCAAACGCATAATTCGCAACAAAAACTCTCATCGACTTTATTCTCATGTTGGATATAATTTGTAAGCTGTCATGTGTATTTGTTATTTGTCTCATTATTATTGATAACATTCATTCATTCTCTAAACCATTTCCCATTATCTGGGGTCGGCGCAGTAAACCTTCTTGTTCCATTCCTCTCTATCAGCCGTCATTTCCATACTTACTCCTTTCATTCTCATATCACTCTTCACACAATCGATCCATCTTTTATTCGGCCTTCCTCTGCCCGTGTGTCCCTCCACATTCATATTCAACACTCGTTTTGTGACATGACTTTCATTCCTCCGCATCACATGCCCAAACTATGCCAATCTGCTTCCTCTCACCTTTTCTACCACAGGCGCTACTTTCAGGCTTCCTCTTATATACTCATTCCTTATCTTATCCATCCTTGTCACACCACACATCCATCGTAACATTCTCATTTCATTCGCATGCAGTCTATTTTCATCCTTCTTCTTGACGGCCCAGCATTCACTTCCATACATGACGACAGGTCAGATGATCGATTTGTAAATTTTCCCCTTCAGCCTTATTGGCATTCGGGGATCGCACGTTGTGGCTGTGACCTGTCGCCATTTCATCCACCCTGCGTTAATCCTATGCTGCACAGCTCTATCTATTCCGCCGTCACCTTGAATGAGGGAACCGAGGTACTCGAAATCTGAGCAGGTAGGCAGTATAGCGCCATCCAACGACATGGGTACAGGACTGGAAAGACCGCCGAAATCACAGCACAGATATTCGGTTTTGGATCTGCTGATCTTCAAGCCAACACTTTCCAGCCTCTGTTGCCACCCCGTCAGTCTGCTCTGTACCTCGATGCCATCTTCCCCGACAAGCACGATGTCATCGGCAAAGAGCATGCACCAGGGTGCCTCATCCTGCAGGTCCGGCGTCAAAGCGTCCATAATCAGTAGGAAGAGGTAAGGGCTCAATGCCGACCCTTGGTGCAGCCCTACCGCCACATCGATACTGCCCGTAGTTCCCGCGGCAGATCGTACACATGTACGGGATGCTCTGTACATAGCACGGACTAACCTCACATACTTCCCAGGCATACCTTTCATCTTTAACGCCCACCACAAAACCTCACGGGGAACCCGATCGTACGCCTTTTCAAGGTCGACAAAAACCATGTGCAGATTTTTATGCACGCGCTTGTACTTTTCGCACAATTGGCGTAATGCGTAAATGGCATCTGTCGTACCTCGACCGGGCATGAATCCGAACTGGTTTTGTGTTATCTCACACTCTTCTCTCATTCTTCTCTCTATTATTCTTTCCCAGACTTTCATCGTATGTGACATGAGTTTTATTCCCCGGTAACCGCTGCAGTTTTGAACGTCTCCTTTGTTTTTAAAAATGGGGACCAGTATACTACTGCACCATTCCTCAGGTATTTGTTCTTCCTGCAACAATTTACCGAAAAATAAACTCAACCACTTCCATCCATCCGCACTCAGCAACTTCCACACTTCTACTGGTATTCCATCTGGGCCGACTGCCTTCCCATTCTTCATATTCCTAACAGCCATTTTTACTTCTTCCACACTAATTTCTCTCACTAAGCCCATATTCACTGGTGGGTTTTCAAGCATACCATTCCATTCCATTCTCCTCATTCATCAATTTCTCAAAATACTCCTTCCATCGCTTCTTTATACTTTCATCGTCAGTCAAAATCCTTCCAGAATCATCTTTTATACATTTCACATGTGAAACATCTCTTCCATTCCTTTCTCTCGCTCTTGCAATTTGAAAAAGTCGTTTTTGACCTTCGGGGCTTTCAAGGGACCGATATAATTTATCTTGCGCCTCTGCCCTACAAATAGCAACTTCCTTCTTCGCTCTCTTCTTACATTCTTTATACGCCCCTCTCTTACTTTCTTTTATGGATTCATTCTGGTCTTCTACGCTCTGCCATTCTTTAAAGGCATTTTTCTTTTCTCTCAAAACTTCTCTAATACTTTCACTCCACCACCACCCATCCTTATCTATCATACGCTTCCCTTTTGTTTCGCCTAACACCTTCCTTGCCACACTTCGGATACAATCAGCCATTTCCTTCCAGCACTCATTCACACTCATTCCTTCCATATCACCCATCTCTATCATCTTGTTTACAACTAGCTCTCTAAATTCACTTGCATACTCCTCCTTATGCAACAAATGCCACTTTATTTTGGGTGGGGGACGATCCTTATGTTTGTTGAGGCGAACAATTAAGCAGATGTCAGCCAGCAGAATTCAGTGCTGGGATACTAAGTCTTCACCTGGAAGCACTTTGCAGTTTTTTACACTCTTGATTTGGTTCCGTCTTAACAGAAGATAGTCAATCTGTGTCGCGTGGTGGCCACTTTTATAAGTAACAAGATGCTGATCTCGTTTTTGGAACCACGTGTTTACTACAGCCAGGTCGAAAGCACATGCTGCTTGCAGAAGAACTTCCCCCTCACGGTTGCGTACTCCGTACCCCCATCCACCGTGTACTCTTTCATACCCGTCATTCACTCTCCCTACATGTACATTAAAATCTCCTCCCATATAAACATCCTCACTCTCAGGTATTCCCATCATCATACAATCAAATTCCTCCCAAAACCTCTCTTTCACATTCTCTTCACAGCCTGTTTGCGGAGCATACACACTTACAACATTCACTACTTTGTTTTCAATCATTAATTTAACAACTATCATTCTGTCATTTACTCTTTTCACATCTGTCACTCGTTCTTTCATTCCACTATCTAACACAACTCCTACTCCATTTCGCTTTCCGTCACTTCCACAGTAATAAAACTTGTATCCTTCCCCAATCTCTCTTGCTTTATTGCCCTTCCATTTTGTTTCCTGCAAACAGGCAACATTCACTCTTCGTCGTTTCAAAACATCTGCTAACTCTCTTCCTCTTCCAGTCATCGTACCTATATTCCAGCTTGCAAACCTCACTCTGACATTCTTCTCTCTACGGGCTCGCCTCTTACGTCGCACCCGCTCCGTAAGGTGCGACAACCCTTGCCCACTTCCCACAGGAGCCGGGTGCTGCCCCTGCGTGTCGCCTGCGGGGTACGCCCTAGCCCTGTCATATATCCCACAACTCGTAATATTCATAAGTTTACTGCATGGGATTTGGCAAAAATTTTACAGTCGGCCGCCTGCCTGACACCAACTCTCTTTGGGTATGCTATTGTGGGTAGAGGAAGCTACAATTTTGGGAAAAGGAAAAAGAAGGTTGGGGGTAGGAGCGTAGGTGTAAGGATACTGTTATCTCGGCAGGAAAGGTATGAGAATAACAGTAGCTCGGGGAGCCGGGGTCGCGTACCCGTATTCCATAACAGGATCACCGGAAAGGTAGACCAGCATGAAAACCCCCTGACTTGGTCTCATTATTATTGATAACAACTGGGCATATTTGATATGACACAGCAATAATGGTAACTAAAGGTGGGCGAAACTGTTATATTATTCTAATTCGTTATGTTGTTGTAATATATTTTTCTAACTGTTGTTTTAAACTGTTATAATATAATATAACAGTTTCAAATATTACATTGTACACACGGTTAGTTCAATTCAGTTGTTGGCTGTGTTAGCATTTTGTTGTATGTTGTTATAACGATTATAAATATTATGATGTATTATTATTACGATTATAAATATTAAACGATTATAAGTATTATATGAAGACAAAAAAATATTTTAAGTTGTATTAGCATCATTTGAGTGTTTCATGTTTTAAAAGAGAATCGTTTAAAATATGTATGTTAAGTTTAACGAACTTCCCTTCCTACTTTTTACAGGCTTAGGACTATCTGAATGTATGTTAAGCTGTGTAATTATTGTATCTGTTATAATTATTTACTCATATTTTCAAACATTTTAAGGAAAATAACTCATTCAGGCGTAGTTAGAAGCTTATTGATGTTATGTACATTTTGATTGAATTTTTACATTATTTACACTGTGGTCAAAGTTATAGTTATCTACAATTATTTACTTTTTTTTCAGTTACTATTCAAAATTTTTACGTGGTAGAGCCATGCTGCAATTATATTAGTAGTATAGTTGTGGCACGAATGGGTCGGATCGACCGGGGAAGGACCACGCTCTCACAGAATACCAGCGTGAAATAGTAGCTTAATGCTGCTGTATTTCGTATGGTGAGTGTAGAGAACCGGAGACCCTTTTTACTGGAAATGAGGCATTCCATCTCAGTCCTCACGGGTGACAACGCATCTGCATTTTGATTTGTAATGGAAGATAGATGTAGATGTCTTTGGGCCGCAGCAACCACTTACCATCAGGTGGACTGTGTGCTCGTTTGTCACCCTATTCTATAAAAAAAAACATTATTTGGTTTACTTTTGACGACGTAAGCCTTGTGAGTCTATCCGATATTAAATCCGAACGGCGAAACTCTTCATACTCATACTCTTCATACTCCTACGTGTCTTTGCTTAAGGTGAAGCTTTAAATTTGTTCGCGCCACTTTGCACTATCGCTTAACGCTTATAAGGGATTCGTTAATTATTATCCAATAAGATTACTGCAAAGCCCATTTCCGGTTTCCTATCTACCGCTTTATGCCCAGCATGTGCATTCGTGTGTTAACGGGCTCACACAAGTTGAGAAGACACGCAATCAACCGCACCGCTTATATCTCGCATCATCGCTCCCTCCCTTGTGTAATTTGGATATTGAATTATACAAGCATATAGTAAAAAGTATAGACATTTGCAATAACGCTATATTTCGTGATTATCTGTGAAGTTGATAAGTGTGGAGACAGCCGGCAGCCATCGAGACACGAGGCAGATCAGCGGAAGTCCAGGCAGAGGATTTGCAGTATCACGAATAAATTAAATTCCATTCACCGCTCGCACCGCGCTCATATACAGTCCACTATTCTATTTAAATTAAATAGCCACACCGCATAACATTATTTTATACATTTGAACCAGCAGTTTGGTGGTTGAAGGCCAAATGCCAAATCCACCATATATTTTTTGGTCACTTCGGCCGGGATTAAATTAACCTTTAGGCCCGGAGAAGTAAATTCATTTTTTTATATATTACAAAAATTATATACGTATATATTATTAAATCATAATAAATTATAGTTCTAATTATACTAACTACAATATTTATTTGTCCCGCATCGCTTATTACACGTATTATAATACCTTTGTAACGCATACCACACCGCTTCATTATTCCATTAATGATATTTTTCTTGTTGATTAATCGCCATCTTTCTAGTAACGCGAGATTGTTTCGTTCCCCAGTTAACTAATTCTACCGTCACTTATCGCAATAATTTTAGTCCGCATTTGTTTGTTGAAAATGACGACGAGAAGCAAAGAATCTAAACTGGTTTCGGATGAAGAAGTTAGTTTAAAAATTATTATCGCTAAACGTAATTATATTTACGAACGGTTACAAAAAATTTACGAGACCTCAAAGGGCGCATTTAATTCCTTGGACGAGCAGAATTTATTTCTTAGCATCGCTTCGAATATAGAACAATTACGTAGTGAGTTTCAAGAAGTTCTAGATAACTATAATACTAAACATTTAAAATTAAACCCTAATGCAGACGTTGATTACGAGGCTTGGAACTCATTTGAAGATTTATATAGTCGTATTAAGTACCAAATTACGAAAATATCCACATCGCCTTCCACTGTTACGTTAGAAAATAGATTTCCTACTAAATTAAAAACTTCACTTCCGCCAATTGAATTAATGTCATTTAACGGAGACATACGCCAGTGGTCCATGTTTTATCAACAATTTAAGACATTTATTCACGACAATTTACAATTAACTGATGCCGAACGTGTTTATTATTTGGTTAACAAATTGAGTGACAGGGCGTTATCAGTTTGTGCCGGGTTAGCCCCTACCGCAGAAAATTATTCCATTATTTGGAATGCGCTTATAAGAAGATATAATGACGAACGCACACTCGCATCTACGTATATTAACCAACTATTGGATTTAACACAGGTAAACGCAAACACAACAGGAGGTTATCATAAATTTATGGACAAATTTGATGCTTCAATTAATGCTCTAAAGCAATTAAAAATTGAGGACTTAGCTGATTTTTTGTTTTTAAATATTGCACTTAGAAAATTAGATCATGACACTGTTAAGTCATTTGAAATGTCTTGTCGCACAATTAGCATACCAAACTACGTCTCTTTAGTACAATTTTTATACGAACAGAATAGGGCTATATGCCATACATTTAATAATTCGCATACTTTATCTACATCCAATAATAATCGAAACAAATCACTTTCAAATAAATTTAGTAAAACATTTATTAATACAGATCCTTCGCATTCATGTATCTTTTGTAAATCAAATGATCATGAACACTTGTATGTTTGTCCACGCTTTTTAAAATTAAATACACAACAACGTTACGATATTATTAAACAAAACAATTGTTGTATTAATTGTTTAAGTAATAAACACTCGACTTCTTTTTGTAAATCGAAGCGTGAGTGTATATACTGCGCGCGGCGCCACCATTCTTTAATTCATTCTGACCCGCATCAGAATGGTTCTAAGACTGCTTTTCGTAGCAGCAATACGTTACACTCAGAGGTTGTGCAGACGCCTAACGCTAATGCATGCAGCTCGCATTCGATTAACTACCGCGCAGTTAACGATAATAAGGTTAATTCTTCTGTCGCTCACAATTCGAATACGGTGGAAGATGAAAAAACACTTACCTCTTCATGTAATATTTCTCGCGATTATAGTACTCTCCCACGCTATACTACTTTATTGGGGACTGCAAAAATAAAGGTCGTAGATAAATACGACAATGAACATTTTATTCGGTGTTTAGTTGACCCCGGATCCCAGAGCGACTATATTACGAAGGATTGTTGTAAACGCTTATTTCTTTCCGTTTCGAATAAAAATCGTTTTACCGAAGTACACGGGATCGGTGGTGTGTCCCAAAAAATTTTAGGAGTCACTTCACTGCAGTTCACGTCTCGTTTTAATGATAACAAATTTTATCATATTGAACCATTAGTTGTTCCGATCATCACGGGTCAGTTGCCAGATTCGATAGTAGATGTTTCAAAAATTCGCTATTTAGATAAAATACGCTTAGCAGATGATCAGTTTTATCAACCTGGGTCTATAGATATTTTATTGGGGGTTAATACCTACATAAAACTTTTCTCGCCTGAAAACTTAATTCATTCGCAATGGCCTAGTGCCATAGAAACATCACTCGGATATATTATTATGGGTGATGCTGAAGTCGCTATATCACATCATTCCCCGCGTTCATTTGTTTCCTGTTCTTACGATACAAATTGAAATCAAAATTGTCTTAATGATATAATGGAAAAATTTTGGAAAATTGAAGAACTTCCGCAAAAAATATATTTGAGGCGTGATGAGCAGGAATGTGAAGACATTTATACTTCTACTACTTACCGCCAAAACGACGGACGGTATGTGGTCGCCCTGCCATTTAAGAAAAGGCCCGACATATTGGGTGACCCTTTAATGAATGCAAAAAAACGCCTCTTACTTTTGGAAAAACGCTTTAACAAATATCCCGATCTTCGCGATCAATACAATGTTGTTATACAGGAATACATTAATAAGGGTATTTTATCCGCTGTTTCTGATAATGATTGTATACAGCCTTCTTTTTATTTGCCGCATCACCCTGTCGTACGGAATGATAAAAGTACAACGAAGTTGCGCATCGTTTTAGACGCTAGTGCTAAGTCGGATAACGATATTTCTTTGAATGACATTTTGCACACCGGGCAAAATTTACAAACAGACATTTTTAATATTTTATTAAGCGTTAGAGTTTATCGCATCGCTTTCTTTGCAGATGTTAGGCAAATGTACTTGTGTATCGAAGTCCAAAAATCCCATCTAAGAAAGAAACTATACGAACTTAATAGCGTCACATTCGGATTACGCTCTTCCCCTTTCCTCGCACTTCACACTTTACACCAGTTAGCCGCTGACGAAAGGGAGTCCTATCCTCTTGCTGCTTCTGTAGTGGAAAGGGATATTTATATGGATGACCTCGTTTCCTCCGCGCCTTGCGTCAACAACGCAGTCAACACCGCCACTCAACTTATCCAAATGTTTCGCCGAGGTGGATTCGATTTGGTTAAGTGGACAAGTAACTGCAAGGAGCTTTTACAACATATACTAGCATCACATCGTCAACAAGACTCGGTATCATTTGATGATAATGACATTTTAAAAATTTTAGGCCTTCGTTGGTATCCCGCTACCGATAAGTTTTCCTTTCTTGTTTCGCCGGCACCGGTCACTTGTACCAAACGCGCTATCCTCTCCGCAACCGCTCGCTTGTACGATGTTTTAGGACTTGTCGGTCCAGTAATACTTTACGCCAAATTATTAATTAAAGCCTTGTGGGTTCTTAAACTTAACTGGGATGAGACTCCACCCACTAATATTGTCAATACATGGCAGCGATATATATCAGAGTTACCTTTAATCTCACATTTACAGATACCACGTCATATCGGCGTAAATGAAAAATCCCATGTGTCGCTACTAGCCTTCGCCGACGCTAGTGAAAAAGCTTACGGGTGTGTCATCCATTCGCATGTTGTCAACGGAAATAATCCTCCAATTATAACGCTCCTATGTTCTAAATCTCGGGTGTCCCCATTAAAGGTTATAACTTTAGCCAGGCTTGAGTTGTGTGCCTTGGTTTTGCTCGCTAAGTTAGTACGTACCGTTTACGATTCGTGGTCATTGAGGCATCCGATCGACAACATTTATGCGTTTTCAGATTCGGAAGTCGCGCTCTGTTGGGCGTGTTCTTCACCGCATAAGTTCAACACCTTTGTTGCTAACCGTATTTCGCAAATACAGTCCTATTTATTACCGGATAACTTTTACCACATCGCCGGCTCGGAAAATCCTGCAGATCATATTTCGCGTGGACTGTTACCCTCACAAATTTTAAATTGTGACCTTTGGTTACATGGGCCTTCGTGGGTTTCCTTGCCGTGTAAAGAATGGCCTGTACAAAGGTTCGCATCAAATCATATCAGTTTACCAGAAGAAAAGACTGTGTCGCTTGGAGTCAGTGACATGGAAGAAAAGCCATTTATCTCGTTAAGCTTAAAATTTTCTAATTGGAATAAGTATTTACGATCCGTTGTTTACGTTTTAAGGTTTTTAAACAAATTACCGCGCATAAATAAAATTATAACCGCATCCGACATAGAGATTTCTGAAATCACAGTTATTAAAATTGTGCAAGGCATCGCTTTCGCCGAAGATATAAATAATATTAAAAAAGGACAACTATGTTCATCAACATTAAGAAGGTTATCGCCATTTATCACGGACGATGTACTTCGAGTAGGTGGTCGGTTAGATTATTCGTCGTTATCGGATTCCCAAAAGCATCCAATATTGCTACCAAAAAAGGGGCATATTGCTGATCTTATAATTGATTATTATCACTATAAACACTTCCACGCTGGTCCTCAATATTTACTTGCTGCATTACGGGAGAAATATTGGATATTATTAGCTCGCCGTGTAGTGAGATACCGCATTCATAGGTGTAACATTTGTTTTCGACATAAACCCAAACCTATTTATCCCATGATGTCTGCCTTGCCTGCTTGCCGCCTAGAGCAGTGTAATGCGTTTATACACACAGGTGTGGATTTTTCGGGCCCACTTTATATCACATTGACGCGTAAACGTGGTATACGAAGCCAGAAGGCTTATTTATGTTTATTTATATGCCTCGTTACTAAGGCAGTGCATTTAGAATTAGCGTCTGATCTAACTTCGGCGGGTTTTTTAGACGCTTTTAAGAGATTTATCTCTCGTAGAGGTCCGTATCGATTTATATACAGCGATAACGGTACTAATTTTGTCGCCTCGCGTTCATATTTACATGAATTACATGGATTTTTAAAATCAGAAGAATATTATAAGGCATTCAGTCAGGTGCTCACTGATAATCGCATTGTTTGGAAACTCAACCCTCCAAGCGCTCCACGTTTCGGGGGTTTGTGGGAGTCCAATATTAAGGTTGTAAAAACCCATTTGTTATAGGTAATAGGTAAGCAAATCCTCACGTATGAAGAAATGCTTACTACTCTTTGTCAGATCGAGTGTATCTTAAATTCTGCCCGGTTTATGTATTAAGCAGTGATCCATCGGAACCTATCGCACTTACACCCGCTCATTTTCTAAATTTAAAACCACTTGAATGCTTACCAGCTGCAGATTTAAGCAAGGAACGTATTAATCTGTTATCACGCTTTTCTTTAATAGATTCTTTAGTTCAGTCCTTTTGGAAACGCTTCAGATTCGAATACTTACATACATTACAGAGTAGAGTGAAGTGGAATAAGAACTCTACTGCCATTTCTGTAGGGACGATTGTTCTAATAGACGTGGATAATACTCCACCGCTTCAGTGGCCTCTAGGCGTTGTCACCGAATTGTTTCCCGGTAAGGGTGGTGTGGTACGCGTTGCGCAAGTTAACCTTAAGAATTCCACTTTAAAACGCCCTCTTATCAAACTGTGTCCTTTACCAACACAGTGATTAATATAGTTAATTTTACATTATCGTTTATATATTTAGTTTAATTCTTAGGTCATAACGTCGCTTCATTTCGCTACTATATAAGTATTTATCTATATATATATATATATATATATATATATATATATATATATATATATATATATATATAATTATTATTTAAGATTACTGCAAAGCCCATTTCCGGTTTCCTATCTACCGCTTTATGCCCAGCATGTGCATTCGTGTGTTAACGGGCTCACACAAGTTGAGAAGACACGCAATCAACCGCACCGCTTATATCTCGCATCTTCGCTCCCACCCTTGTGTAATTTGGATATTGAATTATACAAGCATATAGTAAAAAGTATAGACATTTGCAATAACGCTATATTTCGTGATTATCTGTGAAGTTGATAAGTGTGAAGACAGCCGGCAGCCATCGAGACACGAGGCAGATCAGCGGAAGTCCAGGTGGGTGCACATGCATTCCTTCACGTCCCTCCTATATCCCGAATTTAGAGGATTTGCAGTATCACGAATAAATTAAATTCCATTCACCGCTCGCACCGCGCTCATATACCACTATTCTATTTAAATTAAATAGCCACACCGCATAACATTATTTAATACATTTGAACCAGCAGTTTGGTGGTTGAAGGCCAAACGCCAAATCCACCAAAATTTGTAATTGTACTTTTGAAAGATAAAGTTTTTTTAATTGCACACTGCTTTTTTTTCGTCCACACTTTGGACTTAGACTTAAAATAGTTCCAAATGGCTGCACTACGCTGACGCGACGTTATTATACACTTTTACATACAACACGCTAAATCCTATCTATATTACACTAAATATTTAAAATCTTACTTTAGGAATAAAACTTAACGAAAAATAAATAAAAACAACAATAGCGTTTTCACGTAATATGGGGACCTGCTATCAAAACATTACGTATATAATTTAACAGATAACAGTGTCACTGTCATCCCAGCTAGACAGCTAACTGAACACGAACTAATATATTACAACAGTCAAAAAATTAAATAACAGGCACAACAGGCAACAGCTAGCAATGAAAGAAATAATATATTTTTGTTTACCGTTAAAATTTAGTGTTAGTAAAATAAGCTCTTATTAAGTTAGCTTAGAGTTTAAATTAGTGTAAGCTATACGCAATCCTTGTGGCATAATGAATGTAGTATTTTCTTGACTCCCATTGAGGTGCCGCGTCTCGGCCGACGACGGCTGGCCCGTAAACGTAAACAGATGACGCTTTCTAACGATAATGAATATATTATAACCGTCAATGGTTCATTATTCTAATGTGTTGTAAGATTACAAATATATAATGAAATATATTATCTGTTGTATGTTATAACGCCCAACTTTAATGGTAAAATAATAACTTTTTTTGTACACATTAAGTAATATTTTTTTTATTAACTGGCTTTACGGCTCTTGGTTCTAGCTCTTCTGAGCATAAGTAATATTTTGCTGAACTAAGACCATAGATAACATATTATAACTATGATAAGACCGTAGACAGAGATAGCATTCTTTGTCTACGGATAAGACATAATACGTAGACAGAGAAACCTATAGACAAATTGACGCCTTCTTTCGCATTCGCACACGAAAAAGATAGATTTATGCAAACGTCTTGCATAGAAATGAGATAGAGCGGTGTGATTGTTTGTCCCTTTCTCCGTGCTGGTTTTTTTCAGTTTGCTAAACAACTTTAACAGCGTAGCGATTTAAGGAGTTTACAAGTTGGTTTAAGTGAGAAAAAAGTGTTTTGTGAGCTTAAGATTGGTGAATCTTGTTCAGTTCAGTTCTTAGAGCAATTAAATTTTTTATCTAAATGTGTTTAAAAGTCATAAAGATTATTGTATAACCTAAAAATTTGTTATCGTCCTTTCTCACTCGAGGCCACGCCGATCATTAGTCTATACTCTATAGGTTTCTCTGTCTACGACATAATATTCACAGATGTCAAATGACATATACAGATGGTTATGTTTTTGGATTTGGTTACATGACCTTCTGCCATACTAGCTACATTACTATTGACAAAATATGTACACAAGTTATACTTGAGTCAACTTTATTTTTGTTTTAACTTAGCATTTGTTTTTTTTTATTTTTCTGGTGTCATTTTTAATATTGTAAACAGTTAGCCGGAGGGTGATGTATGGAAATATACATATATTTAGTTATTTTTTGTAAAACTCAGTTGTATTTATTTGATATAATTTTATTATTTTAAATATTGATATATATTTAGTATTATTTTATTATATTATCATTATATTTTTATTATTTTAAATATTTTTATTTAATGTCGGATGATGAATCTTTTTATTCCACTAGCAACAGCTCCTCTTCCCTTTCACTTGTTGATGCTTCGGATGAGCCTGCTACGCTACGTACGCTAATATACGAAGAATCTCAAAAATTGTTATTACTGTTTTCACATTTGCCATTTAAATGCACAAAGTATTCCTCAACATCATGCGGAGCTCCTGGATACTTTCTCTTCTAATGCAGTTCATGCTATACTCATATCTGAAAGCTGGCTCAAGCCAGAACTCTCTTCCACGTCTTATAGTATTCCAGGTTATATTTTACTCCGTAACGACCGCACTGGTAAAAGAGGCGGAGAGATGTCGCTATCTATCTGCGTAGTAATTTACTAATTTAAACTACTATCTAATTTAATAAACGTACTAATTTACCTTATAAAATATTAAACACATCTTCTTCCCTATATTCCTTATATTAAAGAATACATTTTTGTTGAAGTTAATGTCAAGAGTGTTAAAGTGTTTTTGAAATTGTCTACTGTCCACCTCTAGTGGACTACTTCTCCAATTTGGAAGTAAATTTATCGCCTTACAGTTCTGCCTACACACATCACATTATCATGGGACACTTTAACACTGACCTATCCGGGGTTTCTCTTAAATCTTCCAAACTGAGGTCGACCATGTTGTCGCACAATTTTACTATTTTGCCTCTAAATGCAACACATCACAACTTCCACTCTGCTGACACCTGGATCGACCTTATAGCCGTCTCCTCCGTTGATCACGTTGTCAATTATAGACGATTCCCTACTTCTGTATTTTCACGGCATGACCTGCTTTATCTGTCATATAAATTAAAGTCTCCCAAGCCTTTATCTGTGTCCATCTCTATTCGTAGTCTTGCTAGAATAGATATGGACAAGCTTAAATGCGATGCGGATGCTATTAACTAGTCATCTGTATATACTGCTTCCACAGTTCATGAAAAAGTTGAATTCTTTAACAGCAACATATTCGGACTGTATAATGAACATGCTCCTAAACGTGTTGTTCGACTGAAACGTCCTCCTGTTCCATGGATCACGATTGGGTTAAGAATGGCTATGGCTAAACGCGATAGAACTTTCCGTGCTTTCAAGAAGAATCGCACTGATGTAAAGTGGCAAGCATATAAAGCTGCAAGAAATCGATGCAATCAGATAGTGAGAGCTGCTAAACGCCGTTATATTCACGAACAACTACTTAATTCATCTTCGGCTGATATATGGAAGTTTCTGAATACGCTTGGATATGGAAAATCGCAATTTAACTATAATAACGTCACCTTTTCTCCTGACGATTTTAATCGTCATTTTCTGTCTTCTCAAATGGTTTCTGATAATTCTAGAGCAAATGCTATCTCTTTTATATCTTCCATGCCTCCTTATTCTCATAAAACTTTCACTTTTACTCCTGTAGACGAAGACGAGGTACGTAAAGCACTTTCCTCTATTAAATCGAAAGCCGTTGGATGTGATGATGTGAGTAGGGTAATGATTTTGCACGTGCTGGATTCTGTTTTACCCGTCATAACTCATATAGGTTAACTTTTCGCTGACGAATGGTGCTTTTCCAACACTCTGGCGTAAATCCTTTATTATTTCCATTCCGAAATCTACTGAATGCAGCGCTTTATCTAATTTCAGACCAATTTCTACCCTGCCTTTTCTTTCTAAGGTTCTGGAAGCTGTTGCTCATAAACAGATTACTTCTTTTGTTTTCTCAAAGAATATTCTTTCCCCTTATCAGTCTGGTTTCCGCCCGGGTCATTCTACAACTACTTCTCTTCTCAAGGTTACGGAAGATATTCATGAGGGGATGGAAAAATCAAAACTGACCGCTCTCATCTTAATTGATTTTTCTAATGCATTTAATTCTATCGATCATGGTATCTTGTTAGCTCTTCTTTCTCATTTGAATATCTCGTCTTCAGCTCAGGAATCGTTCTCAAAATATCTTCGAGGGTGCCAACAGGCTATGCGTACTGGCCATACACTATCTGACTGGCGTGATGTGTCAATTGGCGACCCTCAAGGCGGTATTATCTCTCCTGTTTTCCATTTTTATAAATGTCATCACACTAAATCTCAAGAGCTCTTACTATCTGTATGCTGATGATCTGCAGTTATATGCGCAAGTGGAACCTTCAAATATCCTTAGTGCTATCTTACTGTTGAATGATGATTTGAAATATATCTCAGAATGGTCTACTGTGTATGGCATAAATGTGAACCCGTCTAAATGCCAAATGATAATCTTAGGTAGCTCAAGATTATTATGTAAACTAGATATTCCCACCCTACCATCAATTGTGTTTAATAATAATGTCATACGATTATCTACCAATGTAAAGAACCTTGGTCTGTATATCGATGGTTGCTTAAAATGGAACAAACATATACAGGAGGTGAGTCGCAAAACTACTGGAACTTTGCGATCCCTACATCGATTTCAATTTTAACTAATGTGCTTCAACAAACTTATGGGTACAATTTAGCAGCTATATTCATCCCGGCTTCAGCAGTGGACACGAACAAAAGGAAGCAATTTTTCCAAATAAAGATGTAGATATGTAGGTATTACAACCATAAATAGATAGCAGCGGCTAACCTAGTGAGCATTTGTGGGTGCTCCCCTCCGTCCGTCCCACTGATCGGGGAAACAATTTGTAGCGAAAGGCAAGATGATTTACAACAAAAAGGAGCGCGTGAAATTTTATATAAACGGACCTTTGGGAGTCTGGATATCATGAAAAACCTATTGAATTTATCTGTTCAAAATAAAATTATTTGCATTTTTGAACAACTAATCTATCCCTGTATGGTAACTGTTTTGCAATTTTCGTTCTTCTTATGGTATTTATTTCCGCCCAAAGATGTGTTAAAACTAGTGTTGAAATTTAGAGTTTTCGACGATTATAACTTTTAAACATACTCTTTTTTACTTTTTTGTTTCCATACAGGGCTAGATAATGATGAGACAAATTGAAATCATTATTTGTTTTGAACGTACTCGTATACCATCAAACAGTGGAGTAACCGCCAGACTACGTTTGTATGGAAGAATGAGCGACTAGTCCCTTAGCACCCTTAGGTCCGCCATATGTACTACTTTGTGCATAAAAGCATAAATAAATAAATAAAAAATAAATAAACAAGCTGTTGCAGGCCAGCTGGGGAATCGTTCCCAAAACATAGATCATCTGCGATCTGCGTAGACGATCTCTGTAATAAGTGCGTAAGACACTTTCGTACGGGCCTTAAGTCTGTCTAAGTCGAAAAGATTGTCATAATTGCGGAAACGAATGCGGATTCCTTCAGGGGTAGTTTTTAAGACTTCCTAGACTACAACTGCAAAGTATTACGCGAAAAGTGGGGGTGCAAGGACAGACCCTTGTTTTACTCCACAGGTAACGGGAAAACGGGGTATCTTTATAGTTTTCTCATCATTATTCATCATCATCATTACAGCCCTTCACAAGTCCACTGCTGAACATAGGCATCATCCTATAGTTTTCTCATCTGGTTGGATTCTATAAATATATAATTATAAATTAAAATAAAAGATAAATATACATAAATATCAATAAAATAAAATAAATACAAAAATACATAAATAAATAAAGGTCCAACCGGATGGAAGCCCTCGGCAGGGAAGAACAAACGGCCGAGGGTTAGGGAGAAAGAGAAAGAAACCGGCGGACAATGCGGGCGGTATCGAGGAGCACCGCCTTCTGTATTTGAGCTTAACCCATTCGCAGAGACGACTACAGGAATAATTTCGGTCGGCAGACTACTCCAACATGTCGGTCACCTCGTGAGCCAGGTCCAGATATTTTGTTCGCTTATCTGTTTCGGCTTTCAAAAGGTTCTCGTCATACGGAATGGTAATGTCAACCAAAAATGTCCTTGACTGTGTCCGGTCCATCGGCACAATATCAGGCTTATTCGCAAGAATAGTCCTGTCTGTGATAATGGCCCGGTCCCAGTAGAGCCTGGCGCGGTCATTTTCGAGCACGGCTTCCGGCAAGTACCTGTAATACGGCACTTTCCGGTCCACGAGACCGTATTTCAGAGCGAGCTCCTGGTGTAGAATTTTGGCTACTAGGTTGTGCCTGTGCAAGTACTCAAAGCGCCGAACAACCGGAGACGACATACCTAAGTGACTCACCGGGATGGCGACAAGCTCAACAGACGTCGACGGTGCTATACTTTAGGATGTATCTCCGATAGTTGTTGGTCTTAATAACCTGATCCTGTATTGCAGACAAAAGCCCTCGGCTTCCCCGAAGAGGTCACCGAAACGTAGCCAGGTGACGGCGGCGACTGTATCTATGAAGGGCTCATGTAGAGCCCTGTAATACATCCCGTGGAGCTCCTTCTCCTTCCATACGGTCTCCCGGTCGGAAATGCTATGTACTGCTGGGTCCTGCCATTGCTCGTTGGCTAAAGATAGAGGGGTAAGCCCTTTATCACTAGAAATGACGTCATTATAAAATGGATCATCCGATCTCGCCAGGAAGTAATGACCGAGGCTGCACACTTATTCATAGTGAGGGCACTCAGAAAGCCACGCCCACCATGCTTTCGCGGCAAGTACAGCTTCATTACCAACGATCTCGGATGATGCATCCTATGGGATGTCATGGTAGTGCGGACTTTTCTATCCAGGGCGTTAAGTTCAGTATCAGTCCACCTGAGTATGCCAAAGGTATACATGAGGACAGGCATGACCCAACTATTGTATGTGTGTATCTTATTCATACCGGACAAAAGGCTGTTAAGCACTTGATCAAGCGTGCATAAAACATGTCGCAAACTGACTGTTTTATACCAGCCTCATCGATACCGATGATCTGTGACATACCCAGGTATCGGTATGTTTCAGCGTCGGAAAGGGTACTCTGCGGCATAGATAAATCTATGCCCTCAGAGTTAGCAATCCTTCCTCTTTTAACGTGGAGGACCGCACACTTATCCGTCCCCAGCTCCATTCCAATAGAATTGATAAATTCACAAGTGATGTTTAGCAATTTCACAAGATGGACTGGAGGCGAATAACTTGAGGTCATCCATATAAAAAAGTGGGTCACTTTTGTACTTCCTTTCCGAAGCTGAAATCGCCTTCCGAGCCCTTCAGTAAAATACTGAGAGGGTTCAAAGAGAGCAGAATCAGATTGGACTCAGACAGTCGCCCTGGAAGATACCCCTTCTTATTCTTATGCGTCTTTCCGCAGGCGTCATCCGCTCGCCCAAATGACAAAGGATCGTACTCCACTGCCCCATATACTATTCGAGAAAGCCTCTAACTGTACAGTCAATCTTGTACAGCTCGAGGACCCTCTTTGGCCATGTATGGGGCACTGAGTCGAACGCCTTTCTGTAGTCTATCCAGGCGGCGGAGAAGTTCCGACGGTTGCGTTTCACCACTTATTATTATTACCTAATAGATAAATATGCTCAATAAATTTACTGCAAATCTCGATTTTTGGAAGTGTGTGTTTTTTAAACACAAAGTGCTCGAATATGTCGTCACCCATTTGTTATACATTGTAGACACTTATATCATACTTGAAACGTGTAAAAAGTTTCTACAATGCTAATCAAATAATTTAAAAAGTATGCATATAAAATTTAAAGCGTCCAATAAGATCTATGTACTGCTTAGGAACCCGAGTATCTCCGAGAGAACTGTTTAAAGAAATTGATATCTTGACTGTTGCATCACAATTCATATATTTTTGCAAATATCATGTATGTATGACAAAACATTCACTTACATGTAAAGAATAATGATTTGCACAATTTTAATAGTAGGAATAAAAATAAAATCACATTATTTGCTTTCCGGTTACACGAAGTATACAATTTGTTCTTGGGTAGCGGTACGACTAAAAGTATCGGGAATGGAATATTTCTACTGTTCCTGTCATATTAAAATCTTTTTAATTGAAAACTCCTTGGTTTTAAAAATCGAATACCATTTATTAATTTAAACAAAGATTCTCGGTTTTGTCACAAGGTTTTGTCAAACTTGTTTAGTCGTTGAGAAAATGGAATTGACTCGAGAAAATTTAAGAGCGATGATTTATTATGACTTTCGAAGTGGTTTAACACAAAAACAGTGTGTTGACCGGATGATTTCTGCATTTGGTGATGAAGCCCCATCCAAAACCACAATTTATCGCTGGTTTGCTGAATTTCAACGTGAACGTGTCAAGCTCAGTAATGATCCCCGTCAAGGTCGTCCAAAAACTGCAGTCACCCAAGAAAACGTTGATGCTGTACGTAAGCTGATTGAGGAAGATCGACATGTGACATACCGCGAAATTCAGGCAACTTTAGATGACAATGGCATGAGTCAAATACAAATAATCTTGCATGAACAATTAGGTGTAAAAAAAGTTGTATTCCCGATGGATACCGTATTCGCTCTGTGAAGAGCAAAAAGCGGCTCGCGATACTTGGTACGTCAGAACTCTCGAAAGATTCCACGCAGGATCCTCAAACGCTGTATACAACATCGTATCAGGTGACGAATGCTGGATATACGCGTACGAACCCGAAACAAAAAACCAGTGACGAGTTTGGGTGTTCGAAAATGAGTTAAAGCCATCGTAAGAATAATACCACCAGACTTATCCGACTATTGTTTTATTTTCTCTCTTAAGTGATAGTTTGTATAATGTGAGAACTAAGGTGGAATGCCTCTTTTCCAGTAAAATGGGTCTCCGGTTCTCTACACTCACCATACGAAACACAGCATAACGCTGCTGTGTTATGCTGCTATTTTATGCTGGTATTCTGTGTCTATATCTGTGAGAGCGTGGTCCTTCTCCGATCGAGCCGACCCATTCGTACTACAACTACATACAACTACAACGACATGCAGATAGTCGATGAATGCAGGTGGCTACTTTGTGGCATTCCTTATGGGAAGCCTATATTCAGGAGTGGATTTCTGAAAGGCTGTAATGATGATGGTTCGAGCTGTTGCAGCAGCAGTTGACATTGTTTTTAACGTGGTAGAGCCATGCTATAGTTATATTAGTAGTATAATTGTAGCACGAATGAGTCGGCTCGACCGGAGAAGGACCACGCTCTCACAGAATACTAATGAAATAGTAGCTTAATGTTGCTATGCTTCATATGGTGAGTATAGAGAACCGGAGACCCGTTTTACTGGAAACGAGACACTCCATCTTAGTCCTCATGGGTGACAACGCATCTGCATTTTGATTTGTAATCGAGGATAGATGAAGATGTCTATGGGCCGCAGCAACCACTTACCATCAGGTGAACTGTGTGGTCGTTTGTCACACTGTCCTATAAAATAAAAAAATAATATCTCTCCACAACTGTGCTGTCGTCTGCATACCCATCGATATCGGTCATAAGCAAATCAATAATATGCAGTAGAGAGTTGCGGATAGAACAGACCCCTGAGGAACTCCGACGTTAGTCGCCATAGGAGCACCCGTCGACGACGAGTTGGGGAGACCGTTCATTCAAAAAGTTCTTCACCCAGTTCATGAGGCCAGAGATAACTGACCGATTTCGACAATACCCGTAGTGGCGGTCACTGAGATCATTCTTTTTTAGGTATACCATGAGGTGGGCGTTCAATAACATACTTTGAAAACAGAACAACCCTGTCATGCATCTCAGGGCGTTTAGAAGATTCACGCAGTCTCCCACTAGGTTTGAGGCAGGGTTGGCAATGTCTAAAACGTTTGTTTAAAACAAGTGTTTAAAACACTGTTTAAAACACTGAAAAAAATACATACCTGTTTAAAACACGTTTTAAAACATTTTGTTTTAAACACGTTTAAAACATATATAAAAAACGTTAAGTTTTACAACATTATAATTAATCCTAACTATTTTTTTTCGTACTTTTTAAAACTTTTTATTGGCAACATTATAATTTTAAGGTATATTATAAATTGTGATGGCAATTCTAGCTTGCGGCTGACGGGGATTACCCCAGCAGACTACAATGAGCGAATGAGTAATGTATTTTTCTACTCTGTGTAAATGGGAAAGGGATGAAGATAGTTCGCTCTGCTTGTATTGTACTGCGGTATTTTTCTTATTGTAATTGTAGATTATTCAGTGAGACTGTAATGACTCGTGAGTGATAGATAATTTGATTGAGTTTCGTTCGTTTAGTATTTATTTGTTTGATTTATTATTAATCTGGAATACTCTGGATCTGCATTCTGCCTGCCTGCCCTTCCAAAAGAAAGAATGTCTACAGGAAGAAAAAAGGATTCGCTTTGGCAGTTCTTCACAGAACTGCCTGCATCTACAACAGGGGGTGGTGCAAAAACACTCAGGGTGATGTGCAAGTATTGCGGGAAAGACTTGGTAGGGTTAATCGCCCGAATGAGGGCACATCTAACAAATTGTTCAGATTATGCGGCTAAAAAGTCAAGCCCATCGATTTCGACATCAAGAATCCAAATCCACAATGATTCAAGTGAGGATGGTAAGTAAATACTACTTGTATTTTTTACATAATGTTTGTTGCTTTGTAGATATTTAATACCAACTTAAAGTATATACATTTCAAACGCAATGTTATTCTGTATATCTGTCCCTTAGTGAAATTGAAAGGACATAGTATAATTATTATGCCAGAAATCATACTTGAAGGGGTGAAATGAAAGGGGGATGAAAGTTTGTATGGGGAGCCAGTTTTTCCACGCAGACGAAGTCGCGGGTAGCCACTAGTATTGTATATAAATGTGTGCCACTTATAATTTGACCTCACTATTTTTATTTATACATTTTTAGCTTTATTTTGAAATGTACCATTAAACAGGTGCAAATAAATCCTTATTCAAATTTAATCTTCCCGAAATTTATTTAGATATCTCTCTATATATATATTTTAATATAGAGGTGAAGGACTAGATGAAGAATTAGACACAATGGTATGGAGTTCATAGATTTAAGCTATCCGCAGGCAATGAAAGATGTCCTCACGTACCGTGCGATGAGTTTTCCATTTAAAGACTACATGTTTAAGGAAGATCTTTTAAAAAGAACTCATGTGTGCGTGTGGTGGAGATCGCTGGGAAGTAAAATAGATCCGGGAATGATAGATCTCACAAATCAGTTATATACAGCCGCTGTGTCTTCTGCCGGAATCGAAAGATTACTTTCGACTTTTGGGCTGGTGCACTCTAAATTGCGAAACAGACTTGGCACCGAGAAAGCAGCAAAATTGGTTACAGTAATGAAGGCGCTCAATCCAGGCAGCAGAGGCTCATCATACGTGGATGAGGACGAGGTCGAGGAATGAACAGTTTTATCATTATCATACAATCAATATAAGTACCTACTCAATCAATAATAAACAAAACGTAATGAATATGATTGATTTGATAGGATCTAGATCTACCCACCTCATATGTCTATGTCAATAATTGTCACTGTCAGGTCAGACAGAGTTGATTATTTATTCATTTTTGTTGAAGAAATAAGTACTGTTTTTGTTCTGGTGTATTGTTTTACAATAAAAAACTTCTTTCATATTTTATCGTTTCTTTTAATTTCTACCTTCCCCTTATTTATCCCAATCGCAAAACAATTCATTTTTTTAAAGTCTTAAAAATGTTTTAAACATGTTTTAAACGTGTTTAAAACATGTTTAAAACATTGGTAAAAAATTGATTTAAAACGTGTTTTTTGTTTTTTGATTTAAACATGATGTTTTGTTCTTTTTAAAAAAAAACTGTTTTTTTTTTCAACCCTGGTTTGAGGTGACTAAGTTTGATATTACTACTAGCAGTGATGATTGGCATTCTGAGTATATATGTTATGGACCAAGTCTTTAATTGAGCATTATTCATAATGCCCGGGCAATATAAATATGCCCAATATGAGCAGGCAATGTGATTAAACTATTGAATTAATGAAATTGACTGAGCATTATTAATAAATCCCGTTACCTATTGGGTAGAGTAATACATAGATGGAATATTGTATATTATTTATATACGACAAGGAACGATTTTTTTAAATTTATATGATTATCGTATGATCATCAGATATATTTTAAATTTAAAAATAAATAAAATAAAAAATTAAATAAAATAAGTATCAGAGTATATGATACTTACTCGTATGATTAGGCTATTTGCGTCTGATAAAACTAAAAGCCAATATTACATTATAGCACAAATTAGTAATAGATTAGTGATATACTACCTGTTCATTCCAAGAACGCCGTTACCTCCCGCCGCGCTCCTCCACCCCGCGCCTTAGGCGTCGCCTTATTAGTACCGATGCAGCGCCTTCGCAATGTTTTACGTATTTGAAATGTTTTAAATGTAATACAACTATGAAATTTTTAATTATATTGTTTTATAGTTGTATCTGACACGTTCATATTGACTTTTATTATTTTCAGCTCAAATTTACAAAAAAATTGTTACCACGTTTATGTGATATCATAGATAAACATGATTACTATTTTGTCTACGGTAACGTCAACTGTGATATCATAAAGGTCGACGACGGCAAACTTGAAATGATGGCGTCATGGGCATGCAACTTAGAACATTATTTTGATATTTTTTTGTGCTGCCATCTACATTCCAAAGCACTAGACTTAATATTAATTTCAAATTATTCTGATTTCTTGTTTGTTTATATGATTTCTTGTATTATAATAAATATTTGCGACCCAGTGTTTTTTAATGTGTGCAAAAATGTGAAGAAGATGAAAAATGGCAATGTGTTTTTAAATGTGACGAATTTGGTAAGGACTTTTTTTAATATTCGCATAATTTCCAGTTTTTGTTCACTTGTAAACAGCTAATATCCCTAATATCTAAGAAATTTAAGGTTGGAGTTGGGGCATGGTCTGTAATGATCAAAAGTCCACTGCTATGCGTAGGTCTTGTAGGCACTATTTGCCATAGCTGCCACCAGCTGCCACGCTTGGTAGGCGGGTTATTGCCCATCTCCTGTTTCAGTTTCCCTCTCTCGCCTCGAAATTAATGATAATGCAGTGCAACCTCGATATAACAAATCGGAAGGGAACAAGTAAGTAAATATTGGTTATATCAAGTAATTCGTTGAACTGAGGTTTGTTGTGTTGAGGTTAGGTTGGTCGAAAATCTGTTACAAAGAGGTAAAAAAATCGCGACATGAATCACATACTACCTATGCGATTAAGGGTCATACATTGGTGGGAACTATATATAAAGGTTTTGGGTTGACGGAATTCGTTAATTAGTGGTATTTACACTTTTCTTGATAATTGAAAATTCGTTATAAAGAAGTTATTCATTATACTATATTTTACATCGTTATATTTTTCATTGACTTATAGACAATTCATGGGGATTACGAGGTACGTTACATTAAGGTTCCACTGTATTTTATCATTTCAGATATTTTACACTACTTTCCTAGACCGGAATACCCTTCAATGGAAAGGTTTCAGCAATGGAAGGGGATAGCTGGAACATATTTAAAAGATAAAACCGATTGTGAAATTTACAATAACCACCTCATTTGGATCGACACTTTGAGGATCGTTTTTTATATCCTCATACCAAAAGACTTGCAAAAACAGCTTATCTTAGTCGTAACCTTGGTAAATCTTTATTAAAAGCTTTCTCACTGTCGTGTTTATAAGCTATTGTTTTAGCAGTGCAAACTAAAGAAACTCACTTTCATGTTGTAATATTAGTAAAGATGGTCAAGCAAACTTTTAGTTTTTACTTATTATAGGTGTGTTAGTATATAGCTTGACTACAACATCTACAACAACCCCACCCGGTGGTAAGTGGTTATAAAGCCCTAGATAGTCAAGCACACTGGCTTAGCACTTTCACTTTTACCTTAAAGAAATTTTTTTGTAATAATATTTTGAATTTTTAGGGTTCCATAGTTACACAAAAGGAACCCTTATAGTTTTGCCAAGTCTGTCCGTCTGCAGTTTCACTCAGAACCTAGGTGCTACAAATTTGTAAGTTGGCATAATTATAGATATTTATCACGCCTACGAAACTGTAATACAAAATCTTAAAAAACATTTTTATTTTGGGTACCTCCTATACAGGTAAATGAATGTCTTTTTTTTACTCATGTATTCCATCGTGTATGGTATGGTTGGATAGATCTTTCGAAAACACTGTGGATGTGGAAGAACATTTTTACGATTCAGGAGTTTGTTTGTGAAATATAAAGCTTTAGTCATACTTTTCATTAAAGTCATGTGTCCCCTCTACCAACTAAACTGCTATTTTTGAAATATGGAAAGTATACTCAATTGTAGCATATATAATGAAGTTACAATGAAAACTATTGCAACAAATTAGAATTAACAAGTTGGATTAGTAAAAATTTCATTACAACTCCATAGAAAATGACAAAACTATCTGGATTATAACTTTTTAATGTTATTGTGAACTGTAAGAAATAAACATTTATGAATAAATCTTACTTACTTATTACTTTCGCTTATTTTTTAGTTGGTAGTTATTGTTGTCTTATTCAAAGTATTCATACAATCAAATAGCCTCTTACAGTTTCATTTGTAATACTCTTGGTTTATATGGGTGACCCTCTGGATAATTCAGGGTAGTGGTAGTAGATTACCTAATTGGTAAAGTTTTTGATTATTACTTATGATATTATTTTGAATGATTTTAATATAAAAAGTATGTATCACAATCAAAAATATTTACATATGGAGTGTAACTTCATCTTATTGTAAATTTTAAGTATTTGACCACTTTATGCACATGTTAATCGCACAGATCGGCAAAGAGTACCTACTTAGGGGTAAGATTCTTGTATTAATAAACTAGATTTTGTAAACAGTTTTATAAATTCACTACACTACAGTTTTATAATACTTTGTTAAATAGTATTCAATGTTGAAATTATTTTTTGTAAGATGTCTCTTTATCGCTTATTTACTTGTGTTTTCTTGTGTCAAATATTTTATTGCTTCTTATTATTTAAAAAGTGCTCATAACATTTTATATCTTTGCAGAAAATAAGTTGCTACCTCAAGAATGTGAAGATGTGGCAGATATACTTCTCCTGTTTGATTCTTTTAATGGAGGTTCCTGTAAGAAAACATATAAGATTTATAAAAATAGTGTAAAACCAAATTCAGATTGTTTAAGTTATTAGTTGTAAGTTTTATTTTATCATTATTGATTTCAATATGTCTGTTTTAGTTGTCTAGTTTCTGTTTTAATATTTTATTTATAGTTATTGCACCAGCTTTTATGCCATCTTTAAGGGTCTGAACTATGTACAATTATTTTGATCAACAAATTAATGATTCGAAATATCCCATTTGGGGGGAATCACTGGTCAAATATTTTTATTATTTTTGTTATAATCTTCAACACATTATGAAAAAATTTGTGAAAGTTGTAAAAGCGTTTTTCTTGAAACTACAAATTTGATGTATTTACTTGGTGTTGTGGGGTTGTCTTACAAAGATCATTATAACAATTATTACATTAATTACATACTTACATTAATTTTCATCTTTTTGAAATAAAACTTAGTTTCTGCGAATTTGCTAACTGCCAAAATGTGAGCAGTAAAATCTCTTCTATTTACTACCTCTTCCTTTGTAATGGAGGGCATTTTTACCGGTAAATAATCGAGATTTTATAATATATTATTCGCATTTTACTAACAATTTGCCACCAAGGAATAATTTAAATTTAAATAGTTGGCAAGTAGGATTCATATTTTCTGCTCCGTGGTTTTTCACTAAGAAGAAAGTATTCAGCAGAGTCGTAGTTAAACTAACGCATTAACTAACATAATTTGTTATTATCATATAGAAATTGAAACAAATCTTTTGTCGTATTAACATTCTTACGTTAATACGACAAAAGATTTGTTTTATTTGTTTAATATTGTCCAATTTTTATTGATGGGGAAACTGTTTACTATGATTACGCATACTTTTTATTTTTTATTTTTTTATTTACATTTATTTAACATAAAAAACATAATTAGTTATTTTTACAGTCTGCCAAACTGCTCAGCAGTTTGTTGGCAGAAAAATGCTCTCTTACTTTCTAACATGCAAAAAAAGAAAAAAAAGAACTAGCTTAATACAATTATACTACCACTAATATGACAAACCAATAGTATTACTATAACATTATTCAATAATTTAAAGGATAACGGCATTTTTCATATATGCATAAATTTTGCATGTACGCTTACAAATATACATACATACATGCGTACAAATATATGCATACCTAAATATTACAGCTTACCTATGATGTTGTACAATGGATCGTCATGATACATTCCATTTTTACTTTTTATTAGTATAAAGTTTTTTAACTTATTTTTAAAATGTTGTTTTGATTTATGCGTAAGGCATTCATGGGGTAAATTGTTATAAATTTTTGCTACTAAATGTTGGAACGTTCTTTTACCATAATAATTAGCACATTTATATTGTAAAGTTGTAAAGTTAACTTTCTTAAATCTCATTGTAATAGGTAAAACTTTGTTTCACGGCATATATGTTCCGAATTATGTTTTAGACACTTTTTATAAAATCTATGATCAAATCTGCAGTATCTGTGCTCTCTTGGGGTAATTAATAATGTTTTGAAAATAAATTCAAAACAAAGTTGTTAAAGACAAACAATTAATTAACATTAATTATTAATATGTTTCAGTTGTAAAAACTTATTTGCACAGTCTAAGACCACCTGATACACGTTGGTTAAAATTCGTGCTTTACTCTTAATTTTAGGTATTTTATAAGGTTACACTTAGGTGATAGGTCAGGTTACTTATCCATAATCCAGTAGTTAATTTTCTTCCGCATCAATATCTAAGAGTTATTAATTTTAAATGCTCCCATTTAGCAGTCTACTTTGTCATGCGTATAAATCTTAATTCTTTTGAAATAAAATTTTCGCTTTTGACAAGTGTAGGATCAAATAAAGAGAATTATTTCTTATTTTAAATTTCAAAGCATTCTTGCTGTCCATGTCCTATTAACTTAATTACTGCTTACTTTGGTGTTAATTGTAAATTAATCATAGATACCATTTAATCATGTTTGTTATAAATCTTTTATTTTTTAATTACTGCCATCGTAGCACTTTTACAAAATCTATAACAAATTGATAGCTTAATATGAGCTTTATCTCCTTTATCATCAAACCAAAACATGTTCATGGTCATATTTTCACTGTTAACATCTTCAGTTTTCAAAACCTACAACGACATTTGCATTGTAATGTAGTGAGGCGAACACTATCATTTCATCAAGCATTAAGAAGCACAAGCACTCTGCCACGCTCAAGCGTTGTTCTTTCATTTGCTTAAATATAATATTGTATTGTGTATAATGTATCATTTTTGTTGATTTATGTGGTATCTTCCACAATTTATTAGATTGATTCTAATTTCGTAAATGGTTTGTGAAGTTGTATAATGTATGAGTATGTTATAATATGCTGCGGTAGCTCAGATGGTTAACGCTCGCTGTAAATATAACAGAACGCGAGTAAACCGCGTTCGATCCCCGCCGGCACCAATGAAATTGTTTATTACAATTTTAAGTGCTGATTTACCTCAAGCTTGGCGGTGACATGTGAGGTTTGCCAACTGTATTAGGCAGCGCGGCGAACACTTCCTTGCCCTAAAACCCTCTCAGAAATGAGAGGAGGCCTACTCCCAGCAGTGGGACATATATAGGCTGTAACTTTACTTTTACTGTGTTATAATATATAAAATGCTCGTTTTGTAAATTATTTGTACTTTTTAAAAGTATAGTTATTACACACATTTATATATTGTTGTTACTAAAATATGATAACGTTATCGTGTACATATTTTAAAGATTAATAATGCTGCTCCAAAATGTAACTTTTTGTATTAAATTAAAGATGCACAACTATAACAATTAATTGATACTAATTCATGAAATTATGGAAGAGGAGCAAACCTTTGGAGAGGATTCAATTACCAATGTGCTCTTAAATGGGAACGAGTTGAGTCTTGTGTTTATTGGAGTATATTGGATACCACTGTTTTTCCTGGTATTAATATGGGGGTCACGCAACTGACATTGAAGCCATATTTTGGTTTATAAAAGAGAGCGTACGGCCAATTTATATCTTAAATTTTAAAGAGTCCCTTAGAAAAAAATTAAAGAACTAAACGTATTAACTTTGGCTAGCAATAAATTTATGAATGTAATGTTTGTACATAAAAAAACATAAATAGCTTTCATAAGAATAAAGATGTTCGTACTACAAACACTAGGAACAATCATAAGCTTGTAATACCAGTTACTAGAATCCACTGAGTCAGTAGTGCTTTTATGGGGCAATGTATTATACGCTTTTACAACAAAATTTCAGAAAATGTACAAAATTTGTCAATTACTAAGTTGAAATGTTTTATTAAAGGAAAAATGTACAATGTACAAAAGGTGTTATAATATTAAATAATACATCAAGTAACTCCTGAGAATGAGGTGATCGCCACCATGGTTGTATGTACTATTAAAATATATTTAAAAAGTGTACAAATAAAAGTATTGTAAAGTGAAATATGTTTAAAAAAAAGTCCCGCTGGGTTTCTTGCTGGTTCCTCCCAGGACCGAGGTATCAGTGGTAAATAAAACATAACTTTCAATAAGTATTATGTAATAATCTATATTTAAAAAAAATCTATTGTATTCTATTCGCTGTAATATAAGATATTTACTAACCAGTAGGGACATTGTATAAGGAAATCAATTGACATTGTGCAAATATTGTTAAATTTAACACATCTAATATTATTCAATAACTAAGCAAAGAATTTTTAAACAATAAACATTTTAAAAATAACCGGTTTTTTATTTTTTTGTAATAGGAACTAACAGCACAAGAAACATAAACAACTATTAATTACATTGCAGCACTTGCGCGATGTAATTAGTGGTTGTATATAAAATAAAAATAGTAAAGTGCAAATAAAGGGCGAGCCTAAAGCACCAATAATTTAACGCCATCTATTAGGCAAAACCCGAACTTTGACTAAAATGAAATTTGAGTCGCACATCTATCTCTAGTTTAAATACAGTAATCTATGGATGGCGTAGTAATTGTTAAAATCATAAATAAATTCTAATATAATATTGATAGAATTGAACTATTTAAATTAAAAAAAAATATACGAATAATCATTTTTTAATCATACGATTACCGTAAGCAAATTATTTTTTTCAAAACTTTAAAATTATTAACTTATTGCCTTAAAAGTGATTAAATTGGTTAAGTTGTATCAAATTGCCCAACAGTAGCTTAGCAACATTCAGAATGACCAGACAATGTGATAAATAATGAAGTTTCAATTAGTATTAATTACATGCCCGACTTGACTTGGCATTATTCATATTGCCCGGGCATTATAATTGGTTCCCAAATTAATCACTTGGTCCATAACATATACACATATAACACGACTGATATATATTCATATAGGGCATACGGAGCTAAGCGGTCTCCGTAAAATTCAATTTTATGCGAGTAAACCTGGTTCGCTTATTGGTTCGATTCCCCGCTAGCACCAAGTGCTGATTTAACACGTGCTCAGGAGTGAAGGAAAACATTATGAGGACGCCTGAATGTGTAAGAAGTAAAATATTTGAATGTTAAGTCAGCTAACATGCTCTGGAGCCGTGCAACGGACGACGTTCACATTTTAAGTCCAAGTTGAACTGTGTTAAATTTTTTATGTGCAAGTTTATGTTATTCTACTGTAAGAAGATTACAGGGAAATAAATAAGCTAAAAAGGTTTAAATACATAATTTATTACTATGATACATGTTTTGAATGATTTGCCGATATAGAGTTAACACATGTACATATATTTTAATGTCGAAATAATACAACAAAATATACAATTGAGATAATCAAACAGGTCATCCTTTCCAAATGTTACTATTTTTTTTAAGATTTTTAACTTTAATATATAAATTTCTTTCAAATCGAACCACGCTTGACATAACTGTTTTTACACTTATATCGGCTGTATAATAGTCACCAAATTTTACCTAAAAGTCACTTTATATCACGCACAATGACAATGTTATTAAATTATTTTTTCTTTAATATAATCATAAAAAATAACAAACGTAGAAATTCTGCACATTTCCTCACATGATCACACTATTTTTGACAGTTGCCATAATTGAATAACATGTTAATTCAATTTTTTGCTAGAATAGATTTTATTTATTTAGACATATTTTTAATTTATTGTCAAATATTACAGGTGTTTTAAATTCATAATATAAAAATGTCTCCCACAATCTTAAATATTTAAAAAAAACAATTATTAAGACCGGAATAGTTTTTTTTTAATTCTGTTATAGCAACTGTCTGCACAGTGAGTAAGAATATTGGTTCTTAGAACTTTGTAAGAGTACCGAAAATGCGCTGTCTTTCTGTTTAATGCATAACTTTATGAATGTATGTAGGTGTACGCTAGCCAGGCTTTGCTTATAAGTCCATATTGACACTTCACTTTACTGCTTTATTTCTCGAAGCTTAGTGCTGTCACCTGTAAACAAAACTTTCTTTATACATCAATACCTCCAATCCAATCAATTATATTTATATATACGGTATATACTAGCATAGATAATAATATAGACTAATTTGTCTATACTCCTATGTATGTATTTCTTAAACTTTATTAATAATGTCTGTGAGAAGGCACAGCTTATTTTCTTACATCACATGGACATTCACAATTTCCAATTTTGACAAAATGCGTTTGTAGGCAGATTTTATTAAGTGGTCCATTTTCGCCAAGAAATTTGCCAAGAGCTGAACCATCTGTTTCTATTTCTATTGTCAGTCAACAGTTCAACCTGTATATGATTTCACAGTTTACCCAAAGTACAGAAAACGTGTGTAAAAACAGGCTGTGAAGTGTGAAGCATTTTATCTAAATCATCTGGGTTACAACAGATCTGTTAGCTTAAAGTTAAAAGTTAAAATTACAGCCTATATACGGACACAGGCCTCCCCTCATTTCTGAGAGGGTTTTTAGGGCAAGGAAGTGTCCGCCGCGCTGCCAAAATGCGTGTTGGCGAACTTCACATGTCTTCGAAATATTTTTTTTCTTATTTCTCAGACATACAGGTTTCCTCAAGATGTTTTCCTTCACCGCCGAGCACGTGGTAAATCAGCACTTAAAATTGCAATTAACAATTTCATTAGTGCCGGCGGGGATCGAACCCAGGTTACTCGCGTTCTGTGATATTTAAAGCAAGCGGTCTCTTTTTCAAAAAGGTGATACACTATGACTATTCAATGGTGTCTTATAGTTACATTCTAAAGATCAACGACACTAAATGTGTAGCATTAACTCAGGTAGCTGTCAACCTGCAGCGAAGTGAGTATAGGCACATTAGAATGAGGGCATTGACCTGGCTTGTTGGCATCCAACTAACAATGAGCGCTAATAATCCTCCGCTCATCAGTCGCTAGTTGGAACTGAGGTGAAGTTTTTCGCTACACAATGTTATATTATAATGGAAAATTTCCGTTATAAAACCTTCTTTTTAATTCTTCTATTTTTTTTTAGATTATATATCATAGTTCAGTTTATTCATTTCTAATAAAATATAACTAATATTGTGGAAAGAAAAAGGAGTATAAGCAGCTATGCAGGTCTAGGGAAATAGACCAGTATCACTGCGACCTTAAAGATCTATTGTGATCACTGCTATGGCTATAGTTAACGGCTAAGCCCTATGTCTTCAATGAGTAGGAGAAGTTGCATAGCCGTGAGCAATTTTACTTCTTCCGGGCGGAGTACATAGTTTCCCAGATGAGTGTTACATTTGCGCATTAAGGGTCTCCACAATCAGTTAGGATGTGCACAGGCGTTTCTTCCGTTATGGAATAGAACCGACACATCCTTGAGTTGCTTAGTCCCAGGATGGACATGTGTTTTTTAAGTCAACAGTGTCCAGTTGGGTCTCTTGCCAGAATGCGCAATTTATTTTTGCTTAATCCCAGGGCTTCTAAAGCGAAATTACGATCAAAAGCCCGGATTAAGGTTTCAGAATGTTTTGATGCGTCAGACCAGATCTTAAGTTGATTTAAGAACATTAACCCTTACATTTTCTTAACAAATTAATTTCCCCACCATGTAATCTGTCAATATTCCACCTCATTCCTAAGTGGCACCGAACTGGTGGCAAAACTAGTCGTGGATGCCCTCATTGCTCCCACAGCCAGCACAATAGACATGAGGTCATTGAGGTCAATGCTAGACGTTGTCTAACTACAAAATGAGCCGACAGCGAGGACATTAGGTTGACGGCTTTGACTTAACTAGCTGCCATCCTTTGAGGTGAGGACGACAGGTGCACTAATTCATTCTGCAGCAAGGTGAGGTCAACAATCTCACTAGATATGAGAGAATTAACCTGTCATCATTCAACAAAGAGAGAACAAGTGCACCAGAAAATAAGCAACATTGTCCTGGCTAGCTATTGTCCCACTGAGAGGTGAACCGACAACCAGTGCATAAGACATAAGCGCATTAACCTAACTAGCTCTTATCCTAAGGAAGGCGTACTAGTGAGGGCATTAACCTAGATAGCTGTCAACTGCAGTAAGATGAGATCAACGAACATATTGGATGTGCGGGCGTTAACCTGGCTAGCATGTCCTGCAGTGTGATGAGGATGACAAGTACACTGGAACATAAGGAACTTTAACCTGCCTAGCCATCATCCCGTTGAGAAGTGAGCCAATAACAAATGCACGATACGTAAAGAAATTAACCTAACTTGCTCTCACCCCAAGGAAAGTGCACTAGAATGTGAGGGCATTAATCTAGATAGCTGGCACCCTGCAGAAAAATGAGGTCAACGACGTGAGGACGTTAACCTGGCTAGGTGTCGTCTTGCAGCGAGTGGAAGCGGTTGTCGAGCGCAAGCGCCCGGCGCGCGCTGCTCTCGAGGTGAGGTTATGAGCACACTACACGTGAGGACGTTAACCTGGCTAGCTGTCGTCCTGCATCGAGTCGAAGCGGTTGACGAGCGCGAGCGGCTGACGCGCGCTGCTCGCGAGGTGAGGTCATGAGCACACTACACGTGAGGACGTTAACCTGGCTAGCTGTCGTCCTGCAGCGAGTGGAAGCGGTTGACGAGCGCGAGCGGCTGACGCGCGCTGCTCGCGAGGTGAGGTCATGAACACACTACACGTGAGGACGTTAACCTGGCTAGCTGTCGTCTTGCAGCGAGTGGAAGCGGTTGTCGAGCGCGAGCGGTTGGCGCGCGCTGCTCGCAAGGTGAGGTCATGAGCACAATACACGTGAGGACGTTAACCTGGCTAGCTGTCGTCCTGCATCGAGTGGAAGCGGTTGACGAGCGCGAGCGGCTGACGCGCGCTGCTCGCGAGGTGAGGTCATGAGCACACTACACGTGAGGACGTTAACCTGGCTAGCTGTCGTCCTGCAGCGAGTGGAAGCGGTTGACGAGCGCGAGCGGCTGACGCGCGCTGCTCGCGAGGTGAGGTCATGAGCACACTACACGTGAGGACGTTAACCTGGCTAGCTGTCGTCTTGCAGCGAGTGGAAGCGGTTGTCGAGCGCGAGCGGTTGGCGCGCGCTGCTCGCGAGGTGAGGTCATGAGCACACTACACGTGAGGACGTTAACCTGGCTAGCTGTCGTCCTGCAGCAAGTGGAAACGGTTGCCGAGCGCGAGCGGCTGACGCGCGCTGCCCGCGAGGTTAGGTCATGAGCACACTACACGTGAGGACGTTAACCTGGCTAACTGTCGTCCTGCAGCGCGTGGAAGTGGTTGTCGAGCGCGAGCGGCAGACGCGCGCTGCCTGCGAGGTAAGGTTATGAGCACACTACACGTGAGGACGTTAACCTGGCTAGCTGCCGTCCTGCAGCGAGTGGAAGCGGTTGTCGAGCGCGAGCGCCCGGCGCGCGCTGCTCGCGAGGTGAGGTCATGAGCACACTACACGTGAGGACGTTAACCTGGCTAACTGCCGTCCTGCAGCGAGTGGAAGCGGTTGTCGAGCGCGACCGCCTGGCGCGCGCTGCTCGCGAGGTGAGGTCATGAGCACACTACACGTGAGGACGTTAACCTGGCTAGCTGTCGTCCTGCAGCTAGTGGAAGCGGTTGTCGAGCGGGAGCGGCTGGCGCGCGCTGCTCGCGAGGTGAGGTCATGAGTACACTACACGTGAGGATGTTAACTTGGCTAGGTGTCGTCCTGCAGCTAGTGGAAGCGGTTGTCGAGCGGGAGCGGCTGGCGCGCGCTGCTCGCGAGGTGAGGTCATGAGTACACTACACATGAATTTGTTAACTTGGCTAGCTGTCGTCCTGCAGCGAGTGGAAGCGGTTGTCGAGCACGAGCGGCTGTTGCGCGCTGCTCTCGAGGTGAGGTCATAAGCACACTACACGTGAGGACGTTTACCTGGCTAGCTGTCGTCCCGCAGCGAGTGGAAGCGATTGTCGAGCACAAGCGGCTGACGCGCGCTGCCCGCGAGGTGAGGTCATGAGCACACTACACGTGAGGACGTTAACCTGGCTAGCTGCCGTCCTGCAGCGAGTGGAAGCGGTTGTGGAGCGCGAGCGGCTGGCGCGCGCTGCTCGCGAGGTGAGGTCATGAGCACACTACACGTGAGGACGTTAACCTGGCTAGCTGTCGTCCTGCAGCGAGTGGAAGCGATTGTCGAGCGCGAGCGTCTGGCGCGCGCTGCTCGCGAGGTGAGGTCATGAGCACACTACACGTGAGGACGTTAACTTGGCTAGCTGTCGTCCTGCAGCGAGTGGAAGCGGTTGTCGAGCACGAGCGACTGGTGCGCGCTGCTCTCGAGGTGAGGTCATAAGCACACTACAACGTGAGGACGTTTACCTGGCTAGCTGTCGTCCCGCAGCGAGTGGAAGCGATTGTCGAGCACGAGCGTCTGGCGCGCGCTGCTCGCGAGGTGAGGTCATGAGCACACTACACGTGAGGACTTTAACCTGGCTAGCTGTCGTCCTGCAGCGAGTGGAAGCGATTGTCGAGCGCGAGCGGCTGGCGTGCGCTGCTCGCGAGGTGAGGTCATGAGCACACTACACGTGAGGACGTTAACCTGGCTAGCTGTCGTCCTGCAGCGAGTGGAAGCGATTATCGAGCGCGAGCGGCTGGCGTGCGCTGCCGGCTCGCTGAGGCGCGCCGCCACCGGCCGTGCTCCAGCCACCGCCACGCTTGGCGCTCGCTCCCAGCACCGGGAAGTAGTCGTCGTTATGGATATCCGGCGCATGCTTCTGCAATCACATGCCATTTATCTTTAAGTTATTGCTTTAGGCATATTTTTCTTTATAGAATAAGAGTAACTAACGAGCATACAGTCCATGATAAGTGGATGTTGTGGCCCATGGACATCTACATTTATCCTCAATTAAAAATCAAAATGCAGCTGTGTTGCCACCCCTGAGGACTCACAAGGAATACCTTATTTCTAGTAAAAAAGGTCTTGAGTTCTCTACATGCACCATTTGAAACAGCAGCATTGAGTTGCAATTCAAGCTGATATTCTGTGATAGCATGGTCCTCCCATGGTCGAGCCAATTCATTTGGGCTATAATATAACTGTAGCATGACTACCAAATAAAATGTTTGTAAACATTTCAAAAAATTTCCTTGAACATTTTTTGCATAAATATTTAATTACCAGGATCATGCTTTGTACCATTCCTTGGCCTATGTTCAGCAGTGAACTTGTAATAAGCTACATGTGATAACTGAAAGAAAACATGATTTACAGATTTTTTAAACATAATAAAATGTGTTCTGTCGAATAAAATACAACATTACTCCACTACTGGGTCTTATTATTAAGAGCGTAAAGGAGTTTTTGGAGGACCATTACACTGTTGTGGAACTTCTACTAATTTTACTTCTTAGCTTATCATAAATTAACACGTAAAACTATATTATCAGTCGTGAAATCTGAACTGGAAATCAAACTCTAATTGCTTGTGTACTCCCAATACTTCATCATCATACCTTGATTATACACTTATTGCTAGCAAAAATCTTAAATAAAAATAAAATAGTTGTTATATAACTTACAGCTTGATTTCGACGCATAGGTTCGACTTCCCGATTTTTGGGCACCGGAGGCACATACACTTTCGACTTAACTTCGCGAGGTTTCTCTTCTACAGGCGGTGGTGGTGGGGTTTGTTCTACCTCCGCCTAAAGTAATCAATTAATTAATTGAAAGATATTTCAAAAAATGTTTTCATGACAAGTCATGAAAAGATGGCAGTTTCGCATCAAGCTAAGTTTAATGCTTCCTGCTATGGACTAATGACCAACTTTTTTAGTGTCAAAATTATTTATTTCGTCTTTTATTTTAGATTTAACTTTAATTTCTAAATTGAAATTTATTGATACAAATTATTAGCCAAAACATCTTAGGACCAGGAGAAAACCAAAAGAAATTACAAAAAACTTACAGGTTTGTTCCAAGGACCCTTGTTTTTTCCATTGTCAGGGGCAGAGTCTTCAGCAGCCAAGTCCCGTGACTCCTGTGTAGTGCCACCTTGCAAAACCTGGATCTTGAGTCCTGTATAGTCTTTCACTGGCTCTTCATACTCCTTCCATTCTTCCTCTTCCTAGACACAGAAAAAATGTTTTAAAAAAAAAGGAGGCTACGCAAAAAGTAGCGAAAATAAGTTTCTTTTTTGTATAAGACCCTGGTTAATTATAATTTACAATAAAATATATCACTCACTTTTCTGACAATATAGTCATTATGGCAGAATCGCTGGAGGACCTTTTTTACTCAATTTATGAATTCATTAGTGTCTCCCAATGAATAGGTTAAAATGAACATGGACAAGACAAAGGACATGTGATACATCCATTTTACGTCTATGCTGGTTGTTGTTGGGAACACTCAAAGTTGTTGATGAGTATATTTACCTACGGAATATTGTCCAACTAGGTAACTATAACCTCGATCAACAATAGACGGATCCTACTCAGGTGGGCAGCGTTCGGGAGATTACGACACACATCTTTTCGTCAAGTATTTCTCAAAACAAAAACAAGAGTGTGGTTGTACAACCATACTAATTGCATAGATAATGTGGTTCAGAGATTAATGATGAAATAATTTACTAGCATTATTCTTACGTAAAAATCTGTGAAGCATACTCATAGACGCTGCTACCACAATGACATAGATGAAATTGATTGTGTTGCGTTTGATTATTTGGGCATAAGAGTCACTATGCCCAAATACTCAAATTAACCCGGCGAGAGTGTGGCGGATATCATATTTACCATGTTACTTATTTGCGTGTATTTTTGTTTGTGACCTTCAAACCTGTTGTTGCTTTGAGTAGCTGAAGTTGAAGGGGTGCGGGAGGGGATAGTGGTGTGATCGAAGTGTCGCGGCAACCTGCACTCGATTTTATGCTCGCAAACCACAGAAATCTAAATAATAAGGCAATAGAAATGCCTTCTACTGTCTTTTAATATCAGTACGCGTGTCGCCGGTTCACAGCTCTCACACATAGACAAACAATAAATACACAATTACGCCTACACGTCTCTAGCATTCATGCAACAAAGATTAAACTATAAACTATTTCATTAAGGAATATTTTATAAAAACGCATAATCTCAAGAGGCGTAGCCACTCGGTCCAATATTTAACGTGTACGAAAAAAAGGAAATGACTCTAAAAAGTAGTCATAAAGTGGTCATAGTAATGTCAAGTCTACATCATGACAACAAAAATGCTACAGGAGTGCTACAGGAGACCAGAAAAGTCCAATGATGATAACATTCTACAATTAGACTAAAGCTGGAATAGATGTAGTCGACGAACCGTGTGGTAGTTACAATGTGTCGCGTAATAACAAGTGCTGGCCTGTGGCCATTTTTTCTATTACAAAATGTTTGGCTTGGCTTTAGTTTACGAAAACCTGAAGTTGCGAAAAGACCAAAACACAATTTCCCATATATATGTCAGAGAATCTCTTCCCAGACCAATGAACCACTTTCATCTACTCAAAATTTTCCTGGTTGTTATATTGTACGTGACGATTGCCCATACAAAAAGGATCAGAAGACAAAATACGCATGTGCAATCTATCTGTATGAAGCATGCAACTTTTTTTTTGCAAAAATTGCAATGATTTGAACTCCAGTTCCTAAGATTTTTTTGTTTTTAGTGTATGTAGTTGTAGTATATTTGAGGGGAAAACTTTCATTGAAAATTAATAGTGATTTGTTTCCAATTATGTAAAATTTAAAAATTGTTAGAAAGGCACAAATGTTTTATTTCCAATATGTTATAATATAGTCTTATTATAATAAAAAATATTAATATAACACTTTTTCTTAAGGATCAAATTTTACAGCCAATTTTGCAAACGGGTATGCCATACCCCGCTACATACTCCATGTTATTTTCCACCACACTTTTGCAAAGTTAAAGGTGTCGTTAAGTCTTGTGCTGTCTCTATAATTTCAAGTCAAAGTGACTGCCATTAGTCCGTCTTCTTTATTCCTTAATAGCAGTCTTGCTAGGCTATACATAATAATATAATAAAAAGAAAGCAGTAAACAGTAGAAGCCAAAACACGGCTGAAAACACCTGTTTCCAAGCATAGAATTAAAAAATATATTAAAATCACATACTCCCCAAAAAAGCATTCACTGATTTTTAGTGTATGATGAACCTCCTAATTATAGTTTAAATAATATTTAAACAGCGGCAAAGTAAATGTACTACAATTAAGTGTCTAAGTGTAAGTTTAGCAATTGATGTGTGCATGATAATTCAATCACAGTAAGTTTTAAAAAAAAAGTAAGATCAGAGCTCTACTCAGAGTGCGTATATTCATTGGTTGGATTTTGATTTAGAAAACTGTATAATAGTTCTCCGAAAAAATGTCTTTTCTAATAAAAAAAGACCTGTAGACTCAATTTTTCTCCAACATTTTGCCGCTTTCAGATCAAACATAAATTGCGATAAACAAAATTTAAATTAAATAAAATGGTTATATTTATTTTTACAATGATATTTTCTACTCATTTTAAATTTAAGTTTATATTTTTTTAAACTGGCATCTCCATTGAGATTACCACATACCACATACAGCTTAGTATTTGACTTAAATAAATATTAAAATTTTAGCTACTTTTATATCTTAAAACCCTAGTTTAGTTTAGTTTAGTTTGCGACGGGCTGTTTTCCACAACTCCACGTCTATGCGCGTATTTTGCGTGTGAGCAGGAATAATGTGATTATTCGAGCCATGAGATCTCCCCGAAGAAGCTCAACAGTCCCTTGATGTTGCATGCAACTTCGGGGAGTGATCCCGGCGTGCCGAGATGTTTAGCCCTGTACGTAGCGACCTCCGGACATTTCAGTAGCACGTGGGCCGCCGTTTCTTCCTCCCCCATACATGCCCTGCACAGGGGACTATCTGTAACACCTATAGTAAATAAATGTTTGTTAAAGGTGCCGTGTCCTGTGATAGCACTTGTTACTATCCAGATCTGCGGCTTGTTCAGTCTCATTAAAACTTTGGTTAAGCAACTGTTTATTTCAGGTAGGGCCTCCCTAGCTTGTCTACAGTCTACTAGATTTTTCCAAAGCTGAGCGTGTTGATTAGTGAAGTGTCTATGTACCAGTGAACGAACGTTACCAAAGGGGATTGGTATGATTGGTTCCGGCCCTATAGTGGCCAGAGCCAATCCTCTTCTGGCCAGTTCGTCCGCTGCATCGTTGCCTCTGGATCCACTGTGTCCCTTTATCCATTGCAGAGTCACATTGTTCTTTTTACATACCTCATTTAATCGTTGATAACATTCATATATTAGTCCCGAGTTCACCCCATTGCAACTCAGAGCTTGTAGTACCGCCCTACTGTCGGTCAGTATTCTGATGGGGAAGTCATTAACCTTCCTAGCATCTATTGCTATGGCCATGGTAAAACCACCATGCTTATTTGGTAACGGAATGGAGCGTTATTCATTATCTGGGCGGATAAATACTAATAAAATATTACTAAAAAGCGAATTATGAACCCAAAAATCTCCATATCATTTATTAAAATATGTAATGGATCGATCCTTTGCAAAAATTATACCGGACTCCGATAAAAAAAATACTGTTATTTTTTATCACTGTCACATTTTTGTGAAACCACCCATTAACACTTTTAAAGATCAAGTCTGAAATAAGGTCTATGGTCAATGGTCGAATGGTTAACACGTACTTGTGAGTGCTTTTCGGTATTTTGGTTAATTTTCCTTAATTCCTTCATTTTGTGTTGGTGGATTCCTCTGTTGTAAGTAGATTACGTTTATAAGATATAGTTATTTCGATCAATACACTCAATCATGGGTGACGAAACGGGGTCTCCCCGCGAGAAACCCCCTGACCCTTCTGATGTAGACATGTGCGTTGGATTAAGTGATAATAATGATTATGATCGTGGTAAAAAAAGACATGCTGAGTCTCGAACATATGATCCAATATTATATAAAAAGAATTCTGTAGTTGATTTAACAGCATCAATAAATACTATATATAAACATCCCTGCCTAGAACAAAATCTTAGAATGTATGGGCCAAATGATCAAGGCCCTTTCATTGTCCACATCTCCCGGTCTTCGTCAGACCCTAGATTAGGGCTATCACTTCGACCTATTAAAATAGGTTTATGCTTGTCTAAAAATAATATAGGAAACATTAAAAAAGGAGGAGTCAAATGTGTTGGTAGAAATCGCATCTCTATTGAATTCTGCTCAGCAGATGAGGCTAACAAATTCCTTAATAATTCAATGCTCGCAAAAGAAAAATTGATTGCAACTATTCCATCTTATAATGTTTCTCGAATGGGTGTCATTCGCGGTGTCCCTGTGGATTGGTCAATGGAAGAACTTGCAGAAGCTATTGAGCTTCCCCCTGGCTGTGGTAAAATCCTAAAAGCTCGCCGTCTTCAGAGAAAAACTTTTACTGAAGGGTCATCATCCCCAGTATGGGTTCCTACCCAATCTATTGTTTTGACATTTGAAGGCCAGATACTCCCCAAATACGTATATGCATTCTACACATCCCTTACTGTTGAAACTTATCAACTCCCCACCATCCAGTGCAAACAGTGTTGTCGATTTGGCCACGTAGCTGATCAATGCCACTCTAAACCTCGCTGCTTCTGTTGTGCCCAAGAACATACTGGAGCAAGTTGTTCTGTTCCTGAAAGCGAAGCCACTTGTCTGTTATGCTCCAAAAATCACTTTGCTAATAACAAAAATTGTCCAGAACACCATAGACAGAAATCTATCAAAGTTATGATGTCAGAACAAAATGTATCCTATATAGAAGCGTCAGCCAAAATCCCATCTATTCGTCTGAACAATCTTCAAAAATCATACTCTGAAGCGACCTCTACTCAGCCTTCACCTACTTCTCCTACCTCCTTCAACCTCCCCATCATGTCACAGACATACAGAAAAACCGTTTTCCAATCTCCCCGCCCCATCCCTAGAATCCCCAATAACTTCTTACTCTTTATTGGTACAATATATAACTGAAGCAGCTGACTTATTTATCCCAATCAAAAAACCTTACAGTAAGAACCTTGCCTCCCCTCCATGGTGGGATGCTGAGTGCACCACTATGATTAAAAGGAGAAAAGCTGCAGAAAAACTTTACAACCACTGTATGACAACCGATAATTTTATACTATTTCAAAAAACCTCTGCTCAAACAAGGAGACTTCTTTCCAAAAAGAAAAAAAGTGGTTGGAAAAAATTCTGTGAATCCTTGTCCCCTAATACACCAGTAACAATAGTTTGGAAAAATATAAAAAAATTTCGTGGATCTCTTCCTTCTGATAGCAACATTTCTGATAACTCTCTATCATGGTTAGAAGTCTTCTCTGATATGCTAGCTCCTCCTTTTGTTCCTAATGAAAATGCAATATGTCCTCCGATTCCAGTCCCGTCTAGCATCAACAATAAAGAGATAATCTTTTCATTGTCTGAACTACAGTCTGTGTTATCTGGCTTAAAATCCTCTGCTCCAGGAGGAAATGGCATACCTTATGCATGTTTATGTAAATTAAGTCTTAAGGGAAAATTAATTCTTCTCCAAATTCTGAACAATATCTACATATCTTCTAATATTCCTCTGTCTTGGTCAAACCAAATTGTTATACCTATCCTTAAACCTGGAAAAGATCCCAAAGAAGCCTCTTCATACCGCCCAATTGCTCTTTCATCTACTTTTTGTAAAATTTTAGGACATTTAATTAAAAACAGACTTTAATTGGTTTTGGAACATAATAACATCCTTGCAAAAAGTCAATTTGGTTTTCGAAAAGGGAAAAGCACATTAGATAGTTTGAGTATCCTAACTACAGATATTAGGTTGGCTTTTTCTAAAAATGAATACTTGGTGTGTTGTTTCCTTGATATATCATCTGCCTATGACAGTGTTCTCCTTCCGGTGCTCAGGCAGAAAATGCTCCATCTAAACATCCCTGCGAAGACTGTTTACTTCATTTACAATATATTCATGGGACGATCTATCAAAATTCGCAATAAAGGAATCTTAAGCTCGCCCAGAACAATTTGGAAGGGTCTACCACAGGGTTCAGTTTTAAGCCCTATTCTTTACAATATTTACACATATGACCTGGAACATTCAATTTCGTCTTTTTGTGACATATTACAATATGCAGATGATCTTGCTATCTATGTAACGGCTCCTGATATCCTAACTGCCTCCCATCATCTTAACAGAGGCCTATATTATCTTAATCAATGGCTTACTGACCATGGTCTCTCTCTTTCACCTTCTAAAAGCAAAATAATAACATTTGGTAGAAAACGTGTTATCCCTACTATTGATATCTCATATAATGGTGAATCTATTCCAGTTGTTAACAAAGTAAAATTTTTAGGTATTTACTTAGATTGTCATATGACCGGTACTGCTCACTTTAATTACATCAGTGACAAATGTGAAAAAGGCGTTAACATTCTTAGATCTCTCTCTGGTGTATGGTGGGGTTCTCACCCCATGTGTCAAAAAATCCTATACAATGCCATCATCCGTAGTCATTTCGACTATGGTTCTTTTCTCCTGGAGCCCTGCAACAAATCGGCCCTTAGTAGGCTTGAAGCTATCCAAACAAGATGTTTACGTATTATCACAGGCGCAATGAAATCAACTCCTATAAATGCCTTACAAGTAGAATGTGTTGACCCCCCTCTCTCTTTACGAAGACAGTTTCTAGCGGATAGATTTATCTCAAAAACTCTACAACTAACATCTCACCCCTTACACCGTAAACTAGAATCCTTGCTACTATTAGTTGTAAATAACTCCTATTGGTCTAATAAAAGCTGGCCCCCTATTCTTAAATCTCTTAATAGATTAAAAAATATTGAGTATCCTTGTGTTACATCCCCAATTCTTCCCTATTTTGAAACCAGCTATGATGCTATATTACTAAATCCTAAAATCACTCTGAATTTAAACATTAATAAAAATTCTCCAACTGCAAACAGAACTTTCTATAACCTAGTGGCAAAAAAATGGACTGATTGACTATTTATTTTTACTGATGCTTCCAAATTGTCTTCATTCAAATGTGTCGATTCTGCTATTGTCTTCTTTCTTCTGTTCTGTTCTGTCTTCGTTCTTCTTACTGCTGTGTCTGGATTCCCAAATATAAAATTGTCCTTAACTATAGATGCCCTCCTCAGGCTTCTGTTTTTACAGGGGAAGTTGTAGCCATATATGAGGCTATATCCTACATTTTTTCCCATAAAATTCCTAAATCAGTTTTATTTACTGATTCAAAAAGCTGCCTAATGTCATTACAGAGCAATATATCTAAAATGAAATCCATCTCCCCATTGATACTGAAAATTAAAGAACTCAAACTAAATTGTAATAAGAGTGGGCTTGAGGTAGAGATTGTATGGATTCCTAGTCATTGTGGCATAGAAGGAAATGAACAGGCTGACTCCTGGGCCAAAGGAGCGGTAGATTCTGGCTGCCCTTCTCATTTAATGAATTACTCTCATGATTTAATATCATTAGCTCAAATTGAATTAAAGAATTCTTGGGACAGAGATTGGAGCATAACCAGACACAGTAAAGGTAGCTACTTTGGTAAAATTCAACCCCAAATTCCTCCAAAACCTTGGTTTTTCAAATTTAGGTTTCTGAACAAACAAATCACATCTACAATCTGCCGTTTAAGGCTCGGACATGTCTGCACTCCTGTATTCCTGGCTAAAATTAGAATCAAAGATCATTCCCTCTGTGAATGTGGTCTGGATGAAGGTTCCCCAGACCACATTTTCTTCAGTTGTCAAAATCACCCAATTTCTTTATATGACATCCTCCCCAAAACAATCCCTCGTCCAGTTAATATTAATTCCCTCTTAACTATCCCCGATTCCATATATGTCAATACAATCTCAAAATATATTCGAATGTATAATATTAAAGTATAATTATTGTGTACTAAATTTAGCTTAACCTAATTCTATATTCCCTGCCCAGGCTAATACCCTCCTATAACTAGATTTTTACTCTATATTGTGTTGTCCACAATTCAAATATTTAGTTGATTAGTTTTTATCCACATTCTCACCTAATAATTTCTAACTCCTTTTCCACCGGAAAGCCTCAAGACAAGGTGTGTCAGACCGAAGACCGGACTTTGGCAGAATTATTGTGACATTATCACAATACCAAGGGCCATATAGTTATTTAAAAAAAAAAGTCTGAAATAAATCAATTTAATATTAATTTTATTTTTTAATGAATTGATTGCTATAGATAAAAACTTTGTGCCACCAATGAACACGTCTCAAAATAACTCCAAATCTAAAGAAGACAACAATTAATTTATTAATAATAACTCCTTGCCACCTACTGTACCACTCCAAGAATATGTCAAAGAGCACCATTACATTGAATTAGTCAATGAAGATTTTAACTCCGATCATTCTTTAAATTCAGCAAACATGCCCCTGAATAGCTCTAAATTCAAAGAAGTCTACAATCTGTATGGAAAAGTCTGTAAAATGAGTTACTCCTTGCCATCTACAGTATGTCTTCTAGAATCAGTACAGTACAGTAATCAGTAGAGCGCCATTATTAAAAACAATGCGGGGAAGATTTTGCTCTGATGATTCTGTAAAATAAAGGACTATGTACTGTCAGTGGTGATGCCAGAAAACAGTTTTGATTCCGAAGAAGATGCAATCAGACAGTATCATACTTCGTGCCGCCTACCAATTTCCATGATAAAAAAATCAGTAAATAAACATTCGTCAGATCAGATTTAGCACAAGAATGAAGAATTATAATTTAAGAGCTCCCACAGACATACAATTGTAAGTTGGCCAACTATCGAACGACTAAATTGCGTACTTTTATAATTTAATCGACCAACTTTTTTTAATTGGTTGCTAGCCGCAGACTTAATCAATTTAGTCCGTGACAGTGTTGCCAGCGCGGTGCGTATGTACGATAATGCGGGAAAAAACGCTCTAATTTTTTTATAGGATAGGGTTACAAACGAGCACACAGTCCACCTGATGGTGATTGCTGTGGCCCATAGACATCCACATCTATCCTCCTTTGTGAATCAAAATGCAGATGCGTTGTCACCCGTGAGTACTAAGATGAAATGCCTCGTTTCCAGTAAAAAGGGTCTCCGGTTCTCTACACTCACCATACGAAACACAGCAGCATTAAGCTACTATTTTACGCTGGTTTTCTGTGAGAACGTGGTCCTTCCCTGGTCGTGCCTACCCATTCATGCTACAACCATAATATAGCTGCAACGTATAAAAAATTGCTTTAATAATAAAAAGAAGACGAAAACAAAAGAGAACATTTTGGGTACATTCTATATTAAGTGACAGATTAGAACTCTAAACTCGGATGTTACCCAGATATATTTTTTTCATTCTACAGAATGAGAATTTCGTCTTTTGATGAGCTCGTATATCTAATCGGGCTAGCGATAGATAAACGGGATACAACTTTCCGATTCGCTATCACCGTTGAAGAGAGAGGCTTGAATTAACTCTCCGTTAAGTCAGCTATAACAGCTTTAACGGGTTGACTGGCAGAGAATGCCAAGAATCATTACGTACGTCCATTGTTACTTTAGTTGTAAGGTGTTACACTTAAGAATAAAAAAATAAAAAAATCGGGGGGGGGGGGGCTGATGTGGATCCCGTCGGCGATGGTCTAAGTCCGAGCGTAGGGAAATCACACGCGCGCAACGGTTCGTCTTGCATCTTGGCATGCGACTAACCAACAAAGTTGGATAGTCTGCGAGCTTGCATAAGGTAACTGTGCTAACGAGCAGTTGGCCGATAGTTGGACAACTTTTTAATTGTGCGTAATCGGAAGGGAATCTTGATTCTGATACGATCGGTGTCCAATTAATTAGTTGGACGATTTAGTTGGACAAGATGTGTGGGCTAGCATATGTCACTATACCTATTGATATGCTCTCCGATTTAGTTGGCCAACTTATAATTGTAAGTGTGCGGCCTCTCTTAAATGGTTTAGTGGAGTAGAAAATCACATTTCAAAACAAAAAACAGGTTTTTTAAGAATACTACTGTTTTTCCTAATAGTTGTTTGTGCTAAGCATAAATAAATATTTGATATTCTTTAAACACATGTTTATTTTACACTTAGCAACTTTTCAAACTGATATAACAAAAATATACCTATGCTAATGCTAACTAAAAATGTGGTTTCATGAGATTGATGTACATTTAACTACCTTTTAGTTTAGTTGCACTTGTATTTAATTTGATTATTTGCTGATAAACTATACTATAAGGCAGTCAAATCACTTAACAGGAATAAAGTTTAGTACAAGTGTATAATTTAAAAATGCATCAGAAATGAAAAGAAAGTTAAAGTAGGTTAGCTGCATTTTTGCGTATGATTATTGTCAGTGCTATACTTAAAAGCAATTAAGATATGCTTAACTGCATTTTATATTGTAATTAATATTCAAACATAATGTTTCAATACTTATGTTAACTACATTTTACAGAACAGCATACCAATAATTTCAGTCAAAAATATTTATGAGATTCATATTTTTTTTTACATGAATTCCAATTGTTAAAACTTTCTTTTCGGTGATATCAAGAAAACCAATTTCTGCTTTTTTCAATTTTTCTAGAAACATACTTTTTGGCTTAGCTGCTTTCTTCCGTATCAGAGCAGAATTAATGTTGTGCCAAGTTGGCTATTTTTAGTATCAGAATTTTAGTACTTGCTATTAAAATAACTGAAGCAGAACTTAAATAACAGACATCCTATATTATAAATCCCAATATTTCTCACATTCAAATATACTCAATACCAAAATCACATAATATCAACTCTCACAAGTGTCACCCAGAGAAGTAGTCAGAGACTACGGACTTCCATTTGACACAATTCTGACAAGAGCTCTTTTGCTTCTTTTACATCCACTTATCAACACATGTATGTTCATTAAGGGTATTCATAACCTGGCCTATCTTTTAACTCCCAATTTGGTTGATTAACTTCCACCTAGGGTATCCCCTACCAACTGTGCCACTGCAGGATAAATTTGCTTTGTAACTCTTTCGACATTCCTTCCTTGTATATGTTCAAACTACCAAAGCATTATTTTTTTATCCTGGTCATAACATCTTGCTACATTTTCCTCTTATTACAAAATTCCTCACCTTATCATTTACAGTCAGCACCAACATACTTCTTAACAACTCCATTTCCACGACATTAATTTTACTTTCATGCTTTTTTTCCTACATCTAACTTTTGCTACCATACATTAAAGTAAGGACTAACACAGCATTGTGAATTTCCATACATGCCTTTTCTGACTTCCACTATAAAGAGCCCATTTACTCTATGGTCTAAATTCTCTCATTGATCTTTACCCTCATAATGTCTACCATCTCTGCTAAATACACATGTAAAATACATAAACTCATCCACCTGCTCAACCTACTCCCCTTCTATATGTCATGCTTTCTTTTCTTTCAAAAACCATAACTTGCATCTTACTTGCATTCACTTTTATTCCCATTACTTTTTAAAGATATGTTAGTTAAAGTAACCAGCATTTGCAACTCCCCTATCCCAACACAAATATTACATTGTCGGCATACAATAGGCATTTGATGGCTAACTCACCCATTCTTAAACCTCATTCTTCGACTTTATAAACTTCCAATAAACAGTACATAAATAGATCGAACAGCCACAGGTAAGCCGCACAACTCTGTATGACACCTTTATGGAAGCCAAACCAGAACAAGCATTAGAATCACTATATAATGAAATTGTAATGTCTGTATCTACCCAGTGTTCAATTCAAAATGAGGCCAGCTATTGTCATTCATTAAGTGATATCAATAAGCAGGTAAACGATGCTATAAGTTTCGTTGAGAAGTTACATCAAACAATTTTAGAAGAACTTTGTTGAATTTAACACATATCCAAGTGTAAATATAAGTAACCGATTCTGTGTGTCGTTTTCCCGTCTGACCAAGTGACACAAACGTCAAGTCAATAGCGCTAGGTCGACGATGCCCCCGCCTGAATTATGTCAATTGACCATGATGATATTATAAAATATAATTTCCGTACAGTTTAAAAGGCATGTTCCAACTTACCGCAGTTCTACCAGGCTCGTCACCTTCTTGTGCTGGTCTGTCCTTTTTCGGCCTTACATCAGATTTTTTAGTATCTTCCAATTTTTTGGCTAATTCATCGGCAGTTGCAAACTTTTTGACTGATTTCGACTTTTTACGATCTTTCTTTGCAAAAAAATCATCTAAATCAGCCATAGCGAGATTTAATAATAGCGTTAAGTATTTTTATGTTAACGACAATAGTATTTAAATCAAAAATATTTTAATAATTGAACAAATTCCAACACAAATTTTGTGGCAAGCGTGGCCGACTGTTTTTTTTTAATAGCAGCACGGTAACGGTAGACTACAGGCGATTACAGATTACTCATAGAGCTCTATATATAAAGAGGATATAATCACTACTTATTATCTATGTATACTTTTTGATTAACTATATAAATAAATAAAATTGAAGAGTCTGTTTCGGTCTGTTTGTGTGTGTCAAAATAACCGCTGTTTACAATGTACATAAAACAATAAACAACAAAGCAATTAATTTGAAAATGTTGTTTGTTTTAATTTTAAAAATGTTGTTTGTTTTATTTTTAAAAATATTGTACATGGAAAATAAAATTATATTATTTAAAAAAAATATATCACGTTTGACTTTTCATGTTTCTTTTTTCCCATGTGCTTGGATTTTGGCGTCACGCGTCTAGTTTATCTATACGTTTCGTTTTTCGACGGTTTAATATTATTTCTGTTTAATTTTTGTCTAAAGAACTTAGTGTAAGTTAAATTTTGAATATTGGTACCTAATATATTTTAAATTCAATAAGGGTAAAACGAAAAGAAACCATTTCTGCTTAATTGAATCTGAAAATCTGATTCATAAAATATTTTGAAATTCTGTTTTCAAACCGATTGCTTCTGGAGCATAGTTTTTATCGTGGCAGCCCCTCATCATAGTTGTATCAAGGATGCAACATAAAGGCATCGATTGACCAGAAAGGGAACTAATTCTAATTTTATTTAAAAAAAAATCGCGGTACTCATGTACACTACAGAAATTTTCGATATCATATGTAAAAGGACCCAATAATAATACAAGTCGACCTTTAGGTAAAATTATGGTATTTTTGTTAAGTATTATTATGATACTATGATTAAATTTATATTAAATATATATATATATATATATATAATGTATGAAATATATATAATCATAGGATAATTATACTTGGCCGTGTAGTGGCGGTTGAGAATATCCACTACCCCATATCTTCCCGTGGGTGTCGTAAGAGGCGACAGAGGGACACAGAAAGGAGATGGGCAGCAGCATCTTCCTAATAGCAACAATAACATAATAAAAAACTGCGGTTGCCAACCCGCTCACCAAGCGTGGCAACTATGGCAAATATCCCACCATGAGCTACGATGCAAATAAACGGCCCCCAGTCCCCGGCGGCCCCGCTATTCCTGGCTATGGTGGCGACCACCCCAGTCCCCGGCGGCCCCGCTATTCCTGGCTATGGTGGCGACCATGGTAACGGAGGGGAAGGAGGTGCTAAGAATCTCCGGTTGAGGTTCGGTTGCCACCTACGATGACTCGACCTGGCAACGTATAACGCACGCACCCTGAGGACTGACGAGAAGATACTGAAGCTGGAAGAAGAGGTAGACAAGTTGCGATGGCATATTATTGGATTATCTGAGGTCCGAAGAGAAGGGGAGAACACGGTAATCCTCGAGTCCGGCAACTTGTTCTATCACCGGGAGGGCGACCATCCGTCCCAAGGAGGTGTCGGATTTATCGTCCACAAGTCTCTCGTCAACAACTTTGTAAAGATTGGGAGTGTGTCGACGAGGGTCGTGTACCTGATACTCAGAATCACCAAACGGTATTCGCTGAAGGTCATCAGGTCTACGCCCCAACCTCGGCACATCCCGGTGGAGGAAATGTATGAGGATATTTCTAGAGCCTTGCATTCCTCCAAAACCCACTACACGATGTTGATGGGAGACTTCAACGCAAAACTAGGCACAAAAGAAGGCGGTGAGCTGAAGTTAGGTAAATTTGGAGTAGGGCAACGGAACCGTAGGGGCCAGCACCTGGCTGACTAATGGAATAAGAGGGACTATTTATGATGAACTCTTTCTTCCAGAAGCGGCCCCACAGGAAGTGGATCTGGTCGAGGCCCGACGGTTCGACAAAAAATGAGATTGACTTCATTATGACGACCAGACGCCACCTGTTCAGTGATGTCTCAGTGATCGCAATGGTGAAAACCGGAAGCGATCACCGAATGGTTAGAAGCACACTGAACCTAAACGTTAAGTTGGAGAGGTCTCGTCTAATGAAGTCAACGCTTCGTCCCCCTCGTGCTGTAATCAAGAATCCCGAGACTTTTCAGCTCGAGTTACGTAACCGTTTTCAGTGCCTAGAAGATTGCAATGTAGTGGACGATATGAATGACAAGCTCGTGGAAACTGTCCATGCGGTCGGAGCTAAGTTCTGCAAGACCCGCCGCAGAAGAACACAAAAACTCTCCGATCGCACTTTTAATCTCATGGCTGTTAGACGGGAGATGAGGCTGCAATCGTCAACAGATTTGACAGCATACAGGCAACTGAACAGACAGATCTCAAAATGTATGCGGCGAGACTTACGCAACTTTAATACTGCTCGTATTAAAGAAGCGATCGAGCGGAACTAGGGCTCCAAAGTCTTTGCCAGAGATCTGTCTGCCAGAAAGAGCCAACTGTCAAAGCTGAAGACTGAGTGTGGCAGCATCGTTTCCGAGACACCTGAGATTTTGAGTGAGATTGAGAGGTTCTATGGGCAGCTGTACACATCATCGTTGGAGCCACACGCAAGTGTGAGTAACGATCCAAGAGCAAGTCTTACCCGACACTATTCCGATGATATCCCGGACGTCAGTCTGAGCGAGATTAGAATGGCTCTCCAGCACCTTAAAAACGGCAGGGCCCCAGGCGAGGATGGAATTACAGCGGAGCTTCTGAAAGCGGGTGGAACACCAGTACTTGAAGTCCTTCAGAAGCTCTTTAATTCCGTCCTCCATGGTGGCACTACTTCGGAGGCGTGGAGCAGAAGTGCGGTGGTCTTGTTCTTTAAGAAAGTCGACAACGCTCTCCTGAAGAACTACAGACCGATTTCCCTTCCGAGCCGCGTCTACGTGCTGTTTTCGAGAGTCATTACGAATCGTCTCGCACGCAGACTCGACGACTTCCAGCCTCCCGAACAAGCCGGTTTCCGAAAAGGCTTTAGTACCATAGACCACATTCATACCCTGCGGCAGATTGTACAGAAAATCGAAGAGTACAATCTGCCACTTTGCCTGGTGTATGTGGACTATGAGAAAGCCTTTGATTCCGTCGAAATTTGGGCGGCGCTACAGTCCCTTCAGCGGTGCCAAGTTGACTGTCGGTATATCGAAGTGCTGAAGTGTTTGTACAGTAGGGCTACGATGGCTATCCGAGTACAGAACCAGAGTTCGAAACCTATCCAACTGCAGAGAGGTATAAGACAGGGTGACGTTATATCCCCAAAACTCTTCACCGTTGCGTTGGAAGACGTTTTTAAGCTACTGGACTGGAAAGGATACGGTATTAACATCAATGGCGAGTACATCTCTCACCTTCTATTTGCCGACGATATAGTCCTTATGGCAGAATCGCTGGAGGACCTTAGCACTATGCTCAATGACCTCAATGGTGTCTCCCAACGGATAGGTCTTAAGATGACCATAGACAAAACAAAGATCATGTTTAATGTCCATGTCACACCTATGCCGGTAGTTGTTAGGAGCACTATGCTCGAAGTTGTTGACGAGTACGTTTACCTGGGACAAATAGTTCGACTAGGTAAGTCCAACTTCGACCGAGAGGTCAATCGACGGATTCAACTCGGCTGGGCAGCGTTCGGGAAATTACGACACATCTTTTCGTCAGGTATACATCAATCTGTGAAAACTAAAGTGTACAACCAGTGCGTGTTGCCAGTAATGACTTACGGATCAGAGACGTGGTCCTTCACTGCTGGCCGTATGAGGACGCTCAACGTCGCTCAGCGAGCTATGGAGAGGGCTATGCGCGGAGTTTCTCTGCGTGATAGACTCAGAAATGGGGATATCCGCAGTAAAACCAGAGTGATCGATATAGCCCAACGGATAAGTAAGCTGAAGTGGCAATGGGCCGGCCATATAGCTCGAAGAACCGATAACCGATGGGGAAGAAAGGTTCTCGAGTAGCAGCCTCGTACCGGTAGGCGTAGTGTAGGGCGACCCCCCACTAGATGGAGTGACGACCTGGTAAGACATGCAGGAAGTCGATGGATGCAGGTGGCTCAGGACCGTGCTTTGTGACAACATTACTTGGGGGAGGCCTATGTTCAGCAGTGGACTTGTAAAGGGCTGTAATGATGATGATTATGATGAATTATACTACGAAATCCGACCCTGGTTACGTCGTGTGTTGATATGACGTTTGTATTATGACATGTGCGCTTCTTTTTCTTGTACGAAAAAGTTATAAGTAAAATATTTAGACGGGCCTATCCTTCCTTTTGAAATCATTGCCCTTCACATTGTGAGATATATCTTTAAACCAGTGTGTGTTGTTCTCAAACCAAATTGTCTTTCAATCAAAATGGGTATTGTTTTGCTAGATAGCCTCGGCAATTCATCAGAAGAACATGCATTGAACATGATACCAAATTTTTATTTACGTGTGTTGCTTTTAAGTATAATCAGGGAGCGTTAATACTGGATATCAAACTATATAAAGTTTCGAGAGGAACATGATGAATTTAGACTTTTAATGAATAGGATGAAGAAAAGTTTTTTAATTATTATAGGATGACTAAAAGTAAATTCATCAAACTTCATGCTGTGATTGAAAATGATGTTATGAATCTGGACACATATATTTACGTAAAAGTATTTCTTCCGGAGAAAGACTAGCGATAACTTTAAGGTTCATTTTAAAATTATACTGTTTATTGAATTAATTATTATTTATTTATTTCCTTACATTTCGAAATACCCAGTCTTTAATAAATAGTGTAATAACAATCAATGAAGTCAGTACGTATTTTATGTTGCGCGCCTAAGTTGACGTCTGGCACTAGCGCCATCTGTGTCGGGTAACGGAGCGAAGAGAGCTTTCCAGAAAATGACATCACTAATCTTTCAACCGACAGCCCCATCTAGTATCGAAATGAAGAACTAATCTTTCTAGAGGCCCGACACTCGAACTTTTGGCGCCTATTAGATTGGCGCGCGTATTTACTTGAATATTCTGGATGTTTCGGTGATAATGTGTATTTAAAGGCGCTGCAAGATGCGAGCGGGGAAAGTATTGAATTTGGCGAGACAAGCGAAGCTTCGAAGCGGAATAAAGTGAATTAGTGTGATTAATTATTAGTCTTTTAAGTTTAAATTAGTGTAAAGTGAATTAAAGAGTTAATTTTGGTAATTCAATCGGCAGTTTTTATTGTCATGAACCTCAAGCTCGTAACTATTGGTGTCAGAAGTGGGATAACACACTTGCACTGTGTATACACCCGATTTACTACAAACTAGGAGAAGAAATTATAAGGTATGTGAAACGATACAAGCAAAATCTACTTTCGCCCAAAAGTTTTATGGGTACAGAATAGGCAGGTTATATAATAAGGTTAATAAAAAACACTCAATTTTTCAACTAACAAAATATAAATGTAAGAAAAAATTAACAAATTGGCTTATGAAACTAGATTACGAAGAAACAGAGAATTTACTGTAAAAGCGGAATAGTGAGAAACACACACATACACACAAACTCACACAAACACACACACACGTATATTTGTATGTTTGTATATGTATATATATGTATGTATTTATATATGTGTATATATATTTATATAAAATTTTGAATATATACTTTAATTATTATCATTTAAAACATATTGCATATTATATTTATTCTATATGACTTTAATTGTAAATTACACTTTGGAAATCTCATATCCGATCTCCACATGCAACGCTCACTTCATGTCTAAGAACAGTATCATCGAAAATTATGTAATAAAGCCAAGAGGGGGAGCCAGGAGACCCATAGTACAGGGTAACCTAGTTTGGGCTCCTGTCTCCCACAACTACTCAAAAACACTTTAACTATTTATGAAACTATTGTAACTATGTAAAAAGTGGGAGAAATAAATGTTTATTATTACTATAAATAAAAATTGACTTTATATTCCTCCCGTACATAACGCCAATTTCCTATGTAGGGACCTATTAGAATTTCGGATGTTATTATGTTCTTTTATTCCAACCTATTCGAAAGACAACCCAAAAAAATACCCCAAATAAAAAGGACAAAATTTTCCCGCCGCACGAGAGAATTGCTGGTAGTTATGACTATAGATGGAATTAGGGGTTATATACCTGAAAAGGCGCGTTTCGTTCTTCATCTCACGCCCGCAACAGTGATCAACCAATTACTAGCATCCTTTCCTATAACACACCTCGTTGGGTTCGGGAAACTACGCGGTGGTCGTGAACCCTGAATAAGACGTTTGACTTAGAACCTTAACAATCTCCAAAAAGAAAGTGGTTGACGACTAAGATTACTAGCCCCAAGGAATGGTCCCGGTCCCGACGTCAGTCATGTACTTAGTGGATTGTATATCTTCTTACTTCCGTACTTTTAGGGTGGACACTGAGGACACAAGGTGCCAGGTTCAGATATTTGTTTGCTTATCTGTTTCGGCTTTCACGAGGTTCTAGTCTGAAATGGAATGATAATGTCGACTAAAAATGTCCTTGACTGTACCCAGTCCATCAGCACAATATCAGGCTTATTCGCAAGAATAGTCCTGTCTGTGATGATGGCCCGGTCCCAGTAAAGCCTTGCGCGATCATTTTCGTGCACGGCTTCTGGCAAGTACTTGTAATACGGCAATTCCCGGTCCACGAGACCGTACTTCAGAGCGAGCTCCTGGTGAAGAATTTTGTATATATATTTATATATTTATATATATATATATATATATATATATATATATATATATATATATATATATATATATATATATATATATATATATATATATATATATATATATAAGTACTCAGAGTTAGAAAGCGCCGAACATTCCGAGATTACATGCCTGAGTGACTCTCCGGGATGGCGACAAGCTCGACAAATATCGACGGTGCCATCCTTTAGAATGTATCTCCGATAGTTGTTGGTCTTAATAACCTGATCCTGTATTGCACAGACAAAACCTTCGGTTTCTTCGAAGAGATCAACAAAGCGTAGCCAGTGGAGGGAGGCTACAGTATCTACGAAAGGCTCATGAAGAGCTTTGTGAAACCTCCCGTGGAGCTCCTTCTCCTTCCATACGGTCTCTGGGCAATGCTACGTACTGCCCGGTTCTGCCATTGCTCGTTGGCTAAGGATAGGGGGGTAAGTCCTTTATCACAGGAAATGACAACATATATATGATAGGATATTGTGCTGGTGGACCGGGCACAGTCAAGGATATTTTTGGTCGAAATTACCATTCCGCTTGACGAGAACCTCGTGAAAGCCGAAACAGATAAGCAAACAAAATATATGAACCTGGCTCACGAGGAGACCGACATGTAGGGTGGTCTGCCGACTGAAATTATTCCTGTAGTCGTTTCTGCAAACGGGCTAATCCAGGTCAGCCTCTCAGGTCATTGAGGCGGCTGGGACTCCGTGACGGACCACTTCAGGCTCAAATGCAGAAGGCAGTGCCCCTCGATACCACCCGCACCGTACGCTGGTTTCTTTCCCCTTCGCCCTCGCTCGTTTGGTCTATTTATGTTAGAATATTAAATATATATTTATCATTTCCTTTTATATTTATATATAAATATATATATATATATATATATATATATATATTGTTACGCGCTCCAGTCGACGACACACTAGCGCCATCTAGTGTCAGGAACGAGAGCGAGGGGAGCGTTGCAGTTTATGACATCACAAATCTTTCGACCGACAGCGCCACCCGAAGAACTAAGTCTCTAGAAAATCTATACTCGAACTCTCGGTACCTTGCGCGTGTTTACTTGAACATTCCGGATATTTTGCTAATTTAAATAAATAGGTGGCGCAAGATGCGATCGAGACAGAGTTGAACTCAGCGACACAAGCGAAGCTTCGGAGCGGAATTAAGTGAATTAGTGTGTTTTTAGTTTTAATTTGTGTAAAGTAAATTAAAGTGTTAATTTAGGTAATTTTATCGGCAATTTTATTGTCACGAACCTCAAGCTCGTAACAATTGGTGTCAGAAGTGGGATAAAATAATGCCGATTTTACCTAAGGAGGAAACGGAGGGTGTTCGTACCCGAAGTCAACGCCAGCAGGAGACGGACCAGAGGAGATTTGGAGGTGCAACGCCGCAGATGTCTGAGGGCCAGCCGCCGGCCACGGAAGCCGATCCGTCATCAGCTTCTACGTCTGTGGCACCTGACTTAGGTGCTCTGATGGTGATGCTGCAGCAGCTGCGGGGCGGACAGGAGGAACAGGTCCGCCGACAGGAGGAACAGGCCCGCCGACAGGAGGAACAGGCCCGCCGACAGGAGGAACAGGCCCGTCGGTTGGAAGATCAGCAGCCGGAACAGGCTCGTCGGTTGGAAGAGCAGATGCTCCTCATGAAGGACCTTCACGCTACCTTTGGGAAAGAGATAAGGGAGGTGAAGGATAGGGTTGCTCAACATGACAACCGCCTGTTGGAAGCTGAAACCCGAATCGAAGAACATGAGACCCAAATCAACCAAGTTAAGAAAACGCTGGGTGAACTCAAACTTGGAGATGGAATTGCAGCCCCCGCAGTAGCTACTACACCTTCGCTACGTGGGTTCAAGGTACCACCGTTCGACGGGACTTCTTCCTGGTCGGCCTACAAAATCCAGTTCGAGGCCGTCATGGAGGCAAACGGCTGGAATAAAAGCCAGGCCATGACTGCACTCACCTTAGGCCTGCGCGACCATGCCTTAACCGTGTTGGAAGCTCTCGGTAAGAAAGTGACCTACGAGCAGCTCCTTGAGGCATTGGAGGCGAGATATGGTGACGCTCACCTGGAACACGTCTTTCGCGCGCAGCTTAAAGATCGCGTGCAACGCAGCAATGAAAACCTGCAGCAGTGGGCCCTTGAGGTGGAGAAGATGGTTCGAAAAGCATACCGGTCTGTACCTGCGCTCATTGAAGGGAACCTGGTGCAGACATTCATCGACGGCATCCGCGACCTGGAAGTCAGAGCTGCTGTGAGGCTTGGGCACCACGAGACGCTTAAGGACGCCTTGGCCCATGCACTGGAAGTGGAAGCCGTGCGGCAGGATCACCGTTCCCATCGCGTCAGGGATGTTGCAGCAGCTGTAGTTCGCGACCGCAACAAAGGATACAGCCCTAGGTGCTATGGCTGTAGGGAAAAGGGCCATCTTCGATCCAGCTGCCCTAAGCGAACCCTAGAAAGGGAAGGTGAACGATCCCAGGAGGGTAGTGCGGCCAACAGCACCGCCCAGCAGCAGCAGGGAAACGAGTAAAAGCCAGAACTGCGGGGCGGGTGCTGGCTGATGTTAAAAGAGCCCCAAGGATCTCGATCTCACAAACCCATGATGGGAACAGTCTAATCATCAAGGGCGAGGTCAACGGAATGCCGTGTAAACTGACCATAGACACTGGAGCCTCTCGTACGGTTGTTAGTTCCCAACTTATAAGTCAGTTCCTTGGGGACTCCGCATACAACCGAGAACGCATTAATTTGGTAACAGCCACTGGTCAGCGTATACCCGTCCGTGGAGAGAAGGAGATGGAGTTGAAGCTAGGCAACGTGATCTACCTGCATAATGTCATCGTGGCTGATATAATGGACGACTGCATCCTAGGCCTAGACTTTATGAGGAATAATTGTTGTGAGATCGACGTTAAGCAAGGTGTTTTGAAATGTGGACAGGAGGAACTTTTTATGGAAGGTGCGTTACCAGGGAACGTGTACAGCATTAAGAAGATTGTTCTTCCGCCGAGATCGGAAACGATTGTTCCGGTTAGTCTTCCCCGAAACGCTGGGCAAGCTCACCGTTGTGTACTTGTGGAAAGGGTAAACAATGACCTTCCATGGAAAGTAGCTCGAACCTTGGTCAGGACCACTGACATCTCAGGAGTACGTGTGCTGAACCCTTGCGACCGGGACCAGATTATAGAAAAAGGCACACTAATTGGTACTTGTGAGGAAGTGGATTGGTTACGTCGGTGCCAATATATGTCGAGTGGGACCCCCAGCAAGGATGCAGAAACGAGAGTGACCACACTTTTGGAAGACTGTCGCAGTGTTCTCTCCCCAAACGAATTGGTCAAGGCGATGAAGTTGTTACTCAAGTACGCCGATGTATTCTCATCAAACGATGCTGACATAGGAAAGACTGGTTTAGTTCAACACAAAATAAACACAGGTGAGGAATTGCCTATCCGTCAGCGGCCAAGAAGATTGCCGGTAGCACGTGAAAAGGAAGTGGAAACCATGATTGAAGGAATGGTGAAGGATGGTGTTATTGAACCTTCCTCTAGTCCATGGTGTTCACCAGTGGTGCTGGTGAAAAAGAAGGATGGCAGCATGCGGTTCTGTGTTGATTACCGCCGTCTGAACGACGTTACAAAGAAGGACAACTATCCCTTGCCAAGAATTGATGACACGCTGGACATGCTTACAGGAGTAAAATGGTTTAGCACGCTGGATCTAAAAAGTGGCTACTGGCAAGTTGAAATTGACCCTAAGGACAAGGAGAAAACTGCGTTCTCAACGGGAAAGGGTCTGTGGCAATTCAAAGTAATGCCGTTTGGGTTGTGCAATGCTCCAGCAACGTTTGAAAGGCTGATGGAACTTGTACTTACCGGGCTAATTGGCGATGCCTGTCTGGTCTACTTGGATGACATCATCATCGTGGGCCGTACGTTTGAGGAACACCTTCAAAACCTGGAACACGTGCTTAAGAAGATTCAGAGTGCCAACCTCAAGTTGAGCCCGAAGAAATGTTCACTATTCCAACGGCAAGTTAACTTTTTGGGGTTTGTAGTATCGGAAGAAGGTATCCGCACAGATCCAGAGAAAATCGCCGCTGTCAAGGATTGGCCGATTCCAAAAGACAAGACGCAGGTTAGAGCATTTTTGGGTTTGTGCTCCTATTACCGGCGATTCGTAAAGAACTTTGCAGATATAGCCAAACCTCTGCACAAGCTAACCGAGGAGAAGCGACATTTCTGCTGGGATGAAAGTTGCAATATCGCATTCCAGGAGCTCAAGGACCATCTGTGCAAAACACCTATTTTGGGATACCCTGATGCAAGCAAAAAATTTATAGTTGACACAGACGCAAGTGATATAGGACTTGGCGGTGTGCTGTCTCAACGGAATGGTGACCAAGAGGTCGTGATAGCGTACTTCAGCAAGTCGTTGTCAAAACCGGAAAGGAACGATTGTGTCACAAGACGCGAATTGCTCGCTGTGGTAAAGTCGTTGCAGCATTTTAGCAAATATCTTCTGCGACGAAAGTTTCACTTACGAACTGACCATGCTGCACTAAAATGGCTATTGCAGTTTAAAAACCCAGAAGGACAAGTTGCGAGGTGGATCGAACTACTGCAGGAATACGACTTTGAGATCGAACATCGCAGCGGGAAATCTCATGGCAACGCAGATGCATTGTCAAGAAGACCTTGTCCTGAGGATTGCAAACATTGTACTAGGCAAGAGAGTAAGGAAGTGGTATCCGTGAGGATACTCAGGGCAGACCACCTCAGCAACGAGTGGAAGAACAGCTTACTACATGCACAGCAGGAAGATCCGGACATCAAGCCGATTCTGGAATGGATAAAGGCCAGTGCTCCCAAGCCCAAGTGGAGTGACGTCTCAGCGATGAGTTCGACCACTAAAAGCTATTGGGCTCAGTGGGACAGCTTGCTGCTTCAGGATGGAGTTCTGTGTCGTAAATGGGAAAACGTTCGGGGAGACAGCTGTCATTTGCAAATGGTTGTCCCTAAAGCTAAAGTACCGGATGTTCTACAGCTGTACCATAATGATTGTTCAGGAGGCCATCTGGGAGTTAAACGAACTCTACTGAAGATTCGAGAACGGTTTTACTGGGTCCACTGTCGAAACGATGTCGAGGACTGGTGTCGCAAATGTACAAGTTGTGCGGCTGTAAAGGGACCTCAGACTCGTAGTAGAGGTGCATTGAAGTTGTACAATGTGGGTGCACCATGGGAGAGAATAGCCATTGACGTGGCGGGGCCGTTTCCGGAGAGTGAAAGCGGTAACAAGTATTTCATGGTTGTGATGGATTACTTCACTAAGTGGCCAGAAGTCTTCGCCATTCCAAATCAAGAAGCTTCAACAGTTGCAGATAAACTAGTTCATGAAGTCTTCTGTCGTTTTGGAGTACCTTTAGAGATTCACAGCGATCAAGGAAGGAATTTTGAGTCTCAAATATTCCAGGAAACTTGCCGAGTTATGGGTACTCATAAAACAAGAACGACTTCTTATCACCCGCAATCTGATGGAATGGTGGAACGATTTAATCAGACATTGGAGAGGTACCTAGTAAAAGTTGTAGACAATCGGCAACGAGATTGGGACAAGCACATACAACCGCTTTTGTTGTCATATCGGAGTTCTGTTCACGAAAGTACAACAGTGACACCAGCTTTCGCAAACTTTGGAAGAGAATTACGGCTGCCTGCGGACCTGATCACCGGGATACCACCTGATGCCCCACGCAGTATAACCGATTATGCAAATGACTTACGGAACAAAATGAACGACATTTATGAGCACGTCAGACAATCGGGCCAGCAAATGTCTGAGAAAACGAAAACCCTGTACGACCGCAAAATGAACAATAAAGGGTTCAACGAAGGTTCATTAGTGTGGTTGCACAATCCAGTCCGCAGCAAAGGGAAATCTCCTAAGCTTCAAGCTAAATGGGACGGCCCGTACCGGATTGTAACCAGGATCAACGATGTGACCTACCGGATACAGAAAGGCGCAAGAGGGACTCCTAAGATCGTCCATGTGGATCGCTTGGCGCGTTATTATGGGACCGATAATGCTCGGGACGAGCATGTCTTAGGAGGAGGCAGTGTTACGCGCTCCAGTCGACGACAAACTAGCGCCATCTAGTGTCAGGAACGAGAGCGAGGGGAGCGTTGCAGTTTATGACATCACAAATCTTTCGACCGACAGCGCCACCCGAAGAACTAAGTCTCTAGAAAATCTATACTCGAACTCTCGGTACCTTGCGCGTGTTTACTTGAACATTCCGGATATTTTGCTAATTTAAATAAATAGGTGGCGCAAGATGCGATCGAGACAGAGTTGAACTCAGCGACACAAGCGAAGCTTCGGAGCGGAATTAAGTGAATTAATGTGTTTAATTATTAGTGTTTTTAGTTTTAATTTGTGTAAAGTAAATGAAAGTGTTAATTTAGGTAATTTTATCGGCAATTTTTATTGTCACGAACCTCAAGCTCGTAACAATATGTACAGAATGGGTCCCACATATATGCAATAAATGAAACCATATACTTGTTATCGCCTTTGCTGACGATATACAAAAAATGAACGTAATCGGTCCAGTGATTAGGTCAAAAAGTAGAGTTTTAATTTTAAGCAAATTTGAACACTCTATAGAATTGGGTCACTAAGTCAATGATTCAATGAACTTGAATGAATCCTTGAACATTTAAAAGCGACGTTGCCACGCAGTGCAAACTATTGGTATTGCGACATATCGACAGCGGTGTCTTTTGTCGGCGTGCCACCCGCGTGCAACGTTGTCACTCTTCCAAGGGGTCAAGGTACGTTGTCTAAACAGAGTGTTCACTTTTACTGAATTTATTTTAATATTTATTTCGTTTGAAAATTTCACTTTTTTATTTTACGGGTTTTAATTTAATATTTAATTTTTCTACACTTCTACGGACTAGTATTACTTGTGGTTTCATTTATTGCATATATGTGGGACCCATTCTGTATATTCAGCCAAACCAGATGAGAATACTCTATTAATACTGTCAAATAATAATAATAATAATGTTTATGTATTATTATTATTATTTGTATATATATTATTATTATTTGTATATATATTATTATTATTTGTATATATATTATTATTATTTGTGTATGTATTATTACTTGTATAATTTGAATAGTAGGCGTAGGGAAGTGACGACCCCATCGCCCGCTGACGTAACGTTATATTATGTGACAAAACTGCTACGTCAGCGCAGTCAGTCTGCACCTTGGCAGAAGGTGTTAGTGCCATGCCTCGGCTAAAACTGAAGGTGCAAAGGCCCGTTTGTGCACATGGCATCACCATGAAACGGCGCCGGGTCTGTGCATCTCCCGTTAAATAGTGCCCATTAAAATGGATGATGGAATTTTATAGAACGCGCAAAGGGCCACTGCCTGGAGTTCGCCAGGGCGCGTCTGGAGCTGACGCCAGACGCGACAACTTGTGAGTAGCGTCGGCCGAGCGCGAGGTGCTGCACGACCACCCAGCAGCCCCTCACATCCATCATCCTCACTAGATTGCTTGGTATCGACAGGATCTTGGCAGGCCCTGCAATCGGCACGCACTACTGGTGGAGTACGTCGCATGCGATGGACTGTGAAAATGAATACCAACGCATCGCGGATGCAATGCGTTTTGCGGACGTATATTAGGGTGAGAAGGGGAGAAGTTAGAGGTTTTGCGTATCGGGCTAGGATTCATCGTCTTTTGCTGAGCGAGAGCCATCTCTAACCATCACAGAGTAATACCTGGCAGATCGAGTCCGGTATATTTAACGCTTAAATATATTTGATGGCGCCGAACTCGAACGGCTACGAAGTTATGCTGTTCCCTCATCAGATAAAAATACTAGGGCTGACGATGCTGCGCCACAAGTTGCAGAGCAACCCGCACACGTGGATGCCGCCGTAAATAGCCCAGTTGTGGTTGATTCAAACGATGATGGAACAGTCGGACAGGAACTAGAACTAGAGCAAATGAGGAGTACATTAGAAGAGGTGATTGTGGAAACATGCAGTACGCTTCTCGAAATTTGACTGCGATTTCCCCGCATAGCCCTAAGCAAGCGGAATCGGGCTGTCATGAGAGCTCTGAACCCAATGCTGGTGACCTATTTGGAAGCCAGCCGGGACCTTTGCGAGATGGACTCAATTCTTTTTGGCGCCGCACTGGCAGTCTGCTGTATTATAGGCGCAAAATTTTCCACGGCTGGGCGCGCTACTAGGCAAAGTAGCGCTATCCAAGCCTGGAGAATAAGAATTGAGGAACGTATCGCAAGGACTAGGGCTCTCATCGGCAGACTCATATGCTTCAGGTTAGGCAACAACAGGCCAAGGATTGTGCGCACCGTCAGGATGGCGTTTGCTGGGTCAAATCCGGCCGGATATAACGCAAAAATTATAAGAGCGCATAGATGATCTGAAGCAGAGAATCGCTGCTTGGGGAAAGCGGATTCGGCGATATACCGAGAGGTCGACACAGTTCAACCAGAATCGTCTCTTCCAGAGTGATCAGAAGAGGCTCTATGAATCATTGGAGCGACCAATGGTAAGTGGAACGGGCCCAGCAACGAATCAGGCCGACACTGTTGCATTCTGGCGCGGCCTGTGCTCAGAGCCCGTAAATTATAACATGGGCCCTTGGACGGAAGTTGTGGCGAGTCAGTGTGCGAGTACTACGCTTGGACCACGTCATCATAACAACGGATAACGTAGCTAAGGCGGACCGTAGGGCCCTGAACTGGAAAGGTTCGTGGTGTGTCACGATATGCTCGCCCAACAGTTTCAAGAGGCTCTCAACCAGATGTTGCTCAGAATGGATGTCGGGGTGGTGGTCACGGAACAAAAGAACCACTCTTCATTGACGCGGTCGTTAGCGAAGTGATGAAGCGCAACGTAGGAACCTCTCCGCCGTCTGGATAGACTACAGAAAGCCATTTGACTCGGTACCCCATACCTGGCTAAAGAGGGTTCGAGGTGTACAAGATTGACTGTACAGTTAGAGACTTCCTTCGAGCAGTGTATACGGCAGTGGAGTATGATCCTTTGTCATCTGGATGAGCGGATGACGACTGCGGAACCGCATAATGACAAAAAGTCTTCCAGGGTGATTGTCTGAGTCCAATCTGGTTCTGCCTCTCCTTGAACCCTCTCCGTACTTTACTGGAGGGCTCCAGGAGCGAATTTCAGTTTCGGAAAGGAGGTACAAAAGTGACCCACCTTTTCAATATGAATGACCTCAAGTTATTCACCTCCAGTCACTCCCATCTTGTGGAATTGCTAAACATCACTTGTGATTTTAGCAATTCTACTAGAATGGAGCTGGGAACGGATAAGTGTGCGGTCCTCCATGATGAAAGAGAAAGGGTTGCTAACTCTGAAATTTATCTACGTCCGTCAACTTAAAGACCCTTTACGAGGCTGAAACATGTCGATACCTGGATATGTCACAGAACATCGGTATAGATGAGGCTAGTATGAAACAGTCAGTTGGCGACGTGTTATACACGTTTGACAAAAGTGCTTAACAGCCTTTTGTCCCGTGTGCGTAAAACACACACGCATATAACGGTTGGGTCATACTAGTCATCATGTATACCTTTGGCATACTCAGGTTGTGTCAGACTGAACTTAACGCCCTGGATAGAAAATTCCGCACTGTAGTGACGTCCCATAGAATGCATCATCCGAAATCGTCAGTAATGAGGCTATACTTGTCGCGAAAGTATGGTGGGCGTGGCTTTTTAAGCGTGCTGACCATGCATAATCCCGAAGTTTGCAGCCTCCGTAATTACTTTCTGACGAGATCGGATGATCCATTATATAGGGACGTCATTTCCTGTGATAAAGGACTTACCCCCCTATCCTTAGCCAACGAGCAATGGCAGAACCGAGCAGTACGTAGCATTGCCCAGAGACCGTATGGAAGGAGAAGGAGCTCCACGGGAGGTTTCACAAAGCTCTTCATGAGCCTTTCGTAGATACTGTAGCCTCCCTCCACTGGCTACGCTTTGGTGATCTCTTCGAAGAAACCGAAGGTTTTGTCTGTGCAATACAGGATCAGGTTATTAAGACCAACAACTATCGGAGATACATTCTAAAGGATGGCACCGTCGATATTTGTCGAGCTTGTCGCCATCCCGGAGAGTCACTCAGGCATGTAATCTCGGAATGTTCGGCGCTTTCTAACTCTGAGTACTTATATATATAAATATATATAGAAAATTCTTCACCAGGAGCTCGCTCTGAAATACGGTCTCGTGGACCGGGAATTGCCGTATTACAAGTACTTGCCAGAAGCCGTGCTCGAAAATGATCGCGCAAGGCTTTACTCGGACCGGGCCATCATCACAGACAGGACTATTCTTGCGAATAAGCCTGATATTGTGCTGATGGACTGGGCACAGTCAAGGACAAGGACATTACCATTCCATTTCAGACTAGAACCTCGTGAAAGCCGAAACAGATAAGCAAACAAAATATCTGAACCTGGCACCTTGTGTCCTCAGTGTCCACCCTAAAAGTACGGAAGTAAGAAGATATACAATCCACTAAGTACATGACTGACGTCAGGACCGGGACCATTCCTTGGGGCTAGTAATCTTAGTCGTCAACCACTTTCTTTTGAGAGACTGTTAAGGTTCTAAGTCAAACGTCTTATTCAGGGTTCACGACCACCGCGTAGTTTCCCGAACCCAACGAGGTGTGGTATAGGAAAGGATGCTAGTAAATGGTTGATCACTGTTGCGGGCGTGAGATGAAGAACGAAACGCGCCTTTTCAGGTATATGACCCCTAATTCAATCTATAGTCATAACTACCAGCAATTCTCTGCGGGAAAATTTTGTCCTTTTTATTTGGGGTATTTTTTTGGGTTGTCTTTCGAATAGCTTGGAATAAAAGAAGATAATATCATCCAAAATTCTAATAGGTCCCTACATAGGAAATTGGCGTTAAGTACGGGAGGAATATAAAGTCAATTTTTATTTATAATAATAATAAACATTTATTTCTCCCACTTTTTACATGGTTACAATAGTTTCATAAAAATAGTTAAAGTGTTTTTGAGTAGTTGTGGGAGACAGGAGCCCAAACTAGGTTACCCTGTGCTATGGGTCTCCTGGCTCCCCCTCTTGGCTTTATTACATAATTTTCGATGATACTGTTCTTAGACATGAAGTGAGCGTTGCATGTGGAGATCGGATATGAGATTTCCAAAGTGTAATTTACAATTAAAGTCATATAGAATAAATATAATATGCAATATGTTTTAAATGATAATAATAAAAGTATATAATCAAAATTTTATATAAATATATATACACATATATAAATACATACATATATATACATATACAAACATACAAATATACGTGTGTGTGTGTTTGTGTGAGTTTGTGTGTGTGTGTGTTTCTCACTATTCCGATTTTACAGTAAATTCTCTGTTTCTTCGTAATCTAGTTTCATAAGCCAATTTGTTTATTTTTTCTTACATTTATATTTTGTTAGTTGAAAAATTAAGTGTTTTTTATTAACCTTATTATATAACCTGCCTATTCTGTACCCATAAAACTTTTGGGCGAAAGTAGATTTTGTTTGTATCGTTTCACATACCTCATAATTTCTTCTCCTAGTTTGTAGTAAATCGGGTGTATACACAGTGCAAGTGTGTTTTTTTTTTAATTGAATACAATATGTATAATTTTCGTACTGTAAGCACGTTAGCTTCATTGAATAAACTGGTCGTTGAGAAAAATTTTGGTTTATAAAGTGCAACTTTTAAAATCATTCGTTGAGCTCTTTCCAATTCAAGCATGTGTGTTGTATTGGAACCTCCCCAAACAGTAATACCATAGGTTAATATAGATTGGCACAAGGATATATAAACAGTTTTTAGCAATATCCAGTTTGTGACATGTCTTAAGTTTTTAAAAATGTACGTTAGTTTTCTGACTCTTTGGGTTAAGTTTCTTATGTGTGCTTTCAATTTAAGATTGCTATCTATTGTTATTCCTAAATATTTAATTTCTTGTGTATTTATTATATTAATGCAGTTGCAGTTTGTACTAGGAAATTGAAAACATGAATGAGCTATAATTTTATAATTGCTAATATATTTTGGTAATTTTCGAATAGAGAACGTAATATATTTGGTTTTATCAACATTAAGCGAAAGTGAATTTATGGCTAGCCACTGACAAACGGTATTAAAACCTTCTTGTGCAATGTTAAAAACTTCTTCCCATGAATCCCCATAAAAAGTTAGTGTAGTATCATCGGCATACGATATTATTTTACAATTTTTTATATTTAAGTCACAAAGTTCATTAATGTAGCATAAAAACAGCGTTGGGCCAAGTATACTGCCTTGTGGAATGCCGTAACTAATGGGTTGTCCATCGCTTACTATGTTACCTGTATTCGATTATGTAAATAATCCATAAGTAGTTGTAACTGTTTGTCCCTTATGCCCATCATTTCTAGTTTTTCAGAAAACTCAGCGAAAGAAACTGTATCAAACGCTTTTTGAAGGTCAATAAAAATGGTTAGGCATTTTTTTTTACTATCCAATTTCTCAACAATAAAACTAGTTAAGGCGTGTACAGCATCAGTTGTTGACTTTCCCTTTCTAAAACCGAATTGAGCTTTGAAATTATATCATTTGCTTCCAGATATTTGATAAACCTAAAGTTAATAATCTTTTCAAAGATTTTAGAGAGGGAAGGTAATATTGAAATAGGACGATAATTTGAGATACAGCCTCTTTCGCCAGTTTTAAATATGGGAATGACTATAGACTTTTTTAGTGAGGGAGGAAAGATGCCTTTTGATATACATACATTAAATATATGTGTAAGGGGAGGTACCATTATATCTTTGAGTAGTTTTAATACTCTAGCAGAGATCCCATCCCATCCTGCACCGCTCTCTGATTTAAGGCTTAAAATGTACCTTTCGATTTCCTCTTCACTAGTGTTTAGGAGAACAAACGAGTTACACCTTGATGTTCTTCTATTTATATTTTGAGGAAGTAATGGAATATTTAGAGGAATTTTACTGGCTAATTCAGCACCTATTTTGGCAAAATATTCATTGGCCGCGTTTACATATTTAAGAGGACTTATATTAGCTTTAAGAAGTTCCAGCGGTAAATTTTTACGATGGTCTAGATCATTAATTTTTTTTATAGCTTTCCAAATTTTCTTGTTATCATTACCTGCTATTTTTAATTCGTTACTTTCATAATTTCTTTTACATTTTTTCAGAATGTTATTGCAATAGTTTCTATACCTTAAGTACGTGATCCTGAGTGTCTCATTATGGGGGTCTTTTTTTAGTTTGAAGTGCATTCTGTCTCTTGTTCTTATGCACCTCAGTAATCCTATTGTTATCCATGGTTTTAATGTTATTTTGCTCCTAGGTAATTTTATGTTAATAGAATTTTTTTAAATTAATTTTTGTAAACTTTCAATAATAAAGTTAATGGATTGACTTGGATTCACATCATTGTTAAATATTATATTGAAATCAAACTTTTTGGAGCTTTCAAATAAAGTCTCATAATTTATTTTTTGTTTAAGTTTTATTTTCGATTGCATCCAGCATTTTTTTGTTTTTAAACAGAAGAACACAGGTTCATTGTCTGTAATGGCAGATTGTAAAATAAAAGTATATGAACTTAATTTCGTTTTTAATACGATATGATCTAAACAACTATAACCTTTAATAGGTGTGTAATAAGCAGGGGCCAAACCCAGGAAAGATAAAGTTTCGAGATAGCTGGATGTTTTTTAGTTTAAATCTGCAATATTAATATTTATATCCCCTAAAACGATGATATTTTTGTATTCAGTGTGTTTTACAAGTATATTATGCAGAGAGTGAATAAAATTGTCAATGTTATGAAAACTGGGGGGTCTGTAAATGGCAATTATGACAGTGTCTTTATTTATTTTTAAAAGTAGACAATTTGCCTCTAAAATGTTTGGCTCTTCAATTTTAAAGACAAGATCATTATTAATCAAAACGACTACACCGTCGTTTTGATTGTAGTTAGAATTAGTACTAAAGGTAGAATACCCTGGCAAATAAGGTAAATTAGTAACATGTGAGAGCCAGCATTCAGAGAGCATTATAATATCACAAGTTAATTCTATTCTTCTCAATAAAATATTAAAATTATTATAATTTTTGTTTATACTCCTTATGTTTTGTTGTAAAATTTTTAGGTATAAATTAGGGTGTAGTATAACATTTTTGCAATGTTCAGGTTCGCATACTTCAAGTTTCGTTATTTCATAGTCATCTATAGTATTAATAACATTTAAGTCTTCCATCGATCACAGTAAATAAAATTAGGCTACTGATAAAAGGTTTCACAAATAAGTTTTTTAATATTTTATAAAATACCATTTTTAGTTTTATATATGAAGAGTTTTCATGTCCTTTTTTATGTGTACGTAAATACGTCTTTATTATTTTATTAATTGTTAAAATTTGATGAAGTCTTAGAAAGTTGGTTACATTAATAGTTGTGATTACAGTACTTAAGAGGTATGTTTTGAGATTGTGTACGTGTGGGTACATAGAAAATACATTTTGTTAACGTTTTAGTAAGATTGAATGTGTATAACAGCATTTTTAGTCTATTGAGTGAATTATAGTGTATAGTAAGTAAAGTATATAAATAAATTATATACAAAAATATAAGTGTGTATGAGATACCTATGATACAAATTCTTATGTTGTATTTATGTTCTTGAGGTCTTGCTCGTTTTTTATACGAAATAGTGCTTCGCCTTCTTTCTTTCGTAGATATATGGTACCTGGCGAGGCCCAACAAAACTTGTACTCGTTTTTAGCAGCAAAATCTCTTGCAAGAAAATGCAGGCGTTTCATTTTATGTGTTAAAAAGTCCGTGATAAATATTGGTGTACGCGGGCCTTCGAAGTTTAGGTGTTCTGTGCTGAGCCCTTTTCCATTGTTTTCTTTTTTAAACATTTTTAAGGAATTTAAAAGCTTGTTTTTTGTCATAACTGATGAAAAGTCTACTATGACTGAATTTTTGGACTTACTTTTCGTATAGATTTTTTGAATATTACGTATGTCTGTTTGCTCCAATTTAATTTTTAACACATTTGCAAGCGATGTTACCAAATTTTGCAGATCTTGGTCTGTTTCTCTTTTTATACTCGGGATCGTTCTTATTTCTATACATGACGCACGATTGTTTCTCTCCAATATTTCAATTTTATTTTCTAGATTTTCAATATAAATTTTGTCCAACTTTTTCTCTTGAAGTAAATTATCATATTTATCTTTTAAACTGTCATATTGATGAGACAAAAACTCTAGGGAGGACGAAATATGAGTGTTTTCGTCCTTAATTGTATTAATTGTTTCTAATAGTGTTGCGTATTTCTCGTCCTGAGTCGACGTCCAGTTAGAAAACATACTTTCGAATTTTTGCATAAGAAACTCGATGTCATCGCCTTGCTTCCGCTTCTGAGGTCTCATAGTTATATTTTTGTCCCCTGATAAATCTGGGGATGACGAGGAGCAGTAAAACTGAATTTTGGAAGGTGAACGTTCGATTGGCATAATGAAGAATAAAATAAACTCCTTTCTCCTTTGTGTCAAACACAACGTTTTCTATCACTTATGACTTAGTAACAAAAAGTGTAGTCCTATTTGTGGTCTAAGATGCGACTTTCCGACGGCAAAGCGTTTAAAGCGATAAGTAGGTAATTTATAGCAAAATAGCAAAGAAAAAGAGATAGCTGTATACACTTTTAAAAGACCTTTTGTCAATGCGTATAAGGGCGTAATTCCACTTTAAAAATTAATTGGATTAGATGGGCGTGGTTATGCAATCTTGCAACAAATGGCGCCTCAAGCGCACGAGAATGACTCGTTCGAAAAGTTTGCCCATGGCCTTGAGGAGGCTGATGGGACGGTGATTGGAGGGGAGGTGGAGAGGTTTGCCTGGCTTGGGAATGCCAATGACAGTTGCCTCTTTCCAAGATGTGGGAAAGTAACTGAATTCGAAGCAGGCGTTAAAGATAATGGCCAGTAAGGCGATTACCTGCTCCGGGAAGTGTTTGAGGGCTTGGTTGGAGATACCATCCGCACCCGGTGCTTTTTTGGGCTTAAGTCCTTTGATGGTAGATGAAATCTCATCTTTGGACACAGTGATAGGGTCAGAGGCGGTAGGGGGCGAGTTCCTGCGTCGGACCTCGTCCTCCACTTGTTGGATGTGTAAGGGGTCAGTGGGTTGTGAGCTGGGAGAGCATTGAGCGGCAACGCTGTCCGCGAAGCACTCAGCCTTTTCTTCGTCTTCGAAGGCAATGGAGCCGTCGGGACGAAACAGAGGGGGAGTATGGGTTATGAGCGGCTAGTCAAAATTGCTGCTATTTATACACGCCGACACGACCGCTCCCCACTAAAGTAGTGAGCGACCGCGTTGTGCGACAATAACCTGCGACTAATTATCATTATTATTATTTATCATGATTATTATATAGTGTTCTCATTTGTTCGGGATCCATAAATATATAATTGTGAATGAAAATAATAAATTTACATAAATATCAAAAAAATAAAATAAAAATATAAATAAATAAACGCCCAACCAGATGAAGCTCTTAGTAGGGGAAACCAAACGCCCGAGGGTTAGGGGGAAAGGGAAAGAAACCGGCGGACGATATGAGCGGTATCGTGGAGTACCGCCTTCTGAATTTGAGCCCGGAGTGGTCCATCACGGAGTCCCAGTCGCCTCAGATGACCATAGAGGCTGACCGGGATTAGCCCATTCGCAGAGAGGACTACAGAAATAATTTTGATCGGCAGACCACCCCACATTTCGGTCACCTTGTAAGCCAGGTCCAGATATTTTGTTTGCTTATCTGTTACGGCTTTCACGAGGTTCTCGTCAAGCGGAATGGTAATGTCGACCAAAAATATCCTTGACTGAGCCCGGTCCAACAGCACAATATCAGGCTTATTCGCAAGAATAGTCCTGTCTGTGATGATGGCCCGGTCCCAGTAGAGTTTAGTGCGATCATTTTCGAGCACGACTTCTGGCAAGTACTTGTAATACGGCAATTCCCGGTCCACGAGACCGTATTTCAGAGCGAGCTCCTGGTGAAGAATTCTGGCTACTAGGTTGTGCCTGTGCAAGTACTCAGAGTTAGAAAGCGCCGAACATTCCAAGATGACATGCCTGAGTGACTCACCGGGATGGCGACAAGCTTGACAAATATCGACGGTGCCATCCTTTAGGATGTATCTCCGATAGTTGTTGGTCTTAATAACCTGATCCTGTATTGCACAGATAAAACCTTCGGTTTCTTCGAAGAGATCACCAATGCGTAGCCAGTGGAGGGAGGCTACAGTATCTACGATAGGCTCATGAAGAGCTTTGTGAAACCTCCCGTGGAGCTCCTTCTCCTTCCTTACGGTCTCTCGGCAATGCTATGTACTACCCGGTTCTGCCATTGCTCGTTGGCTAAGGATAGGGGGGTAAGTCCTTTATCACAGGAAATGACGTCCCTATATAATGGATCATCCGATCTCGTCAGAAAGTAATTACGGAGGCTGCAAACTTCGGGATTATGCATGGTGAGCACGCTTAAAAAGCCACGCCCACCATGCTTTCGCGGCAAGTGTAGCCTCATTACTGACGATTTCGGATGATGCATTCTATGGGACTTCACTGCAGTGCGGAATTTTCTATCCAGGGCGTTAAGTTCAGTCTGACACAACCTGAGTATGCCAAAGGTATACATGATGACTAGCATGACTCAACCGTTATATGCGTGTGTGTTTTACGCACACGGGACAAAAGGCTGTTAAGCACTTTTGTCAAACGTGTATAACACGTCGCCAACTGACTGTTTCATACCAGCCTCATCTATACCGATGTTCTGTGACATATCCAGGTATCGATATGTTTCAGCCTCGTAAAGGGTCTTTAAGTTGACGGACGTAGATAAATTTCAGAGTTAGCAACCCTTTCTCTTTCATCGTGGAGAACCGCACACTTATCCGTTCCCAGCTCCATTCTAATAGAATTGCTAAAATCACAAGTGATATTTAGCAATTCCACAAGATGGGAGTGACTGGAGGTGAATAACTTGAGATCATTCATATTGAAAAGGTGGGTCACTTTTATACCTCCTTTCCGAAACTGAAATTCGCTCCTGGAGCCCTCCAGTAAAGTACGGAGAGGGTTCAAGGAGAGGCGAAACCGGATTGGACTCAGACAATCACCCTGGAAGACTTTTTATCATTATGCGGCTCCGAAGTCGTCATCCAACAAAGGATCGTACTCCACTGCCCTGTGCACTGCTCGAAGAAAGTCTCTAACTGTACAGTCAATCTTGTACACCTCGAGGACCCTCTTTAGCCACGTATGGGGCACCGAGTCAAATGCCTTTCTGTAGTCTATCCAGACGGCGGAGAGGTTCCTACGTTGCGTTTCATCACTTCGCTAACGACCGCGTCAATGAAGAGTGGTTCCTTGGTTCCGTGACCACCACCCCGACATCCATTCTGAGCAACATCTGGTTGAGAGCCTCTTGAAACTGTTGGGCGAGCATATCGTGACACACCACGAACCTCTCCAGTTCGGGGCCCTACGGTCCGCCTTAGCTACGTTATCCGTTGTTATGATGACGTGGTCCAAGCGTAGTACTCGCACACTGACTCGCCACAACTTCCGTCCAAGGGCCCATGTTGTAATTTACGGGTTCTGACCACAGGCCGCGCCAGAATGCAACAGTGTCGGCCTGATTCGTTGCTGGGCCCGTTCCACTTACCACTGGTCGCTCCAATGATTCATAGAGCCTCTTCTGATCACTCTGGAAGAGACGATTCTGGTTGAAACGTGTCGACCTCTCGGTATATCGCCGAATCCGCTTTCCCCAAGCAGCGATTCTCGACTTCAGATCATCTATGTGCTCCTACAGTTTTTGCGTTATATCCGGCTGGGTTTGACCCAGCAAACGCCATCCTGACGGTGCGCACAATCCTTGGCCTGTTGTTGCCTAACCTGAAGCATATGAGTCTGCCGATGAGAGCCCTAGTCCTTGCGATACGTTCCTCAATTCTTATTCTCCAGGCTTGGATAGCGCTACTTTGCCTAGTAGCGCGTCCAGCCGTGGAAAATTTTGCGCCTATAATACGGCAGACTGCCAGTGCGGCGCCAAAAAGAATTGAGTCCGTCTCGCATAGGTCCCGGCTGGCTTCCAAATAGGTCACCAGCATTGGTTTCAGAGCCCTCATGACAGCCCGATCCCGCTTGCTTAGGGCTATGCGGGGAAGTCGCAGTCAAATTTCGAGAAGCGTACTGCATGTTTCCACAATCACCTCTTCTAATGTACTCCTCATTTGCTCTAGTTCTAGTTCCTGTCCGACTGTTCCATCATCGTTTGAATCAACCACAACTGGGCTATTTACGGCGGCATCCACGTGTGCGGGTTGCTCTGCAACTTGTGGCGCAGCATCGTCAGCCCTAGTATTTTTATCTGATGAGGGAACACAACGTCGATGAACACAACATAACGTCGTAGCCATTCGAGTTCGGCGCCATCAAATATATTTGAGCGCAAAATATACCGAACTCAATCTGCCAGGTATTACTCTGTGATGGTTAGAGATGGCTCCCGCTCAGCAAAAAGACGATGAATCCTAGCCCGATACGCAAAACCTCTAACTTCTCCCCTTGTGACGGCCCAATATTATTATTAATAATTAAATTCAATATAAAGGGGCGTCAAAAATAGTCTTAAAGGATATATATTAAGCATTTAAGTCAAATTAATAAACATAAAGTTAATATATTTCAGACATTATCCCAATAACATAGTAAATTAAAGGCAAAATTATTGTTTTTTCGTAATAAATAAATTTATTTAAAAACTTGAAAAAATATTTAAAATAAGATAAATAATAGAAATACAAGTCAAAAAATATTATAAATTTAAGTTAAATAACGTTTATAAGATAATTAGAGAATTTGTTAAAAATTGTTTAAGTCATGGGAGGTGTTCATGTATAAAAGAAAATTTTCCTAAGTTATTGAAGGAGTTCACGTATAAAAGAAATTTCCTAAGTTGTGGAAGGAGTTCACGTATAAAAGAAAATTTTCCTAAGTTATTGAAGGTGTTCATGTATAGAAGTCTTGTATGGATGAGCTGCCGGAGATACATTCCTGCAGTTCTACATATATATGGGGTGGTCGGGAGCCCGACTGCCTGAAGTACTGTAGCACAATGACTAGTCCTATATTAGGGACTTATGATATTAAACTCAATGATACAAAATCAAAACTATAGAAGGTCTCCATGATGAATTTGCATTACAATAGTAGGGTCGTGGGTTCGAACCCTATATATGAATGACTTATGAAAGTAAGGTCTATGATTCAAAAGCAATACTATAGAAGGTCTCTGTGATTAATATGCATTACAATAGTAGGGTCATGGGTTCGAATCCTATATATACATGACTTATGAAAGTAAGGTCTATGATATAAAAGCAATTTTATAGGAGGTCTCCTTGATGCATAAGCATTGTATGGGGTAGTCGGGTGACTGACTGCTCCTAGTACTGTAGCAAAATGACTAGTCCTTATTAGGGACTTGAAAAGGAATATTATGGTGGCGTGTGTGCTGCTTCACGAGCAATTGGTCCGAGGTAAACTTCGACTCGCTAACCGATGTGTCCTAGACATATCATCTTAGTGCAGGTGGTAAGCGGGTTTGTTGTAGCAATACAGCTTTCCCGTGGACATCGCACACCCATACCGTTTGTGGGCGGCGTAGTAGCGCATAGCGATGCGTCGTCTATATTTCGGATTGGGATGATGAGTGTGTTTGGTAGCACTTTTAAGTGTAACAGGCATACTCAACTTCATGTCTTAGTGCATTAGCGCTATGATACGTGAAGTTTTGTCCACTGGCGTCTTAGTAGCGTGCTACTATGATACGTTGGTGCAGTTTTATATAACAACAATCTTAGTGCCGGTGGTAAGCGGGTTTGTTGTAGCAATACAGCTTTCCCGTGGACATCGCACACCCATACCGTTTGTGGGCGACGTCGTTGCGCATAGCGATGTGTCGTCTATCTTTCGGATGGGGATGATGAGTGTGTTTGGTAGCACTTTTAAGTGTAACAGGCATACTCAGCTTCATGTCTTAGTGCATTAGCGCTATGATACGTGGAGTTTTGTTCATTGGCGTCTTAGTAGCGTGCTACTATGATACGTTGGTGACATTTTTTATATAACAACAATACTAACTTTGTTGCCAAAGTCGATAGGAGTCATGTGGGTGTGTTGTGAGGGTGCGTCGCCCGTATGATAGTTGCATTGATGCTTATTGCTACTTGCGATATTGCGTCTTGTGATGGATCTGCGGGTGTGCTGCGCCTGATTCGACGCATTCCTGTTGTTCTGGTCGATGGAGGTATACAATTAACATCTTAGTGTCGGTGGTAAGCGGGTTTGTTGTAGCAATACGGCTTTCCCGTGGACATCGCACACCCATACCGTTTGTGGGCGGCATCGTAGCGCATAGCGATGTGTCGTCTATCTTTCGGATGGGGATGATGAGTGTGTTTGGTAGCACTTTTAAGTGTAACAGGCATACTCAGCTTCATGTCTTAGTGCATTAGCGCTATGATACGTGGAGTTTTGTTCATTGGCGTCTTAGTAGCGTGCTACTATGATACGTTGGTGACATTTTTTATATAACAACAATACTAACTTTGTTGCCAAAGTCGATAGGAGTCATGTGGGTGTGTTGTGAGGGTGCGTCGCCCGTATGATAGTTGCATTGATGCTTACTGCTACTTGCGGTATTGCGTCTTGTGATGGATCTGCGGGTGTGCTGCGCCTGATTCGACGCATTCCTGTTGTTCTGGTCGATGGAGGTATACAATTAACATCTTAGTGTCGGTGGTAAGCGGGTTTGTTGTAGCAATACGGCTTTCCCGTGGACATCGCACACCCATACCGTTTGTGGGCGGCGTCGTAGCGCATAGCGATGTGTCGTCTATCTTTCGGATGGGGATGATGAGTGTGTTTGGTAGCACTTTTAAGTGTAACAGGCATACTCAGCTTCATGTCTTAGTGCATTACCGCTATGATACGTGGAGTTTTGTTCATTGGCGTCTTAGTAGCGTGCTACTATAATACGTTGGTGATATTTTTTATATAACAACAATACCAACTTTGTTACCAAAGTCGATAGGGATCATGTTGGGTGTGTTGTGAGGGGGCGCCATCCGTATGATAGTTGCATTGATGCTTACTGCTACCGGCGGTATTGCGTCTTGTGATGGATCTACGGGTGTGCTGCGCCTGATTCGACGCTCTCTGTGGTTCTGGTCGATGGAGGTATACGGGTGGTGATGTCTGCTGGGATGTATGGGGGACCTTGGAATGGTGTAAGCCCGACGATAGTCGTATTGATGCTTGTTGCGTTCTGCAGCATTACGTCTCTGCGATGGTTGTTTGGTGGGACGCTATTCTCAATGGCGCTCTCTGCGTCTTGGTTTGACTCACACCTAAGTAGCTTTGCCCAAGTCGGGTCCCTTCATTGCGGGGCTGCAGACTGTCTGCCCTCCACGATGTTTTATATAACAACATAATATTATATCTCTGTAACTTTCCCACCTTTGAATGATTGAAGGCAACTTGTTGGTGGGTGAGACAAACATGATCGAAAATGCATTTACTCAACGTCAGTGACACAAACCCTTTCTGATGGCGAATTATTACTCTTATCTTATAACTGCCTTTTGGCTATATCTGCCGTTGTATTGGTTGGTGGAGCATATGTGTCGACCTCATGCGGGTGGTAGCTGGCGGGAGGATCTGAGGAGACTCTCAAGGCTGCGGCTGAAAGCCGCACAACGTGGGACCCCATTCCCTTGAGGTGAGCGGTAGACTCATGACACGCTCTGCGGCTAGTAGCCGTGCTGATCATGCAATTGGTGGTGATGCCATACACTTACATCACGTCTGCAGGAGCGGCGGTGTGGCAGGTGGTGGCGCTCACAGAGGGTTTACGGCCAGTGTGCCTATTTGCCTAAACCGTGTGACGTACATTCACTGTGGCTGGATTCGTTCGTATTCTGTATGGCGTTTACACGCATTGACATGCGCGACTTCGGTCGATGTTTGTGCTTACGCACTAACAAGGGGCCAAGCCTCTTTCACTGGTTCACCAGTTATTTTGCTGTGGACTACGGTCCAGTTCCCGAATTAGCGTTCCCTGCGGGGGGAGTGCATCAAAATGGTTGGCACTCACCGTGCACGGCGTGTGTGGGGCCGTGTACCTCCCCTACATTTTTTTTAATAAATGTAGGAGAGCGAAGCCCTTGTATCGGGTATTTTGTATAAATATATTGTGAGCCTTTTCCAAGCGGGAAGGGAAACCTGATACAAGTGGAATAGGGACGTTTTATGTTCTTAACCTTTTTCGAGCCCTATCTTCGTGAACGGGGTTCACTTAGCTTATAAGGCACTACCAACAGCTTTCAATTGCTCTAGTGAATATTCATTCTTCCAAATGACACCTAAAAGAACTAAGTTACTAAACAAACACAACGTAAATAAGGGTCCTAACTAAGTCGATCACGCCAAAATATTAAAAACGGCCTATTAATAAACCTTTTGAAAGATCATTTAGGAAGATCAAAACATATTTTATTAATCCTGGTCTCATATATATAATGTTATTTAAAAGGGGATATTTTTAATATTATAAAATTTTTATATAGAGAGAGGGGGGGATCGTTACAATTTGGTGCCGTGACCAGGATATATTTATTTTAAAGAAGGTCGTCTATTTAAGAATTATTAAGTAGGCATTATGCCTACAATTTGTTGTCCGTGAAATGGAGAGGTGTCTTGGAGGATGGTGTTTGCTGGGGGTGGTTGAGAGTCTGGGGGTAGGGCTTTAATATTCATATCTTTTGTTTGTTATAGATGGTGTGTGCATAGTTAACTAAGATAAAATAAACTAAAAAGTGAAATAAGTGAAAAGTACTCAGTAACATTTGTATAAGTGAAAGACATAACAGTGCTAAAAACTGGAAAAGTATAAAAATATAAAAATGGCTAAAACAAAGAAAAGTTCAAATTTAGTGAAGGCTAAGCCTAAAAATGAATTAAAAATACTTCAAAAATTAATTAAGAATGTAGTGAAAACCTTTGAGGTTAAAATAAAAGATCTTGAAGAGAAGTTTATCAATCAAACGAAAGATCACCAAATTAAAGTAAACCAAGAAGAGGTGTACGGGGCGAGCACCTCATTTGTTACTGACCCTAAACAGAATATTGTATATAATATACATAATGTGACAATAAACAAGCCGAAATTTGAAAATGGGAATACTCATCCAGTAACATTTTTAGAAGATCTAACCAATTATTTAAAGAAAGTCCCATCTAATGGACTTGAAATATCAATAGCTCAAGAGTGCTTAGTAGGTGAAGCCAAATATTGGGCTCGAATTAATAGTGTGCGTTGGACAACTTTTGATGATTTTAAAGCAGACTTTCTAAGAGTATTTTGGGGTGAAGAGGAACAAAATAAAGTAAGAAGATTCCTTGTACAAAATAAATGGAGTAGATATACGCACCCCACCATGGTTGGTTACTTTCTTTATGTCATTGAAAAAGCACAAACATTATCATATCCGATACCAGAAAAACAATTAGTTACTGATGTTATTAGACATTATCCTAAAACAGTGCAGCAGTTATGGAGAATAGCTAAAATTGAGACAATAATTGAGACAACAGATTTCTTGAGAAATTTAGATGACATTGATAAACAGGAAGAAGATCGTGAACCTTACAATACTGAGAAAAAACGAAAATTTAATAATAAAGCTGAGCGAAAACAAAAAGAAATACAGCAATCATATAAATCATGGCGGAAACCTGAAGAAGGAAGAAAGGAGGTTAACGAAATGAATGAAATACAAGTCACTAACGAACAAGTAAATGTTTCGGCTCCCGAGCCAAATTTAGAGCAATAGAGGTCGAAATAGTTCCCGGTTCGATCCCTTATAATGTACAAGGGAACAAAGCATTAAATATATTATTAAAGCTGGGTTGGAGACCTGGTCAAACACTTGGCAAAAATAATAGGGGTTTGCGAAAACCTATTTCTTTAAAAGCAACTTTTAATAGAGAAGGACTTGGTTATAACAATAATGTAAATAGTATAATTAAGACTTTAAAAACCAAATCAGATTTGCTCATAACGGAGTTATTCGTGCAAACTGTTTTCGAGGAAGACGAAGATAAATATCAAAAGGAATTTATAGGGAATATGAGGTCTGAACTTAAAGTTTCAATATTTGATAAAGAAATTGATGCGCTTCTCGATACTGGGAGCGATATTACATGCATTTCAGAGAGTTTATTTTTACAAATTAAAAGTGGTAATCACAAAATATCAGTAATGCCAGTTAAAGCAATGCAAATAAAAGGTGCTGTTGGGCAGCGCAGCACAAAAACACAACAGATGATCATATTGCCTATAAAAATAGATGAAGTAGTCTTTGAAACACAAACTTTAATTGTTAATAATTTAATAAGACCATTAATATTGGGCTTTGACTGGCTCAAGAAAAATAAAATATTGATAGATTTTAGAAATACGGCAATTGGTATAGAATTTAAGTTGAAAAACAAAGACTACTTCATACCGTTTAAATATAACTGTAATTCAGTATTATATAACAATTGCGTTGAACAAAGTACTGATGATCCTTTAACAAATATAAAGATAGGATCAAAATTGGAGGCCTCTGAAAAAGCTAAGCTAAGTAAGGTTTTGGAAAAGCATAAGAATATATTTTCGAGCAATTTGGGTAGAGCGAATTACTACGAACGTAAAATTGAAATGATCGATGATGAACCTATAGTTACTAGATCTTATCCGATTCCATATGCATATAGATCGAAAATGGAAGAGAAATTAAGTGAGATGGAACAAGCTGGTATCATCACAAGGGCATCGACACCTTACAGAAGCCCATTAACATTCACACTTAAAAGGGATGGCACAATTAGAGTCTTATTAGATGCTAGAAGCATAAATAAGAAAATGATTGCAGAAACAGAGAAGCCACCAATACAATTAGATGTTTTGAATTCATTCCATGGAGCGAATTATATTACTACCATTGATTTAAATAATGCATATTTTCAAATTCCAATAAATAAAGATGGTAGAAAATATACTGGTTTCACATTCAATGGAAGGTCATATGTATATAATGTTCTGCCACAAGGATTAAAAACATCGGTAGGAAGCTTTAGTAGAGCCATGAGCTTAATATTGGGACCAGAAGTCCAAGAATTTTGTGTGAATTACTTAGATGATTTAGCTATTATAACATCAGGAACATTAGATAAACATTTGGAGCACATTGACATTGTTTTAAGTAAATTAAACAAAGCTGGCTTAACGTGCAATTTGCAAAAATGTGAATTTATTTGTAAAGAAATTAAGATGCTGGGTTTTATAATTTCAACAAAAGACATAAAGACAGATCCCGGTAAAATTCGCGCAATTTAAGATTTTCCAGCACCCAAAAAGATTAAGCAATTGAGAGCGTTTTTGGGGCTTTGTAATTTTTATAGAAGGTTCATACCAAATTATAGTGTATGTATAATACCTCTTTGTGAATTATTAAAAAAGGGACGTAAGTTCCAATGCAGCGAAAAGGTACAGAAGGCATTTGATTTTATAAAGCAACAATTTATTAATACAATAGAATTGCATCACCCTGATTTTAGTAAACCTTATTATTTGCAAACAGACTGTTCCGGTGTGGGTATGGCCGGAGTACTTTATCAGATAGATAATAATAGTGAAATGAGAATATTAGGCTATCACAGTAAAACCTTAAAAGGTTCTGAATTGAATTGGTCTGTCACTGAACAAGAGTTTTATGCTGTAATAAGTTGTTTAAAGAAGTTCGAGACGTATTTAAGAGGCAGCAAAGTAATAATTTTAACTGATCATAAAGCATTATTGTTTATTAATAATATGAAATTATTCAATGGCAGAGTTACTCGATGGATATTGTATATAGAACAATTTAATTACGAAGTACAGCATATATCGGGTAGAAGCAATATTGTTGCAGATGTGCTATCACGTTACCCTCCTGATGGTGATTTAATACAAGAGGATAAAAATAAAAGTTTAGAAATAGCTTATACAGAAAGTGAACCAAATGACGAGTTGATAGAAAAGTTAAAATCCATATCAGTATATCAAACACAAGATACAGAGTTGTTGGCTATTATTGAAAAATTAAAGACGCCAAATATTTCATCATTAGAACAAAATGATAAACTGAAACTTTATAGTTTGAGAAATTATATATTATATTACAAAACAAATTTAAAGGAAGTAATTTATTTACCTGTACCCTTGAGACGAGATGTTATAAACCAAGTACATATAGAAATGGGACATCAAGGGCCCTATAAAGTAATTAAATATGTGAGAGATAGATTCTTTTGGAAAGGATTAACAAAAGACATTAAAAAGCAATTAAGGGTGTGCCATTTATGCCAGTTATCAAAGAAAAGTAATATAACATATGTGGGTCCATGCAAATCTATAATAACAGAAAATATCGGAGACATGGTTATGGCTGACTTATATGGACCATTGGCATCGGGTACCTTTGGGTACACTTTCATATTTGTTATACAGGATTCATTTAGTAAATTTATCAAATTATATCCTTTAAAACAATCAACAGCAAAGTGTGTTGTAACGAAAGTAAAGCATTTTGTTGAGATTATAAAGCCCAAAGCAATAATGACAGATAATGGGAAGCAGTTTATAAGTAATCATTGGAAACGATCAATGAAAGAATTGAATATTAAACCGATATATACCACAGTAAGAAATCCTAGGCCAAATACAACAGAGCGTGTAAATAGAGAGTTGAGCAGATTATTCAGGACACTTTGTCATACTAACCATAAAGATTGGGCAATAATATTGCCTAAAATAGAAGAATTGTATAATAATTCATATCAAAATAGTACGGGATTTACACCATGTGAGATTCTTTATGGTGAGTCTAATGAAATGTCTTTCGACAAGATGATATTTAATAGTAAGATCAAAACCAATGTCGAACAGATTAGACAGCAAGTGCGAAAGAATTTAAAAGAGGCAAGCCGCATTAGAAACACAAAATTTGATAAGAGCAATAGATTAGTGACATATCATGTTGGCGATTTAGTAAAAGTTTCAAGATCTAGTAGATCAGATGCAGATAACAAAGTTATGAGTAAATTTAATTTGGCGTATGAAGGGCCATATATAATAGCAGCCGTACCATTTGACAATGTATATACTTTAGCAAACCCAGAAACAAATGAAATTAGGGGAAATTTTAATGCTATTCATTTATTAAAATATTTTAAATAATAGGTTTGGCTTATATACATTCTAGAATAAATACTGTAATATAATTTGGTCCCGTGGGTGGCCTTTTGAAAAATAGATTAAAATTATTAAAGTTATGAGCAAGATACAAATTATTTAAAAATAAGAAAATGTTGTAATAATTTTATTAATAACTATCTGTAAATATTGAGTGTAAGAAAATTTTGTAAAATATGTTTTATTGAATAAATTTGGGGAGTTGGGTCAGGGTGAATGGCTCAATCACATCTATCCTGTGGGTGTGTAGCCATCTGATTTCAACTCATAACCAAAATACTGTGTATATAAAGACAACATTGCTGAATTTATATTTTAAAGATTTAAAATGTAATTCAAAAACAAAAGAGAACCATTATTAAATTTTATTAAATACAATAAATTTATCAAGATGACAATTTATGGTTTATCACATTGGGATAGATGTGGTTGAAGGGGTGTGTGGCGGCGGCCATTCCCTGGGGTAGGTGGGATGAAAATATATACTGAATTGTAACAGATTGAAAGAGGAAAGAACAGATACACATAAGTTCAAAATTTTGAGTGTAGTGCATATGCTCTCAATATAGTAAAATTTTATATCAACGACTCCACTGTGTGGGTCATTAACATAAAATTTGGGGGTGGATTGTGACGGCCCAATATTATTATTAATAATTAAATTCAATATAAAGGGGCGTCAAAAATTGTCTTAAAGGATATATATTAAGCATTTAAGTCAAATTAATAAACATAAAGTTAATATATTTCAGACATTATCCCAATAATAGTAAATTAAAGGCAAAATTATTGTTTTTTCGTAATAAATAAATTTATTTAAAAACTTGAAAAAATATTTAAAATAAGATAAATAATAGAAATACAAGTCAAAAAATATTATAAAATTAAGTTAAATAACGTTTATAAGATAATTAGAGAATTTGTTAAAAATTGTTTAAGTCATGGGAGGTGTTCATGTATAAAAGAAAATTTTCCTAAGTTATTGAAGGAGTTCACGTATAAAAGAAATTTCCTAAGTTGTGGAAGGAGTTCACGTATAAAAGAAAATTTTCCTAAGTTATTGAAGGTGTTCATGTATAGAAGTCTTGTATGGATGAGCTGCCGGAGATACATTCCTGCAGTTCTACATATATATGGGGTGGTCGGGAGCCCGACTGCCTGAAGTACTGTAGCACAATGACTAGTCCTATATTAGGGACTTATGATATTAAACTCAATGATACAAAAGCAATACTATAGAAGGTCTCTTATATTTACGCGAACACTACACATTGAAATAATACTAGTTTTTACGGAATATATCGCGTATATTTAACTTTTTAAATACCCGACGTTTCGAACGCTTTACAGCACTCATGGTCACGGGCGGGACTGAGATGTTCAATGTCCATATGTCATAGTTAACCGCGGTTACCATAGATTAAAATTTAACTTTTGTTCCGATCTATGCAGTATGAACTTATGGTATCTTGAAGTCTTGCAGTTGTATGCTTGGGTTGGGATTTAATTTTATTTATTATAGGATCCCAAGCAGATGGTAGCACCCAGCCATCTTCTCTATTGAAATTAGGATGTTTTTTGATTTCAATAGTCTCGCGAATCATCCTTGGAAGGAATCGGTGTTCTTTAGCGAGGATCTGCGGTCTATCAAATCTGATGTAGTGACGGGGGCGATCCTGTACGTGTTCACAGACTGCAGACTTCCCGGAGCGTCGATTCTTCACATCAGCTATATGTTCTTTAACGCGGGTTTTTATTGATCTTTTAGTTTGTCCTATGTAGGAGAGACCACATTCACAATCAAGCTTGTACACTCCTGCATCTTGCAGAGGGACATTACACTTGACCGGTGGTAAAAACTGACCAATCTTCTTCAGCGGCTTGAAGTATGTTTTGATGGAAGCGCGCTTCAAGATGTAGCCAATCTTGTCAGTGACTCCTCTAACATATGGCAGTACAGCAGGTACACGCTCGACTGTGGCCGGCTTCACTCGTTCACTGTGACGTAGGCGCGGGACTCGAAGCTTGTTGTCATGCAAAACTTGCTTGACATGGTGGAGCTCTGCAGCCAGGTGTTTACTGTCACAGATCCCTCGTGCTCTCTGAAACAAAGATTTACCCACGGTAGCTAGCTGTGAAGGATGGTGGTGAGAATCACCGTTTAAATATCTATCTGTATGGGTCTTTTTTCTATACACAGTATGGCTCAAGGTGTTATCAGGATTCCGAATTACTAACACATCTAGAAAAGCTAAGGAATTGTTTGCCTCTAACTCCATTGTGAACTGAATTGAAAGACTTCAAGATACCATAAGTTCATACTGCATAGATCGGAACAAAAGTTAAATTTTAATCTATGGTAACCGCGGTTAACTATGACATATGGACATTGAACATCTCAGTCCCGCCCGTGACCATGAGTGCTGTAAAGCGTTCGAAACGTCGGGTATTTAAAAAGTTAAATATACGCGATATATTCCGTAAAAACTAGTATTATTTCAATGTGTAGTGTTCGCGTAAATATAAGAAATCATTATGTAAACCAGTACGGACTGGTAATTGCAAATAAAATACGCCGATTAGAAGATCTAAAGACCAAGCGCGCAAGATATCTAACAGCCTTAAATTTCTTGAAGAGATGCCGTGACCATAATCTCATTCCTACGTGTGTCAAAATATCAACCAAAAAGGACATTCGAGGAAGCGCTAAGATCTTAAATCAGGCGAGTAGAAAGTTGTTACGGACGGTAATCCAACAAAAACGCTCCGATCTATATGACATAAACAAATCCATAGACACATCATCCAGTGAATTGAAGAAAGTTTTAACGACGTTTGACTATAATTTTTGCATGGAAACATTAAATAAACGCGAAATTAGTAAATATAATGAATGCAAAAACAAACATATAGAAAAATATCAAAAATTAACGAACAAGTCAAATGTCAAACATCTGAATCAATGCCAGAACCGAAAGCAACCATTTACAAACACAGATCATAGATTAATCGCGCTCTATAATCTGTCAAAACAAACACTGGATGATGCAACAATTAGGGTTTTATCCAAAGGCCTAAACTTTGCACTTACACCCCGCAAATTACCGTACGAAGAAATTATCTGTAGTGTCGAGGACTGTTTATTTAAAAATAATATGCGGAAAGAAGATTTGGAGGCGATACGTCAAGACATTTCGTCTATGTTACGTCGATGTTCAGTGCCTAAACCGAATCTTCCCAAAGACGAATTTATAGCGTTAAAGAACCTACGCAATAAACACGAACTTACGATACTCCGCGCAGATAAGGGAAACGCCACGGTAGTCATGGATACGTCAGATTATAATTCTAAAATACAAGAACTTTTGTCGGATGTAAGTACTTATAAAAAGGTTAAAAACGACCCAACAAATAGCACACTAAAAACAACTAGTGACCTCATAAAGAAACACTCCGAAAAATTAAATCTGGACGTAAAATGGATAATACCTACGTGCGCCAAATCACCAAAATTGTATGGGTTACCAAAAATTAGTAATGGGCGTTGAATCAACGAACGGTTTAAATAGACGGTCTACGTTCAATCGACGTTTCGACGGTCTACAGTTCATTCGTTAACTAGTCGAATTCATAGACGGCTAAACTGAGAGTCCACAGCGTTCTTATCTACTAACAATGCGACGACGACGCCGTAAACATACCCGGTTAATGTAAGTGCATGCGTTCGTTGAATTAGTATCATTGTACAAACCGATTTAAACCTTAAGTATATGACATAGGAGTTAATATTTCTTTTTAATAGAATTGAGTGAAAAGGCAAGAGCATTCTGATATTGCGCGAAAGAGTATGTCGACGGTCTGGCGGACTATTGTTTACCTAAACTAGATAATATTACCGTGCCTAAACGTTGCCGTTGTTTAGAAATTTGAAATTAGTGTGTCGACTCGCGTCGCAAGGTCAAAGCTAAAGAAATTCTTCCAATAAAGGACCAGAGGGGACATTTGGCGTGCCCCCTTGAATGGTGGAGAAAACACCAATACGTACGTCTACCCAAATTAAAAAAAAATTGTAATCCATTGTAACATTGTAGCAACATCTGTTCCTTGCGAACGGATGTTTTCTAAAGCAGGTCTTATAATTAATGAAAGGCGAACGAGACTAACGACAAGCAAAGTTGAGCAAATTATGTCCTAAACGTAAATACACCTGAGGAGAGATTTTAGGGTTTTTAAGGGTTTTTTAATTCATTTATAAAATAATTTACATGATTCTTCTGTACATACATTAATAAAAACGAAAACAAAGAAAAAAGCAAATAAAATATTTATTAAACACCTATCCATAAAAATATGTAAATAAAAAATGTAAATAATTAAATATGTACATAAAATCAGTCGATCTTCTAAATACGCCTGAAATACGATAGTAGTAAAATCTTTTAAAAACGTATTGACTAGTTCTAAGCCTAGAAAAGTACGAAGGGAAGTTTAAATCGATTGATTGTAAAATTCGATAGTAGGTATTTATACACCAGTGAGAGTGCTTTGTGCTCAAATCAAATTTCTTTGAATTTAAACTTTACCGTTCATTCAACTGTCGAATAGTGGGCAAAACTAGTTAAGACGCGTTGCGCCCGGAGACACCGCGCTTTAGTCGATTGAACGCACAGAACACCTAATATAGCGGAATATTAAGTGTTCTGTGATTGAACGTCTGCCGTTATCGCGTTAACTAGTCGACGAATTCAACTAGTTGATCACCCAGTCGATGGACGGCAATAGACGGTCTAGTTTCGTTGACGAAAATTACGTCGACGACCCACCTCTACCAAAAATACACAAGCCCAATGCTCCATTACGTCCCATAGTGAGCCAAATCGATTCACCAACTTACAGATTGGCTCAACACTTAGCGAAAATACTCTCACCACTCAGGGGACATACAAGAGCACACATAAAGGATTCCTACCATTTTGTCAGCGAGATTAAAGACCTACATCTGGCAGACAATGAAACTATGGTCAGTTTTGATGTGCAGTCAGTGTTTACATGCTTACCTGTTGAAGATTGCATCTCAATTGTAACTAGAAGGCTGGAAGAAAACAACATGCCCGTAGAATATGCAGTATTACTCAGACACTGCCTTACATCTGGCTACCTATTGTGGAAGGAGGAGTTCTACAAGCAAGTAGATGGTGTGGCGATGGGCTCACCTGTATCTCCCATTGTCGCCGACATATTCATGGAAGACTTTGAGGAGAAAGCCCTGCTTAGTTCTCCCATAAATCCAAGGTTCTACAAGCGGTACGTAGACGACACTTTCACAATTCTACCTTTAGATAAAGTAACTGCATTTTTAGACCATCTTAACTCTATAAATTCTAAAATTCAGTTCACAATGGAGTTAGAGGCAAACAATTCCTTAGCTTTTCTAGATGTGTTAGTAATTCGGAATCCTGATAACACCTTGAGCCATACTGTGTATAGAAAAAAGACCCATACAGATAGATATTTAAACGGTGATTCTCACCACCATCCTTCACAGCTAGCTACCGTGGGTAAATCTTTGTTTCAGAGAGCACGAGGGATCTGTGACAGTAAACACCTGGCTGCAGAGCTCCACCATGTCAAGCAAGTTTTGCATGACAACAAGCTTCGAGTCCCGCGCCTACGTCACAGTGAACGAGTGAAGCCGGCCACAGTCGAGCGTGTACCTGCTGTACTGCCATATGTTAGAGGAGTCACTGACAAGATTGGCTACATCTTGAAGCGCGCTTCCATCAAAACATACTTCAAGCCGCTGAAGAAGATTGGTCAGTTTTTACCATCGGTCAAGTGTAATGTCCCTCTGCAAGATGCAGGAGTGTACAAGCTTGATTGTGAATGTGGTCTCTCCTACATAGGACAAACTAAAAGATCAATAAAAACCCGCGTTAAAGAACATATAGCTGATGTGAAGAATCGACGCTCCGGGAAGTCTGCAGTCTGTGAACACGTACAGGATCGCCCCCGTCACTACATCAGATTTGATAGACCGCAGATCCTCGCTAAAGAACACCGATTCCTTCCAAGGATGATTCGCGAGGCTATTGAAATCAAAAAACATCCTAATTTCAATAGAGAAGATGGCTGGGTGCTACCATCTGCTTGGGATCCTATAATAAATAAAATTAAATCCCAACCCAAGCATACAACTGCAAGACTTCAAGATACCATAAGTTCATACTGCATAGATCGGAACAAAAGTTAAATTTTAATCTATGGTAACCGCGGTTAACTATGACATATGGACATTGAACATCTCAGTCCCGCCCGTGACCATGAGTGCTGTAAATCGTTCGAAACGTCGGGTATTTAAAAAGTTAAATATACGCGATATATTCCGTAAAAACTAGTATTATTTCAACTATAGAAGGTCTCCATGATGAATTTGCATTACAATAGTAGGGTCGTGGGTTCGAACCCTATATATGAATGACTTATGAAAGTAAGGTCTATGATTCAAAAGCAATACTATAGAAGGTCTCTGTGATTAATATGCATTACAATAGTAGGGTCGTGGGTTCGAATCCTATATATGAATGACTTATGAAAGTAAGGTCTATGATTCAAAAGCAATGCTATAGAAGGTCTCTATGATTAATATGCATTACAATAGTAGGGTCGTGGGTTCGAATCCTATATATACGAATGATTTATGAAAGTAAGGTCTATGATTCAAAAGCAATACTATAGAAGGTCTCTATGATTAATATGCATTACAATAGTAGGGTCATGGGTTCGAATCCTATATATACATGACTTATGAAAGTAAGGTCTATGATATAAAAGCAATTTTATAGGAGGTCTCCTTGATGCATAAGCATTGTATGGGGTGGTCGGGTGACTGACTGCTCCTAGTACTGTAGCAAAATGACTAGTCCTTATTAGAGACTTGAAAAGGAATATTATGGTGGCGTGTGTGCTGCTTCACGAGCAATTGGTCCGAGGTAAACTTGGACTCGCTAACCGATGTGTCCTAGACATATTATCTTAGTGCCGGTGGTAAGCGGGTTTTTGTAGCAATACAGCTTTCCCGTGGACATCGCACACCCGTACTGTTTGTGGGCGGCGTAGTAGCGCATAGCGATGCGTCGTCTATATTTCGGATTGGGATGATGAGTGTGTTTGGTAGCACTTTTAAGTGTAACAGGCATACTCAACTTCATGTCTTAGTGCATTAGCGCTATGATACGTGAAGTTTTGTCCACTGGCGTCTTAGTAGCGTGCTACTATGATACGTTGGTGCAGTTTTATATAACAACAATCTTAGTGCCGGTGGTAAGCGGGTTTGTTGTAGCAATACAGCTTTCCCGTGGACATCGCACACCCATACCGTTTGTGGGCGACGTCGTTGCGCATAGCGATGTGTCGTCTATCTTTCGGATGGGGATGATGAGTGTGTTTGGTAGCACTTTTAAGTGTAACAGGCATACTCAGCTTCATGTCTTAGTGCATTAGCGCTATGATACGTGGAGTTTTGTTCATTGGTGTCTTAGTAGCGTGCTACTATGTTACGTTGGTGACATTTTTTATATAACAACAATACTAACTTTGTTGCCAAAGTCGATAGGAGTCGTGTGGGTGTGTTGTGAGGGTGCGTCGCCCGTATGATAGTTGCATTGATGCTTATTGCTACTTGCGGTATTGCGTCTTGTGATGGATCTGCGGGTGTGCTGCGCCTGATTCGACGCATTCCTGTTGTTCTGGTCGATGGAGGTATACAATTAACATCTTAGTGTCGGTGGTAAGCGGGTTTGTTGTAGCAATACGGCTTTCCCGTGGACATCGCACACCCATACCGTTTGTGGGCGGCGTCGTAGCGCATAGCGATGTGTCGTCTATCTTTCGGATGGGGATGATGAGTGTGTTTGGTAGCACTTTTAAGTGTAACAGGCATACTCAGCTTCATGTCTTAGTGCATTAGCGCTATGATACGTGGAGTTTTGTTCATTGGTGTCTTAGTAGCGTGCTACTATGATACGTTGGTGACATTTTTTATATAACAACAATACTAACTTTGTTGCCAAAGTCGATAGGAGTCATGTGGGTGTGTTGTGAGGGTGCGTCGCCCGTATGATAGTTGCATTGATGCTTACTGCTACTTGCGGTATTGCGTCTTGTGATGGATCTGCGGGTGTGCTGCGCCTGATTCGACGCATTCCTGTTGTTCTGGTCGATGGAGGTATACAATTAACATCTTAGTGTCGGTGGTAAGCGCGTTTGTTGTAGCAATACGGCTTTCCCGTGGACATCGCACACCCATACCGTTTGTGGGCGGCGTCGTAGCGCATAGCGATGTGTCGTCTATCTTTCGGATGGGGATGATGAGTGTGTTTGGTAGCACTTTTAAGTGTAACAGGCATACTCAGCTTCATGTCTTAGTGCATTACCGCTATGATACGTGGAGTTTTGTTCATTGGCGTCTTAGTAGCGTGCTACTATGATACGTTGGTGATATTTTTTATATAACAACAATACCAACTTTGTTACCAAAGTCGATAGGGATCATGTTGGGTGTGTTGTGAGGGGGCGCCATCCGTATGATAGTTGCATTGATGCTTACTGCTACTGGCGGTATTGCGTCTTGTGATGGATCTACGGGTGTGCTGCGCCTGATTCGACGCTCTCTGTGGTTCTGGTCGATGGAGGTATACGGGTGGTGATGTCTGCTGGGATGTATGGGGGACCTTGGAATGGTGTAAGCCCGACGATAGTCGTATTGATGTTTGTTGCGTTCTGCAGCATTACGTCTCTGCGATGGTTGTTGGTGGGACGCTATTCTCAATGGCGCTCTCTGCGTCTTGGTTTGACTCACACCTAAGTAGCTTTGCCCAAGTCGGGTCCCTTCATTGCGGGGCTGCAGACTGTCTGCCCTCCACGATGTTTTATATAACAACATAATATTATATCTCTGTAACTTTCCCACCTTTGAATGATTGAAGGCAACTTGTTGGTGGGTGAGACAAACATGATCGAAAATGCATTTACTCAACGTCAGTGACACAAACCCTTTCTGATGGCGAATTATTACTCTTATCTTATAACTGCCTTTTGGCTATATCTGCCGTTGTATTGGTTGGTGGAGCATATGTGTCGACCTCATGCGGGTGGTAGCTGGCGGGAGGATCTGAGGAGACTCTCAAGGCTGCGGCTGAAAGCCGCACAACGTGGGACCCCATTCCCTTGAGGTGAGCGGTAGACTCATGACACGCTCTGCGGCTAGTAGCCGTGCTGATCATGCAATTGGTGGTGATGCCATACGCTTACATCACGTCTGCAGGAGCGGCGGTCTGGCAGGTGGTGGCGCTCACAGAGGGTTTACGGCCAGTGTGCCTATTTGCCTAAACCGTGTGACGTACATTCACTGTGGCTGGATTCGTTCGTATTCTGTATGGCGTTTACACGCATTGACATGCGCGACTTCGGTCGATGTTTGTGCTTACGCACTAACAAGGGGCCAAGCCTCTTTCACTGGTTCACCAGTTATTTTGCTGTGGACTACGGTCCAGTTCCCGAATTAGCGTTCCCTGCGGGGGGAGTGCATCAAAATGGTTGGCACTCACCGTGCACGGCGTGTGTGGGGCCGTGTACCTCCCCTACATTTTTTTTAATAAATGTAGGAGAGCGAAGCCCTTGTATCGGGTATTTTGTATAAATATATTGTGAGCCTTTTCCAAGCGGGAAGGGATAAATAATAATAAATTAATAATGTAAACCTGATACAAGTGGAATAGAGACGTTTTATGTTCTTAACCTTTTTCGAGCCCTGTCTTCGTGAACGGGGTCACTTAGCTTATAAGGCACTACCAACAGCTTTCAATTGCTCTAGTGAATATTCATTCTTCCAAATGACACCTAAAAGAACTAAGTTACTAAACAAACACAACGTAAATAAGGGTCCTAACTAAGTCGATCACGCCAAAATATTAAAAACGGCCTATTAATAAACCTTTTGAAAGATCATTTAGGAAGATCAAAACATATTTTATTAATCCTGGTCTCATATATATAATGTTATTTAAAAGGGGATATTTTTAATATTATAAAATTTTTATATAGAGAGAGGGGGGGATCGTTACACCCTTCTCACCCTATAATACGTCCGCAAAACGCATTGCATCCGCAATGCGTTGGTATTCATTTTCACAGTCCATCGCATGCGACGTACTCCACCAGTAGTGGGTGCCGATTGCAGGGCCTGCCAAGATCCTGTCGATACCAAGCAATCTAGTGGGAATGATGGATGCGAGGGGCTGATGGGTGGTTGTGCAGCACCTCGCGCTCGGCAGACGTTGCTCACAAGTTGTTGCGTCTAGTGTCAGCTCCAGACGCGCCCTGGCGAACTCCAGGCAGTGGCCCTTTGCGCGTTCTATAAAATTCCATCATCCATTTTAATGGGCACTATTTAACGGGAGATGCACAGACCCGGCGCCGTTTCATGGTGATGCCATGTGCACAAACGGGCCTTTGCACCTTCAGTTTTAGCCGAGGCATGGTATGCGCTGACATCGGCCACCAAGCGCAAGAGGTTGCAAGCCCAGAAGAACTTTGCGCTTCGAGCAATCGTGGGAGTAGGCCGCTACGTCAGAAATGACATAATTGCCAGAGACCTGAACATTGAATCAATCCATGAATTTGTGGCCCGTACTGCGAGACGGTTGTTCGACCGCGCAGATAATGGGCCACACCCACACCTACAAAACCTTGCACCACGTGCGCGCCGACCTGACTAGCAACCACTCCCACGTAAACTTCTACGCTCACGCCACGGCGAGGGAGCCGCCGGGGACGAGTGAGGCTCCCGACACCTGACTTAATGGCGTGTAGTGCGCAACATCCCAACCCATAAGCTGCTCAGCAGAACCCATGACCGGAGGAGCCGTGCCCCCCGCGATGACGCCCAGGTAGAGAGGGACGCCTCGCTACCTGCAGTTCTCAGAAGGGGGACGAAAAGGAGATGAACACTACTTACAACTTATCCTGCGCCCCCCTTTCCCTCTGCGCCCCCCTTTCCCTCTGCGCCCCCCATTCGCCAAAGGGGGTCGCTTCCGATACGGCAACAAGACCTTACCAGATTAAAGCCAGTCTCAGGTGGTGTTTAGTGGGTAGGCACTGAGGTTTTTCAGTTAATCCCGAATACCCACGCAGCCGACTGCGTGGTATGCTTAGAGCGTTCACCACCTCCCTCCCCTGATTCCCGGAGGGAAGCCCTTTACTTTTGCTTCTGGGTGCAAAAAAATTACAATTTATTCGGGGCCAGCTACAGTTTACAGTTTACAGTTTCTAGTTAAAGCAAGAAAGAATACGAAATTAGGGAAAGTAATGTTAAAGTTGTGAAAATAAGTGAATTTTTGGTATCACATTTGTAAAGGGGCATTTACGAACAATTTATGTTTTATTTGAAGACATAAATTGTTCGTAACGTAGCGGTAGACTCATGACACGCTCTGCGGCTAGTAGCCGTGCTAATGATGCAATTGGTGGTGATGCCATCACGTCTGCAGGAGCGGCGGTCTGGCAGGTGGTGGCGCTCACGGAGGGTTTACGGCCAGTGTGTCTATTTGCCTAAACCGTGTGACGTACATTCACTGTGGCTGGATTCGTTCGTATTCTGTTTGGCGTTTACAATAAGAACACCATATATCGATGACATTGGTTACCTATTGTACTTTTTTCACTAAGATATTGGGGTTTATAAATTATTTTTATAAATATTTATTACGTTATTCTTTCTTATATTTGTTTACTGCGTTTAGATACAATTATGTCATTATTAAACACTATTTTACATTATTTAATTACAAAAATGCCCTCTATCACTCAACGCCACTACTGATTAAATTCGTACCTATACTTCGTACTCATACTTCGGAATATTAATCATAATTTTGATAGGATGAATGGATTTTAATAAAACAAAGACTAAATGTTAAACGAAGATACGCTCCATAATTTTTCTAACGATTACTTTGATATTAAATCAGTACTTTATACATGATACGTTAACAAACATACAGACAGACAGTTCTAAAAATTATAGAAATGTATTCAATTACTTATTTTTAGTCCCTGTCAATCAATTTTGTTACAAAAATATAAAATATAAATACATCTGAAGTTTACATTTTTATTATATGAATAGATTAATTTTATTTTAAAAACATGGAATTCTTTTTCTTTAAATTAATCATTTGTTTATTGATTAGCACTATGTTGTTTATATTGGCAGAATCACTGGAGGACTTAAGCACTATGCTCAATGACCTCAATAGTGTCTCCCAATGGATAGGTCTTAAGATGATACATGGACAAAACAAAGATCATGTTTAATGTCCATGTCACACCTATGTCGGTAGTTGTTGGAAGCACTAAGCTCGAAGTTGTTGACGAGCACGTTTACCTGGGACGAATAGTCCGACCACATCTTTTCGTCAGTTATATCTCAAAACCTGAAAACCAGATGTACAAACAGTGCGTGTTGCCAGTAATTACTTACGGATCTGAGACGTGTTCCTTCACTGCTGGCCGTATGAGAACGTTTAAGGTCGCTCAGCGAGCTATGGAGAGGGCTATGCTCGAGGTTTCTCTGCGTGATAAACTTAGAAATGAGGATATCCGCAGTAGAACTAGAGTGACCGACATCGCCCAACTGATTAGTAAGCTGAAGTAGCAATTGACCGGCCATATAGCTCGAAGAACCGACAACCGTTGGGGAAAAACGGTTCTCGAGTGGCAGTCTCGCACCGGTAGACGTAGTGTAGGGCCACCCCCCACTAGATGGAGTGACGAACTGGTAAGGCATGTAGGAAGTCGATGGATGCAGGTGGCTCAGGACCATGCTTTATGTCATTCCTTGGGGGAGGCCTATGTTCAGCAGTGGACTTGTGAACTAGCTGTAATGATGATGATGATAATGTTTTCATTGCATATTGTTACGCGCTCCAGTCGACGATATACTAGCGCCATCTAGTGTCAGGAACGAGAGCGAGTAGAGCGTGACATCACAGATCTCTCAACCGACAGCACCACCCGAAGAACTAGAAAATCTATACTCGAACTCTCGGTACCTTGCGCGTGTTTACTTGAACATTCCGGATATTTTGCTAATTTAAATAAATAGGTGGCGCAAGATGCGATCGAGACAGAGTTGAACTCGGCGACACAAGCGAAGCTTCGGAGCGGAATTAAGTGAATTAGTGTGTTTAATTATTAGTGTTTTTAACTTTAATTTGTGTAAAGTAAATTAAAGTGTTAATTTAGGTAATTTTATCGGCAATTTTTATTGTCACGAACCTCAAGCTCGTAACAATTGGTGTCAGAATTGGAATAAAATAATGCCGATTTTACCTAAGGAGGAAACGGAGGGTGTCCGTACCCGAAGTCAACGCCAGCAGGAGACGGACCAGAGGAGATTTGGTGGTGCAACGCCGCAGATGTCTGATGATACAGCCCAAGGTGCTATGGCTGTGGGGAAAAGGGCCATCTTCGATCCAGCTGCCCTAAGCGAACCGTGGAAAGGAGAGTCGATCGACCTCGAGAGGGTAGTGCAGCTAACGGCACCGCCTGGCGGCGACAGGATCATCGTTCACCTCACGCTAGGGAGGTTACAGCAGTTACGGTTCGCGACCACAATAAAAGATACAGCCCTAGGTGCTATGGCTGTGGGGAATGGGGCCATCTTCGGTCCAGCTGCCCTAAGCACACCCTAGGAAGGGAAGCTGAACGGTCTCAGAGAAGAAGTGCGGCTAACAGCACCGCCCAGCAGCAACAGGAATACGACTTTACTATCAGACACTGCAGCGGGAAATCTCACGGCAACGCAGATGCATTGTCAAGAAGACCTTGTCCTGAAGATTGCAACCATTGTAGTAGGCAAGAGAATAAGGAAGTGGTATCCGTGATGATGCTCAGGACAGACCACCTCAGCAACGGGTGGAAGGACAGCCTACGTCATGCACAGCAGGAAGATCCGGACATCAAGCCGATTCTGGGATGGATGAAGGCCCGTGCTACCAAGCCTAAGTGGAGGGACGTCTCAGCGATGAGTTCAACCACGAAAAGCTATTGGGCCCAATGGGACAGCTTGCTGCTTCAGGATGGAGTCCTGTGCCGTAAATGGGACAATGGTCGAAGAGACAGCTGTCGTTTGCAAATGGTTGTCCCTAAAGCTAAAGTGCCGAATGTTCTACAGCTGTGCCATAATGGTCGTTCAAGAGTCCATCTGGGAGTTAAACGAACTCTACTGAAGGTCCGAGAACAGTTTTACTGGGTCCATTATCGTGACGATGTCGAGGATTGGTGTCGTACATGTACAAGTTGTGCGGCCGTGCGGGGACCTCAGACACGTAGTAGAGGAGCACCGAAATTGTACAATATTGGTGCACCACGGGATAGGACAGCCCTTGACATGGCGGAGCCGTTACAGAAAGGCGCAAGAGGGACTCCTAAGATCGTCCATGTGGATCGCTTGGCGCGTTATCATGGGACCGATAATGCTCGGGACGAGCATGTCTTAGGAGGGGGCAGTGTTACGCGCTCCAGTCGACGATATACTAGCGCCATCTAGTGTCAGGAACGAGAGCGAGTAGAGCGTTGCAGAAAATGACATCACAGATCTCTCAACCGACAGCGCCACCCGAAGAACTAGAAAATCTATACTCGAACTCTCGGTACCTTGCGCGTGTTTACTTGAACATTCCGGATATTTTGCTAATTTAAATAAATAGGTGGCGCAAGATGCGATCGAGACAGAGTTGAACTCGGCGACACAAGCGAAGCTTCGGAGCGGAATTAAGTGAATTAGTGTGTTTAATTATTAGTGTTTTTAACTTTAATTTGTGTAAAGTAAATTAAAGTGTTAATTTAGGTAATTTTATCGGCAATTTTTATTGTCACGAACCTCAAGCTCGTAACAATATGTATCTTTTTCGTCATTATGGATACGTTAAAAATTCGAGTAATTATGGAATAAGGCCGTAGCAGCAACGCGACACAAGCGGCTCGTAACATCAACAACGTTTACGGAGCGAATATTAAAAACGAACGCACCACCTGTTATTGCTTTACCCGCTTTCGTTCTGGAAATTTCGAGCTGAAATTGAACCCCGTGGTCGTCCGGAAACTTTGATCGAGAATGACGAATTAAAGCGATTGCGAAAGCTGATTATAGTCAATCTAAGGTTAAATTTGCTGCAGCATTGGACGTTAGCATCAAAACATTACATTAATATTGGCAAAGTAAAAAAACTTAACAAATGAGTGCCCCACGAACTCAATGATCGTCAGCCCGAAGAACGCTTTAAGACGTGCCTTGCACTGCCCCACAGGCACATAAACGAGGGAATTCTGAGCCGCATTGTTACCTGTGACGAAAAATGGATACTGTTTGACTATCCCAAGCGCTCGGCAAGATGGTTGGATCCTGGTTCAGCAGATAAACCTGAATAACGCTTTAAACGAAAACTTACCCCTACAAAAGCGATGGTCAATGTTTGGTGGTCTAGCGCCAGTGTGATTCATCACCACTTCTTGCCAAACGGGATGACCATTACTGCAGGTGTGTTTTGTGAAGAACTGGCTTCAACACCACCTGCGCAACAGACCCCCCGAACCCGATACGCGGAAGCCATAGGATCAGGAAAAAACAAGCACTCGGAAGCATCCGCTTTCCTGATCCCAGCGGCGGGTCTGGCCGTAATATTTTTATAATTTTTTTATTCCTCATTTAAATGGATTTGCTTTATTTGTCGTGATGATTTGCAATAATTGTTTAGTATTTAACGTACTCACGACGATGTAGAATATTTGAAGGTTTTTAATAAGCGTTAGAAACTTGCAAAACAACGTTAAATTTTCAATTTATAAATACGCTTGTGTTCCTGCATTCTAAAGATTCAATTATTTTATTGGATTAAAGTTATAAGTACCAACAATAGACCTTTTAATTTATAACTACACGATTCGTTTAAATAAATGTCTACATATTTCCAGTTAGATGTTTTGCAGGTAAGTCGTCACTTAAAAGTTTTAATTTATTTAAATTGTTTGAAAGTATTTTCTAATAGGACTTATATAGTTAATATATACACCTGTAATACACTTTATGATGAATACATTTTTATTTCTTAATTTTTGGTCAAGCTACAAAAACGGTTTCAGTTAATTTGATTACATTTCAACTATAGACAAACTCATCAATATCTATACTGACCAATGTGTTATAAATTTTTATCAGTATCGAAGCTAGGTAACGTACCGATAGTGGAAAGTTACGTGTCGTCTTTATCTTATCTCATCGTTCATAGCTGGTCATTTGGTATAGGACATAATTCAAAAAATTAAAATGTTTGGGAGAGTTTCTAAAATTTCTAACCAATTAGGAAGAAATGTAATGAAAAATTTCATTAGAAACGGATCACATGGGGGAGTACCAGGAGAGGTAAGCATTAATTACGTAACTACAACCTTTCTTTTACTGTATACTACTATTTTTACGCAAGACTTTTATATTAGTAATTTTGCAAGGGGCTCGAATAAATCATACGCATTACATAATATAAACATTTTATTATTTCTTGAGAAATTCTGCCAAATTTAGGGACAATAATTTTATGGTCCTTCAAATTACTAGTTCGTTAGTACGCATGCTTAATAAAATGTTTCTAATAACTGATTTTCCATGGTCATCACTTATCTTACGAAGCACGGCACAGTTAGAAACTGGCATTATACTGTTTTTGAGGTAAAATATTGAACTATTTGTATGTACTTACTTAACACTTTTTAGTCGCGTTACCAATGATGGTGTTCTCACGGTCAATTTGTAACAACTGCGATAAGTTCTGAAGCTTAGCTTTGTAGGAAGTATTATAGTGCCACAAATGTACGTACAACCAAATTTCCTCAAAACACTCGTCATAATCAACCGTGCAGGTAAGAATGCAGTCTGAGACATCTACACGAGGATAACCACAACACAAACATAAGTGTGCATGTAGTGTAGTACCATATATTTTTATTTTTTTATAGCTGCAATTAGATAATTATTAGTAACATAAGTTTTCGAGAGTCGTTACGAATCGTCTCGCATGCAGACTCGACGACTTCCAGCCTCCCGAATAAACCGGTTCCCGAAAAGGCTTTAGTACCATAGACGGTATACATACCCTTCGGCAAATTGTACAGAAGTCCGAAGAGTACAATCTGCCACTTTGACTAGTGTATGTGGACTATGAGAAAGCCTTTGATACCGTCGAAATTTGGGCGGTGCTACAGTCTCTTCAGCGGTGCCAAGTTGACTGTCGGTATATAATGATGATGACCAAACGTCTCGCACCTAATTTACCCTGCTTCACATCGCCGGGTTGAGTAAACCGCCATCTATCGGAAGCCATGAGATCTTTCTATCATTTCCCATAGTCTTCAATTTTCCGATACTCATGGGATGAAGTGGTGTGACGGATCTCTTACTTTGCAACCACCATGTAACACTTTACTCATTTGTTTGGCACAGGGAATTGTCATGTTACTAGAACTCTAACTTTTATTTTTTTGTAGGATAGAGGTGACAAACGAGCATACAGTTCACCTGATAGTAAGTGATTGCTATGGAACATAGATATCTACATCTATCTTCGATTACGAATCAAAATTCAGATGCGTTTTACCCGTGAGGACTAAACCGGAATGCCTGGTGTCTAGTAAAATGGGTCTCCGGTTCTTTACACTCACCGTACGAAACACAGCAGCGTTAAGATGCTATTTCAGACTGGTATTCTTTGAGAGCGTGGTATTCGTACCAAAACTATTCTATTAATATATATAGCTCTTATTTAAAACTAAACTCTAGTATATAATTATGTTGTGTGGGAAAAGAGCATTTAATGATGAATTTGAAAAGAGAAATATTAAGAATCTGGCGGAAATACTCCTGCATCAATCGAATTCAAATGTATCTAGACAAGCATATTTCTCTGATCTGACCCTTGTGATTATTACCTGTTGACTACCAAAAAACAAAGATAAATAAAAAGTGTTTTGAGAGCAAAACAGAAGCACTGACTGATTATAATGTCTATATTTCAGAGTTATCTAAAGAAGAATTGTCACATAAATGAAACTAGTTTTTACGTGTTTCATCGCGTTTATTAACTTATTTTATATTGCCGACGTTTCGAGTACTTTACAGCACCCGACGGGAGACTAAGGTGTTCGAAGTCCCAATGTCGTAGTTAATCACGGCTACCTTCAAATAGTATTTCTTCCTGGTCCCCTTTCTTACATTCTGGTCCTAAGTGGCATCGTTCTATTGGCAGAAAAACTCATGGAAGCCATCATTATTATGGTTCGCGTTTCTGTCATCAGACAACCCCTGGCTGTTTAATTTTTATGAAATGATATTGTTTTGCAATAATTACATTTAAGTAGAGACACAGAACGTGTACAAAAAAAATTAAAAAGTGAAGTAATTTCTACTTTTTGGCGTATTCATTGATTTTCGATTTTAGTTTTTATTTTATTACTGTTTCCTATATCTTCAATATAGTCATGACACCACTAAAGAAAATTTTACACTTACTCTGATATTATATTCTCTAAATAACAAGTTGATAAAATTAAAATAGATAATATATCCTTTGATTATGTATTTTCAAAGAAAAAAAATATCAAACGCCTTTTGTATTTCAAAAATACTTCAAGGAACCTTTTATTATTATTTACCAGAGGCAAAATTCAAATAAATATGAATGCGATATAATAATGCGAATGAGACTGAAAGATGGTCCTCAAAGAAGCATAAAAGCCTACCATTACTTAGAAGTCTATTAATAAACTAGCTGTGCTCGCGACTTAGTTCGCGTGGAATCAGTATTTTTACTTATTCTAAGTGATGATGACTTATTTGTAAATTAAACTGTTGCAAAGACTTAGAAAGACACTAATCTGTTTCACACTTTATATTTTCAGAATTTGCCATTTAACATCCACAACAGAACTCGCCTTACCATAAATATGTTTTTGTTCGGGGCGACTGGTTTCGGGGCACCTTTTCTCATTGTATTGCATCAGCTTCGTAAAAAGTGATTCGGTAAGTACATATGTGACACATTTTATTATTACAATTTATGCTAGCAATACATGATCATCCAACTTTCCAACTATTCAATAAAAATATTTAATGAGTAGATGCGAAAAAAACAAATTCTGTACCTACTCGTACATACTCATAGTCTAATTTATGCATTCCTTCTAATTAATTTTTCTTTTTCTGGATCATCAGCCATTTAAATCCACTGCTAGACATGGGTGTCTCCTGTTGTAGGATTTCCTCTTATTGTCATATTTGGCATCTGTGACCTTTCGTTTATTTAATTTAGGAATTTAGAATTTTTAATTTCCCGCTATAAAAATAATTTTCAAAAATAGGTACGAAGTTTAGATTTCGGTCGGATTTTGAGAATGCAAGTTTTCATCAGATCTCTACGTTTTGAGGTCCTAGGGAGCCGTTCCGACTATTCCCGGCTGGACGTCAGGCCATGTATATATATACATATTGTATACATATACAACATAATATATACATATACACGTATGTTAAATAAAATTTTGTCGTACGATATCTTAATCAACCGATCAAGATGGACGACATGGCGTCCGAAAGTGTTCATTGAGACTTTCAGCTGATAGATTTTCAAGTAAATCGATCAAGCCGTTTCAATGATTTTCAAAAAATAAAACCATAAAAAATTTGATTTATATATAAGTTATATAGATACGTAGATTTATAGATAAGCGGAAAGTTCCTGGAATGGCCTGCAGGGTCCAACATATTTTTGATTTTTAAGGTAGTTTTTAGTAGGGTTATGGACTTATGAAGTAATTAATCCGACGTACTATTACAACGTAATTGATTTCAGATGTTCTGAAAAAATTTTAACCTTCAGAAATGCGGGTTTCTGCTGAGCACGTAGGTAGTGAATGAGCAACAGCTGTCACAGCTCCACTGGCCAACCAACAAATAAAGGAACTTTGTATGCTGATGAAGTGATAATATATCTTCTGTTTCACAACTTCTTTATAGTGAAAACTATTTTTAGAATCATTGTAATTTGAAACTTGATGAAACGAAAAAGAGACACTAAAAAGAGACAAACACATCCATAGGATTTAGCTTACGAGAATGAGATAGAATACAGTATACAACGTTTCCTCATCATTTATGATAATATATAACGTATAATGAAATATTTAAACTTGACAAAAATATTATAACAAATAAACCCTAGTTATCCTACTCCTGATATTCTGCATTCGTCTCATTCTCTGGAAGCTTAGTTTTCTGAAGGTTTTACTTCTACCTCGTGTAAACTATACACTTTTTTTTAATTCGCACAAGCTCAGGGTGAACTTTAGAACTATAATATTTTAAATTATGAGGTGAATGATTTGACTTTGGAGCTTCGGACTTGGACGATTGGACTATACTGTCAGCATTAAATCATTATTTTCTTTCTTTTATCTTTATCCCTTTCGTCGATTATGTCCACGGATAGGAATTCTTTGGGAATGATTGTTAAAAATGATATATAATTACATTTTAGTCTAATAACGTTGCAGGTACTTACTTAGAAGCTTTGATCTATAGTGGTGCAAATTAAAAGTTTCAAATGGTTTGTCAGTAATGGAATAAATAGTGTATGATCTACAATATCATTTTATGTAAACATTAAAAACTAAATATATAGTATAAAATTATGATTTGTTTTATTATACCTATTCATATTTTTAATCTTGTATTAACTAAAAATATTTTTTGAGAGCGTTCATAATACATACCGTATTTTTGTGAACACAGTAGTAACTTTCATTAAAAATTACCACAAGACAAAGACAAGAAGACTATAGACTAGAATTCTCTGACTAGTATATACACAGAGTACATTATATATACCTGGAATAAGTATATAGTTTATAGTTATCTGTGACTGTGACTAGAATCTAGAATATAGCCTACGAAAATCGAAACAAAGAATTGCAAAGAATATATCACCAGTTCGGAGAAGTAGAGCTATTTAATCCTAATTATGATGACTCCATTGGCTCGCATGTCGAACAAGTTGGGCAGAAATGTTATCACTAACTTCGTTAGAAATCATTCGCATGGTGGAGTACCTGGAGAGGTAAGTTCCAATTTCAAAATTTTAGCTATTACATAATCATCAGTTTGTGTCATATAATTTTATTACTCAGGTTTATCCTGCTACATTTTGCTCATGCTTCTTTCTTTTATTATTTTGTACAATTATTACATAATCTAGATTTTAAATTTAATTTTTATTAATTTTGTTATATTTTTGCTCATAATGATTGTTTTAAAACCACTAAGAAACTTCATTTTGACTATATTTTTAATAGATATTATATTATGGTATCTCCGAGGTTATTTAACCGTTAAAGCAGATTTTTTAGTTAAAAAGTTAAAGTGGATGCCATGGTCCCTAGAAAACTTCATGTATTCTTGATTCAGTTTCAACATTTAGAATGCACTTTCACAAGATAAAAATAGAATGCCTTTAGACTCAGTACCATTTACAGTATCTGGTTCTTTGCACTCACTATTCTATGTTGGTATTCCGTGAGTGTAGTCCATCCCCAATCGAGCCAGCCCATTTGCAACCATTCAGATTTCAAATCAATTGCTTGTCATCTCATAATTTCTCAATTGATAAGTAGTCATTTTTTAAAACTAAAACATCAAATTTATTAATTGCCCAACTATAAACACATTTATTATTTAATTGTTTAGTTAAAATATCTATCCTTTCTTATTATTGTATAAAAAGTACCCTGACTTCTGCCATGATGCTCCAGTGTATGTTCATAGACTGCATGTCGTCAATATATATTTATTCCTCAGATAAGCACATTCCCTTATGTTTACCTTCACTCCGCAGCATGTGGGCAGTCGGCACTTAAAATTGCATTGAACAGTTTCATTGTTGCCAATGAGGATTGAACCTGGGTTGCTTGCATGTTGTAAAATTCACACTAATAGCTTGGCTTCTTCTCATTTCAATTTTACGAGTAAGAGATAGTCAAAGGGATTTGATTTAAACAACACCTGTCTTAAATGGGAAATATGGAATCTTATGCAATCAATGCACTAATGCACTATGTGCGCTCACATGTGCTTTGCTTTTTATAGCTCTTGCCATGAAATTATTCATTGTTTTTGTGCAACATTTTTATTTATTTTATGTTTTATTTTTATAAAAATGGGTAAAGGAAAACCTATCACGGTGGCGAACATGTTATTTTATAGGTTCTAACATTTTTTGAGAAGGAAAAACAAAGAAGTTCACCTGTAATAAATCTGTAATAACTCCAACGTTTATTAATAATTTTTCCTTTAATGATTTATTGCATTTTTAGTAATATGTATTTTTGGAAACCATACTAACCATTGACAGGTAAAGTCATGACAATATCAGAAAACTTTCTGCATGTGGTTAGTGTATTAAAATTCAGAATGTACTTGTATTAGATACCGAACACATTCTATTCACTCATTATTGTATATTATTATAAATTAACGTAATACAGTAAATTGAATTTGATATGATTTTGTAATGCCTGCTAATTTTTAAGTGTTTTAGCTGTATACTTTAAATTAAAATATAAACATGTACATATACTTATAGGTATAATAATAATCGCAATATACTTGTTAAGACCTATAATTGTTTTGTGGATAAGTTACCCAGCACGATTAATATCAATATTAATCATCATTTTATTTTTTGAAAGCGCCATGGGCAGCAATAAGTCATAATAGAACAGAAGAACATAAAGACACGCATAAATGTGTATAATATAATATACATAGTCTGTGCAAATGGGGATGGGGATTCTCAGTCACTTAACCTATTACATTATTCTGTTTTGATCAGTAAATATACAAGTTGCCTCTCTAATAATTTCTAATAACTAATGTTTGTTTCAGAATTTGCCATTTGATATTGCAAATCGCTACAAGCTGACTGCTATGTTTATTGTCTATGTGGGCTCAGGGCTTGGAGCACCTTTTCTCATCACTCGTCATCAACTCCTTAAAAAGTAAAATACTCTATTAATATTACTGATTTTAAAATCAATTTTTTTTATTTTTTTTTGTTTTTGTTTTTTTAATATACAATATGTATAAAAAAAACCTGCTTGTCCATGACTGTATTTATAGAGGGCATTGTGATATCATTTTATACATGTATACATTTTAGAAAAATTATCACAAAAATTAAATAAAATTTAGTTAAATAGGGAAATCTACATGTGTACTGGTGGTCATCAGGTAAAAAGTTACATTCAGTCAAAGATTTAAGTACCATCGCCATCAAAGGTGATGCTACTTTTTGATAATTTGCAGAATACTAAGCAAATTGTAATTTTGTTAAATGTATTTTAAATAACAACAAAATTTCTTATTTATTAATAATGTTGCTTAATTTTTTTCTTGGTAATATTTTTGCAGTAACTGTGCTTTGCTCATAATTCGGATTGGACAGGATGTTTGGGTGTTTTTACATATTGTATGTAGTGTAGTATCTTGGAAGGTTAGATAGACAAATTTTACAGACTTGCCGTGTAGTGTGTTTCATGAATTTGCTAATATGACAACATCTTAATTCAATGACACTTAACATAATATTTAAATGAGATTAAAATCAATGGATTGTAATTATAATGAATAACTTTATCTCTATAAATACATACGATATTGAGTAATGTTTGTATAAATCATAATTTTATTAAAAAAAATTACTAATACGCCTTTTTGACTACTAGTTATGGTGATGTTAAAACAACCATATTAAAATAAGTAATTTCAATGTTATAAACTCAGTTAATACAGAAAATAGATAACATGAATGCTGAAAATCAGTATGGTTATATGCCCGAGTTTAAGGTGTCAGCTAAATATTAAATAAAAATTAAGTAGAGGATAAATGTAAAAGCAACAAATACAGTCCACCTGATAGGAATAACTGTGGCAAATTCAGCTAAGGGCTCACTGTCACAGTTTGACCAGGATCTGATATAGATCCATGGTTACATCAAGAAGAACTCTTGAGGGTTAAAATGAATTCCCTTAATGCTTAAAAAGTCTCTATTCACTAAATTTAAAGGGCCGACAATGCACCTGCAATTCCCCTGGTATTGCGGTTGTTCTCTCTTCTATAAAAAAAAAATCAAACAGTAATAAGTATTTGTTAAGGTGACGGTGTGGGTATTTCATGTGTAAGTTACTGTCACTTTCTGTATTGTGGTTCTGTCTTAATAAGACTTGTAAAGTCCACTTAGTTCGTCAAGCAATTCTTGTGATATTTGCAAATGTATAAAATAATTATATTTTGTTTCTTTTTTAGGTAAACATGCATTTTATGGATTTGGAGAAAAGTATCCTTAGGTTAAGATAGAAAAACATATTTAATCATAATAAACTTATAAATTTAACCTGTATTTTATTTAAAGTTGAATATTTTTGTAACCAATCAATGCTGAGGATTGCAACCTGTTTCACAATAAGGTATTCCCAGTGTAACCAGCCATCAAGCATTAAAATATTAACGTTTCGAACATGGACATTTAAAAAGGTTTATACTTACCTTTTTTTATACATCCATGGTTTCGAACATTGACTTATATATTACTGGTTTCGAATAGAAATAATGAGTTAAAAGGGGTTAGATTTATAATCTTTTGGCTGAAATTTGGTAGAGGTTTGGTACAAGATTACAATACCACTCGCATTAAAAGGTAATGCACTGTTTTCGAGAAAATAAAACAAAATGGTTAAATTAAAACATGGAAAAACAAATGCAATATTACTGTGAAAGCTGGATTGCATACAAAATTTTGTGTAGATGCGAAAAGGACGTAAGACCATGTCACTATAGTGTCACATTGTTACAGACAGACATAAGTTTTATTAGCATCAATACTCTCACAAAATAAATTTAATATACATTCTGAGGAAAATAAGAACATAAAAACCAACAAGGTACAAGATGGAAAACATAAATAAAAATAAATCTCAGCAAGAGTGAGTGATAGATATGATGCCAAAAATGAATCCGTCTCAGCATATGCTACCGCAGGTACTGCAGCAGCGCTGATTTCCAGCGGAGCCCTGATGCATATTAATTACCTATGTTTGCGCAACGTACTAACTTTCCATTAAAAATTATGATTATCAATCATTCACTCCAAACTATACATTTTAAGTATATACATACAAGTCAAAAAATACATATACACACGCATATTATTATATATATTAATTATCCATAATATACAGGTTGTTAGTGTAAACACCGTTGTCCTTGAAACCAGTGGTTAGGTTTCACTTACGTTTTAGGTTCTACGTAAATTTAATGAATTTAAAAACAACGCCATTTTCTTTCATAAAATTTCTGTCCGACACCGTCTGTAAATTCATGGATACCCTATGCGCCCGAGTGACGTAATCACTGTAATGATCACCGCCCGCGCTAGCTACCTACACAACATTCAACATAACACATTAGGTACACATAACCCATGATGTAACTTTTCCTTCGTACTTTCATCCTGACTTAGGACAGGCAAAAATTGAGGAATTAAGGAAAAATTGAGATTTTACTTACAAAAAAGGTTGTTATTTTCACTGAATTTACGTTCTATAAGTGAAACCAAACCACTGGTTTCAAGGACAACGGTGTTTATACTAACATCCTGTATATGTTAAATGCCAAGTTGAGTATCCGTATATCTAAGTGCTGAAGTGTTTGTACAGTAGGGCTACGATGGCTATCCGAGTACAAAACCAGAGTTCGAAACCTATCCAACTGCAGAGGTGTAAGACAGGGTGACGTTATATCCCCGAAACTCTTCACCGCTGCATTGAAAGACGTTTTCAATCTACTGGACTGGAAAGGATACGGTATTAACATCAATGGCGAGTACATCACTCACCTTCGATTTGCCGACTATATAGTCCTTATGGAAGAATCGCTGGAGGACCTTAGCACTATGCTCAATGACCTCAATGGTGTCTTCCAACGGATAGGTCTTAAGATGAACATGGACAAAACAAAGATCATGTCTAATGTCCATGTCACACCTATGCCGGTAGTTGTTGGGAGCACTATGCTCGAAGTTGTTAACGAGTACGTTTACCTGGGACAAATAGTCCGACTAGGTAAGTCCAACTTCGACCAAGAGGTCAATCGACGGATTCAACTCGGCTGGGCAGCGTTCGGGAAATTACGACATATCTTCTCGTCAGGTATACCTCAATCTCTGAAAACTAGATTGTACAACCAGTGCGTGTTGCCAGTGATGACTTACGGACCTGAGAAGTGGTCCTTCACTGCTGGCCGTATGAGGACGCTCAAGATCGCTCAGCGAGCTATGGAGAGGGCTATGCTCGGAGTTTCTCCGCGTGATAGACTCAGAAATGAGGATATCCGCAGTAAAACCAGAGTGACCGACCTAGACCAACGGATTAGTAAGCTGAAGTGGCAATGGGCCGGCAATATAGCTCGAAGAACCGATAACCGATGGGGAAGAAAGGTTCTCGAGTGGCAGCCTCGTACCGGTAGGCGTAGTGTAGGGTAACCCCCCCACTAGATGGAGTGACGACCTGGTAAGATATGCAGGAAGTCGATGGATGCAGGTGGCTCAGGACCGTGCTTTGTGGCGTTATTTGTGGGAGGCCTATGTTCAGCAGTGGACTTTTGAAGGGCTGTAATGATGATGATGATGATGATTTGTTAAATCGTACTTATGAAATAACTTGCCACTACACGTGAAATAACTAAATAATAATTAAATGAAATAATATTTAGTCCGTATCTTTATAAGTCGGACATATTATGTGCGACTTATTAAGATACGGATGCACATGATGATGCCGAGGAATATTAAAGATGCAGTTAAAGGTACCTTGCACAAGCGTTTTGCACCTTTTGTATTGATCTATTTTTTGATTGTAACGGTATTTTTTTAAAAAATAGGGTCGGCTTTAGTAATCTGCTGAACGATTTAACTGATTATTTTAGCTTTAGTTGACAGACAATGATGCTATTGATTACCATCTAGCTGCTTTTTATGCCGGAAATCTTTATTTTTCAAGATATCGATAGTTAAAGTTTTAAGGTTATATCAGGTTGGCTAGACATCCGGTACTTGATTTTGATAATATTTTTAGTCTAGGAGGCTTGTTAGGGTTAATCTTAAACCTATTACACTGTGAGTACGCTGAGCGATCTTGAGCGTCCTCATACGGCCAGCAGTGAAGGAACACTTCTCAGGTCCGAAAATCTCAATTTTTCCTTAATTCCTCAATTTTTGCCTGTCCTAAGTCAGGATGAAAGTACGAAGGAAAAGTTACATCATGGGTTATGTGTACCTAATGTGTTTTTATGTTGAATGTTGTGTAGGTAGCTAGCGCGGGCGGTGATCTTTACGGTGATTACGTCACTCGGGCGCATAGGGTATCCATGAATTTACGGACGGTGTCGGACAGAAACTTTTTATATTGTATTGCTAATTTCTGACCGCATCTAATAGCAAACCTCTTAAATTAGCCCCTTAAGTATATTATGTATATAAATTAAATTAAAAATTCTACAAAAAATTTCTTGGTGAAGTTTTTCGTGCCTTCTGTAAAATTTCTTTTGATGCAGTTACTAGTTCTGCGACTTTAACCGATGACATATCGCTACTGTTTCTTTTAAACGGTAACACTATAGTCCACGGTCCACGGACTATCCATACAAAAATAACTAAAATTGTCCCTAATATTTTAAGCTTGGCCCTTTTTCTTCCCCTCTGGACCCTAATTTCCCCCCAAAAGGGGAATTTTCCCTCATTGTGGAAACACTGGCACGGAGGAAGAGCAGCCCCCGCCGGCTGTAGCAAATAAGCCGAAGCTGCGGCGGCGAGCATGGATGCCTGTGATTTGATATGCAAGGGCGAAGGGGCTGCACTTCCCGCAGTACCGAAGCCGTTGCAGAAGTAACTGCGTCAATATTGCTGTGTAAAAAAGTGAGGTTATGATTTTACTAAAAAGAAGGGGGTTTCCGGCACTTCCCCCTTTTAGGGGTAGGTTCCTACCCCAGCCCCCCGACCACTCGGCGACCATATATTCATGCGGCAGATTACTAAAATAATTCATAAAAAAGGGGGGGGGGGATTCCGGCACTTAATTCTTTTAGGGGGAGGTTCCTACCCCTCCCCCCCCATCTACCCGCTCACTCGGCGACCATAAATTCGTGCGGCAGATTACTAAAGAAATACCAAAAAATATACAAGTTAGCAAGAAATACTAGATTCGCTGATAGTGTAGTGTATAATTTAAGGTTATAATTATTGAGTGTACTTAGCAGTGTTGCTAACATTAAAATCTAGCTCCCGTTGTAGAGAACACTATAACCCCGTGAAATCCCGTCAAGTACGGTAGACAAGTGTCAATCATTCATTGTATTGCACATTTTTCGTATTTTTAAACTAAAAAAAATGAATAAAATTATAATTTAAAAATTATAATTTCCAAATTTCGAAAACAAATCTAAAAAACACACATCACACATCTAGTACATTTCGTCACACGTACTGGTACATTCGGATCGATTATTCAAATGGATCTCTTCGGGTTCCAGTACCCTGCTGAGTCTATGGATCTTCCATTGCGAACCGAACATTTTCTATTTGAGATTTATAATAGCGCCATCTACTACACGCTATAGGTAATAAAATAATTTTATCGATTAAACTTATTGACTTTCAAGGATATCACAGGTTCACAGAATATGCGACTCAAACGGTAAAGAGAGAGAATGAAATAAATAGAGTAGTTGATAGTTTTTTATATAATCAACAGTAGCGCATCATTTTGGCCGACCAACGACAAAACAGTTTCCGAGCTGTATTTAAAAGAATTACTGCAAATGAAAATTCACTTTCTCAACTTTTTAAAGATAAAAATGTATTGCATCTTTTTTCGTATTTTTAAACTAAAAAATGAACAAAATTATAATTTAATTTTTGCCACTACCGAATTATTTTTATTTCGAAAAAAATCTAAAAAAAAACAAAATTTTGTTGTCCCGTTAAAAAAATCCGTTAGCCGTTAAACACAATTTTTTCCCATTGCCAACCTCGCTGTCCCGTCAAATCTAACGGGAAACCCGTCAAGTTGGCAACAATGATGAAAATACTATCGCTATCACTGACTTAGATGTATATTATATCTCTATGATCGCTATACTCTTATTATGGTTCATAAAAGATAGCTTGATCTCTGCGACAGCTGTCAGTAAAAATCACGCCTATGAAGTTCTGAATTTCTTAGTAGTACAGACAGTACCTGTCAATGTCATACTTTATGGGCATGCCGATCTAATTAGTGCTTTGACTAGGGAAAAAAGCAAGAATTAGTGCCTGTCCATAAAGTATGACATTTTATGAACTATAGTTTGTGGCTATGTACGTAAAACTTTTGGAACATGTTTGCCATAGAGTAATTAGACTTTAGAGCGATAGTGTCATTCAAAATTCCGTTCTAAGTTGAAGCAACAACACAATGAATGTGTGCATAAACGGCCTGTAATTACGTTTGCCCGCACGCACAAAAACAAATGAGTAATGTATGCAAGTAAATGACGATTTCCCCAAAAAATGGGCAAAGTGTAAAGGTAAAAGTAAAATTAATATTTAGGTTGCGTTTAGCAATATAATTTACAAAGAGAGAATATTACCTACTTATATTTGTTAACTAATATTTTACTAAAATTATTTATATACGTAATATCTTGTGCTATAATAATATTCACGAATCTACTATGTCATTATATCATTGTGTTAGAAGAGATATATTTATATTAGTATATAGTATTATTTATTCATATAAATATATGATATACTTTTTTGAATAGGCGTTTTGTATTAAAACGAAATAAGATTCGGAAGGAGAAAAACTATTCAAATAAAACACAAAACTAAAAATATTTATGAAATGACTATATACCCCTGCATCTGCAACTGTTTTCTTAAAATCTGCTGCTTTGATGACGCTATCCGCGAAATATTATCTTTTATGGATTCATATAAGAATCGAACTCTTACATAACGTTCTACAATAAGCCGCGCCAGATTTGTGTCGTGATGTTGCAAATTGATGTACTCTTCTACAATAGGAAATAGAGAACGACCAATAAGTTTGGCCATAATTTCGAGAAATAGCTCCTTCTCTGAATTGTTTTTCCGTGCATTATGCTTAATATAATTTCGCTAATTATTTTCAGCAATACTACAAATGGAGTAAACTTCATTAGAAACGTAAATTAGTTAGTTTTCGTTAGTTTTCTTAGCGATTAAGTCTAATTTTTTCAATTGATTGAGCAGCACAGACCACCTAGCCTACAAGACACGTAACGAAAGGCGACAAATTTCTGTTCTTCATCCTCTCAACCAGTCCACCTATTTAGTAGTGACCAGACTATAGACCTGTGCACTGCTTCCTTAGCGCTACATTTTTTTTTTAAAATAAAAACAGTAAAACATGCCTACTTGCGCAGTAAAGTGGTGTGGTAGTGATAGCAGGAAACATAATTTCAAGAAGGATAATGTCACGGTTCACCGGTAAGTGCAACATTTAATTATCTTAAAATACTAAAACTGTGAGGGTTCAATGTGTTCTGGTCGTAGTTCCATGACTGTCTTTGACAAGCACGCAGTATCATAGTAGCGTCTCTGTATATTAATCAGAGGGGCTAAAGGCGGCACGTGTAAGTAGAAATGCCCAAAAAAGTATCGAAACAAGTTTATCGACTATTTATTGTCTTATTATTTTTTGTGTAGACGAACAGTCATTGTATTATATTTGTGTATATTAATCTATATGTAATTATAATTTGAAATCCAAATTACAGTTTTACAAAACCTGATAAAAAAAAATAAAAAAATTGATAGGGGCGTACTCCGATGGTTTGGGCACGTTGAGCGAGTGAGAGAAGACCGAATGGTGAAGAAAATATATAGCGCAAAAGTAAATATTAAAAGGTGTCGAGGTAGACCGAGACTAACTTTCGAGGACCATGTGAGCAAATTACTCGAAGAGGGGAAGGTCAAGAGTACTCGGATACTTAGACGTGCATGTATGAAGAAGATAATGAACCTGAAGGAAGCGAAAGAGTTATGTAAGGATCGTGACTCTTGGCGATCTGTTCTCTCTGGCTACCCCGTTAGTGATTATGCGTGAAGATAAGTAAGTACAAAACCTAATTAATTATTAAAAAATAAAGGTAATTTTCGTTTACATTTTTATATTACGTTAATTTTAGCTAATGTAGATATTTTCACCTGACTGTCGCGGCCGAGGCCGAAGCAAAGTCATTGTTTTCGAGAGTATGTATTATGTTTGTGTATTACTTAGGCACATTTCGCTCTTAACGGATTTATCGTAAGCGATTAGCGTTGTAAATGACATGTAAAATATGTGTATATACTTTAAAGAACCTTACATGTATTAAACGGTGTATTTTGCGAAAGATTTGTTTGGTTATAATTACGTTACGTTTTCATAGTCTCCCATTTTTATGCGTACGATTTATGGATGTGACACATCTCTAAGTTACATCTCACGCGACGCCCGCACACTTTTCTTTCTTCTAACCTTGACAGACCAATTTAATAAGAAAATCGTAATGATTTCATGTCTCGTAGGCTGGGTAGTCTGTGTTGAGCAGCAACAGTTGGACCTGACGAAAATCTAAAAACGAATACATTTAAATTGGCAATAACATTCACGTTATTATCAACTTCACTTCATTATAGTTCGGCCGTTCAGAGAATGCGTTCCTGACACGTCGCGATTGAACTGACGACGTGACTTTGTAATGGCGTTGCAGTTACGATAAAAATATTTTTGCTGGTTGTTTACCTTTTTAACAATTGATGAGCATTAAAACAACATTATTATATCAATAATCAATGAATGTTATAATTTTGTGCCAAGCTGAGTGTCAAATAACTTGGTAAACAATATTTTTCTAAATCTATACTGCGCTATTACAAGGTTATGTTAGCGCTTTATATTTGTAGTGCTGTGCTAACAATAACAGAGAATAACAGTATCGTAATCTGTTCTTATACAGTTATACTTAATAAAATAATAGGTTTTGTTTTTCTTTTTAGGAATTTGAAAATAATGGATTATAAGATAACTTTTATTAAATATAAAAATAAAACTACGACCAAACCGAACGCGCGAAAGAAAGTAGCATTTTTATATTTAGGTTGAAAATGGTAACCCCAAATGGCGTTATGGGCCGCCATTTTGTGACGCTAAAGCAGTGGTCTGTTGTCGTTTCGTGCGCATAGACCGCGTTCTTCAAGTGTTTTCGATCTGTTTTTATTTGATTACCCTATTATAATGGACTGTTTCTGCTTTTCAAACTGACATCGGCGCTAAATCGGACTTCGATTGTGTTTTGTATTGCGTTCTTTTTAGTTTTGGTGCATAATAATGCTACTAAACTAAACGTGGACAAACATTGAAAAGTGGAGCCCGTGAGCTAATCATCAAGCTGCAAGATTACTATCAGCGGGAGCGGCAAAATGGCGGAACCCTGTTACCTGTCGAACAAGTACAAGAACGCGTCTCTCAGGCGCTTGGAGTTAGCAAACGAACGATAACAAATATTAATAAAGAAAAGTTCGGCTCTACTGGCACGGAAGATAATATTTTACGTACTCCGAAGAAGAAACGTAGAACTAAACCCGTGACAGATATTGACACCTTTGACGCCGATGCAATCAGAATTAATCATATATATGGTTACTATTCCAGAAATGAATATCTCATCGGGAAGAAGCTTTTGGCATCGTTAAGAGAAGCTGGACTGTTTGGCGGGGGTAAAACTGCTTTAACCAAAATCTTAAAAGATATTGGTTTTTCGTATAAAAAAAAACAGACAAAAGAAAAATTTTATTAGAACGATACGACATAATTTTAAAACGGATAAGTTTTTTGAGAGAAGCAAAAAATATTGATAACTGGGATAATGTCGTGTTCATTGACGAGACATGGCTAAACGCCAATCACACGGTTTCCCGTTCTTGGACGGATGATACACAAGCGTCGACGTCAAAAGTACCAATGGGTAAGGGGGCCCGTCTGATAATATGCCACGCAGGTTCTGCAAAATACGGCTTTGTGGAGAACGCGTTACTGGCATTTCAATCAAAAACCACAAATGACTACCACGAGGAAATGAATGCCACTACATTTAAAGAGTGGTTCCAGAACGTGCTTTTGCCCAGCCTACCAGAGCCTTCTGTATTATTCATGGATAATGCCTCCTATTACTCGGTTCAAATACAGAAACCACCTATTCAAGCTAATAAAAAAGAAGAAATGGTGGCTTGATTACAAGCAAAAGGCATTGACGCAAATATGCAGATGATAAAACCAGAGCTAATTAAATTAGTTAAAGAAAATAAAGCTGCAAATGTGCGATACGAAATCGGTGAACTGGCTCTGGAGTACGGTCATCGCGTTCTAAGAATTCCACCGTATCATTGCCAATATAACGCGATTGAGCTAATCTGGGCTCAAATAAAACGTTACGCCGCCCGCCACAATACTTTCCCGCCATTCAGCACGAAAAAGATGATCACCCTATTAAAAGAAGCCTGCGGGGAAGTCTCAAGAGATGACTGGGCAAAGGTTGTTGAGAAGACTAAAAACCTGATTGTGGAACATATTGACCGAGATATCAGGATTGATTCTGTTATTGATAATAATATAATTATACATGTAGGCGAAGATGATGATGAAGACACCACCTCCTCAAGCGAATCGGAGTCTGATCAATATTCTGTACGCACATTCAATTCAATGTAGGTACTTTATTGCATAGAAATACAGATTGTAACTTTGTAACAAAGAATAAATAAAACAATTTTATTATTTTAATATTACCTTTTTTGGTTTCCACTTAAATTACTAAAATATAAATTTTAAATGATTCCGCCAATTTAAAACGAATATAATCTTAAAAATAACGCGGCGGTTTATTTTGGAGGAAAGGTAACGAACTCAGTGTTATGTTGTGCCCATCACTAGTCGTGACTAACTGATAGGGGTCAGGAACTCATTCTCTGAACGGCCGAACTATAAAACAAAATAAATATTTTTGTGCTATTTTAGCTAAGCGTTAACGTCTTTACCATAATTTAATACACCACTCTTGGCTAGTGGCAAATGGTATCGCCTTTTTGGGAAAATGTTAAAGATATGTAAATCAGTATTAGAATATAAAAAATATTCATAGGGTAAGTTATTTATCCTAAAACACACACTATAAAAAAGGTAAAAATAACTGTATAACACTCTAGGGGTAGGGCAGACAAGACTACGTGGAGTCGGGGCGTGCTGATTTGGTTAATAACAGATTCGACCAAACATCTAATTATCCGTGTTTTCGCGATATCCCTAGATTTTTTCTAAAATTTCGGTTAATGATCATCACTTAATAAAACAAAATAAAGTCAACACATTTTTTTCGTGGCAAGTGGGAACCCTAATAGTATTTGGCAATTAAAAATAGGTACTCATGCTTGATTATTGTAGGTATTTTTATTTGTCAAATAAAAATACAACAATAATAGTCCCATATTGGCAGTATGTAATTATAATAAAAAGAAAATATAGGGTAAAATATTTTACTAAATTTGACAGCCGCCAATATAATGAAAATGGTGCTAGGCATTTTCATTATATTGGCGGCTGTCAAATTTAAGATTTATTATTTTATTTTGATCATGGAAATACATGTACTTCTGGTTGATGAATTTTTTATAAAAAAATATAAGATGCCATGCATGTAATTACCCGTGAAATAAGATTTTTAGATTTTTTCATAATGTTGCGCGCCTAAGTTGACGTCATGTACCCGGAACTAGCGCCATCTAGTGTCGGGGACGAGAGCGAGGGGAGCTTTCCAGAAAATGACATCAATAATCTTTCAACCGACAGCGCCATCTAGTATCGAAACGAAGAACTAAGCTTCTAGAAGCCCGACACTCGAACTTTCGATGCTTAGTCGATTGACGCGCGTATTTACTTGAATGTTCTGGACGTTTCGGTGCTAATGTGTATTTATAGGCGCTGCAAGGTGCGATCGGGGAAGTATTGAATTTGGCGAGACAAGCGAAGCTTCGAAGCGAAATAAAGTGAATCAGTGTGGTTAATTATTAGTATTTTAAATTTTAATTAGTGTAAAGTGAATTAAAGAGTTAATTTTGGTAATTCAATCGTCAGTTTTTATTGTCATGAACCTCAAGCTCGTAACAATTGGTGTCAGAAGTGGGATAAAATCGTGCCGATTTTACCTAAGGTGGAAACGGAGGGTGTCCGTACCCGAAGTCAACGCCAGCAGGAGACGGACCAGAGAAGATTTGGTGGTGCAACGCCGCAGACGTCGGAGGGCCAGCCACCGGCTGCAGGCCCGTCAGTAGCTCCTACATCTGCAGCACCTGACTTAGGTGCTCTGATGGTGATGCTGTAGGAGCAGGCCCGCCGACAGGAGGAATAGGCCCGCCGATTGGAAGAGCAGCTGCGGGGCGGACAGGAGGAACAGGCCCGTTGGTTGGAAGAGCAGATGCTCCTCATGAAGGACCTTCACGCTACCTTCGGGAAGGAGATAAAGGAGGTGAAGAATAGGGTTGCTCAGCATGACAACCACCTTTCGGAAGCTGAAACCCAAATCACGAAAGCTGAAACCCGAATCGAGAAAGCTGAAACCCGAATTGACCAAGTGAACAATTGGGTTGACAACGTGATGGCGGACGTGAAGAAAACGCTGGACACCCTCAAGCTGGGGATGGAATTACAGCTCCCGTAGTAGCTACAACACCTTCGCTACGTGGGTGCAAGGTGCCACCGTTCGACGGAACTTCTTCCTCGTCGGCCTACAAAATCCAGTTCGAGGCTGTTATGAAGGCGAACGGCTGGAATAAAAGTCAGGCCATGACTGCTCTCACACTAGGCCTGCGCGACCAGGCCTTAACAGTTCTGAAAGCTCTCGGTGAGGAAGTGACTTATGAGCAACTCCTAGAGGCATTGGAGGCGAGATATGGCGACGCTCACCTCGAACACGTCTTGCGTGCGCAGCTTAAAGATCGCGTGCAGCGCATCAACGAAAACCTGCAGCAGTGGGCTCTAGAGGTGGAGAAGCTGGTGCGAAAAGCATACCGGTCTGTACCTGCGCTCATTGAAGGGAACCTGGTGCAGACATTCATCGACGGCATCCGCGACCTGGAAGTCAGAGCTGCTGTGAGGGTCGGGCACTACGACGACACCTTGGCCCATGCACTGGAGGTGGAAGCCGTGCGGCAGGATCATCGTTCCCATCGCATCAGGGAAGTTGCAGCAGCTACAGTACGCGACCGCAACAAAGGATACAGCCCTAGGTGCTATGGCTGTGGGGAAAAGGGCCATCTTCGATCCAGCTGCCCTAAGCGAGACCTAGAAAGGGAAGGTGAACGACCTCAGAAGGGTAGTGCGGCCAACAGCACCGCCCAGCAGCAGCAGGGAAACGAGTAAAAGCCAGAACTGCGGGGCGGGTGCTGGCTGATGTTAAAAGAGCCCCAAGGATCTCGATCTCACAAACTCATGATGGGAACAGTCTAATCATCACGGGCGAGGTCAACGGAATACCGTGTAAACTAACCATAGACACTGGAGCCTCTCGTACGGTTGTTAGTTCCCAACTTATAAGTCAGTTCCTTGGGGACTCCGCATATAACCGAGAACGCATTAATTTGGTAACAGTCACCGGTCAGCGTATACCCATCCGTGGAGATAAGGAGATGGAGTTGAAACTAGGCAACGTGATCTACCTGCATAATGTCATCGTGGCTGATATAATGGACGACTGCATCCTTGGCCTAGACTTTATGAGGAATAATTGTTTTGAGATCGACGTTAAGCAAGGTGTTTTGAAATGTGGACAGGAGGAACTTTTTATGGAAGGTGCGTTACCAGGGAACGTGTACAGCATTAAGAAGATTGTTCTTCCGCCGAGATCAGAAACGATAGTTCCGGTTAGTCTTCCCCGAAGCGATGGGCAAGCTCACCGTTGTGTACTTGTGGAAAGGGTAAACAATGACCTTCCATGAAAAGTAGCTCGAACCTTGGTCAGAACCACTGACATCTCCGGAGTACGTGTGCTGAACCTTTGTGACCGGGAACAGATTATAGAAAAAGGCACGCTGGTTGGTACTTGTGAGGAAGTGGATTGGTTACGGCGGTGCCAATATCTATTGAGTGAGACCCCCAGCAAAGATGCACAAACGAGAGTGACCACACTTTTAGAAGACTGTCGCAGCGTTCTCTCCCCGACCGAATTGGTCAAGGCGAAGAAGTTGTTACTCAAGTACGCCGATGTATTCTCATCAAACGATGCTTACATAGGAAAGACTGGCTTAGTTTAACACAAAATAAACACGGGAGAAGAATTGCCTATCCGTCAGCGGCCAAGAAGATTGCCGGTAGCACGTGAAAAGGAAGTAGAATCCATGATTGAGGGAATGGTGAAGGATAGTGTTATTGAACCTTCCTCTAGTCCATGGTGTTCACCAGTGGTGCTGGTGAAGAAGAAGGATGGCAGCATGCGGTTTTGTGTTGACTACCGCCGTCTGAACGACGTTAGAAGAAGGACAGCTATCCCTTGCCAAGAATTGATGACACGCTGGACATGCTTACAGGAGTAATGTGACATGCTTACAGAGAAAATCGCCGCTGTCAAGGATTGGCTGGTTCCAAAAGACAAGACGCAGGTTAGAGCATTTTTGGGTTTGTGCTCCTATTACCGGCGATTTGTGAAGAACTTTGCAGATATAGCCAAATCTCTGCATAAGCTAACCGAGGAGAAGCGACATTTCTGCTGGGATGAAAGTTGCAATATCGCATTCCAGGAGCTCAAGGACCGTCTGTGCAAAACACCTATTTTGGGATACCCTGACGCAAGGAAAGAATTTATAGTTGACACAGAAGCGAGTGATATAGGACTTGGCGGTGTGTCGTCTCAACGGAACGGTGACCAAGAGGTCGTGATAGCGTACTTCAGCAAGTCATTGTCAAAACCGGAAAGGAACTATTGCGTCACAAGACGCGAATTGCTAGCTGTGGTAAAGTCGTTGCAGCATTTTAGCAAATATCTTGATGAAATATATGAAGGCCAGTGCTCCCAAGCCCAAGTGGAGCGACGTCTTAGCGATGAGTTCGACCACTAAAAGATATTGGGCCCAGTGGGACAGCTTGCTGCTTCAGGATGGAGTTCTGTGCCGTAAATGGGAAAATGTTCGGGGAGACAGCTGTCATTTGCAAATGGTTGTCCCTAAAGCTAAAGTACCGGATGTTCTACAGCTGTACCATAATGATTATTCAGGAGGCCATCTGGGAGTTAAACGAGCTCTACTGAAGATCCGAGAACGGTTTTACTGGGTCCACTGTCGAAACGATGTCGAGGACTGGTGTCTCAAATGTACAGGTTGTGCGGCTGTAAAGGGACCTCAGACTCGTAGTAGAGGTACATTGAAGTTGTACAATGTTGGTGCACCACGGGAGAGAATAGCCATTGACGTGGCGGGGCCGTTTCCGGAGAGTGAAAGCGGTAACAAGTATTTCATGGTTGTGATGGATTACTTCACTAAGTGGCCAGAAGTCTTCGCCATTCCAAATCAAGAAGCTTCAACAGTTGCAGATAAACTAGTTCATGAAGTCTTCTGTCGTTTTGGAGTACCTTTAGGGATTTACAGCGATCAAGGAAGGAATTTTGAGTCTCAAATATTCCAGGAAACTTGCCGAGTTATTGGTACTCATAAAACAAGAACGACTTCTTATCATCCACAATCTGATGGAATGGTAGAACGATTTAATCAGACATTGGAGAGGTACCTAGCAAAAGTTGTAGACAATCGACAACGAGATTGGGACAAGCACATACAACCGGTTTTGTTGTCATATCGAAGCGCTGTTCACGAAAGTACAGCAGTGACACCAGCTTTCGCAAACTTTGGAAGAGAATTACGGCTGCCAGCAGACCTGATCACCGGGATACCACCTGATGCCCCACGAAGTATAACCGATTATGCAAATGACTTGCGGAACAAAATGAATGACATTTATGAGCACGTCAGACAATCGGGCCAGCAAATGTCTGAAAAGATGAAAACCCGGTATGACCGCAAACTGAACAACAAAGGGTTCGACGAAGATTCACTAGTGTGGTTGCACAATCCAGTCCGCAGCAAAGGGAAATCTCCTAAGCTTCAAGCTAAATGGGACGGCCCGTACCGGATTGTAACCAGGATCAACGATGTAACCTACCGGATACAGAAAGGCGCAAGAGGGACTCCTGAGATCGTCCATGTTGATCGCCTGGCGCGTTATTATGGGGCCGATAATGCTCGGGACGAGCATGTCTTAGGAGGGGGCAGTGTTGCGCGCCTAAGTTGACGTCATGTACCCGGAACTAGTGCCATATAGTGTCGGGGACGAGAGCGAGGGGAGCTTTCCAGAAAATGACATCAATAATCTTTCAACTGACAGCGCCATCTAGTATCGAAACGAAGAACTAAGTTTCTAGAAGCCCGACACTCGAACTTTCGATGCTTAGTCGATTGGTGCGCGTATTTACTTGAATGTTCTGGATGTTTCCGTGCTAATGTGTATTTATAGGCGCTGCAAGGTGCGATCGGGGAATTATTGAATTTGGCGAGACAAGCGAAGCTTCGGAGCGAAATAAAGTGAATCAGTGTGATTAATTAGTAGTATTTTAAGTTTTAATTGGTGTGAAGAAAATTAAAGTGTTAATTTAGGTAATTCTATCAGTAATTTTTACTGTCACGAACCTCAAGCTCGTAACAATAATTATGTCATGAAAAAAAATCAAAATTGCGCGAGCTCTTTACACGACTACGTGGACTCGAGTTTCAGTTTATACAAAGGTACTCTGTGGGCTCGAGTACTGACACGCTGAAAGTCGTACGTAGCCTTAAAAGGCTAACTTGAAACTACTAAGCCTAATAATTCTAAGCATGTTTGCCTGCACCATCAGAGCCCCCGCTACCATATGTGCAAAGTGTGCAATGCACACGGGCGCCATCTTTTTGGGGCGCCAAAACCCAGGGTCAAAAATTCTACAAACGGAAAATAAAACCGGCCAAGAGCGTGTCGGGCCACGCTCAGTGTAGGGTTCCGTAGTTTCCCGTCCGTCACAATAAGTGTTCCCACTTATGAGTTTAAAGGTGGGTATCCATTATGTTCGCGCTCCAGCAGCGCTCCGCGCTCCTGCAACTGCTCCCGGTAGTGGGTACGTGCGCGAACATGGAGCGTGCAACGTTGCACGCTCCGCGACATGCGATGCCAAGGAGAGACCAACCGAACAATTCGATAATACCCGACCCAATGTAATAAGTACCTACAGCGCCATCTCTCGGAGAATTGGGTTACTAATTAATACATAGACGTGCCAGAAGTTTTCGATGGTAATTTTGGATTGCGAGAACCGATTTTAATAATTCTTTTTTTGTTTGAAAAAAGATACGTTCAGGATAATAAAATATGTAAACGAAGTTAAAAAAAATGCCTGCTTAAACGATTATACGACAAACTTAGTCCAGAAATTATTTTGTACAACTTTTTGTCTTTTTTGTACAAAAACTGTTTCCATCCAGGTTCAAAATAATTTTCCTAGAAAGTCCTTATAAAGTTCTACCTTTCAGATTTTTTTCATATTTTCTAAACCTATGGTTCAAAAGTTAGAGGGGGGGGGACACATTGTTTTTTTAATTTTGGAGCGATTATTTCTGAAATTATTGACATTATCAAAAAATGATTATAGTAAACCCCTATTCATTTTTAAATACCTTTCCAACAATATATCACACGTAAGGGTTGAAATTAAAAAAAATCACTTCCCACTTTACATATAGGGGGGCTACCCTAATAAAACATTTTTTTCCAATTTTTATTTTACCACTTTGTCGGCGTGATTGATACACATATTGGTACCAAATTTCAGCTTTCTAGTGCTAACGGTCACAGAGATTAAGCGAGGACGGACAGACGGATAGACAGACATGGCGAAACTATAAGGGTTCCTAGTTGACTACGGAACCCTAAAAAACAAGTAATCCTATTAATTTTTACATTTAAAATTTTTAAATTTATTTTGTCAATTGTTGTGTTGTAGGTATAATATTTTGTTTACTAATTTTTTTTTCTAAAAAATTAAGTGCCGAAAACCTCCTGACTGCAATTTCAACGGTTTGATTTTTTATAAAATGTTAAGTGTTCCCTACTTTACTTTATACTATCAACATTAACCCTTTATAGGAATCCTATCTGTTTCCTGTTCTTGTCTGTTTTCTGTTTTTGTCTGATAACTTCAATAGATAATAATATAGGAAAAAACCTACAACTTCTGCATAATTTTTTTCCTATCTGACATAATAAAGGCTCTCGGAAGCACGTAAATATAGTCAAAGACCCTGTACGAGTTTAAAAAAGTAATTGGTTTTTTATCAATAACTCGCTTAATTTTAATCCTATTGATTTTTTAAAAAAACTATTTTGTAGGTTTTTTAAAGGCTATAAGACCAAATTAGTTAAATACTTTTTCTGCCTTTATTTTTGAAAGGGTTTAAGCTGGAAGGGCTCGAACAAATTGCTTTTTACTTGTGGTTTAAGATATTTATTTCTAAAAAGAATTAAAATTCACTTACATGAGAAATGTACAACACTAAAATAATTTTATATTAAACGGCACGACATACAAACAAACTTATATCAAAATAAAAATACACCATATTTTATAGTCTAAACAAATAATGTAAAAAGTTATGAGTACATAGTACAATAATAAAAGAAGGCTACAAAGATAAAGATAAACATTCATGACAGTTACTTTATTTGTTTCCATCCATTCGCATACTTAAATATGCAATATGCAAATTTGGTGCTTATTATTGCGATTACTTTGGAAGTTAACTCCTAATTCCCATAAGTACTAATTATTTATTTGTTTTTTTTTTCAGGATAAGAGAAAAGACCTTCAGGTGCGAAGTTTCGCAGGCAATAGAAACTAAGACTACAAGAAAGGTAAAAAATGGCTGGATCTTTAAAGCACTTCTTGCAAAATAATGAAGATTCCACGGAGACTATCGATGCGACCGAATCTCAAGATTCCAAATCCGTAATATCAGTAACCGTGACTGGACCATCCGAAATTTCAACAGATGCGACTATGGTTACATCAGGTCCTGCAACAAGTGGCGGCGGTTGTAGCAGCAAAACAGCTTCTACTGATGCAGAGCCCGATGAAGTGATGACACCATCCTCGTCTACAGCACTTGAACAATCCACTTCAGGTACCTTAAAATGGGGTGAATAGAATTTGAGGGCATTGACTTATATATTACTAGCGTAAGGACAGGGCCGACCGAACAACTAAAACGGACCGGTACGTTGGCCCCAAATTAGGGCCAACGCGAATCGTTCGTAAGTGGTGCGCGCGCAGGACGGATTTGATTGTCATCTTGTCATAAATATGCCTAGTTTCGTTGTAAATGGATGCTAAAATTAGGATACAAGGAAAAAAAGGAACATGGGATATCTTATCATAGGTAACCTACGTTAAAAAACCTTACATTAATTTTGTTATAGTTAAATTATTATATAAACGCATTTTCAACACAGAGTTTTACAGTTAGTCAGCTTAGTTACGTTACCAAGATTACGCCAGGGTTGGATTCAGACCCTCAAAAATATTGTACATGGAAAATAAAATTATATTATTTTCAAAATATTATTGTCCAAAATTATACCACGGTTGATATTTCATATTTCTTTTTCCCATGCGCCGATATATTGGCATCACACGAATAATCTATACGTTTCGTTATTTGACGGATTTATTTTTATTTCTGTTTTATTTTGTATGAAGTTAGAGTAAGTTAAATTTTGAACATTGGTACCTAATTTGTTCTATATTCAATAGGGGTAAAACGAAAGAAGTATAAAAGAAACAATAACTACTTAATTGAAACCGAAAATCTGATTCATAAAATATTTTGAAATTCTGTTTTATTTTTGAATTTCTGTTTTATCAGAGAAGCTGCTGCCGTCATCAAGCTTCTGGTAAAATGGATAGGCGAATGGCCCGGCCACACTAAGGAGAAATGCCGTTAATTATCGTGTTGATGGACGTTGAATGTAGGTGTGGCCACGAATTAACGCCATAATTTTCAACGGCATTAACAATACCGTTTCCCATTTGCCGGTAACTCGAGTGGCGGTACATCAAAGGATTAACGCGTGAATTATCGCGTTGAAGCGGCCACACTACGTTTGTCTCATTGTGCACGGTGAGTGCCACGGGGTTGCACGTATGGCTGCGATGGAGTGGAGTAATGAAAAAGCTTTTCGAGATTGAATTAAATGAAATTACTTCAGAAGTACTATAATTATGAAAGTATGAAACTGAGAAAAAAAAAGCAGGAAAAGAAAAAACAATTTTTGCAGGTCAAATTTCATAGTGTACAGTGGTACGAAACCCTGAGTAGGTACGTATATCGAATTCGCACTTGACCAGTATTTATGATTGGCTTATTAGTTATTACTTCATTAAAATATATTTACGTTTGTCTTATTATTTAGCTTAAACCATTGGACGTCTTTCTAGTGCATTTTGGGTGCGGGAAAACAAAATAAAACATAAATAGATTTACAGTGTACGTTTCCTGTGCATTTGTAGCATCCACCACCTTCTTTTTCTTTGTATTCATTTTTTCTTTGTTTATTTTTTATTTTATAGGATAGGGTGACAAACAAGCACACAGTCCACCTGATGGTATGTGGATGCTGTAGCCCACAGACATCTACATCTATCCTCGATTACGAATCAAAATGCAGATGCGTTGTCACCCGTGAGGACTAGGATGGAATGCCTCGTTTGCAGTCAAAAGAGTCTCCGGTTCTCTACACTCACCATACGAAACACAGCAGCATTAAGCTACTATTTTACACTGGTATTCTGTGAGAGCGTGGTCCTTCCCCGGTCGAAACATTTAACAATGGCAAATTTAACGCCGTTCAACGGCAAATTTAATGCCGTTAAACGGGAAACGACGTTGACCGTACAAGTGTAGCCACTCATTTTATCGCGTTTTATATTCACCCGCCCTTCGAAAATTTGCTATGACATTAAATTTTTACTCTCCATCTGCCTATAAATATGTACAGCGAAAATTTAACTGTTGTCTTCCTCACCCAAGAACCTTGACTAAATGGTAAATTAATAAAGACTTGTTAGTTATGTGTTATAAACCGGACGCGTATATGTTTTACGTCATAGGTTTGATTGTACTCTTTGTTATAGGTATAGCTCCATTAACGGCGAACCTGGATTCACACAGGAATCGTTTGAAATGCTTAAACTCATGAGGGAGGAGGAATTTTTGATGAGATGAACATTCGGCAGGCCAAATTATGGAAAGGCGAAAGAAATGTTGGACACGTAGACATGGGGTATGAAAAAATTGACAAGGAAAAGAAGGCCACTAAAGCTTTTGTAATGATGCTCGTTAGTCTTTCTGAAAATTGGAAAAGTCGGTTATTTTTAGTGGATGGTTTTACTAGTGAACTTATAGCAAATACTGTTAATATTTGTCTTGAAAAATGTTATTCCGTCGGTGGCAATGTCGAAGCTCTCACATTCGATGGATGTTCTACGAATGTTGGTGACCCGTCAAAACAGCCCCGACAAAACAGCCCCGACAAAATAGCCCACCGACAAAACAGCCACCGTCAAAACAGCCCCCGACAAAACAGCCCAAGTCAAAATAAATACCATACATATCTATAGAATTTATAACTATACTTATACCGTGTATCTACTTCAGTTGGCGATATATGGGAAACTTTTCTATTGTGAGTTTTAGCAAGAAATTATTGAAAAAATTGTAAGTGGTGTAAAACGAATGTTAATACTTTACGTGACTTTTTTGGTTTATTTTATGTATTTTTTGTTTTCAACAAAACTATTGCATCGTCTACACATGAAATAAAAACAAAAATAAATGTAGGTATAAAATTACATTATAATGTATATTTACAAACAAAATTCTACAAAATATATTCGTCAAAGGTTATTAATTACAAAGGTTACAATTATTAATAATTATTATAAAACAAAAATAAATGAAGTTATATAATAATATATCAATTTATAATGTCAGATTGTTGGAAATTCCACGGAGATACGGTAAAAAGTCGTCGTCGTTATAATTTCCCATAAGAGTTTCCAATCAAAGATTAAGTTGCACATACTTCTTTTTGGAAGCTTCGCGATTTCTGAAGCCGGCTCGAAAACGTTCCAACTCTATTTCTACCCGGTCTTGTTCCTTCCTGAAATGGTCTATTAATTTGATAATACATGGATGGTGACAGTCAACGGTGTGTTGGAAAGCATGATGCCATCCTTCTACAGAGTTGCTTGTACGCGGAAAGCCCTGGTGCACTCTATCATGAACATTCCATACATGAATTGGAAATTTTGGATCTGCTCTCCTTTGCCGTCCTATATAAGTATCTTCCCATTAATCGATGACTGCATCAATTTCTCGTGGACAGCTTTCGGTTAGCTCCTCAAAAGCAGTGATTACGTCGCCCTCTTGGACAAAAGATAACGCTAGTAACATTTTCAAATGCATTCTCACATTTTCGTCATTGCGATATTCTTCTACAAGATGTAGCTTTTGGATTTTCCTCCATAAACACTGCCCTAAGTGGAATAAACAACCCATCACCTGGACACCATGAAATACCTGGCAAACTGCATTTTGGATCGCTTTCTCGAAGTCGGATAAGCAGCTTATTAGATTTAAAGTGGGTTTCAACTCCATCAATTTTTGAAACACTCGAACATATGTTTCCTCTCGTTTATCCTGTAGAAGCACGTAAATCAACGGAATAGAACGGTTATCTACCAATGCATGAATGGTAAATACTTGTAAAAATAATTGTGGGGCTACTTTAAAGGTTCCATCTACGTGCCAGTGCCGGTGCTCCTTTAAAACTTCCAAATTTTCTTTAGTACCAAACATGAAGATGCGATGAGAATCATTCTGTCCAGAATCCCATAACAAGAAATTTAGATTTCTTGAAGTGATTGTAGTGCAACAGGAATATTAATATCGGCAACAGAGCCTGGGTTTGGGCACGACACTTCACGCCTTTGCCGAATACGCTCAACAGTTCTCTGAGATGCATTGTACGATGGCAAATGGACTAATGCTTCCAAATTTATCCCTCTTGTCGATCCTTGAATCAACTGCCTTGGTTTCTCAAGGGTGTCCGCTGCTCGCCTTTTCATATTAGACACAGATTTTTTTGCTTCATTTTTAGCTGGATCTGGAGCATGACTGTGTCGAGTCACATTTACCACGACATTTTCCAATGACACTTTGACACGTCCTCGGCAAGGTGTCTCGGCGCATCTCCATGATACACTGCCATCGGTATTAGTTCTCGCCTTACGATACCGGTACCCATCGCTCAACAGTAAATCTTTGCCTTTCTGCGATTGAATAAGTTCCATGATCTTCACCAGACAAAATTCTACAAGACTATAGTTATTTTGTGTGTCCCGATCTTCTTATATATTACTTTATCCCCCCTTCTTGGAACCTACTCATAATAGGTAAAGTCCGTTCATCGGTTTAAGAAACTAACTTTTCTTTTACGGGGAATTATCCCCTTACCTGGTGCTGCAATTATAGAATAATTAAAAATAAGTAATTTATTAACACTTCCCATGTATTTCTAAATGACCCATACTCGTTCAATAGCAATAAGAGGATTATCGCCGCAAGATGTAGAATAGGTATTGTAAACACATTACAAATTACTTTCTTAAAGCGATGAACGGACTATACGTAACATTTATTCAAATCTGCTAATCGGCCGAAACGTAAATCGCCCCTTCTTGGAACCTACTCATAATAGGTAAGTTAATTAAATTGAAAGCTGAATATAAAATTCCACAATATATTCACAGAAATAATTATTATTATTATATTATATTTTCATTATGTAATATACTCTGAAGATAAAAAGCACGATTATCAATGCAACTAGCAAAGTAATAATATTATACTACCTAAAACGATCATATTTCGTAAATTACTTACTTAGTTTTATAATTATTTATTTATTATTATACTTTTATGTTTTGTCTGTTTGTTGTTTGTCTGTTTTGTCGGGGGCTGTTTTGTCGGGGGCTGTTTTGTCGGGGGCTGTTTTGACGGGGGCTGTTTTGTCGGGGCTGTTTTGTCGGGGCTATTCTGTCCGGGGCTGTTATGTCGGGGAACCACGAATGTTAAAGCTGCAAACATTCTGGGTTGTAACATAAGTAGTACAGGTCAATTAAAAACAACATTGCCTCACCCTGTTACAAAAGTAAATATTGTAGTTTTCATAGACGCATGTCACGTCACATGACAAAGTTAGTAAGAAACGCGTTTAAAAAAAAAGATAATTTTCAACGAGAAAGATCAGCGAATAGAATGGAAATTTTTGATTCGGCTCTTAAAACTCCAAACAAACCAGCGGCTAAATTTTGCTAATAAATTAACCTACAGACACATATATTTCAAAAACCAAATAATGAAAGTTAAATTAGCGACTCAATTGCTAAGCCGAAGTGTTGCAAAAGCACTGACACTCTGCAACGAAATATTACAATGTAATTTTTCAGAAAGTAGTGCGACAGTCGATTTCATTAATTTATTCAATAATATATCCGATATTTTGGATTCACGCAGATTCAATCAATCTGGATACAAGAGAGCCATTTTTCCAAAAAATAAAGAAAAAATATTTAATGTCTAAAAATTTTGCTAATGTGAAAAGAAAGATTAAACGACATAACAGATCACCACGAATTATGATGATTATTAAAAAAAAGTATTTTGGAATCTAGAAGCAGAATGGGATTCTTAGGATTGATTGTGTGCTTAGAAAGTTTAAAACTCCTCAATTTAAATTTAGTTGAGTCGAATTCTAAGTTGAAGTACATTTGCACGTATCGCCTGTCTCAGGATCATTTAGAGCTATTTTTTAGCTTGATAAAAAAGTACGGTGGATACAATGATAACCCAAACGCTATACAACTCAAAGGAGCGTATAGGCGTTGCATGAATCACTTATCATTAAAATCGTCATTTACTGGAAACAGTATTCCTTTGGTTAATTTTCCAATATTAACTGTCTCATCTGTAAATGATATTAACTGTACCACTGAAATGAATCGTCACGCAGACGAAGACATGCCCATGGACACATCGACAGATACATATCTGGAGGAAAATGATGTAGTTTATTCAAATCACTGTACACAGTTATCGCATACTTTGGATAACCCAACTGAAAACGTCTTTTGGGCACCTCACAGAGAATATAGAACTCATTCTTGAGTATATTGCCGGATGGGTAGCCAAAGGTTTAACAAAAAAGATTAAGTGTGAAATTTGTGTAAACAGTCTGGTTACTAATGAAAAATTTTTCTTTCATAAACTGATTGAATTAACAAATAAGGGCGGACTTTGCTTTCCTTCTCCGGACCTGTTTGATGTAGGGTAGACTGGGTACGGTTGAAACAGGGGATGATTGAAACAAAGCGTATATCTCGAAACCGTGCGTGATGGGGTTCAGGGGTATAAGGAAAGAAAGGAGCGGGTGACAAGTCGAAACACGAATTTAAGTGTTGCGTCGCTCTTCATGCGCTGTGCTTATGTATAGAAGGCCTCATTGTGTTTTTTGATGGAAAAGTAAGTATTTTTTGTTCGTACATTCATGCAATTATTATGGTTTTATTAAAGTTAGAAGATTTAGTGTTTTGTATGGTTTTAATTGAAGTTTGTAGAATATGGCTGTATGATTAGTTTTTATTAAAATTTGTTATCATTCTTACTGTGAACCGTTTTCTACCAAGAAGGGGGTTGGGGACAGTTGAAACATTTTTTGTGGGTACAGTTGACATAGTTTATTTATTTAATTTTCTTGTTTCTTAGATGCGGAGGGCATGCCAAAGGAAGACTACGAAAAGTCAGGCCGACTTATCAAAGTATAAACAGACCTATGAAGATATAAAAGCCGAATCTTTGTTAGGAAAAGCGACAGAAAAGAATGGACTAAACAATTTTCCCTTTTGGGGTATGTACGTAAATGAAATGCGACTGGTGATGATGAAAATCAAGAAATGGATTTTAAGGCTCACAATCGAATGTTTAAGCATGAACAAGAGCGTGAGCTATCTAAATATTTAATAGATATGCAGACATACATTTTGGCCTAACTAAAAATGATGTTATTAAATAAGCATACGAACTAACCGTCAAGTACAACTTATCACGGCCTGGTTTCGCATGCTTATGAGAAAAAATCCGGAGCTGTCAGTGCGTGCAGCATAAGTTATAACTCGTACGAATTAACTTGAGACCTGGGCCGATGACGTAATTGTCAATGTACGGTGTGCAAAATAATGCGTCGTAATATTTTTTTATTTGAAATTTTTGAGATTTGCATGAGATTATTAATAAAAACAAAATAAAATGTTCTGGCAAGGTGTGAAGTAATAAGTGATATACTGTTGCCATTTTTATATATTTTAAATATTTATTTTTTATAATATATATATATATATATATATATATATATATATATAATATTATTTTTAGTTAACGCGTCAAGGAAGGACAAAGAAATAAACATACACACTTTCTCATTTATAATATTATTAATTTATTTATTATACACTTTATTGCACTATAAAAAGTGTTACAGATTCGTAAACAATAAAAATACAAAGCATAACAGACGACCTTATTGCTAAAAAGCAATCTCTCCCAGGCAACCTTAGGGTGAAAGTGAATCAATCTTGGATAAGCGGAACAGCACAAACTATGTAAAATCAAGGAATAGAAGTAAGGAATATTAATAAGGATTTATTATAATATTTATTATTCATTGTCACTGTATACGATCGGTTCTATTCCGTCCATTAGATCGTCCTCACTTTCACTCTCTGAGCTGGATTCTTCCCCTCCGAGGGATATAATTAATTCTCTCTGTTGGATTTCTCCAAGTCTATCACTCTCCCAGTATTCATTTTCTAATCTTTCGATATGGTTAATTTCTTTCTTCCAATCGGAAGCCGTTATAGACTGTATTGCGTCTCTTGTCAAACCCTCTATTTCCCTTTCAAACTGGTTAACATTTTTAGCTGCCACCCTTTGTTTTATTAAGTTCCATATATATTCGATAGGGTTCAAATCACAATGGTAGGGTGGCAGCCGTAATACCTCGTGTCCATGCTCCCTCATGAGTTCGTCCACTATATATTTTTTCGGTGGTTTATTGAGCAGTATTATATGGTACAGTTCCGGTTTCGTCATTTCTTCATCAAAAGGAATGTTGTTTTTCCGAAGCCAACTCTGCATCTCACCTTTCAGGGATGAGCTCACGGGTGGTTTTTCAGACGGCGTTGAGTGGTAGGGAGCATTGTCTATAACGACGAGACTGTTTTGAGGTAAGTTTGGGATTAGTTTTTCTGTCAACCACTTTTTAAAGTTTTTACTATCCATTTCGTGATGGTAGTCCCCGGCATTACTTTTGCATTTGTAAAGCAATTCGGCACCAGGGATAAAGCCGTTTGCACCGCCAGCGTGCACCAATATCCACCGCTGTCCTGGATTATCATTTTTTCTAATGCTTGCGTCATTGTTATTTTGCCAGCATTTGCGCACGGTATAGTGGGAGTGAATCCATGTTTCGTCTAAATAAGTTACGGGTTTTTTGTCCACCCCAAGTTCATTGTTTTCTTTCTTCCTTCGTAAATAACGGGCTCTCCAGGCAGCAATGTCTGGCTTTTGTATTAAGACTTGTCTTGCGTTCTTACATTTTTTAAATTTGTACCCCAAGTAGTCAACGAGTATTCGTTGTAACGTGGTTTTTTCACCTGTAAAATAAAGATTTTATTTTTAATTTTTAGTTATCGCGTGGTATTTTTTCAAAAAATAATTTAAAATTAAATATCTCAGAAATGGTTCACTTTTGCATATGGGTGTCCATACATAAAATTGTTGCAAATTACCGGTTCTAGCACCCCTAACAAGATTATGCTTGAATTAAATGTCACCTTGTATATGATATGACCTAAAGTATGATATATAATACATATAAAAAATGTCAATAAATATGGGTACGTACCTGGAAAATTTAGATGTGCTTTTGCAGCCGTTAAAATCTTTTTCAATGTTGGAATTTCTTTCCGTACTGTATAGAAACTGTTGACAAGGTTTCTTAGAGCACACAGATCAAAATTGTCGAGTTCAATTTTTTTTGAGCTCTGTTTCCTTTTTTTCCTGGAGTTGATAGTTTAAGTTCTGGTCTTGCTTGAGAAGTACATGGTTCCGATCCTACTGTGACATCATCATTTTGGTCTTGAGAAATTGACTGAACTTTTTTCGCCTCGTTTTTCATTCTTAGTAGTGTTGCCTTTGATATGCCTGTTGCTGCACAAGCTCTCTTTAAAGCTTGGTCCACAGGAATAAGAAACTTTTTATTTGATTTTTCATCTTCGAAAAATTTTAAAACTTTTAGAGCAAGTGTCTGTGCTTGGCTGTGTATTGTCTTTCCTCCCATCTTTTTTTAAAATAAAAAGGCGGAGTAACTCCTAAGCGTCATAAGAAAACGGCACAACACAACGTCCAAACTTAACAATAAAACAACGCAATTAACAACAAACAGATAAAATAATGTTCAAGTAATAACAAAAACAAACAAAACTCCAAACCAAACAACAAACAATTATCAAAAATATCGAACTAGAGTCGAGACGCGTATCCGTAACAAAAATGCTATCGGTACTGAGCGCGCACGGCCAGCGCGGGACGCGGTGCGGGGAGTCGGGAAGGGGGTCGCATTCCAGCGGAGTCTCAAGTTAATTCGTACTTGCTGTACATGTTATTTTAAGGCGACTAGATTAAAAAGAAATAACGTAGATGCTTTCTACGACATTTGGCTACTATCATGGACCGTTGTAAATTTGTATCCCAAAATATATATAATGCTTGACTTGAATATTAATAAAAAATATTTGTGATGTTCAACTATACCATTACGAGTCGTGAAATGTTAGTCTGTCAGTCTACCCTATGCCTAGAAACCGAAAAAAATATAAGACACAATAATAGACCCCAATTTATGGCAAAAAGTGACTATATGTTTCAGTCAACAAAAACTCTAGCAAAGTTTATAGGAAAGAGTACTTTCACTGTTTTAAACTTGCACTCTGTTGATGAGCCGGCAACATTAAATCATAGATTGCACCTTATTCGAGTCATCATTAAGAAGTATACAAATGTCAGAATGCATCACGAGTCTATCATGGAAAACACGGGGAAGGGACTGAAAGACAAAGATTTAAAAAATTGTTTTATTTAAAGGACAATAATTGTAATGTGTATAAAAATATCCAAACTTTTTCGTCTTTTATTTTCGGCTTTTAAAATATTCTAATACTTATTATAAAAATAATATTACATATAACAAAATTGACTTGTTTACAACTTCAACTAAAGCTCTTTGAGATTAATTTGTTTTACTTACGTGTTCTTTGTTACCTGTAAAATATCATCGCAAAAAGGAAATCGTTATATGTATAGGCTTACAACTGAGTTATACTGACCAACTACGATAAAATGTGATAAAAAATCATGTATGCATATACAAAGTTATGTCGTCGACCTATGCAAGGCAGTACTCACGTACAATACAGAATTTCTCGATATTGTAGGGTTAATATTAAAAAGTAAAAGGACCCAATAATAATACAAGTCGGTTGACCTTAAAATAAAATTACGGTATTTCGCCCAGTTTTATTAAGATACTACACACTATGAAATAAGGGAAAAATTGTATAATTACTTCTTGTATAACTACTTCTTACGAAATCCGACCCTGGTTACGTCGTGTTATGACGTTAGTATTATGACAGATGCGCTACTTTTTCTTGTATGAAAATGTTATGAGTAAATTATTTATATGAGCCTATCCTTACGCTAGTAATATATAAGTCAATGTTTAAGGGGCGAATAGAAAAAAGCGAAACTTTGTTCGTTTCATTAATGCTCTCACAGTGCCCTATGAAATTAGCTACATTTGATTTTTTTATATACGGCAACATTGATTCTGTTTTGGCAACATTGTTATGATAGGGAAGTCGTTCATAAATGCGAAAAATAATGTGTCAAAGTGATCAGGTAACGTTTGTGAATTTGAGAAGCGTAAAACTTGAAAAAATAAATAATAAATGTAGTTGATTGTCAACTGAACATCAATAACGGTTTTACGCGTTTTTGGTGTCATTTTAATTATTTTAAGTTTTCTTGTAATATTCTGATTACATTCCTTATATATTTTAGTATATATTAATAATATTTATTTGCATTTTCATATTGTATCTCATTTAGCGACAATTTCATACTATCACAAAATAGTTTAACGTAGCCTTAGTCTCTCGGTCGCCATGTCTAATCCAATTCCGCCTAAGCCACCGGATCCGAATTATTCTGACACGAACATTATTTCCTCACCAGCTGCTTATGTGGAAATTGAAAATGGTTTAGAAGGTTCATTTAAAAAACCACGGCAGTCATTATCGCAAGAAATTTTTGATGAGAACTTCAAAATTATTTCAAACAAAAAGAAAAGAAAACATAAAACGAAGGAAAGGAAGAAGGAAGAGCATGCTAATCGGGTTGACATAAATAGAAGAATTTCAGCTTTTTCCACCAATTCCTCATTCTCAGAATCGGACTGCGATACTGGTAATACTTCATCATCTAAAATTAAAATTGTAGGCTATAACTCTATCAAAAGCAATATGTCAGGACAACGTGCTTATGAATCTCCCATGTCTTTATCATCCAATATTGCTTGTACACAATCTTCTGAAATCCCTCTTTCACAATCATCTGGCATTCCTCTATCACAAACATTAAATTCTGCCAATAGTTATATTTCTTCTAAATCTCTTAACACGCATATTAATAGCGATCATAAAAAACTAGAGTCACAAAGATTTCAATCTCTTCGTTCTTATAATTCTACAGATTCAGGTCCTTTTATCGTTCATGTTCAAGTAAAAGAAGATTCTCCTAATTCTGGTAAAACTTTAAATGCCATTTCATTTGGTCACTTTTTGAAAAAATTAAATGTACAAAATATAGTTAATGGAGGCCTAAAACGTATCGGGAGAAATAGAATAACGGTTAAATTCTCTAAATTTATTGATGCAAATCTATTTTTAGAAAATCCATCCGTAAATGATAAATATAAAACCTATATTCCATCATTTCATGTATCTCGTATTGGAGTTATAAAAGGAGTACCAAAAGATTGGTCACCAGAAGAGATTATTTCCGAATTATCTTCGTATCCAAATACCATTCCTGTATTAAAAGTAAGAAGATAAAATTACCGAGTTCGCAACGAGGACAAAGTCAAATATGAAAGCTCTGAAAGTGTCGTAATCACATTTGACGGTCAAATTCTTCCCTCGAGGGTTTATTTATGCTATTCTTCCATTCCTGTTGAAATTTATAAGCTTCCAACGATCCAATGCTTTCAGTGCTGCAGATTTGGACATACTAAAGATTTATGTCGTTCCAAGCCAAGATGATCAAAATGTGGAGGTGATTAATCCTCTTCTTCTTGCGACAAAGATAATGGATCTTTTCGTTGCTTATTTTGCTCAGGTAACCACAAAGCCACAGATTCTAGATGTCCTGAACACACAAGACAAAATAATATTAAAATTGAAATGGCACAAAAGTCTATCTCATACCTAGAAGCATCTCAAAAATATCCACAAGTTTCTTCAAAATCATATGCTGATGTTTTGATTTCTAAATTCCCTGAAAATTCTTCGCTTTCTACTAATCCTACAGTGGATAATTTTCCTTCCAACCTCGCTACATCTAATAAAACTTCTTATAAGAAATCATTATATATTCCTAAACCATTACGTCACCATTCACAAACAGGATACGACAAAAAAAGTCATCAAAAAATTATTGAAGATTTTTCAATTCCGCAACCTGAGTATGGTTGTGCTCTTCGGGTTTCACCAGTTACTTCACAGGGGAATTTTGATTCTGGAGAAAGCATTATAAGTTTCCTTATTAACATAATCATATCTTCGTATTCGTCAAAGCTACCGTCCCACGTTGCTTGCTTACTAAATTCTATACCTAAAATTCTCCAAGACATTCACTCTCACAAAGGTCCTTCAATGGAATTGTAGAAGCATTTTAGATAAACGTACTGAAATAATCTATTTATTAAAAAAATACAATGTGTGTATCGCTGCTATTTCAGAGACATGGCTAAAACCGGATTCGAATATCAGAATACCTGGTTTTTGTCTTGTTCGAAGTGACAGATCTGATGGTTATGCCGAATGTGCTTTGCTTATTAAAAATAATATAACTTATTGCATTATAGATGTTTATGATGAAATATTTGACTTTAATATTGTAGCAGTAAGAATTCAAAATATAACTTTCGTTTCTATTTATGTTCCCTCCCCTTCTGTACATACGTTTCGCAGAATAAAATCTTTAATAGCCTCCTTACCCAAACCATTTATAATTCTTGGTGACTTTAATTGTCATCATTATTTATGCGGTGATAATACTGATAAATACGGTAGTTTATTAGTTGAAATAATTGACGAACTTAATATTGGTGTCCTTAATACTGGTAAAATTACCAAACGCTCTCGTCCTAATGAGTCTAGAAGTGCTGTAGATTTATCAATTTGTACTCCTGATTTAACCACTCTTCTAAATTGGTCAGTTCTAGATAGCTCTCACGGCAGTGACCATTTTCCCATTCTGATTTCCTTTCCAAACAAAGAATTGGCAGAAATTAACAAAAAACCATGTATTCAATACAAATTAGACAGAGCAGACTGGAACCTGTACAATATTTTTCTTTACAATGAAATTCTAAAAATCGCTCCTATTTCTGAAAATAATATAACTTCTATTGTTGAAGCATTTACAAACGCAGTTATAAATGCAGCAGATCAAACAATTCCTGTTAAAACTCTAAATAATAAAGGTAAGCCCTCCCCTCCATGGTGGGATTCTGAATGTACTGAGGCCATTCGTAATAGGAAAATAGCCGAAAAACAATATAAATTAGACATGAGTTCGGAAAACTATTCATACCTTCAACGTGTACAAGAAGTGACTAAAAATACTCTTCGCACAAAAAAACAAACACGTTGGCATGCCTTTTGTTCCTCAATTTCTCCTTCAATACCTTCATCAGTTGTTTGGCGTAATATTAGAAAATTTCGCTGTTGTTTTTCATCTTGTTCTTACAGTGGTGCCATTCCCTCTCAATCTATAAACACTTTTCTAGATAAACTTGCCCAGTCTTCTGCTCCTTTGAGAGAGGAGCTACCTCAAAGTATTCCATGTGATTCTTTTTTTGATCCCTTAGAACGTCCATTTTCTTTATATGAATTAAAGCTCGTCCTTTCTCACGTTCAAGATTCAGCTCCTGGTTTAGACGGTATTCCATATTCACTACTTGCCAAATGTAATGATCAAATTTTATCCTACTATTTAAATATCATTAACGTTTTGTTTGACATAGGCTTTGTTCCTGACTGTTGGCGGACTCAAGTAATTATTCCTATCTTGAAACCTGACAAAAATCCTAACGACGGCTCTTCTTATAGACCGATCGCTCTATCCTCAACTCTAATTAAAACCTTTGAACATATGATCAAGAACCGTCTTGAATGGTATGTAGAAAGTCAATATGGATTCAGAAAAGGTAAAAGCACATATGACAGTCTTTCTATCTTCACCACAGATATCAGACTAGCATTTTCGAGAAATGAATCGGTCCTTGCTGCTTTCCTTGACATTTCTTCTGCTTACGATAATGTCAGACTCAACATCCTTAGGGAAAAGATGTTTAAGCTTAATATATCCAAAAAACTTACAAATTTGATTATCAATTTATTTCTAGATCGATATATACATATTAAAATTGATGATGATCTAAAATATACTCGAAAGGTTTTCAAAGGCCTTCCACAAGGCTCTGTTTTAAGTCCTTTATTATACAATATTTATACGTCAGATTTGGACCAGTTTATTTCAAAGTGTAGAATTTTGCAACATGCTGATGATATCTTAGTTTATGTTAATGATAAATGTATAGAATCTTATGCTAATGCGATAGAACAAGATCTCCTCTCTATGGCCTCTTGGTTAGATGATCATGGACTAGAACTTTCCCCAAATAAAAGTAATACAGTATTTTTTTCGCGCAAAAGAGTTTTACCTGAAATCCAAGTTCGCCTTTTTGATTATCCGCTCGTAAATATTCAACAAGTTAAATTCCTTGGTGTAATTCTTGATAATAAATTATCCGGCATGCCTCATATAATTTATACCCAAAAAAAATGCGAAAAAAATATAAATATTCTTAGAGCTTTGTGAGGGGTACGGTGGGGCGCTCATCAATATTATTTAAAATTTATTTATAATGCAATTATAAGAAGCCGATTAGATTATGCCTCATTTCTTCTTGAACCAGCTAGTAAAAAAGGATTAAAAATATTAGATATCATTTAACACAAGTCTTTAAGATTAATTATAGGCGCTATGAATTCGTCGCCTATCAATGCCTTGCAGATTGAATGCGGTGATCCTCCACTTTTTATTAGACGACAATATTTATCGGATTCCTTTTTTTATCGGGTTCTTCAATTTTCAAACCATCCATTACTCCCTAAAATTTGTTTGCTTTCTCAGTACATTTCAATTAATTCAGGAAAATACTGGCGTAATAAAGAAACTCCTAACCTAGTTAAAAGCTATGAACATTATAATTCCCTACTAGATCCTATTTATAGGTCAGCGACTCTACCTCTTTTCTCCAATTCGTTTGAAGTTGCACTTTTCAAACCCAATGGTATATTAGATATAGGATTAAATAAATTTTCTATTGAATCAAATAAAAGATTTGTATTTACGTTGGACAAGAATTTCCCAGATTGTCATTATATTTTTATAGATGCTTCTAAGATTAACTCAAAAGGTTGTACTGGATATGCAATATACCATCAAAATTGGAGAAAAGTTCAAAAAATGAAAAGTCCTCCCGAATCTTCAGTTTTTACTGGAGAAATGTTAGCCATTTTACAATCAATAAAATATTGCTATCTTTTTAAATTAAAATCAAGCGAGATATTTTCAGATTCTCTTAGTTCTTTACAAGCATTGTTATGTAATCCTTTCTATGACATTTCCCGCAATCCTTTGATATTTGAAATTAAGAAACTTCTATTCTTATACCAATTCCAAAACATCAACATTTCTCTCGTTTGAATTCCGAGTCATATTGGTATATCTGGTAATGAATATGCTGACAAACTTGCTAAACAAGCTATAGTCTGTGGGGATACTTTCTTATTTAAAAATTATTGCTATGACCTTATAAGAATTACGAAATTAGTATATAGGAATAGATGGTCAAAACATTGGAACAAAACCAAAACGACAAAAGGCTGTCACTATGCCAAAATTCAACCCATCATTCCTTCTAAGCCTTGGTTTTATAAATTATCCTTAAATAAGAAACATACATCAATGTTATGTAGAATGCGCTTGGGTCACTGCTGTAATTCGGTTCACCTTGCTAGGCTTCATATTAAAAATTCTTCAATATTTGAATGTGGTTTGGATATTGGTGACCTCAACCATATTTTCTTCTCGTGTCCTTTATATGATCATTGGTGGATTTGGCGTCTGGCCTTCAACCACCAAACTGCTGGTTCAAATGTATTAAATAATGTTATGCGGTGCGGCTATTAATTTAAATAGAATAGTGGACTGTATATGAGCGAGGTGCGAGCGGTGAATGGAATTTAATTTATTCGTGATACTGCAAATCCCCTAAATTCGGGATATAGGAAGGACGTGAAGGAATGCATGTGCACCCACCTGGACTTCCGCTGATCTGCCTCGTGTCTCGATGGCTGCCGGCTGTCTTCACACTTATCAACTTCACAGATAATCACGAAATATAGCGTTATTGCAAATGTCTATACTTTTTACTATATGCTTGTATAATTCAATATCCAAATTACACAAGGGCGGGAGCGATGATGCGAGATATAAGAGGTGCGGTTGATTGCGTGTCTTCTCAACTTGTGTGAGCCCGTTAACAGTCAGTGGCGCGAAGCCTTGAGGTATCCTTAACTAGCAAGGAAAGTATAAAAATATAGATATATATAAACAAATACTTATATAGTAGCGAAATGAAGCGACGTTATGACCTAAGAATTAAACTAAATATATAAACGATAATGTAAAATTAACTATATTAATCACTGTGTTGGTAAAGAACACAGTTTGATAAGAGGGCGTTTTAAAGTGGAATTCTTAAGTTTAACTTGCGCAACGCGTACCACACCATCCTTACCGGGAAACAATTCGGTGACAACGCCTAGAGGCCACTGAAGCGGTGGAGTATTATCCACGTCTATTAGAACAATCGTCCCTACAGAAATGGCAGTAGAGTTCTTATTCCACTTCACTCTACTCTGTAATGTATGTAAGTATTCGAATCTGAAGCGTTTCCAAAAGGACTGAACTAAAGAATCTATTAAAGAAAAGCGTGATAACAGATTAATACGTTCCTTGCTTAAATCTGCATCTGGTAAGCATTCAAGTGGTTTTAAATTTAGAAAATGTGCGGGTGTAAGTGCGGTAGGTTCCGATGGATCACTGCTTAATACATAAAGCGGGCGAGAATTTAAGATACACTCGATCTGACAAAGAGTAGTAAGCATTTCTTCATACGTGAGGATTTGCTTACTTATTACGCGAAACAAATGGGTTTTTACAACCTTAATATTGGACTCCCACAAACCCCCGAAATGTGGAGCGCTTGGAGGGTTGAGTTTCCAAACAATGCGATTATCAGTGAGCACCTGACTGAATGCCTTATAATATTCTTCTGATTTTAAAAATCCATGTAATTCATGTAAATATGAACGTGAGGCGACAAAATTAGTACCGTTATCGTTGTATATAAATCGACATGGACCTCTACGAGAGATAAATCTCTTAAAAGCGTCTAAAAAATCCGCCGAATTTAGATCAGACGCTAATTCTAAATGCACTGCCTTAGTAACGAGGCATATAAATAAACATAAATAAACCTTCTGGCTTTGTATACCACGTTTACGCGTCAATGTGATATAAAGTGGGCCCGAAAAATCCACACCTGTGTGTGTAAACGCATTACACTGCTCTAGGCGGCAAGCAGGCAAGGCAGACATCACGGGGTAATTAGGTTTGGGTTTATGTCGAAAACAAATGTTACACCTATGAATGCGGTATCTCACTACACGGCGAGCTGATAATATCCAATATTTCTCCCGTAATGCAGCAAGTAAATACTGAGGACCAGCGTGGAAATGTTTATAGTGATAATAATCAATTATAAGATCAACAATATGCCCCTTTTTTGGTAGCAATATTGGATGCTTTTGGGAATCCGATAAAGACGAATAATCTAACCGACCACTCGAAGTACATCGTCCGTGATAAATGGCGATAACCTTCGTAATGTTGATGAACATAGTTGTCCTTTTTTAATATTTTTTATATCTTCGGCGAAAGCGATGCCTTGCACAATTTTAATAACTGTGATTTCAGAAATCTCTATGTCGGATGTGGTTATAATTTTATTTATGCGCGGTAATTTGTTTAAAAACTTTAAAACGTAAACAATGGATCGTAAATACTTATTCCAATTAGAAAATTTTAAGCTTAACGAGATAAATGGGTTTTCTTCCATGTCACTGACTCCAAGCGACACAGTCTTTTCTTCTGGTAAACTGATATGAGTTGATGCGAACCTTTGTACAGGCCATTCTTTATACGGCAGGGAAACCCACGAAGGCCCATGTAACCAAAGGTCACAATTTAAAATTTGTGAGGGTAACAGTCCACGCGAAATATGATCTGCAGGATTTTCCGAGCCGGCGATGTGGTAAAAGTTATCCGGTAATAAATAGGACTGTATTTGCGAAATACGGTTAGCAACAAAGGTGTTGAACTTATGCGGTGAAGAACACGCCCGACAGAGCGCGACTTCCGAATCTGAAAACGCATAAATGTTGTCGATCGGATGCCTCAATGACAACGAATCGTAAACGGTGCGTGCTAACTTAGCGAGCAAAACCAAGGCACACAACTCAAGCCTGGCTAAAGTTATAACCTTTAATGGGGATACCTGAGATTTAGAACATAGGAGCGTTATAATTGGAGGATTATTTCCGTTAACAAGATGCGAATAGATGACACACCCGTAAGCTTTTTCACTAGCGTCGGCGAAGGCTAGTAGCGACACATGGGATTTTTCATTTACGCCGATATGACGTGGAATCTGTAAATGTGAGATTAAAGGTAACTCTGATATATATCGCTGCCATGTATTGACAATATTAGTGGGTGGAGTCTCATCCCAGTTAAGTTTAAGAACCCACAAGGCTTTAATTAATAATTTGGCGTAAAGTATTACTGGACCGACAAGTCTTAAAACATCGTACAAGCGAGCGGTTGCGGAGAGGGTAGCACGTTTGGTACAAGTGACCGGTGGTGGCGAAACAAGAAAGGAAAACTTATCGGTAGCGAGATACCAACGAAGGCCTAAAATTTTTAAAATGTCATTATCATCAAATGATACCGAGTCTTGTTGACGATGTGATGCTGGTATATGTTGTAAAAGCTCCTTGCAGTTACTTGTCCACTTAACCAAATCGAATCCACCTCGGCAAAACATTTGGATAAGTTGAGTGGCGGTGTTGACTGCGTTGTTGACGCAAGGCGCGGAGGAAACGAGGTCATCCATATAAATATCCCTTTCCACTACAGAAGCAGCAAGGGGATAGGACTCCCTTTCGTCAGCGGCTAACTGGCGTAAAGTGCGAAGTGCGAGGAAAGGGGAAGAGCGTAATCCGAATGTGACGCGATTAAATTCATATGTTCGTATAGTTTCTTCTGTAGAAAACCGATATAAAATGCGTTGAAAAGCGCGATGGGATTTTTGGACTTCGATACACAAGTACATTTGCCTAACATCTGCAAAGAAAGCGATGCGATAAACTCTAACGTTTAATAAAATATTAAAAATGTCTGTTTGTAAATTTTGCCCGGTGTGCAAAATGTCATTCAAAGAAATATCGTTATCCGACTTAGCACTAGCGTCTAAAACGATGCGCAACTTAAGCGGCAAATAAAAAGAAGACTGTATACAATCATTATCAGAAACAGCGGATAAAATACCCTTATTAATGTATTCCCGTATAACAACATTGTATTGATCGCGAAGATCGGGATATTTGTTAAAGCGTTTTTCCAAAAGTAAGAGGCGTTTTTTTGCATTCATTAAAGAGTCACCCAGTATGTCGGGCCTTTTCTTAAATGGCAGGGCGACCACATACCGTCCGTCGTTTTGGCGGTAAGTAGTATAAATGTCTTCACATTCCTGCTCATCACGGCTCAAATATAATTTTTGCGGAAGTTCTTCAATTTTCCAAAATTTTTCCATTATATCATTCAGACAATTTTGATTTAAATTTGTATCGTAAGAACAGGAAACAAATGAACGCGGGGAATGATGTGATATATCGACTTCAGCATCACCCATATTAATATATCCGAGTGATGTTTCTATGGCACTAGGCCATTGCGATTGAATTGAGTTTTCAGGCGACAAAAGTTTTATGTAGGTATTAACCCCCAATAAAATATCTATAGACCCAGGTTAATAAAACTGATCATCTGCTAAGCGTATTTTATCTAAATAGCGAATTTTTGAAACATCTACTATCGAATCTGGCAACTGACCCGTGATGGTCGGAACAACTAATGGTTCAATATGATAAAATTTGTTATCATTAAAACGAGACGTGAACTGCAGTGAAGTGACACCTAAAATCTTCTGGGACACACCACCGATCCCGTGTACTTCGGTAAAACGATTTTTATTCGAAACGGAAAGAAATAAGCGTTTACAACAATCCTTCGTAATATAGTCGCTTTGGGATCCGGGGTCAACTAAACACCGAATAAAATGTTCATTGTCGTACTTATCTACGACCTTTATTTTTGCAGTCCCCAATAAAGTAGTATAGCGCGGGAGAGTACTATAATCGCGAGAAATATTACATGACAACAAGTGTTTTTTCATTTTCCTCCGTATTCGAATTGTGAGCGACAGAAGAATTTACCTTATTATCGTTAACTGCGCGGTAATTAATCGAATGCGCGCTGCATGCATTAGCGTTACGCGTCTGCACAACCTCTGAGGGTAACGTATTGCTACTACGAAAAGCAGTCTTAAAGCCATTCTGATTCGGGTCAGAATGAATTAAAGAATGGTGGCGCCGCGCGCAGTATATACACTTACGCTTCGATTTACAAAAAGAAGTCCAGTGTTTATTACTTAAACAATTAATACAACAATTGTTTTGTTTAATAATATCGTAACGTTGTTGTGTATTTAATTTTAAAAAGCGTGGACAAACATACAAGTGTTCATGATCATTTGATTTACAAAAGATACATGAATGCGAAGGATCTGTATTAATAAATGTTTTACTAAATTTATTTGAAAGTGATTTGTTTCGATTATTATTGGATGTAGATAAAGTATGCGAATTATTAAATGTATGGCATAAAGCCCTATTCTGTTCGTATAAAAATTGTACTAAAGAGACGTAGTTTGGTATGCTAATTGTGCGACAAGACATTTCAAATGACTTAACAGTGTCATGATCTAATTTTCTAAGTGCAATATTTAAAAACAAAAAATCAGCTAAGTCCTCAATTTTTAATTGCTTTAGAGCATTAATTGAAGCATCAAATTTGTCCATAAATTTATGATAACCTCCTGTTGTGTTTGCGTTCACCTGTGTTAAATCCAATAGTTGGTTAATATACGTAGATGCGAGTGTGCGTTCGTCATTATATCTTCTTATAAGCGCATTCCAAATAATGGAATAATTTTCTGCGGTAGGGGCTAACCCGGCACAAACTGATAACGCCCTGTCACTCAATTTGTTAACCAAATAATAAACACGTTCGGCATCAGTTAATTGTAAATTGTCGTGAATTAATGTCTTAAATTGTTGATAAAACATGGACCACTGGCGTATGTCTCCGTTAGACATTAATTCAATTGGCGTAGGTGAAGTTTTTAATTTAGTAGGAAATCTATTTTCAAACGTAACAGTGGAAGGCGATGTGGATATTTTCGTAATTTGGCACTTAATACGACTATATAAATCTTCAAATGAGTTCCAAGCCTCGTAATCAACGTCTGCATTAGGGTTTAATTTTAAATGTTTAGTATTATAGTTATCTAGAACTTCTTGAAACTCACTACGTAATTGTTCTATATTCGAAGCGATGCTAAGAAATAAATTCTGGAATCTTGGACGAGTCCAAGGAATTAAATGCGCCCTTTGAGGTCTCGTAAATTTTTTGTAATCGTTCGTAAATATAATTACGTTTAGCGATAATAATTTTTAAACTAACTTCTTCACCCGAAACCAGTTTAGATTCTTTGCTTCTCGTCGTCATTTTCAACAAACAAATGCGGACTAAAATTATTGCGATAAGTGACGGCAGAATTAGTTAACTGGGGAACGAAGCAATCTCGCGTTACTAGAAAGATGGCGGTTAATCAACAAGAAAAATATCATTAATGGAATAATGAAGCAGTGTGGTATGCGTTACAAAGGTATTATAATACGTATAATAAGCGATGCGGGACAAATAAATATTGTAGTTAGTATAATTAGAACTACAATTTAGTATGATTTAATAATATATACGTATATAATTTTTTGTAATATATAAAAAAAATGAATTTACTTCTCCGGGCCTAAAGGTTAATTTAATCCCGGCCGAAGTGACCAATTAATATATGGTGGATTTGGCGTCTGGCCTTCAACCACCAAACTGCTGGTTCAAATGTATTAAATAATGTTATGCGGTGCGGCTATTAGTTTAAATAGAATAGTGGACTGTATATGAGCGCGGTGCGAGCGGTGAATGGAATTTAATTTATTCGTGATACTGCAAATCCCCTAAATTCGGGATATAGGAAGGACGTGAAGGAATGCATGTGCACCCACCTGGACTTCCGTTGATCTGCCTCGTGTCTCGATGGCTGCCGGCTGTCTTCACACTTATCAACTTCACAGATAATCACGAAATATAGCGTTATTGCAAATGTCTATACTTTTTACTATATGCTTGTATAATTCAATATCCAAATTACACAAGGGCGGGAGCGATGATGCGAGATATAAGCGGTGCGGTTGATTGCGTGTCTTCTCAACTTGTGTGAGCCCGTTAACACATGAATGCACATGCTGGGCATAAAGCGGTAGATAGGAAACCGGAAATGGGCTTTGCAGTAATCTTATTGGATAATAATTAACGAATCCCTTATAAGCGTTAAGCGATAGTGGAAAGTGGCGCGAACAATCATACTTCATTATTTAACACTTTGGTAAATCTTAAAATTCCTCTTCCTACAGAAATTTGTTCTCTTTTAATTTTTTCTAAAAGAAGTAAAAATGTTTTCAATTGTCTTATGGAATTTTTAGATTTAAATAATATTAGATTATAAAATATTATTCATTATTTAGCTATCAATCGTCTTTATTTAGTAATACTTATTATTTTTAATGTGATATTGAGTTTAGTATTATTTTAATTCAACGTAACATCCATCATTTATTTAATATACTTCAGTACAAGTCATTTCATGATTCATTATTATAGTATTCTATGGTTCTTAACATTATGATTTTGGTTTTTAATCAGAATCGTAGTTTCTCTTTAGATTGTCCGTCGTTTCGTTTCAAGTTACAAGTATTTTTATTGACTGGAGGTTGGCAGTAATTGTTAGGTTGCCATATTTAAAAAAAAGCGTAAATTTTTTATTTCTGTACGTTACTACCATTGATTTTAATTCAGCCATCAATACGAATTTATGCAGTGTTAGTTACTTAACTATTGAAAAAAATCAAAGGTAAGTCAAATTAAGCATGATTTCTGTTCTAAATAAGTCCAAAAGTTATGTTACCTATAATATGAATAAGTTTTGGGTGAATAGAAGACGCCTGAGAGGTGGATAGAATTGAGGTATGGGGTAAATAGAAGCGCGTGAAGTCTGAATAGAAGTGCACGAGGGCGAGCAATACGACTGGGGTGATTATCATTGTCATTGCTAAAGCTGATACGCATAATTATACCTGATACTTTTTTGTACTTATGGAAGATTGTATGTTAGATTTAGGTTTATATTATGTTTATATTTTCATTCGTATTGAAAATAAATGTTTATTTTGTTTTTTTAGATTATTTTGAACAATGCCGCGCATTTATAAACCTTAACCTGCCAAGCGCTATAAAAGGTATGACGAAAATGTTCTTAAGCAGGCGGTAGAATATTATTTAATGAAAACTGAAGAATATATCATCCAATACATAAACATTTGTGCAGAATGGGGCTATCCACTGAACTCACTAGACTTTAGATATATTGTTAAAATGTATCTGGATAAGATTGATATTACTCATAAGCGATTCAAAAATAATTTCCCTGGGCCTGATTTCATCCACTGTTTTTTTAAATAGACATAAAGATAACATTTCTCAACGAATATGCCAACATATTAAGAGGTCTCGAGCTGCCGTGTCAGCAGAAATCATAACAAAACATTTTGAAGAACTACAAATATCTTTGGCCAATGTACCAGCGGCAAATATCGTCAATTATGTCGAGACAAATCTCGCTGACGATCCAGGGCGCAGAAAACTTATTACGAATCGCAGCACTAAGTATCCAGAACGTGTCATGAACCACACAAAGGCCAATGTTTCCTTAATGATAGCTGGTTCATCAGATTTTACCACCATACGTGGTATAAAAAGAACAAAATTTATGTAATACATGGATTTCTAACGGGCCTGGAGGTGCAAGGTATAATCGGTCGGCATCAGGATGGTTCGATGGTAAAATTTTTAAAGATTGGGTGCAATCCATCGTCATTTCTTCCTTCTTCGCTAATAAGCCGGGGAAAATCTGCTAATAGGCGATAATTATCTTCATATTTGTCGGTTGATACGATAAAACTTTGTAAACAACAGCAAATTGATTTTGTATTTTTACCAAGTAATTCAACACACATAACTCAACATCTCTATGTAGCCTTTTTTAGGCCCATGAAGCCAGCGCGGCGGCAAATGCTTCTTAAGTGGAAAAAAACAGATGGCAGCAATGAGACAAGTATACCAAAAGGTTGCTTCCCTAAGTTACTGAAGAAATTAACGTAGGTAAAACAAGAAAATGCTGAGTCTAATTTAAAAGCCAGTTTTAAAAAACTGGTATCTATCCTTTAGACGCTACACAAGTGCTATCTCGAATACCAAACACAATAGAACAATAGCAGTAGACAAGCAGTGGATGAGTCTGTACTAACTTTATTAAATGACATGCGATATGGTACTATGGGCGTAAAAGAATTAAAAAGAAAGTGGAAACTCGACGTGGTGGCAGGAAAGAGTGTTAGCGAATCTACTGAGGATTATGTAGACTTCGAAGTAACACCAGTTCCGCGTACATCAAAACCACAAAGAAAAATAAAAAAGCTAGATAAAGAAAATCTATTGGCTAAAGAAACAACAAACTCAAACAAAAGTATTAAAGGAAGAGGGATCGGTAAAAAGACAAAAAGGAAGGCAATCACGGTGGAGGAGTTATGTGATATCAGAGAGAAAAATGTAGGCACAGGCAATGCATTTACAGACAAACGAAATGATAATATATACATATAAGACTGTGTTAGATATGCCTGTATATTTTGAAGATGACTTGGAATGTGGAGGAAAACTAACTATTTAAAATTGTTCACTAAGAGATTTATTAATAATAAAACCTACAGCAGCAGGTGAAAATATAGAAACCGGTCTAAACAACGTCAGTCAGTCTGATCATGCTGGTGAATCAAACACTCCATTCCACGAAGAAGAATATTCTGTGGCAGAAGTTGTAACTGAAACTTTACCGAAGACGAAAAAATAAAAAATAAAGATAATAGAAAATAAAAACTTTTTAAAAACTCGCAAGAATATTAGTCTTTTTTTCTCTTTATTAGGATTACCAACGATTGATACATTATTACATCATTATTTAAAATTTACAGTTTCGTTATTTCTAAATGTACAATCACTTAAAGGTAATCACAATAATTATTATTAATAATTAAAGGTAATCAATTTACATTTTAGTACTATATAAGGTATCTAAGGAATTCTTATTTTAAATAATTTGATATTGTATGAACGAGTGCGCGTGCACGTACGTGTGCGCGTGCTTGTGTGTGTGTGTGTGTGTGTGTGTTTGTGTGTGTGTGTGTGTGTGTGTGTGTGTGTGTGTGTGTGTGTGTGTGTGTGTGTGTGTGTGTGTGTGTATGTGTGTGCGCGCGTGTTTTACATTAATTATTAACAATTTGGTACACGATCTGTACTTTCACTATGTTTGAAGTACTTATATAAATTCTTATAAAACTGACATATGGAATCAAAATTAACATCAACGATTTCACTACATTCATTAAAGACTTTACAAAGCCTTGCGACTGGCGAATGCGCACCGAGAACAGTTCTACGACGTGGTGGGTAAAGAAGTGGAATTGGTTTGCGTGGAATTCTTATTGGAGTGCGAAATTTAAATTGGGCGAGAAGCTGTGGACAATCTACTTCATTTCTAAGCACCTTATATAAAAACATAATATCTATTAATTTTAGACGTATCGATAAGGGTAGCATATTAAAATATTGAAGTCTATCTGCATAGGATGATATTTTTAGTGCTTTTCCAACAGAGTATGTAAGATGCCATGATTCAGATTGCATGAAAACGCAATGTATCTCACAAGTAATACATATTATATTAAATTAGATTGCTTAATGCGATCGACAAGTCAATCTATATGTTTAAAACATACCTAAAAGAATTTTAACATTGGTATGGTCACTATGAAATGTTGTCAGGTTAGCTAATTACATAATAACTTAAAACAGAAGAACCCTTAAGTTGGAACTGAATAAATTAACCAACATGGTCTCACGGATCTCTCTCTCACGGTCTCGTGGATCTCACAACTTTTTACGGTAGAAGAACTGAGTTGCGAGACTTGGTTTTTTTACAAGTTATGTTTTTGATGGGATCTCATTTCTTTTTGTAGACAAGATAATCCTAGTTTTTTTTCCTTTCCGGTACCTTCTACTTCTTGAATACCAACAACGTGCCTATCTACACCTATTAAACATATACAAGAACACTGATTAATTCACTGCAAATGTAATTTTGTAATTCTATATATTTATACAGGATTACAAAGTTATTTATGCAGTTGGTATATCTAGAAAACTGGACAGAAATTAAAAAATATTTTAGTTTTTCCTTGATTTATACCCTAAACTCTAATTGTATTCTAAATTTTAAGCTTCTATGTCTGCTAAAAGTGCCTTAGAGTTTTAAAGATCGGTCAGTCAGTGAGTGACAAAATTAAGAAACTTTGACTAGCTATAATTCTTAAACTAATGGTTCAAATAGAATGAAATTTGAAATATACCATGTTTATACAATGCCTACTAGGTCACTAAAAATTCAGGCTTAATTTAATTGGCTTAGTTTTCGACGAGAAAACAGGAGAATACGAAACGACGATCGGTCATGGTTTTTGTAGGTAAAATCGTTTTGAGCTGCAATTGTCCCTATCGCACACTTTTGGAGACCAGAGCTGAGGGATGGCAATAGTTTCCTCAAATATCTATTTTTCAATTCCCGCGTCAGTTTCAGACCGTCTACCCTCTTAATACTAAAATTGTACTATCTTGTGACATCATCCGAAGTTTTAAGGCGTTGTATCATCCTCATTTTTTATTTAAGTGACAAAATAAAAATACGTTACAATATGTTTTGATAATAGAGACTAAACATATTTTTTCAGTAAAATTCACTGTTATGTTTATTAAGTTTTTTTTGTATGGGTTTGGATTGGCTCTAATTGTTTTAGCATTGAAAATATCAGTTACTATCCCTATTATATTTTTGTAAAGTTAATGGTACTACTACTAATGGTAATTTAATGGTAATTTGCTAGGTACCTACGTAAATAAATTTTGACAACCCTAGCATTTTTTTCTATTGACACCCTTTTCGACTCCATTCTCCCATATCGCGGGTAAATAGAAAATGCGCAGATATTGTAATCTATTAAATAAATGACGAGAAAATTAAGTTAGTCTTTCATTGAAAACTGTTTATTATACTTTACCCCCAAGACATAATGACTGCTTGGTGGAGCGACGAGCCTAAGGTTACCGAAGTCCAATTCCCCGGTCAAGCCTTAAGCCTATTACGCGACATGTTAAACTCAAACGGATTGTATACGCGAAATGCTTCTTCGTTTACACAAAATGGCGACTATAGCACGCTGTTTCCCATACAATGCACTCGCTCTTCCCTAAACGAACTATTGCTTGCCAAAATCTATGAAAGGAATCCTGCTTGATTAGGAGAAAATGAAATTGGAGCGGATTAACTATTAAACACAATTATATCAAGCAGGAACTAGTAAGGAATGTTCACTCACCGGGGTGTTGCTTCTATGTGGCTTGGGCGCTATATTGCTGCGGTGCGACCTCTGGTGGACTCTCTGGGGCCCCAGAGATGCTTTCTTGTCCGGTGATGCGTCGGGAGAGAGAGGTGCGCGACTATTTCTCACACGAGGTGAGGTGGTTACTCCCGGAACTCGACTGCTCCGGGCTAATGCGGTTGAACTAGCGGTGCGCGCGGGCAAGAGCCTTCTAGGACACTACTGTCCTAGGTGTGTGGTTCCAACGAAGAGCGCGACAGGAAGAGAAGAGGGCGCGCGTGAATCGCGCGTTTATATTGGTTCGGTTGCGAAGATCACGTGACATTCTAGAACTATCTTCTTTCCCCTCTCACCCCACCACCCCGGTGTGTCGAAAGGGACAACAGGTGAAAGAAAGGTCGAATGAAGGACAGATCTTAGCAAGCATACCGTCGAATAAAATAAATACGAATGATTTCCGCGCAACCATCGCTACTGATACTCGTACGACTGATATTCTAAGAAAAAATGTCCCTAGGTGAGGTTTAAATCCTCTAAGTGAGACAAGATGGTCCAGCAGAATTGATTCAATAAAGCTCCTTAAACTTTATTTAATTAGGGTTTGCGAAAGTCTTCTAGAAGTAGCTGAAGATAATTCCTTGATGCAAGACATAAATCGAGTTCACTCTTAACGTCTGTACAAAAATTTCAATTTATTTGTGGAATTATTATTTGGCATGACGTTTTATTTCACATAAATATTGTCAGCAAACAAATGCAAAGTGCTACAATTAATATTAAAGTATGCCAAACCTACCTAAAAATTAGTTGATCACTTCCAGCAATATAGATCTGACCAATCGTTTGAAGAAATTCTTGTACAAGCGAAAGAAGTAGCACTCTCTCTCGAAATTGAAGAAGACTTTCCACCGTTACCAACGGTCAGGAGGAAATTTAAACCAAAACTGTTTGACTATGAACACCGATACGAGACCCCTCACGATCCAAAAACTGCCTTTAAAATTAGTTTTTTTTTTTCTTAAAATTATAGATTAAACATTAAGCTCTCTAAAAAACCGATTTGACTTATTAAATGAGTATGATAATACTTTCGGATTTTTTTAGCGACATATTCAAATTAAGTGACAGTGATAGTTTAAAACATTGTTCTGTTCTTAAAGAACGACTGACAGATCAGGATAATAAGGATATAGACTCCAATGACTTGTTTAATGAAATTAAAGCGTTAAAATTGTTTTCATTACCTGAAGACACTGACCCCTTAAGTATTTTACAATATATATCGCAGGGCCTTTGTGGGTAGTTGGAATTATTGTAAACAACACGTGCACCGCACACCTGCGCATTGCACTTGCAGTGGCGCTCGTGTAGCTTTTTGTCTCGATTGTATAAAACGGACGGAGCGGCCGCCGTTAAAGCAGTCATGGCTCTGGCGTGGCACGGTTCACTTGTATCCAGTTACTAGCTCATCCTAGACTATTCGGATAATTAATTCTTAATTATTATTAACAGCTATTAAATTAGTCTCAGTACAATTTATAGTTGATTACCTGTGGTCCGTGTATTTTGTGATTGTTAATTAATTCTATTTAACTACCTTCCTACATGTATATTTGAAAACAATTTAATCTCCAGATTTCCAAACGTAAACGTAAGCATTTCCCTAAGAATTCTTCTGACATTACCTGTATCTGTAAGCTTCTGTCGAGCGATTTTTTCAAAGTTAATAAAAACCGGCCAAGAGCGTGTCGGGCCACGCTCAGTGTAGGGTTCCGTAGTTTCCCGTCCGTCACAATAAGTGTTCCCACTTATGAGTTTAAAGGTTGGTATCCATTATGTTCGCGCTCCAGCAGCGCTCCTGCAACTGCTCCCGGTTTTCCTAGAAAGTCCTTATAAAGTTCTACTTTTCAGATTTTATTCATATTTGCTAAAGTTATGGTTCGAAAGTTAGAGGGGGGGCACATTGTTTTTAGGGTTCCGTAGTCAACTAGGAACCCTTATAGTTTCGCCATGTCTGTCTGTCCGTCTGTCCGTTCTCGCTTAATCTCTGTGACCGTTAGCACTAGAAAGCTGAAATTTGGTACCAATATGTGTATCAATCACGCCGACAAAGTGGTAAAATAAAAATTGGAAAAAAAATGTTTTATTAGGGTAGCCCCCCTATATGTAAAGTGGGAAGTGATTTTTTTTTAATTTAAACCCTAACATGTGATATGTTGTTGGAAAGGTATTTAAAAGTGAATAGGGGTTTACTAAAATCTTTTTGATAATGTCAATAATTTCGGAAATAATCTCTCCAAAAGTAATAAAATAATGTGTCCCTCCCCCCCCCCTCTAACTTTTGAACCATAAGTTTAGAAAATATGAAAAAAATCTGGAAAATAGAACTCTATAAGGGCTTTCTAGGAAAATTATTTTGAACTTGGATGCAAACAACAGTTTTTGTACAAACTCGTGGGAACACTTACTGTGTCGGACGGGAAACTACGGAACCCTACACTGAGCGTGGTCCAACACGCTCTTGGCCGCTTTTTTACTTTTGGAGCGATTATTTCCGAAATTATTGACATTATCAAAAAATGATTCACAGTAGAACCAGAGAGACCGACATAACCCAACGGATTAGTAAAATTAAGTGGCAATGGGCCGGCCATACAATTTGAAGAATCGACAACCGATGGGAGGGGAGAAAGGTTCTCAAGTGGCAACCTCGTATCGGTGGGTGATGTGCAGGGCGACCTCCCAATAAATGGAGTGACAACCTGGTAACACATGCAGGAGGTCGATGGATGCAGGTGGATCAGAAACGTGATTTGTGGGAAGGGGTGCCTTGAGGGAGGCCTATGTTTAGCAGCGGACTTGTGAAGGGCTGTATATAATGAATGAAGAAACACTAAAAATCACTTTTAGCAACACTGAACTTATGCGGCTATAATGATTTGTTTATCGATAACAATATTGACATAGTCCTCGCCTTACCTTGCTTACGAATGTAGACAGCTAGGGAAGGTGCGTATCAACGCGACCGGGTTTTCATACCAGGTATTTACTTCCAAGTACGCCGACCAAGTGCCAATTTTCGATGCAGAAAGAAATACTTGAAAGTATCTCGAGCCCTGGTTTAGCAACACTGAACTTATGCGGCTATAATAATTTGTTTATCGATAACAATATTGACATAGTCCTCGCCTTACCTTGCTTACGAATGTAGACAGCTAGGGAAAGTGCGTATTTTACGCGACCAGGTTTTCATACCGGGTATTTACTTCCAAGTACGCCGACCAAGTGCCAATTTTCGATGCAGAAAGAAATACTTGAAAGTATCTCGAGCCCTGGTTTTTGGCGCTAGTATCTGAAGGTGGACGTACTTGAAAGCCCTGGTACTCGATTTTGCAAGTACGACCAATCTCTATAGAGATGGGTCGCAAAATCTCCATTCTGAGATCATATGTATAAGGAGTGCGATCGCATATGCTAAAATAATAATTCTTCAAGCCTTGTTGGAAGAAAAATACTTGCGTAGAACATTGTTCCGTAACTGTATACAAATAAAAAGCACAATCGCGTTTACACAAAAATACTTCCAAACTTTTAAAGATTCTAACTTTCAAGCTTTGTTGGAAAAAAATACTTGCATAGAACATTAATCCGTAACAGTATACAAATAAAGAACACAATCGCGTTTACAAAAATACTTCTAATCCTTTAAAGTAAATATATCTTGATAAAACATTGATCCGTAACATAATATATATAAGGAGCAGAATCGCGTCGAGTGTCGACAGAGTGAAAATATTAATACTTTGAAGTTTTGCGAGGGTCGGCACTTGGTCGGCGTACTTGCAAGTAAATACCTGGTATAAAAACCTGATCGCGTAAATACGCACCTTCCTTAATCTCTATAGACAGCGGCACCAGCATAGAATACTAATGTATTATAGTATTCTATGGGCACCAGTGTATTGACCACAGACCTCTATACTGGGTGGTCCAAAATGTGACGTCCAAAAATTTTTTTTGGAATGCTGACCTTTCGGGCTACATGAAAATACCCCATGTATATTCCGCGATTTTTCTTAGTTTACGAGATATGATTTTTTTGTATTATTTTATAAGTAGCACAGATGGGTCACAAGAAACAACGAATTTCCCCTCAATGTTAATGAGATAATGAACAATAATAGTAATAGGCAGATAGACGGTTGCAGATCACAAAAAATATCACGTGTCGAAAAAAGGAAGCAGGAGTGAGAAATACTGTGTCGTGTGTAGCGCGCTCTCTCGCTCTGGCCATAGCTCGCGCGCATAAGGCGACAGGCGTAGTCTCAGTCATAGAGTGCCTCAGTTGTTCACAGCTATCGCTCGCGTAACTACTACTCCTGTTTTTGTTTTCGGTAATTCCTAATTTACCACGACTGCTTGCTAACTGGATTCTGTTTCACCTTATAACTGATTTGACTGTGCTTGGGTTTCGAACTTTGATTGATTACCTTGTGATTTGGATTTTTGTGTTGCAAAATGAGTTATTCTTTGAAGGAATATGCAGAAATGCATTATTTTTACGGCGTTGCCCAAGGCAATGGCCATTTAGCGGCAAGGCTTTACCGAGAGCAACTAGAACGGCGAGGAGAAGAACGGGAACTTTATCCCGATCACAGAGTGTTCATAAATACACATAATACATTTATGGACGGACGAATTCCGGTACGCAGTTCCCACGAAGTAGTACCCAAAATGGATCCGGATGTCAGAGATGAAGTCGTGGAACAAGTGCAAAGATATCCTTTTACTAGCACCAGAGCTATTACAAGAACAACTGGTGTACCACGAACCTCAGTTATAAGGATACTTAAGTCAGGTAAGTTCATTTTGTCTTTAAAACTTTTATTTTGACACCGTATTAAAGCGCACCTTTGAATAGCGACGAGCGATCAATTAATTTTAATTACTTATGTCGGGCAAAAACCACATTTCATGGAATAAAAACAGTGATTCCTGGAAGTACAATTTCGTTTTTTTTTTCAGAGGGATACCACGCTTATCATATTCAACGCGTCCAAAAATTGCATCCTGCAGATTATTCAAGACGGGTGACTTTTTGTCGAACAATGCTGGAAACAACTGCGGAGGATCCAGGTTTTTTTGATAAAATTCTGTGGACAGACGAGTCTAGATTTGAAAGAACAGGAGTCTTCAATATCCACAATTACCATAGTTGGGCTGTTGAAAACCCACACAAGGCAAGGCCTTCAAATTTTCAAACACATTATAGTGTAAACTTGTGGTCAGGAATTTTGAACGGGGAACTTATAGGACCTTTTGAATTGCCTGCTAGGTTAAACGGAGCCCAATATTTAGACTTTTTACAAAACAATTTAAACGGCTTACTAGGCGATGTAAACTTATTGACAAGAAGGGATATGATTTACCAAAATGATGGTGCTCCTTGCCACTATGCAAGAGAGGTACGGGAGCACCTTAATCAAAGATTCCCCAATAGACGGATTGGGCATGGCGGACCGATTCATTGGCCTGCACGTTTACCAGATTTGAACCCCATAGATTTCTTTCTCTGGTGATATTACAAAGAGATGATGTACGCAAGCGAAACAAACACCGAAGCAGAACTGCGAGATAAATTAACGGAGGCGGAAACAAAAATCAGACAAAATTCAAATGCTTTTAGAAGACTGAAATAAATTTTTTTGGAATTGAAGTGGAGGGGGGGTACTTTGAGAATTGGTTGTAAAATAAAATAAGTATTAAAAAACCAAATTGTTTTATTTATTATGAAAGATTATGACATACCATGAAAATCTAATTATCCTTAGCAATAAACAATAGGTGCATAATAAAATGATTATTTTTGAACTTTTTGGCTCTGTGCAATTAAAGGCCGACTAGGGCTAAAAAAGGCCCATTGACCACCACTTTTTTGTATTATAACTAAAGCTTAGGGTCTTGCGAAGTTTTTAAAATTACTTTAAAGTCATGGAACTCATTATTTAATTTTTAGTTTAAATTTCAAAATTAAACTTTGATTCATTCATATCTGCATAATTTGTTTTCGATTAAAATTTTTGCAATTTGTATTAATGGTAGGCAGCTTATTTTTTATGTCAAATAGTCCAACTCATGAAGACTACGCTAAGAATAAAAAAGTATAAAAGAGAGCAGAATTTTCAAGAAAAAAAATTTTTGAATCGCTAAGTCGTCATTTTTCAAAATAATACAAAAAAATCATATCTCGTAAACTAAGAAAAAACGCGGAACATACATGGGGTATTTTCACGTAGCCCGAAAGGTCAGCATTCCAAAAAAATTTTTGGACGTCACCTTTTGGACCAACCTGTATATACAAGTACGCTGGACTGGCTATACCATATAAAATGTCTGTGCTAATTTGAAGCACCCCTAACGGTCGTCTTGGTAACTAAAATCGACATAATATGCCAGTCTGTTGTCTTATTAAATTGTCATATTTAAAAAATCTGTATTTCGAGCTTTTGAACTAAAAAACGAAAGTATTTTATGTTGTTTGATTGTGTATAATATTATGTACATAATAAGAATTATTTTTAATAACAATGAGAGTGTGCGTAATTTGTAAAATTCGTTACCAAAAGCCAAGTGGTATAACATTTCACAAGTAAGTAAATTTGCAGCTAATATATACACATACACAATACAATTTAGAACTATTTCATAATAGTACCCGGATTACTGAACTTTGCTCGGTTTTTTTTAAATTACATTTAGATACAAATTACATGAATAATATTTTTTGATCTTATTGACATAGTAGAAAAAACTGAACTGGTTATTTGAATAAAAAATCATGATTGCAATTAGTTTAATTGAAATTTTCGTATTTTTAAAAAATACTAAAAAAAGGGCTGGAAATAATAGATTTTGTCACAAAAGAAGGGAACTTGAAAAAAAAAAGGAAAAAAAGTCGGACCTAAGACGGGACGCGAACCAAGACATTACGATTTCACGACCGCTCGATATCCACTTGAGCTATTACGATCATTAACAAAGTGCTAGATCGATTTATTGCCCCCGAAACTCCCTGGACACTAAATTTTATGAAAATCGTTGGAGCCGTTTCCGAGATTCCGATTGTATGTATGTATGTATATATATATATATATATATATATATATATATATATATATATATATATATATATATATATATATATATATATATATATATATATACAAGAATTGAAGAAAGGTATAGGCTTAGTACTTAAAAAATTGTAACTAATCTTAATATCATATATATCAACATATATAATATGGCTGCATATTACAGTTTTGATAAACAATAAAATTCAATAGGGCTCTCGAGTTCCATGTCTATAATACTTATCAATGTTATTTCCTACTAATATCTGTTAACAAACAAAGTCGCCAACAACAGATGATTATCAAATGTTTATTAATTAACAGGTTCCCAGCTGAACCTAGACTAAAATTATGGCTTAAAAGCATGATTATTGTGAATTGGCGTCTGTAACAAAATGGTCAAATTTGTTGTGAACATTTCACAGATGACTGTTTTATCAGACACTTTGAAAAAGTGCAGTATTTCTACAATATTTTGTGGTAGTACCAGTACCAGTAACTATAAAAGAATTAGATTATTATTCCATCTGGGTATGTCAGAAGAAGCATAAAAGCAAGTTGAATGCAGTGGAGATGCGATCTCTTCGTAAAATGTGTGGCGTTAGCATAGCCGACCGAAAGCGAAACGAAGAGATTCGCAATATGGCAGGATTGAAAGATGACCTTATCACAAAAATTGATAGGGGCGTACTCCAATGGTTTGGGCACGTTGAACGAATGAGTGAAGACCGAATGGTGAAGAAAATATATAAAGCGAAAGTAAATATTAAAAGGTGTCGAGATAGACCGAGACTAACTTTCGAAGACCATGTGAGCAAATTGCTCGAAGAGGGGAGGGTCAAGAGTACTCGGATACCTAGACGTGCATGTATGAAGAAGTTAATGAACCTGAAAGAAGCGAAAGAGGTGTGTAAGGATCGTGACACTTGGCGATCTGTTCTCTCTGGCTACCCCGTTAGGGATTGTGCGTGAAGATAAGTAAGTAAGATTATTATTCCGAATGTTTCTTTTTATTTCTTCTTTCCTCATTTTCTAACAAACTCAAGGGCCATAGCCAAGTGTCGAAAGGTCGCCTGATGATGTGGAGCCAAGTTGGATGTGTGTTAGTGGGCTGTGGCTAGAGGAGATTCTTCTCCCTGTACCGCTGTAATCGAGGTGGAGTAATTAGGGAAGAGGAGTGTTGGTATGGCGATTGGCGATGCGATGCCACTCGACTATCCTTCGCGATTTTCGTGAGGCTGCACCACTTGATGCTTCCAAGTGCTCGTTTTTTCCTGGCTCCATTCACATATCGGGCTCGGTAGTGCAGGTGGAGTCAGAGGCGGCGATGGGCGGTTTACCTTGTGTTTCTGGTGCGCCTTATCTGAGAAGAAAAACGGGGGGGGGGGGAGAAGTCAGCAACAGGGGCTGTCATTGGGCGGCTGGCACCGGAGGGGCCACGGATGTGCATGAAAGCGTTTCCGTGGCCCTGCTTATATATGACGAAGGTGAAACACCATGGGGTTTTAGTCGGTGCTAATCCGACATAACCCGTCATTGTTTCCACATGTAAAAAACGTACTAAATAATACAGACAACACATAACACAGAATAATACATGTAGTACGAGTTGATTAATATTCATTCGATTAGTAAGTTTAAGTAAATTCTTTCATATTATGTCGTTAATCACATGCAACTTCGCGGTTCGGTCAGTTAATACCTATAGTACGTAAACCATCTAATCAATGGTAAAGCTGTATACTTTTCGTAATCTTTTATTAGTAACTTATCTTTGGAGATTTATTCCTTGCAGTTCTAATGATAAAAAATAATTATTTTCAGAAAAATACAACACAAACATAAAAATATCCACTTTTGGCAGATTATCTGAATGTGCGTTTTTAAAGCCCGCTTCCATTTTTTTACGGCACTACACACCGTGACTATACATACAAATAGAAATATAATCATATAAAAGCTAAATGTTCAATACATTAGTATATAATAATATGTAGGTAAACGACAGTATATCTACTTTCGAGCGGCGTGGTTAGTAGCTAGTACTTATTGCGCGCTCGCTCTGTCGAATTGTGACGTCACGTCACAGTGAAGGAGCGGACAGAAAATTTAAAAATTAGCGAAACTTCAAAACGTTATAACTTTCTGTCGGTATTTCTGCACCAATTTGGATGAAACAAAAACTATTGTTATTTTCATAAATATATTACCTATGTCAATATATAATCATAATCAATTCCCCTGGTGTTGCGGTTATTCGTGGGTGGCGGTAGTCACTTACCATCAGGTGAGTCGCATGTTCGTTTGCCCCTCTTCTATAAAAAAAGTAGTCTAATGTCTGTGCATGCGTAGTATACTCTTATAACTCTAATATTGTAGACTGTGATTATACTAGCTTATCTATGCTGTGATCTGTGCTCTGTGGATTTAAGAGTTTTGACGGGAACTTGGCCGTCGACGGACTGTCGCTCTTGTTTTGTCGCTTGAATAATGGTTTAAAGTCGATTTTAATTCGTAAAAGTGACGTGATTTTGTGAATTAAGTGTCTGTGCGTGTGAACTATTAGAGAAAACGACGAAACAAGTGCTTTAATGTTGATATAAACCTCAAGTTAATTTGATCGCTTGTACGTCTTATGAACTTGAGTGGCTGTCGTCATCAACAGTCCGCTAGGTTGAGCTGTCGTCAAAATGTTCCAAAAGCTTCGCAATGTGACGCATCAGCATATTGTGAAGAAAAAATTATACATATGTAGCAGCCAGACTAATCAACCCTAAACGGGAATAAATAATATATACTCTGCTGCTACCATAACGCGGAAGGCGAGGATAAAAAAAACATTATTTCCTAACTATCCCTGGCTACTGAGATACTGCGGACTGCATATAAATAATTTGACGTTCTTATAAAGAAACAAGAAGCAGCCGCAAATATCATTCAGCGCCACATCGACTTCACACGTCGCTATCGTCACGTATCCGTCGACCAATGGTGAGCCGTTTCTTCAACGCCGCAGCTCGCTTCTTCTTGCTGTTCCGGAGCTGTATTCCACGCCACCGCCGCTCGCCGACTACGCGCGCGTATTTTTTTTTTTTTTTTTGCGCCCGAAGCAATTAAAGGGCTACCCTGTACGTAGGGAGGCGGAAAATGCATTACGCATACCACGATAGCCGGTCTATCGTGGTTATGAGGGACTCACTGTCCTACCGGGGACACTAAGTGATACCCTCTAAAAACCGCCTTTGGGGACAGGCAGCCGGCTGATTAAGCTCTATTGTGCCTTATCATGAGCGACCCTCTTTTGGGAAAAGAGGGCGCAGGCGGCTAAGAGCCGCTGAGGGAGTGCCTACGAAGGCAAATTAATGTTGGTTAATACAATAATTTAAACTAATTAGAGTTGGCCTGAGCCGCCAGGTCGTTTGACAGTTTATTAGGCGGGTCCGAGAGAGAGTTTCTCGGCCTGCGGACACGATAGCGAGAGGGGGGTGGGGCTGCATAAGAAGCCGCCTCACGAATTAAATTGTTTGGGTGCGACTCTGAGGCTTTGAAGAAGTTCTCAGAGAGTTTTTTAAGGAATTGTTGAATTGTTGGGAGCTCTAAGTCCCGATGAAGGTCGGCATTACGGACGTACCAAGGTGCGTTCGCAGCTCGACGACAGAAGAGGTTCTGAACTATTTGGAGTTCATTTAAAATAATAGGGTTTGCGTGGGCAAAGACGGGGCCCGCGTAGGACATGACGGGTCGTATACAGACCTTATAAAGGGTTCGCTTGTTTCGAAGGGACATTTTACTGTGTCTGCCCAACATACTGTTGAGCCTACTCAGGTAAAACCGTGCGTGACGGGTGACTCGTTTGACGTGGGGCCTAAAAGTGAGCCCTGTGTCTAGAGTGACACCTAAATATTTGGCGGTCGTATGCCAGGGGACAGGGGTCCCTAGCATACATATTGGAGGGGTGTTTTTAAGACGGCGTCGTTTATAATCGAAGTGAACGGCGGAGCTCTTCTCCGGGTTCACATCGATGCGCCATTTTTTGAACCAAGCTCCTAGGTCATCAACTGACTTTTGGATCTTGTTCCGTATGAAGGGTAGTGAGACACCTTTGCAGTAGATGGCAGTGTCGTCTGCGAAGAGGGAGAGTTGAACACCTTTCGACGGGATGGGAATGTCGTTGGTGAACAGGATGTACAGCAGAGGAGCAAGTACTGAGCCCTGAGGGACACCAGCCTTGATAGTTCGCTGTGAAGATAGCGTGCCTTCGTGTCTAAAACGAAAGGTACGATGTTTCAAGTAGCAGGCCACGAGACGAACTAGGCGATCGGAGAGACCTATTTTGTAGAGCTTGTAGATGAGGCCTGTGTGCCAGACTCTATCGAAAGCTTTGGCTATATCGAAGAAGACCGCGATGGTTTTATGACGTCGAGGATAGAAACCGCTGAGGATATATTCCACAATGCGGTGAACTTGTTGGGGACATGAGTGTTTGGCTCGGAAACCGAATTGGTGGGGAATGATGAGAGGGTCACCGTCTGTGGGAAACAGATAGCGCCTCATCCGTATTTGGATGACTCTTTCGAAGAGCTTGCCCATTGCCTTGAGGAGGCTAATGGGGCGATGGCTGGAGGGGAGGTTGAGAGGCTTGCCTGGCTTGGGAATTCCAATCACAGTTGCTTCTTTCCACGTAGTGGGAAAATAACTAAGGTTGAAGCAGGCGTTGAAGATAATAGATAAAAAGGTTAACACCTGCTCGGGAAAGTGTTTAAGGGCTTGGTTGGAGATGCCATCCGCGCCCGGAGCCTTTTTAGGCTTAAGTCCTTTGATGAGAGATGAAATCTCATCATTGGACACAGAGATAGGTTCGGAGGCCGTAGGGGGTGAGTTCCGGCGGCGGACCTCATCCTCCACTGCCTGGACGTGTGAGGAGTCGACAGGTTGAGAACTAGGGGAGCATTGAGCTGCAATGCTATCCGCAAAGCACTCAGCCTTTTCCTCGTCCTCGAAGGCAACCGTGCCATCGGGACGGGAGAGAGGGGGAGTGTGGGTGATAGCGTCTATGCGGAGGGCTCTAGCCATCTGATAGTACGCTGTGTGAGATGGAGAGATATTCTCCATGAGCTTACTCTTTTCGAGATCTTGAAATTCAGAGAGGCGGAAGCGGAGTTTTCGTTGAAGACGATTGGCCGCGCGCCTATATTCGGGGGTGGGATATTTGGCTGCTCTCCGGAAAGCAGCTTTTTTGGCTTTTATTAGGTTGCTAATATGTAGGGGAAGCCCACTATTGTTAGCAACCGGGACGACCCTTTCGTTCTCCTTAAGGGAGGATTTAATAAGGGTGGAGAGTGAATCGACCGCGGTGTCGATTTTTTCGGGACTGTCTAAGTCCGTCGGTATGGAGATGGTAGAATCCTGTGAGTCCAGGGCTTTAGCTAGGGACTCCTTGAATCCCTTCCAGTTAGTGAAGGTTTTCGTGTGTGTTGGGGTAGGTGGCTGATGGCCAAGAATGAGGGAGACCGGTCGGTGATCTGATCCTAGACCGTCTAGTGTCTCGATTGCTCTGAGGTTGAGAGAAACTCCTTGGAGTAACGCAAAATCTAACACATCAGGTGAGTGATCGGTGTTATCGGGAAAATGAGTAACACCGAGAGGACTATGGACGGTGATATCAAGAGACTGCGTGATATCGAGCAGTATCTTGCCACTAGGGGACGTAGTGCGGCATGTCCATTCAGTATGCTTGGAGTTAAAATCTCCAAACATAATGACTGAATTGCCCAAGGATAAAATGGCCTCAAAATCTTTTTTGAGGGGATAGGTTCCTGAAGGGATGTAACAGGAGGCTATGAGTATGGACTGATGTCCAGTCATAGCTAGCCTGCATACCGTGGCTTCCATGTTGGTAAGCTGCGGAGTAGAAATGGGCGAGCAATGAAGTGTCTTCTTGTAATAGATGGCCGTTCCGCCGCCTCGGCGGTCGGGTCTGTCATTACGAAGAAGAGAGAAGTTTTTAATAGAAAGGCCTCTAGTGTCCTTAGCTTTGAGATTAGTTTCCTGTAGGAGGAAGAAATCGACTTCACGATTTCGAAGAAAGAGCTTAAGCTCTGGGAGGTTATTTCGCAAGCCGCGAATATTAAATGATACAAGCGATAAACCCTTAGGTTTGATACGACCGTGGGATCTTGGTAGGTTAATTTTCTCAGACATTGGAGTTAAGTTAATTAAGTTAACTTAACTTACAACGCTAGCAGAAGATCGTTATGTTCAGCAAGAGCGAGGAGACGCTCTTGAGGGGACTTCGCCGCGCGCAGTTTGCGTGCTATAACTGTGATCTCCCTAACATCGATATTCCTAATCGCGGAATATAGCGTGTTGTAGTCGTCTGTTGTGGGCTCTGCCTCGTGTGCGTACGAGGTTGTCCGCGGTGGGTCTGCCTTTTTGGGCCCCCAGGGAAAGACTGGAGGCTGCATTGGCTTTGAGAAGCCCGGAGGGGGCCGAATTATGCCCTGAGGGGGCCTAGGGGGACCCTGAGGGGGCCTAGGGGGACCCTGAGAGGGTCGAGGGAAGCCCTGGATAGGCTGAGAAGGGCCCTGACGGGGCCGTTGTTGGAGGGCCGGGAATGAGCGGTCATTCACCGGCGGTGGAGCTTTCCTACTGGGGCGAGGTTGAGGTGCGCGTGGGCAACCCTTGTAGTTCGCCGGGTGTCCTGTCTGGTTGCACAGGACACAGGCGGGCGGGGATTCGGCGTCTTTGGGCCGGGGACACTCTTTAGTGTTGTGTGGCTCTAGGCACTTCACGCCCCTGGGTGGGGCGGAGCAGTTGGCCGCCGCGTGACCATAAAGTTGGCAGCGGTGGCACTGCGCCGGGAAACCGGGCCTATGTGGGGGCTCTACCTTCACCTTTGACAGGCCGCACACTGTGCGCACCTGCCGGAAGATGGCTTTAGCCTCCGGCACGTTGGACATGATTACTAGGGCAAGGTTGTATCTCTTGCCCGTACGATTGTGCATTTTGTGCACTGCTTCTACGGGGAAACCTTGGGACTTAAGGTCCTCGAGGATTTCCTCGTTGGAGAACTCAAAGGGGACGCCTCGGATGACGGCCCTGACTTTACGCTCTTCAGGGAGAGCGTAAGTGTGGTATGAGATACGTTCGGCTGTGAATAGCCGGGTGATTGCGCGGAAGTCCTCGATCGAGCTTGGGATTATTTTGATTGCCTCCCCGAGGTTGACTGCATGATCGTATTTAATACCTGCGTCGTAGCAGGTCTTAGACAATTGGGTGAACTTTGCCTTGTCTCTTAGGAAGACAGGGGGCGGGACTTGCTTCTTCGCTAGTACTGGAGCACAACGAGAGTCTGGTTTGGATGGTGTGGGGATGTCTAGTGACATCAGTGGGACGGGGGCAGCGTCAAGGGCTGCGGAGGTTGATGGAGCGGCAGGGGCCGCTGAAGTAGGGGGGGTGCGTTTTATCGCGGCGCGCTTTCCTTTGCGCTTGGAGGTGACGGTGGTGAAGTTGGAGTCCCCGGTTCCGTCGGAGTCAGAGGACTCCGATGAACCGGAGCCTGAGGTAGTGGCGGGCCTCTTCCGGGAGGTAGACGCCGAGGATTCGGAGCATGCGTACTCCATTTCTAAGGGGGCTGATTGTAGCGGGGCAAATGAGTTCCTCGTTTCGAGGTATGACTGTACTACTGGCGGCGGAAGGTGTGCCTGAGGGGCAGGGAGGGGAGCCTGGGCGGCGATGGTGGCGATGGCGGCGAGGACCGTCTCATTGCCGTTTAACCCGTATTGGGTAATGAGGGCGGCTAGGGACTCAGTGAAACTGGAGTTGGCCATTTTGATTGAGTGAGCTAAGCTAAGTAAAGATGAGGACGGATCCCTGCTCTCGGTAGAACAGGGACTAGAACGCGAGACGTACTACAACACACTATGCACGTAATAGTAAAATGCAGAACACAAGAAAATAAAAGAGACACAGTACAAAAAAAAATTGAAAATGATAAATGAAAATTATAATGAAAATGATAATGAAATGAAAAAAGAAAATGAAAATGAAAATGAAAGCGGAGGTCAGTCAGACCTCCCTGCCCGAAGACAGGGGGGTAAGAGCTGTAGCGAGAAGTGACTCACCGGCAGCCTCGACGCTGTTCCGCGTGAGCAGGACAGCGGAGGCGCGTGAGAGCGAGACAGCACTACCGTACTGTACGGGAGCGCGGACCACCAGGAGGCGACCGTCCGAGAACGATGCCGCCGGCGGACTGAGCACTGCGTCGGCGCTGTACAGCGCGAGCGGGCCAGCGGAGGCGCGAGAGCGGGAGAGCACTACCGTACAGGAACGAAAGCGCGGACTACCTGGATGCAACCGCTCGGAAGCGATGCCACAGGCGGAATGTGCACGCGCGCGCACCGATCTGCATGTCTTTTATAGCCCGGTCCAGCGACGTAGCTTCGTGAACAACACACAAGTCTCACGCCGGGAAACGAAACGTACATAATAGTTGTATATTTTGGCTTATTTTCATTGGTCATAATATAAGTATTATAATTGGCTAGGAAAATAAAAAATTGTTACCATTGGTAAACCAATTGTGAGCCGGCCATATGAATATAGGCAAGATGCAAATATATTCCATTCCAGTCCACAGTCCATTCTATATTCATACTCCAGTCGGACTTACATAAACAGTCGTTTCATTTCTCCTTCATTGAAGATTATAAGATCTTAATTGAAGATTCTGACAGAAATGATGGGCTCAGAAGGGCTAGAACCCAGAGCCATAAAACCAGTTAAATAAAAAATCTGTGGATTAGTTTTGGCGGGAACTCAGCCGCAGACGGATTGTCGCTCCTGTTTTGTCGCTAGAATAATAGTTTAAAGTGGATTTTGATTCGTAAAAGTGATGCGATTTTGTGAATTATGTGTCCGCGCGTGTGAACTATTAGAGAAAACGACGGAAAAAGTGCTTTGATGTCGATATAAACCTCAAGTTATTTTGATCGCTTGGGCGCCTTATGAACTTGAGTGTCGTCATTAACTGTCCGCTGGGTTGAGCTGTCGTCAAAATCTCCCAAAATATTCGCAATGTGACGCATCAGCACATTGTAACGAAAAAATATATAAAAATGAAGATTCCGAAAGAAATGGTAGTCTCAGAAAGGCTAGAACCCAGAGCCGTAAAGTTTTAAATAAAAATAAAAAATCTGTGGATTTATCTAATTATCTAATAACACCACAATCACAAAATTTAAATTTGTTGGTCTATCCCTTTACGCTAATAAACTTTCAGTGTTTAATAGCTTGCTACATATTTATTTATCTATGGTGTTTAATATAGGCTAAGATTATGATATTACGTGTTTATTGTTGGATAAGATTATAAGAGCGATTTTTTTCACGGCTTCCATAGGTTTTAATATGTCTGATACTTCATGTTACATTCTCGATAATGGAGGATATACAGCTAAAGTCGGTTTCTCTAATATGGAACCTAAAATTGTGCCCAATTGCATAATGAAAGCAAAATCTGAAAGACGGCGTCCTTTTATTGGATCACAGATTGACGAATGTAGGGATGCATCAGGTCTTTATTACATTCTACCTTTTCAAAAAGGCTTCCTCGTCAACTGGGACACACAAAAGACAGTTTGGGATTATATATTTAGTAAGGAATGTTGCCCAGTGAACTTTAGTGAAGTTCCTCTTATAATAACAGAACCTCTATTCAATTTTTCATCAATACAAGAAGCTATGACTGAAATTTTCTTTGAAGAGTATGAATGTCAATCACTTTTAAGGATAAATGCTACTGATTTAGCTGAGTACCATTATAGAAAGCTGCATAGTAATGAAAGCACTTTGGTAGTTGATTCTGGTTACAGTTTCACTTATATAGTCCCTTATATAAAAGGAAAGAAGTATAAAGAAGGTATCAGACGAATAGATGTCGGTGGTAAAGTTTTAACAAATCATTTAAAAGAAATATTGTCATACAGGCAACTAAATGTAATGGATGAGACCTATGTTATAAACCAGGTAAAAGAAGATTCTTGTTTTGTATCACAAGATTTCATGGGTGATATGGAAATTGCCAAAAAAAAGGGTATGTTTTAAAATATTTAAGATTATTTACTTCAGGTAAGGTTGGAAATTAAGTCGCCTGAATTAGGGAGTGGGGGGTGTTGGGGTGGGAGCCGGAGTAGTTGTAGAATCGTCCCCCATTTCCTCCACCTGCCAGACATGCTTAGTTTTTTACTATAAATTTTTAAAAATCTAATTAGGTGCTACTGTTTCTGAGTGGTTTTTAAAAAATAACCATGATGAGGATCATCACCTTCTAACCAATAATTCTAAAAATGCATTAGGGCACTGTACGGCATGGATTGGTCGGAATCATGTAAACCGACTTTTAAATCAAATAATCTACTAACTGTTCCCTGCACATACATCTACGAAACAGCTAAATTTGTTAAATACCACAGTCATCTCTTCAACGCTAATGACAATACATTTAAACGAAAAATTAACCATGTGCCATTAAAAATGCCTGCGCCTAAGCTAGAACTGTTTAAAAAAAACTGTGCTTATATGGCACCTCTAATATATAACTCTGCCCAAAGGAATGACTGACCTGCCATATAAGAGGTTCTGTTGTGCCTTGCGAAAATGGTTAATCCAGGAGAGTTTTTATACTATTAAAGACTTTTTGAATAATAGCACTTGCCGATTTGGTGCCCACTAAGATATCAGATCTTTCTTTTTATTTCTTGTAACTTAGTCTATTATAATAATTCAATAATTTATATAATTGTAATCATGTAATTCAAATAACTGAAATTTAAAAGATTGTTATATTTGCAATTAAAATAGTTCTTATGAATTGTTATTCAAATAGTTCTAATAATTGTATTTTATTCAAATAATTGTTGTAAATTTACTATGATTTTACATGCCCGTAATGAGGGTGAAATATGTCCTGTGCTATAAGTTACTTTAACATCTTGTATACCAACCATATTTCTTGAAAATAAATGATTTATGATTATGATGATTATGATTATGAACCTAACCTGTCCGAGTCGGGGTGCAATAAGTTCCAAGCTCATTTCGCTCCCTCAACAAAATAGCTGGCTTAGCTATTCATTTTATGCATATTGAGATGATTTCGACAGATGCAACGTCAAAAATGTTAGAATTTAGTTAAATGTATGTTCCATTTCACATTTAGTTAGTGATTTACCAATATTTTTAAAAAATAATTAAAATTACTTTGATGCTGCTCCGGCAGCAAAAATTGCATGGTGGTGCTTCAGATAGACCCCTTGAGCACCCACAGTGACAGAACCCTCAAATTCAGGCAACTTAATTTCAACCCTGTACTTCCTTTCATTAATTTTTTTATGGTTTTTACCTAGGACATTGTCAGCATAGGACTTTAAAAATGTTCAAATCTATAATAGTGGTCTTAAGGCAGTAAATAGTTCAATTTTTTTCCATATATAAAATAAAAGTGAGAAATCAACTTGCAGTCTACCAGATGGTAAGTGGCTACAGTACTGACATAAACACAACTGTTGATCATGAGATGCCAGATTTGCATCTTGGTCTGGGTTTAATAGATTATAATATGTTTAAATGAATCACTATTATTTGACATATTGCCTCTTTACAAGAACAACGTGACATCTCATAAAAACGTATTTTTTTATTATTTGATATTCAAAACCGCGATGTCGAATTTTATTATCTACAAAAACGCGGCATTTTAAAAGTGAATGTTCGAGGAGCTATTAGTGAAAGAGACGACACGACCGTGGCAAATGGCGTTATCACGTTGTCTCTTTCGGTGTGACGCACGACTTCGACAACGCGACGCGTTAGTTTGCCCCGCACGCGGAACGAGTGAAGTGCTCCTGCTTTTCACAAAAACGTGGCATCACGAGTATACCACGTTTTTAATGCAAAGGTATGTTTCTTGTTGTTATTTACTTTAACTTGAATAACGTGATAGTACTAATTTAACTCGTTTTTGTTGTAAAACTCGTGAGTATTTAGAATGAGATAATGAATATTGACACATTATTGATGAAAAAGTTACAACTTTTCTTTGTGATATCTTTGAATGTAACCATGTTGTTGATGAATCGTTTTCAAATACTATGGGTTATTTTATTTTACATCATTATTTTTGAAAACCTTTAAGTTTGGGTTTATATTATGCTAAAATGTTACATTATACATGCTAAAATAAAGTAACTTTTACGAATTTGTTTTTCAGATGGCATCACGATCTAGGATGTTAGTTCAATTAGCTACAGGTGTTAAAAATAATTTAAGTGTACAACTAAGTAATTCAAACTCTCAGATAGATATTTTAACACAAGACGAGAATGAAAATGCCTATATATAATTCTAGTCCAACTAAAACTGGTAAAAAAAGAAGACTAAATGAAGCAAACTGGAAAGTTAATGTAGCTAAACGACTGAGAAATAGTGGTAAGCCTTATCAATCTACCAAATCAAAAAGAAACATGCCAAGTCGTGAATTGAAACCTTCTTGTAAAGGTAAATGTAAATTTAAATGTGGGTTTAAATTTACAGAGGAGCAAAGACAGACAATTTTAAATGACTATTGGAGCTTAGGTGCAATAGAAAAACAATGGACGTTTATTGCTAATAACGTAGACATAGTCATCCCAAAACAACGTTACGTTAAGGTTGATTCGGATGGAAATGTTGTTATTTCGGGTGAAAAAACAAGAGTTTGTAAATTGTTTTTCAAAAATACTTTGGGGATTAATAATCGACCCATAGAGACTGCTTTGAAAAAGAAAAATAGCAACACTAATATTTCCTCCATGAAAGATAACTGAGGTACTCATTCAAACCATTATGCAGTGGACGAAAGCATTAAAAATGGCATCAAATTGTTTATTGAGTCTGTACCAAAGATTGAGTCACATTATATCCGGGCTAACTCAAAACGAAATTATATTGATGGTAGTAAAGCTGTCACAGATATTCATAGAGATTATGTGGAAAAATGCAAATCCCAAAACGTCCCATATGGAACCTACATTACATTTTATCGTATTTTCAAGATTTTAACATTTCGTTTTTCACTCCTAAAAAGGATTTATGCGATATATGCGAAGCCTATAAAAACATCACAGATGAAGAGAAAGAATCTAAGAAACAAGATTATGAATTACACCTTAAGGTAAAGAATTTGTCTCGTATTGAAAAAGAAAAAGATAAGAACAAAAAAATATTTTAGTAGCGGTCTATGATCTTCAAGCAGTGTTTCAATGCCTCAAAGGAGACGTCTCAGTTTTTTACTACAAGTCAAAACTAAAACAATTTATAACTTACAAAATAATTCAGTTGAGAGTTATGTATGGGATGAGTCTAACGCAAATAGAGGTGTCAACGAAATAGCTACCTGTGTTTACAAATACCTGGAGAAAATTTCCGCAACGGCTGCAGACCTCGATGTAGTCTTTTATTCGGACAATCGTGCCGGACAGCAAAAAAATAAGTTTATGATCTCAATGTACACTTACTCATTCAAAACTCTGCCAAATCTCAGATCAATTACACACAAATACCTCGTTAAAGGACATACGCAGAACGAGGGCGATTCAGCTCACTCTCAAAAAGAGAGAGAAGTTAAAAGGCAACTGAGATCAGGACCAATGTATGCACCTGACGCTTTTATCGGGGCTATAAAGGCGCACGGAAAAAAAGATTTTTTTGATTGGAAAAGTATATGCACTCAAATGAACTTTGCGATAATGAAAGATGAAGACAATAATACTGTGAAATTGGCTGGACTCAAGATGATTAAAGTTCAAAGCTCTGATCCCGATGCCATATTTTTCAAAGAATCATACGCTGACGAATTATTCAAGAAAGCTATAGTGGTGAAAAAAAAATAGAAATCGTAATAGCCAAAGCATTCATTTAGATTTGCAAAAGGCCTATCTTCAAAAACCTGGACTAGCAGAGAGAAAAAAAGCTGATCTCATGGATTTGGTCAATAAAAACCTCATTCCTAGATACACACAAGCCATTTTACGAATCGTAATAAGACTGATTAAGTACAAAGATTTTTTGAATTGTATTTTTTAGAAATATTTAATTGCTACATTTAAAATGATAGTATTTTTATAAGTATTAAGAGAATTTGTGATTCTATGTTTATGAAGGGTGACAGCAATGTTCCTATTTTGAATTTCTAAGTACTATAAAACTGTGTGCCATAATTGTGTTAGAAGACGTTAATTACTATAACTTTAAGTACAGTTAACTTTTTTATTTTTTTATATGTATGAAAGTAATTTTTTAGTTTCCTTATAATTTTAATTAAAGCGAGTACTAAGTACTATGTGATTGATTGATCTCTTATTGATTATTGTGCCTTAAACTAATTTCATGGTGTAAGTAAGCCATTGTTTTCGTAAATTTGTATTTTTTAAATACAAGATCTTTATTTTGATACTGTATTTTATTTAACTTATCACACAGCCTTACACCGAAATTTTACATTTTCAATGTGATATATCAATATGTTACAAGCATTTTGTGACAAATTTTCATCAAAAACGTGACATGTTTGCCTGTGTTTTTTTAAATCAGTTTTTTTACTTATTTCTTATTGAACTGAGTTTTTTTTGCTTATTTTCAGAAAGCACATTAATTACCGCAACAATTTAATTGTTTTCCGATAGGAAAATAATCAATATTTTGGAAGTTATCAACGCTTAAATGTTTAAAATTGCTCTCCTGTAAAGTTGTGGTTTAAAAAATATCACGTTGTTCTTGTAAAGAGGCGATATATATATATATATTACTGCAGTCCATATCCATGCAATACCTGTAACTATCTTCGTATAAAGAATCCGTTTATCCACCCTAAAGAATCTATACTACGGTGGATACTTGGAAATGTGTGTTCATCTATCCATGACATGACGGGGTGGATAATTAAAATTCACTTTTATTTGTTCGTCCAACTTATTACCCCAAATATAGTTCAACACATACACTTCAATTATTAATTAACTTTTAATAACTACAAACTTATTAAAAAAAAACATTGCATATTATATTACAGCCTATGTTTGTTGTTGTTTTAAATTATATTATTTCACAGTTGCGAAGCCTTCATAGAAGCCGAAAAGCCGGGCTTGTCTATCAAATTCAATCAATCAATAATATCATCTAATAAAATAACTCCTAAACTATTTCAAATTTCCCACGCACTCCATTGTTCGACACAGGTCGACCAATGACCTCGTATTTCCTTAGCGATACTGCTGCTGTCATAAAATTTGAGTCTTAATAGAGTGATTAGTTGTCTCTCGCTCGCATGGGCTTTTTACGGGGCTTTCGAGAAGACTATCACTCTCTTTCTAACCTATGGCAAAATATTCTATAAAGAAATATAACGACGATTGTATATATAGCAATTAGTATATAGAGAGTTAAAGCCAGGCTTTAGGAATGAAGTTGTGTTCAGTTGTTGGTTGAGGCGCACGGGCAATATGTTTGCAAGTTCATTTCAATGTTTATTTACTCTGTGTGTTTAGCTTAAGCAATTTAATATTGCGGGTTGAAAATTTATGCTTTTTTAAAGATTTTTAGTGAAAATGGAGGATAATAGTGTTCCTTGTGATGAAGTGTGTTAAAGTGCTAATCGGAGAGGAAGAGGTAAAATCTTTAAACTTTGTTGAGATAATACACAAGGTCAAGAGTTTATTTCAGACTTATCAATTATCGTAGTTAAAAGCAGTTATTAATACAATTAAAATGTTCACCAACATTTTACATGGACATAGATGAGCCACTCTAACAAATTATTTGGTGACAGAACGGGAGAGGTTTCTTCTTCGCTCTAATAGATGGAGTTGGGATTATAAATTACCGAAAAATACACTAGAGGGAGCTGTCAACTTGGTTCGGTATTATTTCGTATATTTAATTAATATAAACAATTTTTTTATAAAACCTTACGGTTTAAGCCGGTTGCAGACCGAAAACTAAGCTATACCAAGCAAGCTAGGCTAAACTAAGCTAGAAATAAATAGCGTGCACACCAACAGCTAAGCCAAAGCTCAGTCAGTGTTGCGTAGTTCAATTAGACGGATGTCGCTCGCCATGAATATAATTAATGAAGAAAGTTCCAATGATGAATATGTTACACATAGAAAAAGAAGATTAATACTGACTTATTATTATTTAAGAAAAAGACGTTCCAAATTTTGGATATGTCAACACATTCAATCTCGGCACACAAGTGGAGAGTTTAGAACTTTATTTTATGAGTTAGATGATGAACATTTTCAGTTATATGTATTATCGTGTTACAAGAGTTCAATTTTATGATTTGTTATCATTGATTATCGGAGATATTACTAAACAAAATAATAACTATCGGAAGACTATAACGCCAGAAGAAAGATTAGCTATTTGTTTGAGGTAAGTAAAACAATTTTAATTAAAACAATTTTTTATTGGTAAATGACAAAAGGTTACATTACAAATTCTCTAAGCTATCGTTTTGAGCTGGTGTCGAGAACCTAGATGATGATGAGTACCCATATTGATAAGTCTACCTAGACAAATAACTTTCCTCTGCTTCATTTATAATTTGAAAAAGCTTTTTTTTAACATCTCTGTATCCATTCGGGAAGCTTTTTAGTTGACTCGCACATACTGTCAAAAAACAAATTTAACGGATGTTTGTGTTTCTCCGCCTCTTTCGCCTCCTCAGCCTTCCGTTTCTCTCTTTGCTGACATCGTTTCATAAAATTGTTATCGACATCGTGAAGTAAGTCGCGTAATGATGAGTCATCGCCAACTTTTCTTTTTTTTATCCTTGGTGCTTCGGAAGTTTTTCATCATCATCATTCGGAATTTCTTCGAAAATCTCAGTACTTTGATTATGGGTTGATGCACCGAGCAAAATACTTTGACTTTCAGTTGATGTACTGGGCAAAGTATTTTGACTTTCGATCGATGTACCGGACAATGTATCTTGATTATCAGTTGATGCACCGACTTCGATCAACAATACCAATTAGATAACGGGTCACGTACAAAATTATAGCTAACTACTGTCCGCATGAATATAAACTATGAAAAGACATAAATTCAATAACATTTAGTGTGAAATCAACCTTAAGGTATAACAAATAAAGTTCTTTTTCCCGTTATTGCCTTGTGAGCTACACTCACGTGCAAGAGCTCACGTCTCATGCGCGCTCTTATTTACGTAGATGGATTTCTTGCGCCGACCCGACATCTAGTTGGTATTGTTGATCGAAGTGCACCGAGCAAAATACTTTGACTTTGGGTTGATGTACTGGCCAATGTATTTTTATTATTAATTGATACGTTACCGGTTCTCTTACGGTTTTTCATGTGGGGTAAAAGAAATTCGAGTAACTCGGCATATTTCCAGTTATTTGTCGGAGAAGCAGCCAGACCACTTGTACTAGCTTTCATCCTTTTGAGTGACTCTCGATGACTATCACGTAACTTTTTCCACTCATTCTTCGCAGTTTTCACTGTAACAAACACCAAGTCAAACTTAGTAATAAATATTTATATGTTTCAGGTTTTTAGCTACTGGTGACTCCTTCAGAACAATTGGATATAATTACAGAGTGGGTAATAACACAGTTTCTTTGATTGTGAAAGATTGTGATCAATGCACTTTGGATTCATTTGCAACCAATATGTATGAACTAAACCTGAATAAAGTATGAAGGGAAGTTAATTCATTGATTTAACAGTATACAGTTACTGTATAGCTACAAACACGGATTGTGATTTTCGTTTCGTGTGTAACTGTATAGTTGGTGGTGATATTTATGCAAACAATCACAGTAGCCGAATAAAAATAGCCAGTTACAAAAATCACTAGTTTTGAAACAGGTGACGCCGATCAAGTCACTGGTTTCGTTACGTTTCTTGAAAATGACGTAACGACCCACGTCTACAAAGAACACTGGACAGCAATGGCGAATGATGTGCAAAGGGTGTGCGGGGTAGCGGGAGGGGCTTAGCTTAGCTCGTGTAGTTGCGCGTCGGCATGCACAACTAACTTAGCATCGCATATTTTAGTTAGCTCACATAGCTTAGTTCGCATAGTTTGCGGTCTGCACACAAGTATGGAAAACTGCGTCAGCTATGCGAGCTAAGCTAAATTAGATTAGCAATTGTCTTGGTCTACAACTCGTATTAATGCGTGCAGCTCTCGACAGTTTCCATACATTGGAATGGCAACTGTCAAAATAGCGCCATCTAGTGGCATGAGTTGGTGAAAAAGTTATGAACTATGCAAAACTCTTTGTTTGTACGTAGTTTTTCAACAGAATTTGAAAATTTTGTACAATTTTAGACTGTACTAGAAACAAAACGTAGATTATAGTTTCTGAAGATTTCTTGGGGGTTTTAAAATCAAACTAAATACGTGAAATTTTCTTTAATTTTCAGGTTTCTAGACTTCAATCTACTGCGCGACTCATTAAACTTATTTACGTATGATTTTAGCAGAACGTTGAAACATTTGTCTAAAAATAATCTTATATATTCATCGCATTTAGAAATATTTATTTGTCCATATACATTTAAAATTAATCTACCTTATATTGTTTACAGAAATTTTTAAGTGTTTGTCTATATTTTCTTTGAAAATTTTGTTGATAATGTCTGAAGCTCTCTTGGCAATTCTATTTGTCTATTTTCTAAGCTATAAACATTATCTAGGCTACATACAATTTTTTTACATTTATCATGTGACAGTGAACTATGTACCCAACCTAAAACATAGTACCTATTCTGAATTCTTTTCAGAAATACTAACAGGATAATGTGCTTGGTTATAACTTTGTTTTTGAGACAGTAACACTTGTGTTTTTGCTCGATTTGCTCTCTTTGCAAAAGAAATTTACTTATTTTTACACACAGCTAGAGCTTAAATTTTTACATTTTTCTTATATTTTGATAATATACTAGAGGTATTACATTAGTGTTTTCTTATAATTATCTATAACAAGATGTAAATTTAGCATTTCTGTCTGCAAATTTGCAACATTAGGTATTGTTATCATCTTACTCTTGGGTCTCCAATATCGGGTCTACCGAGTTCAATTTAAACTGCTTAAAACTAAAAAAAGGCACACATATTATGTAGTTTCTTACTAAATCCTTACAAACATAATAATGGAAATGTTAAAATTTGGGTATGTAAGACAGAAAGTTATACCTTATTGAACAGTCTAAATTTATTTCACGTGGACATCTTTTCTTTATTATATTTTTCTTATTATACAATTTCAAGGTTGGTACTCAACCTGGCATTAACCTAAAAATGATACTTTTTATAGGTACATCTGCACATATTAGTAGGGAAAAAACACATTCATTACATAAATATTATACCATCTAAATATTGACAACTTACTCCTCGCTATATGAATCTTTATTTCGAAAACATTCTTCATCAAAATGATCTGAACAAACAACATAATTGTTGGAAAAATAATCAGCATCTTTAATTTTCATCAAATTATCCAGGTCAGTTATTTTACAAGCCATAATCCATTGCTTCAATCTAAAAGGAAATTTATTAATAAGTACAACAAACGAAATATTACAAGCCTACTATCAAATTTGTTTAACAAAATTTCATACAACTAACCTCTCCATAACTTTGGGCATTCTAAAGAATGATTTTGGGTCTTTTAGTTGTTTATACTTGTTGCAATCATATACAGCACAAATTGATTTTGCAGACATGTTTTATTAATTATTATGTAATAAGTAAAATAATACAAGCAACATTAACCGCGCGACTATTTACATGGCTGTAAACTAAATTCAATAACACATGCCACTAGAGGCGCTAGTGTACATGATTGCCAAGTTTTGAGTGGAGCTGCACGTATTATATCATAGGTTTTCTATAGCATTTGATATAAATAATAGGAAAGGTTCATAGTCAGAAATTAATTATTAATCAATTCGCTATAAACAAAACTTACTATACGGTTTTAATTAAATAACTATGCGTGCGTTAGATGAAATTTATTTTGTGTATATACCGCAACATTTCAAAACTTTGATAGCGTGATTTAGACTTCAATATAAATAATATATGTTAGCAGTCATATATTATTTAGTGCCAAAAATGTGTAATAATAGTAGAAAAAATAGTGCTTTTTACGACTGTGAGATGGTGCTAATATCAACGTAAAAGCTAGGTACTGAGGACTTTCGTACCCCTGTATACAAAGTAGAGTTTTGCGCGACTAACGGACAGAAAATTATTTTAATATACTGTATCATTAAATTTCACCATTATTTAAATTTATTAAATAAAAAATAGTTAAATAATTATAAAAATAATGATTTCTTATATTTACGCGAACACTATACATTGATTCAAACTACTTTTACGGATTTTATCGCGTTTATTTATGTAATTTACATACATCCATGGGTACTGGAAGGCACCCGAAACGTCGGGTATTAAAAATAACATAAATAAACGCGATAAAATCCAAAAGTAGTTTGAATCAATAATTAAAATAGTTGGATTTTATGTGATTTTACAATAACAATAAAAACTTTTATTTATATTTTAATATAAACCTATAGTGAATTTATATAAGTCAGTCAGCTCTTGGACTATAAAGAGTAAGGAGCTTTTGTGTAAATTTGCAAACCAAAAAGTTTTGTTCCAAACTTTTTTGGTACCTATCTGCAATAATCCTGTATGTTTTCGAATAAATTATAGTCCTCCTATTATTGCTCTCTTACTGTTTGTGGTTTCATCACAATTTGTTCAGTCATTCCGAAGATTAGCCTGGACAGGAGACAGACAGTCAGGCAAAAATTAGAATTATTTTACTCATGTTTATAAATAGCATGCAAACAAGCTACTAAGCTTAAGAGAAGCCAGTGAGTTCAATATTACAGACAGGACACTTTAACTTTATTTATATATATATATATATATATATATATATATATATATATATATATATATATATATATATATATATATATATATATCATTTATGTATATTGCTTTATTAATAAATGTAAAAGCTTGGATTGGGTAATCATAATCTTTATTGCAATCAAATGGTAACAATAGATGCGATATTTTAAAAAAAACCCAGTTTGGACGTAGCATTTATAAAAATATTAAATATTATTTTTAATAGTATATATATATATATATATATATATATATATATATATATATATATATATATATATATATATATATATATATATATATATATATATATATATATATAACTAAAAATACACAAATTGGATTCAAACCATTTGAGTCTATAGTTATGTTTAATCTTAATTATATACTATAGGCACTAATAGTTGGCAGTATCAACATCTCATATTTCTGGGGTGATTTTGCCATAGTTATGAGATATGTGCCAATCTTGGCAGGTGGCCTTGCATCTGCAGTTTATTTTTATTATATAGTTATCAAAAAGGTGCTGATGTATATCTCTTATATCAATATCGCTTTGTTGTATCTTAGAACACCTGCTAGGTAATATGTGGGTAATATATTACCTAGCAGGTGTATAATAATAAAATATATATGAAATACAAGTAAATATCAGATAAACTATTCAATATTAGGTGTTTTTGTTATCTACTTGAATTTCATTTATTTAAATATCATGGACTTGAGTTGGATATCTACTCATGATGTAAATAAAATTGATTGATCAGTTTGAAGAGATAATTTCTTTTGAGTTCTATATGGGTTGTCAAAAAATATACCATAGGTGTTACTGATAGCCCTCTGTGCAGGGCATGCACTGGAGAGGAAGAAACGGCGGCTCACATGTTGCTGACATGTCCAGAAGTCGCTTCATACAGGGCTAAACATCTCGGCACGCCGGGATCGCTCCCCGAAGTTTCTTGCAACATCAAAGGAATGTTGAACGTCTTTGGCGAAATATCATGGCTCGAATAATCACATTATTCCTGCCCACACGCAAAATATGTGCTTAGACGTGGAGTTGTGGAAAACAGCCCGTCGTAAACTAAACTAAACTATGGGTTGACAAAACCACTCCTAATGGAACTTCATTTTAATATTAAAGAGTCTTTACGCACTGCGGGCGGCCACATCTTGCACGGTCGTCAATAGAGCTGGTTTCTTTATACATCCTAAGCTTAAGATTTCATTAAATTCAAAATCTCGCTCACCAGGCGTGGCGACTACTGCAAACATCTCTCCATGACCAACTAACACTTATCCCTAGTTGATTGAATTAAGTTGTTTAATATTATATGTAATAGTTTTTTTTTCATTTTTATGAATATAAAATTTATTTTTATTATTACAGGTTCTGAAAATACAATTGTTAAGGACTATGTCTTGCCAGATTACACAACAATTCGCCGTGGCTATTTACGTGATATTGTAAAACCGGATGAGGACTTGGAACAACAAACTTTACGTCTCAACAACGAAAGATTTTCCATACCGGAACTTTTATTTCATCCTTCTGATGTTGGTATACCTCAAATGGGAATACCAGAAGCAATAATTAATTCAATAGATGCTTGTCCAGAAGAGAATAAGGAAAGTCTGCTAGAAAATATAATATTGTATGGTGGAAGTACACTTTTTCCAGGTTTTAGAGATAGAGTATTTAATGAAGTCCGAGCATTTGCACTAGATCACTATGATGTCAATGTTACTCTCGCTGAAAATCCTTTAACATATGCATGGGAGGGTGGAAAACATATTTTTAAAGATCCTGAATTCTATTCATTTTGCATGACAAAGGAAGAATATGAAGAGGAGGGAAGAGCATTGGCTTTTGAAAGATTTGATATATAACGACGAAAACGAGCTAGGAAATCTTCGGAGTAGATCCCTAGCTCGGTAAACTCAAGCATTTTCAGAGTTTTAAAGATTTAACAGAGAAACATTGATAGGACTGCTGTGGGTTTCATGATGTGGATTTGTGAATTTTGATAATTATAAAATTTGTATAATAATACACACATACTATATATTTGTATCTTAGAGTTTTTACTTAGACAATATAATATGTAATTTATACATATCCTATATAAGACCTGTACAAAACCTATCTGTGATTCTAATATATTTTTGAAAAGGAAATAAGTTTAGGGGACTATTATATAAAAGACACTGAAACCAAATAAGTGAAATTTAGAATTTTTATTTTTTTGCCTGTGTATTCAGAACTCATGCAAAAATATATGTTTTCATAAAATTTCGTATGTAGGTAATGATGACACCAGTTAACTTAAACATTAAGCCCAGTCAATTTAATTATTTCAATGGCTTTTATCATATTGTCTACACATATTGGGCATTATGAACAATGCCCTATTAATTACTTGGTCGTTATGGGCCATTCGAAAATGCCTTTGCCAAATCTTGGGACTGGGTAAGGGGTAGAGGTAATACGCTAAACCTACGTGGTGAATAGTGGTATATTTCAAGTTAGGTGTGAATGTCAGCTGCCGCAGTAACAGTACGTTGAAAAAGGCTGATAAAGAATATTTAATTTAAAAACCGGCGATAAATCTTACATCTCTATATCCTTCATAGTCTAGAATAACTTTGAGGCGAGGTGAAAAGACGTAAAATCCCCTATTTTGGCAGCGCTACATTGCTATTTTATAATTTCTGCAACTACTGCTTTGTCGATCTAGTGGTCGTTAGCTCGACTGCCACCATGTGATCCGGGTTGGGTCAAAAATCGCTTATTAAGTTTTGCTGTCAGAAAATTCACAGTAGCAGCTGGAGTCGACTTACTGGGTCGGCTTACGTGGTAGTTACATGCTGCAGCTATATTAGTTGTAGGTCGAACAGGTCGGCTCGACCGGGATAACACCACGCTCCCACAGAATACCAACGTTATATAGCAGCTTAAGACTGCTGTTTCGCATGGTGAGTGTAGAGAATCTGAGACCCTTTTTACTGCAAAAAAAGGTATTACATATTAGTCCTTAGGGGTGACAACGTATCTGTATTTTGATTTTTAATCAGGTATAAATTAATGTAGATATTTATGGGTTGCAGCAGCCGCCTGCCATCAGGTTGACTGTTGGCTTGTTTGCTACCCTTATTTTATAAAAAAAATCACGAAGTTGACGGTATTTTATTTTCGTGCCTCGAAAAGCACAAAGCCACTGGTCCTGCGTCTGATATCCGATCCTGTCGAATTGCTGTCCCATCGGATTATGTTAGTGAGGGTATGGAGTGTACACTCTTTGTGTTTGTGCACACACTCTAGCACTATAACCCTGTTCTGCGCGGATAGCTAGTGTCCGTTGAAACTGGCCACCACAGCCAGTCTATAGGATATTAATATACAGGGTGTTAATGTGAACACCGTTATCCTTGAAACCAATGGTTTGGTTTCATTTATAGAACGTAAATTCACGGATACCCTATGCGCCCGAGTGACGTTATCGATGTAAAGATAACCGCCCGCGCTAGCTACCTACACAACATTCCAATAAAAATACAATAGGTACACATAACCTGTGACGTAACTTTTCCTTCATATTTGTATGAAGGAAAAGTTACGTCACAGGTTATGTGTACCTATTGTATTTTTACTATTTATAACGCGAGTAAGAGGACTCGCGTTATAAAATAAAATGTTGTGTCCTACCCAGTCTGAAGAGCATCTCCCAACCCCCCACAATTGCGTCCACTATCCCCGTAGCCACCACTGCCAGTACCACGACCCTAGGAACGACACACCACTCTCGATAATACGATAGGTGTTTTGCCTCTACACGAGGCATCCACAGGTGAAGTAGCCCCTGCGGTGGCTGAAGGCTAAGGGAGCAGTAAGCCGAAACAATTGATATTTATACAACTCGCAGATCATCGAGTTGTATAAAAATTGCCAGCGTTAAATAGTAGCTTGATACTGCCGTTTCGTATGGTGAGTGTAGAGAAATGGAGACCTTTTTTACTGGAAACGAGGCATTCATCTTAGTCCTCGCGGGTGACAACGCATCCGCATTTTGATTCGTAATCGAATATATTGTGTGAATGTCTATGGGGCACAGTAACCACTTACCATCGGGTGGACTGTGTGCTCGTTTGCCACCCTCTTCTATAAAAAAAATATAATCCGCGTGTGGAGAGCGGTGAGAGTGCTAGGAGTGGTGGTGATGGGTTTAGTGGTGACGAAGATAGTGTCAGCCTCCTTAGAGTCTACTTCATCTGAGGATGCCTCATGTAGAGGCGAAACACATGTCGTATTATCAAGGGTGGTGTGTCGTTCATAGTGTGATGGTGCTGGGAGAGGTGAGGCTAGGAGTGGTGGTGGTGAAGGGGATAGTGCACGCAACTGAGGAAGGGTGGGAGGTGGGTGCTCTTCAGTCTGGGCAGGACACATCATTGTATTTTATTACGCGGAAATGAGCAAATTAAGTTCTAACAACTTCAATATAATGGATTACCGCATGGTAACGCCCAATTCTTATAATGCAGAAGATAACCATTTTTTTGTTTTATATGCCAAAAATTCTACAAAAAATTATGAGAATAACTGTGTTTTTAAATTCTTTCTATCTTCAAAACTGACCGAGATATAAAGGCGCAAAGTTAACATTTTCGATCTAAGCCGCGGGCCGTTCCATCAACAAGTTCCATCTTCGTGCGAGCGACCCGACGCGCACTTAGAAAATCAAAACATTTACTCGAATGTGCCCGTTGCATGCGGATCTATCTATCTATTTTTAACAAGAAACATTATAGTAGAACATGACACCATCTATTAAATATTGTGCTGTGCCTCAATGTAAAAATACGGCCACAAAAACACCTGAAAAGTTGTTTTTAATGTGCCTAGAAACCCTACCATCAGAAAAAAATGGACAAATGTTATGAGAAGAGCACATCCTTTAGGACTTCGGTAGCATTTTGTTGTGAGGATCATTTCGATGTACCTAAGTATTCAAATAGCAATAACCTTCACATGATAGGTCTTGGTTATTGCTAGTAAATGCTTTCTATTAGGCATGTAGGTACCTACTCGAGTCGCAGTGTTTAAGTAACTAACGATTCATTGAACCTTTCCACGCTTAATGATCATTATAATTTCAAGAAGAAACAATACCTACATATGTAACTAAAACTACTTCAGTGTAAATAAACATCCAAACATGGGTAAAGTACCTATGTAATGTAATGCTGTGAAAAAGCTTTTTTTTAACATCTCTGTATCCATTCGGGAAGCTTTTTAGTTGACTCGCACATACTGTCAAAAAACAAATTTAACGGATGTTTGTGTTTCTCCGCCTCTTTCGCCTCCTCAGCCTTCCGTTTCTCTCTTTGCTGACATCGTTTCATAAAATTGTTATCGACATCGTGAAGTAAGTCGCGTAATGATGAGTCATCGCCAACTTTTCTTTTTTTTATCCTTGGTGCTTCGGAAGTTTTTCATCATCATCATTCGGAATTTCTTCGAAAATCTCAGTACTTTGATTATGGGTTGATGCACCGAGCAAAATACTTTGACTTTCAGTTGATGTACTGGGCAAAGTATTTTGACTTTCGATCGATGTACCGGACAATGTATCTTGATTATCAGTTGATGCACCGACTTCGATCAACAATACCAATTAGATAACGGGTCACGTACAAAATTATAGCTAACTACTGTCCGCATGAATATAAACTATGAAAAGACATAAATTCAATAACATTTAGTGTGAAATCAACCTTAAGGTATAACAAATAAAGTTCTTTTTCCCGTTATTGCCTTGTGAGCTACACTCACGTGCAAGAGCTCACGTCTCATGCGCGCTCTTATTTACGTAGATGGATTTCTTGCGCCGACCCGACATCTAGTTGGTATTGTTGATCGAAGTGCACCGAGCAAAATACTTTGACTTTGGGTTGATGTACTGGCCAATGTATTTTTATTATTAATTGATACGTTACCGGTTCTCTTACGGTTTTTCATGTGGGGTAAAAGAAATTCGAGTAACTCGGCATATTTCCAGTTATTTGTCGGAGAAGCAGCCAGACCACTTGTACTAGCTTTCATCCTTTTGAGTGACTCTCGATGACTATCACGTAACTTTTTCCACTCATTCTTCGCAGTTTTCACTGTAACAAACACCAAGTCAAACTTAGTAATAAATATTTATATGTTTCAGGTTTTTAGCTACTGGTGACTCCTTCAGAACAATTGGATATAATTACAGAGTGGGTAATAACACAGTTTCTTTGATTGTGAAAGATTGTGATCAATGCACTTTGGATTCATTTGCAACCAATATGTATGAACTAAACCTGAATAAAGTATGAAGGGAAGTTAATTCATTGATTTAACAGTATACAGTTACTGTATAGCTACAAACACGGATTGTGATTTTCGTTTCGTGTGTAACTGTATAGTTGGTGGTGATATTTATGCAAACAATCACAGTAGCCGAATAAAAATAGCCAGTTACAAAAATCACTAGTTTTGAAACAGGTGACGCCGATCAAGTCACTGGTTTCGTTACGTTTCTTGAAAATGACGTAACGACCCACGTCTACAAAGAACACTGGACAGCAATGGCGAATGATGTGCAAAGGGTGTGCGGGGTAGCGGGAGGGGCTTAGCTTAGCTCGTGTAGTTGCGCGTCGGCATGCACAACTAACTTAGCATCGCATATTTTAGTTAGCTCACATAGCTTAGTTCGCATAGTTTGCGGTCTGCACACAAGTATGGAAAACTGCGTCAGCTATGCGAGCTAAGCTAAATTAGATTAGCAATTGTCTTGGTCTACAACTCGTATTAATGCGTGCAGCTCTCGACAGTTTCCATACATTGGAATGGCAACTGTCAAAATAGCGCCATCTAGTGGCATGAGTTGGTGAAAAAGTTATGAACTATGCAAAACTCTTTGTTTGTACGTAGTTTTTCAACAGAATTTGAAAATTTTGTACAATTTTAGACTGTACTAGAAACAAAACGTAGATTATAGTTTCTGAAGATTTCTTGGGGGTTTTAAAATCAAACTAAATACGTGAAATTTTCTTTAATTTTCAGGTTTCTAGACTTCAATCTACTGCGCGACTCATTAAACTTATTTACGTATGATTTTAGCAGAACGTTGAAACATTTGTCTAAAAATAATCTTATATATTCATCGCATTTAGAAATATTTATTTGTCCATATACATTTAAAATTAATCTACCTTATATTGTTTACAGAAATTTTTAAGTGTTTGTCTATATTTTCTTTGAAAATTTTGTTGATAATGTCTGAAGCTCTCTTGGCAATTCTATTTGTCTATTTTCTAAGCTATAAACATTATCTAGGCTACATACAATTTTTTTACATTTATCATGTGACAGTGAACTATGTACCCAACCTAAAACATAGTACCTATTCTGAATTCTTTTCAGAAATACTAACAGGATAATGTGCTTGGTTATAACTTTGTTTTTGAGACAGTAACACTTGTGTTTTTGCTCGATTTGCTCTCTTTGCAAAAGAAATTTACTTATTTTTACACACAGCTAGAGCTTAAACTTTTACATTTTTCTTATATTTTGATAATATACTAGAGGTATTACATTAGTGTTTTCTTATAATTATCTATAACAAGATGTAAATTTAGCATTTCTGTCTGCAAATTTGCAACATTAGGTATTGTTATCATCTTACTCTTGGGTCTCCAATATCGGGTCTACCGAGTTCAATTTAAACTGCTTAAAACTAAAAAAAGGCACACATATTATGTAGTTTCTTACTAAATCCTTACAAACATAATAATGGAAATGTTAAAATTTGGGTATGTAAGACAGAAAGTTATACCTTATTGAACAGTCTAAATTTATTTCACGTGGACATCTTTTCTTTATTATATTTTTCTTATTATACAATTTCAAGGTTGGTACTCAACCTGGCATTAACCTAAAAATGATACTTTTTATAGGTACATCTGCACATATTAGTAGGGAAAAAACACATTCATTACATAAATATTATACCATCTAAATATTGACAACTTACTCCTCGCTATATGAATCTTTATTTCGAAAACATTCTTCATCAAAATGATCTGAACAAACAACATAATTGTTGGAAAAATAATCAGCATCTTTAATTTTCATCAAATTATCCAGGTCAGTTATTTTACAAGCCATAATCCATTGCTTCAATCTAAAAGGAAATTTATTAATAAGTACAACAAACGAAATATTACAAGCCTACTATCAAATTTGTTTAACAAAATTTCATACAACTAACCTCTCCATAACTTTGGGCATTCTAAAGAATGATTTTGGGTCTTTTAGTTGTTTATACTTGTTGCAATCATATACAGCACAAATTGATTTTGCAGACATGTTTTATTAATTATTATGTAATAAGTAAAATAATACAAGCAACATTAACCGCGCGACTATTTACATGGCTGTAAACTAAATTCAATAACACATGCCACTAGAGGCGCTAGTGTACATGATTGCCAAGTTTTGAGTGGAGCTGCACGTATTATATCATAGGTTTTCTATAGCATTTGATATAAATAATAGGAAAGGTTCATAGTCAGAAATTAATTATTAATCAATTCGCTATAAACAAAACTTACTATACGGTTTTAATTAAATAACTATGCGTGCGTTAGATGAAATTTATTTTGTGTATATACCGCAACATTTCAAAACTTTGATAGCGTGATTTAGACTTCAATATAAATAATATATGTTAGCAGTCATATATTATTTAGTGCCAAAAATGTGTAATAATAGTAGAAAAAATAGTGCTTTTTACGACTGTGAGATGGTGCTAATATCAACGTAAAAGCTAGGTACTGAGGACTTTCGTACCCCTGTATACAAAGTAGAGTTTTGCGCGACTAACGGACAGAAAATTATTTTAATATACTGTATCATTAAATTTCACCATTATTTAAATTTATTAAATAAAAAATAGTTAAATAATTATAAAAATAATGATTTCTTATATTTACGCGAACACTATACATTGATTCAAACTACTTTTACGGATTTTATCGCGTTTATTTATGTAATTTACATACATCCATGGGTACTGGAAGGCACCCGAAACGTCGGGTATTAAAAATAACATAAATAAACGCGATAAAATCCAAAAGTAGTTTGAATCAATAATTAAAATAGTTGGATTTTATGTGATTTTACAATAACAATAAAAACTTTTATTTATATTTTAATATAAACCTATAGTGAATTTATATAAGTCAGTCAGCTCTTGGACTATAAAGAGTAAGGAGCTTTTGTGTAAATTTGCAAACCAAAAAGTTTTGTTCCAAACTTTTTTGGTACCTATCTGCAATAATCCTGTATGTTTTCGAATAAATTATAGTCCTCCTATTATTGCTCTCTTACTGTTTGTGGTTTCATCACAATTTGTTCAGTCATTCCGAAGATTAGCCTGGACAGGAGACAGACAGTCAGGCAAAAATTAGAATTATTTTACTCATGTTTATAAATAGCATGCAAACAAGCTACTAAGCTTAAGAGAAGCCAGTGAGTTCAATATTACAGACAGGACACTTTAACTTTATTTATATATATATATATATATATATATATATATATATATATATATATATATCATTTATGTATATTGCTTTATTAATAAATGTAAAAGCTTGGATTGGGTAATCATAATCTTTATTGCAATCAAATGGTAACAATAGATGCGATATTTTAAAAAAAACCCAGTTTGGACGTAGCATTTATAAAAATATTAAATATTATTTTTAATAGTATATATATATATATATATATATATATATATATATATATATATATATATATATATATATATATATATATATATATATATATATATATATATATATAACTAAAAATACACAAATTGGATTCAAACCATTTGAGTCTATAGTTATGTTTAATCTTAATTATATACTATAGGCACTAATAGTTGGCAGTATCAACATCTCATATTTCTGGGGTGATTTTGCCATAGTTATGAGATATGTGCCAATCTTGGCAGGTGGCCTTGCATCTGCAGTTTATTTTTATTATATAGTTATCAAAAAGGTGCTGATGTATATCTCTTATATCAATATCGCTTTGTTGTATCTTAGAACACCTGCTAGGTAATATGTGGGTAATATATTACCTAGCAGGTGTATAATAATAAAATATATATGAAATACAAGTAAATATCAGATAAACTATTCAATATTAGGTGTTTTTGTTATCTACTTGAATTTCATTTATTTAAATATCATGGACTTGAGTTGGATATCTACTCATGATGTAAATAAAATTGATTGATCAGTTTGAAGAGATAATTTCTTTTGAGTTCTATATGGGTTGTCAAAAAATATACCATAGGTGTTACTGATAGCCCTCTGTGCAGGGCATGCACTGGAGAGGAAGAAACGGCGGCTCACATGTTGCTGACATGTCCAGAAGTCGCTTCATACAGGGCTAAACATCTCGGCACGCCGGGATCGCTCCCCGAAGTTTCTTGCAACATCAAAGGAATGTTGAACGTCTTTGGCGAAATATCATGGCTCGAATAATCACATTATTCCTGCCCACACGCAAAATATGTGCTTAGACGTGGAGTTGTGGAAAACAGCCCGTCGTAAACTAAACTAAACTATGGGTTGACAAAACCACTCCTAATGGAACTTCATTTTAATATTAAAGAGTCTTTACGCACTGCGGGCGGCCACATCTTGCACGGTCGTCAATAGAGCTGGTTTCTTTATACATCCTAAGCTTAAGATTTCATTAAATTCAAAATCTCGCTCACCAGGCGTGGCGACTACTGCAAACATCTCTCCATGACCAACTAACACTTATCCCTAGTTGATTGAATTAAGTTGTTTAATATTATATGTAATAGTTTTTTTTTCATTTTTATGAATATAAAATTTATTTTTATTATTACAGGTTCTGAAAATACAATTGTTAAGGACTATGTCTTGCCAGATTACACAACAATTCGCCGTGGCTATTTACGTGATATTGTAAAACCGGATGAGGACTTGGAACAACAAACTTTACGTCTCAACAACGAAAGATTTTCCATACCGGAACTTTTATTTCATCCTTCTGATGTTGGTATACCTCAAATGGGAATACCAGAAGCAATAATTAATTCAATAGATGCTTGTCCAGAAGAGAATAAGGAAAGTCTGCTAGAAAATATAATATTGTATGGTGGAAGTACACTTTTTCCAGGTTTTAGAGATAGAGTATTTAATGAAGTCCGAGCATTTGCACTAGATCACTATGATGTCAATGTTACTCTCGCTGAAAATCCTTTAACATATGCATGGGAGGGTGGAAAACATATTTTTAAAGATCCTGAATTCTATTCATTTTGCATGACAAAGGAAGAATATGAAGAGGAGGGAAGAGCATTGGCTTTTGAAAGATTTGATATATAACGACGAAAACGAGCTAGGAAATCTTCGGAGTAGATCCCTAGCTCGGTAAACTCAAGCATTTTCAGAGTTTTAAAGATTTAACAGAGAAACATTGATAGGACTGCTGTGGGTTTCATGATGTGGATTTGTGAATTTTGATAATTATAAAATTTGTATAATAATACACACATACTATATATTTGTATCTTAGAGTTTTTACTTAGACAATATAATATGTAATTTATACATATCCTATATAAGACCTGTACAAAACCTATCTGTGATTCTAATATATTTTTGAAAAGGAAATAAGTTTAGGGGACTATTATATAAAAGACACTGAAACCAAATAAGTGAAATTTAGAATTTTTATTTTTTTGCCTGTGTATTCAGAACTCATGCAAAAATATATGTTTTCATAAAATTTCGTATGTAGGTAATGATGACACCAGTTAACTTAAACATTAAGCCCAGTCAATTTAATTATTTCAATGGCTTTTATCATATTGTCTACACATATTGGGCATTATGAACAATGCCCTATTAATTACTTGGTCGTTATGGGCCATTCGAAAATGCCTTTGCCAAATCTTGGGACTGGGTAAGGGGTAGAGGTAATACGCTAAACCTACGTGGTGAATAGTGGTATATTTCAAGTTAGGTGTGAATGTCAGCTGCCGCAGTAACAGTACGTTGAAAAAGGCTGATAAAGAATATTTAATTTAAAAACCGGCGATAAATCTTACATCTCTATATCCTTCATAGTCTAGAATAACTTTGAGGCGAGGTGAAAAGACGTAAAATCCCCTATTTTGGCAGCGCTACATTGCTATTTTATAATTTCTGCAACTACTGCTTTGTCGATCTAGTGGTCGTTAGCTCGACTGCCACCATGTGATCCGGGTTGGGTCAAAAATCGCTTATTAAGTTTTGCTGTCAGAAAACAAATATAAAGTTAACTTAGTTGTTTTGCTGGTGGTGATGGGTTTAGTGGTGACGAAGATAGTGTCAGCCTCCTTAGAGTCTACTTCATCTGAGGATGCCTCATGTAGAGGCGAAACACATGTCGTATTATCAAGGGTGGTGTGTCGTTCATAGTGTGATGGTGCTGGGAGAGGTGAGGCTAGGAGTGGTGGTGGTGAAGGGGATAGTGCACGCAACTGAGGAAGGGTGGGAGGTGGGTGCTCTTCAGTCTGGGCAGGACACATCATTGTATTTTATTACGCGGAAATGAGCAAATTAAGTTCTAACAACTTCAATATAATGGATTACCGCATGGTAACGCCCAATTCTTATAATGCAGAAGATAACCATTTTTTTGTTTTATATGCCAAAAATTCTACAAAAAATTATGAGAATAACTGTGTTTTTAAATTCTTTCTATCTTCAAAACTGACCGAGATATAAAGGCGCAAAGTTAACATTTTCGATCTAAGCCGCGGGCCGTTCCATCAACAAGTTCCATCTTCGTGCGAGCGACCCGACGCGCACTTAGAAAATCAAAACATTTACTCGAATGTGCCCGTTGCATGCGGATCTATCTATCTATTTTTAACAAGAAACATTATAGTAGAACATGACACCATCTATTAAATATTGTGCTGTGCCTCAATGTAAAAATACGGCCACAAAAACACCTGAAAAGTTGTTTTTAATGTGCCTAGAAACCCTACCATCAGAAAAAAACGGACAAATGTTATGAGAAGAGCACATCCTTTAGGACTTCGGTAGCATTTTGTTGTGAGGATCATTTCGATGTACCTAAGTATTCAAATAGCAATAACCTTCACATGATAGGTCTTGGTTATTGCTAGTAAATGCTTTCTATTAGGCATGTAGGTACCTACTCGAGTCGCAGTGTTTAAGTAACTAACGATTCATTGAACCTTTCCACGCTTAATGATCATTATAATTTCAAGAAGAAACAATACCTACATATGTAACTAAAACTACTTCAGTGTAAATAAACATCCAAACTTGGGTAAAGTACCTATGTAATGTAGATAAGTCAATGACCTGTCGTGAGTTCGTAAGTTTAGATACCTACCTATGTTTGCAGTAAATTTTAAAATGTTTATAATGCATATAAAGGTTAAAATATGGAATATGTTAACAAATGTTTTTATATTTTTACGATATTTCGAGCAAAAACTAAACTCACACGCAGAGCTGTTCAACTTTCATACTTTGCGGGCCGCAAATAATGGAATAAGTTTGATTATGAAGTGGAGCACTTAAATTTTTTTTCGTGTAGTCGTATTTTTATGTATTACATAGTTGGTACACATTTTAAATATTGATGAAATACAAATTAAGAGGTTCCTTATTTTTTTATAGACTTTAAATAAGTTTGTATTTTGTTCTAGGTCGAAAACGATATGGAAAACTACGTGAAGTACAAAGTAGTTGGTGGTCGCCTCAAACTTAAAAAAGATGTTTATGTAATTCACAATTTTTAAAGTAAAATTATCACACGTTTATTCAACGAAATCAACGGAACTTCAATGACAATGACAAGATTCTTTTTATTTTTTCTATAGACGTTACTAGTAGTAACGTTATCATACAGCCAAGTTCATAATAAACATAGTCACGGTCTTATTCCACAGAGAAAGATAAAGAAATAAACGAATTTAGCCGCGAAATGCGACCTTGTTTTAATGGCGTGTTTAATTAAATTTAATTTTAATTTTTTACGGGCTGAAATCAGCCACCTGACAGACGAGACCGAGAGGCTGAACCTACTCTTATCATTAGCAAATGAAACCTAGAAGTATTAATGTAATAATGGGTACCTAGGTTATAAAAATATTATCTTATTCTTATACCTTTTCATTTTGACTCCGCGTATTTCAGCCGCGACAAAATCTTTGTTTCTAAGAAAATATTCCGCCACCATCATGTCACGGACTATTGGAAGGTTGTCAGATTGACCCTTTTGAAACCCTTCTTCCATCATTAAATACTTAAAAACACCAGAGCGAACGAGGGCAAACAACTCACCCGTGAAATATTACTACAAACGTATGTTCGGCGCGCTGGAACGGTATGACGGCGCGGCCGTATGGAACGAATGACGTCACGCGCTACTCGCGGGCACGGGATTTTAGAAATGTACGTAAATTTTCCACGCTTATAACTTCGGTAATAGTGCACCGATCGATGTGAAATAAAAACTACAATTATGTGTTTGGTCTAGACTTTTTACCTACGTACTTAAAAGTCTAATATTGTAACCTTGTTATCTTCTCCATTATCGAAAAAGTTAAATATTTGGGCGTAACAATCGACCAAAACCTAACGTGGAACTCTCATCTTAGCAACGTATGTTACACGGCTAAAATTGTTTTAGGTACGTGCAGTCGTATGGTTGGAAACAACTGGGCTTGCGTCCCAGTATGATCCTATGGCTGTCCTCCATTGTATGGTGTAATAAGGCTAACCAAAAACGACTGCGGCCAGATTAAATAGTCTACAAATAACGGCCTGCTTAATGGCAACTGGAGCAAAGCAATCATCGCCTGGAGCAGCTCTTAATGCAATTCTGAGCCTAACGCCCCTTGATGTTTATTTAGAGTTTAGACCAGAGGGATAGTTTGTATAGGCTTTCCTAAAAATTGAGATACATACTTGACTCAGTTAAGGAAACTCGGGTCTTTTGCATGATCTCAGATATCATGCGTCCACTATACACTTTTAATAAAAAGTTTATAGTGGAACTACCATGCAGAGAAGACTGGCTGAATTGACAGGTTATCTGTGAGGTCGGTAGCCTTTATGGTACACCGATGGGTCAAAAATGGACTGCCCTGGAGGAATGCCCCAAATTCAAACTTAGTATGAATTAGGGTAGATTCTTCCCGGCAGAAATTTTTGTCATACTTCAGTGTGCGGAAATCGATCTGCAAAAACACTACCTCAATCATATAAGTAATCTATAAAAGTTAGTGAACTCGAAACTAGTTGTAGACTGCGTGAACCGTCTAAACGCCTTGGGATGTAACTACAGGGTCGTTTTAAGATGGGTTCCGTACCACGCGAGTATTGTAGGCAATGAACTTGTCGATGAGTTCGCACGGGAGGGCTTTATTTTTTTATTGGGATAAAGACAATTTGGAACCGAGCCATTTTGTGGAATCTCAAAAAGTCTAGCCCGATTGACCGTTAAAACTCTTTAGCACAATAAACACTTAAGATCTGGTCTGATACACCACTTAAAACATTTTAAAACCTTAATCCGGGCTTTTGATTGTAAATTTGCTTCAAAAGCCTTGGGATTAAGTAAAATAAACTGTGCATGCTGGCAAGAGCCCTGACCGTACACTGTTGTCTTAAAAAGCACATGGCCACCCTAGGACTAAGCAACTCTAGGATGTGCCGGTTTTTGTTCCTTAACGTTAAAACGCCTCTGCACACCTTAACTGATTGTGTACCCTAATGTTAGCCATACACGCTACGGTCTACCGGAGAGGTGATCTGTGCAGGTATGCCTGCGCAGGTCAATCGAACATTGGTAGCGTGTATGGGGACGTTCCGGTGTACCGCACACGCACAGGTACACCGTACGGTGTCACTAGAAAGAATTGATTTTCGATTTTGCTCCGGTCGCCTGCGCAGGTAAAAAAAACTGCACAGGTCTATTCCCATATACGCTCCGGTCTAAGGAATCTCTCCGGAATAAGACCTCTCCGGTGCACCGTAGCGTGTATGGCCGGCATTAATGCGTCTAAAGATTTGTGATGTCATTTTCTGCAAAGCTCCCCTCGCTCTCGTTCCTGACACTAGATGGCGCTAGTGTATCTTTCAATATCAAACAAATCTTTCAACCGACAGCGCCATCCGAAGAACTAAGTTTCTAGAAAATCTACACTCGAACACTCGTCGCTTTGCGCGCATTTACTTGAATATTCCGGATGCTTCATTGCTAATTTGTATATATAGGCGCTGCAAGATGCGATCGGGGCAGTATTGGATTTGGGCGAGACAAGCGAAGCTTCGGAGCGGAATAAAGTGAATTAGTGTGTTTAGTTATTAGTATTTTAAGTTTTAATTTGTGTAAAGTAAATTAAAGTGTTAATTTAGGTAATTTTATCGGCAATTTTTATTGTCACGAACCTCAAGCTCGTAACATTATTATTATTATTTGTTGTCAAATGGTTGTGGTGGCTCTATTAGTCATAAAGAGGATTTAGCTTTACGTATTACGTGTATGTTAAAATGAAACTACATCGCGTAACCAACCAGAAAGGGCAGAAAAACGTCTGCCGGGCAAGCTAGTTTATAAATAAATTTATATCGACGTAACAAAATTTCAATAGGGAATGTTTGTGGCTTGGCCTTGTAAAATGGTAGCTTTTTAAAATTGTTTAGGCAAAGTGTAGAATTTAAACAAGAACGTGGTAAAATATAAAAGTTATATTATTAAAATAAAAACATGTTTTACTTTCATTCATTTATTAGTTTAAAGAAGGCATACATTTTCTCCCATACACTCAATACTGACTGCAACCGCCTTAGTTTTAAAAGTATCAATCAGCTCAATGCATAAAACATATTTCAAGGCTTTCTAGAAAACATTCAAATGCAAAAATATTGTTGATATTGTTATTTCTCTGTTTATGGTTATATTTAGATAATAACATCAGTCATGTAAATATAAAATATTTACGATATAACTACATCATACCGATTTGAGACAATAACGAATATTATTGAAGTTCAACATTATGAAAGGAAAAACAGGCTAATTTTAAAATGTTAATATGGTAAAATATTTTAAAGCATACAAAATTATTTAGCGTAAGAAATTTAATGTAATGAAATTAAATAAACAAAAATCGCAGAAAATGCAGTTTATGTATAATTTGTTTACTATCTGAAGTTATAACTTAAAAGTTACCCTTAGCTATGATATACAGCTTATATAAGTGTACCCTAAACTTAGATATTTTACGCAACTGCATATCCTGCGATTTCTATGATCACCTTATTAAACCGTTATATTGCAAACGAAACAAAAAAGTTCTTTATCATTTCACTTCATTTGAATCCGTCCAACGGATTTGGTTCAACAACTACACATAATGTAGTTAATGTTTATTCCATTCCTTCAAAGTTCATTCAAAGGATACAGCCCTAGGTGCTATGGCTGTGGGGAAAGGGGCCATCTTCGATCCAGCTGCCCTAAGCGAACCGTGGAAAGGAGAGTTGATCGATCTCGAGAGGGAAGTGCAGCTAACGGCACTGCCTGGCGGCGACAGGATCATCGTTCACTTCACGCTAGGGAGGTTACAGCAGTTACGGTTCGCGACCACAATAAAAGATACAGCCCTAGGTGCTATGGCTGCAAATGGTTGTCCCTAAAGCTAAAGTGCCGAATGTTCTACAGCTGTGCCATAATGGTCGTTCAAGAGTCCATCTGGGAGTTAAACGAACTCTACTGAAGGTCCGAGAACAGTTTTACTGGGTCCATTATCTTGACGATGTCGAGGATTGGTGTCGTACATGTACAAGTTGTGCGGCTGTGAGGGGACCTCAGACACGGAGTAGAGGAGCATCGAAATTGCACAATGTTGGTGCACCACGGGATAGGACATCCCTTGACATTTATGAGCACGTCAGACAATCGGGCCAGCAAATGTCTGAGAAAATGAAAACCCGGTACGACCGCAAAATGAACAATAAAGGGTTCAACGAAGGTTCATTAGTGTGGTTGCACAATCCAGTCCGCAGCAAAGGGAAATCTCCTAAGCTTCAAGCTAAATGGGACGGCCCGTACCGGATTGTAACCAGGATCAACGATGTGACCTACCGGATACAGATTGCCGCTAGAGTCCTCCTAAGATCGTCCATGTGGATCGCTTGGCGCGTTATTATGGGACCGATAATGCTCGGGACGAGCATGTCTTAGGAGGGGGCAGTGTTGCGTGAATAAGTCAACGCCATACACTAGCGCCATCTAGTATCAGGAACTAGAGCGAGGGGAGCTTTGCAGAAAATGACATCACAAATCTTTCAACCGACAGCGCCATCCGAAGAACTAAGTTTCTAGAAAATCTACACTCGAACACTCGTCGCTTTGCGCGCATTTACTTGAATATTCCGGATGCTTCATTGCTAATTTGTATATATAGGCGCTGCAAGATGCGATCGGGGCAGTATTGGATTTGGGCGAGACAAGCGAAGCTTCGGAGCGGAATAAAGTGAATTAGTGTGTTTAATTATTAGTGTTTTAAGTTTTAATTTGTGTAAAGTAAATTACAGTGTTAATTTAGGTAATTTTATCGGCAATTTTTATTGTCACGAACCTCAAGCTCGTAACAATTGGTGTCAGAAGTGGGATAAAATCATGCCGATTTTACCTAAGGAGGAAACGGAGGGTGTCCGTACCCGAAGTCAACGCCAGCAGGAGACGGACCAACGAAGATTTGGTGGTGCAACGCCGCAGACGTCGGAGGGCCAGCCACCGGCTGCAGGCCCGTCGGTAGCTCCTACATCTGCAGTACCTGACTTAGGTGCTCTGATGGTGATACTGCAGGAGCAGGCTCGCCGACAGGAGGAGCAGGCTCGCCGACAGGAGGAGCAGGCTCGCCCACAGGGGGAGCAGGCCCGTCAGTGTAAAGAGCAGCTGCAGAGCGGACAAGAGGAACAGGCCCGCCGGCAGGAGGAACAGGCCCGTCGTTTAGAAGAGCAACTACAACGCGATAAGGAAGAGCGGATGCTCCTCATGAAGGACCTTCACGCTATCTTCGGAAAAGAGATACGGGAGGTGAAGGATAAGGTTGCTCAACATGACAACCGCCTGTCGGAGGCCGAAACCCGAATCGACCAAGTAAACAATCGGGTTCATAACGTAATGGCTGACGTGAAGAAAACGCTGGACGACCTCAAACTTGGGGATGGAACAACAGCTCCCGTAGTAGCTACAACACCTTCGCTACGTGGATTCAAAGTGCCGCCGTTTGACGGTACCTCTTCCTGGTCAGCCTACAAGATCCAGTTCGAGGCTGTTATGAAGGCGAACGGCTGGAATAAAAGTCAGGCCATGACTGCTCTCACACTAGGCCTGCGTGACCAGGCCTTAACAGTTCTGGAAGCTCTCGGGGAGGAAGTGACTTATGAGCAATTCCTTGAGGCATTGGAGGCGAGATATGGCGACGCTCACCTGGAATATGTCTTTCGTGCGCAGCTTAAAGGTCGCGTGCAGCGCATCAACGAAAACCTGCAGCAGTGGGCTCTAGAGGTGGAGAAGCTGGTGCGGAAAGCATACCGGTCTGTACCTGCGCTCATTGATGGGAACCTGGTGCAGACATTCATCGACGGCATCCGCGACCTGGAAGTCAGAGCTGCTGTGAGGCTCGGGCACCACGAGACGCTTAAGGACGCCTTGGCCCATGCACTGGAGGTGGAAGCCGTGCGGCAGGATCTTCGCTCCCATCGCGTCAGAGAGGTTGCAGCAGCTACAGTTCGCGACCGCAACAAAGGATACAGCCCTAGGTGCTATGGCTGTGGGGAAAGGGGCCATCTTCGATCCAGCTGCCCTAAGCGAACCGTGGAAAGGAGAGTTGATCGATCTCGAGAGGGAAGTGCAGCTAACGGCACTGCCTGGCGGCGACAGGATCATCGTTCACTTCACGCTAGGGAGGTTACAGCAGTTACGGTTCGCGACCACAATAAAAGATACAGCCCTAGGTGCTATGGCTGCAAATGGTTGTCCCTAAAGCTAAAGTGCCGAATGTTCTACAGCTGTGCCATAATGGTCGTTCAAGAGTCCATCTGGGAGTTAAACGAACTCTACTGAAGGTCCGAGAACAGTTTTACTGGGTCCATTATCTTGACGATGTCGAGGATTGGTGTCGTACATGTACAAGTTGTGCGGCTGTGAGGGGACCTCAGACACGGAGTAGAGGAGCATCGAAATTGCACAATGTTGGTGCACCACGGGATAGGACATCCCTTGACATTTATGAGCACGTCAGACAATCGGGCCAGCAAATGTCTGAGAAAATGAAAACCCGGTACGACCGCAAAATGAACAATAAAGGGTTCAACGAAGGTTCATTAGTGTGGTTGCACAATCCAGTCCGCAGCAAAGGTAAATCTCCTAAGCTTCAAGCTAAATGGGACGGCCCGTACCGGATTGTAACCAGGATCAACGATGTGACCTACCGGATACAGATTGCCGCTAGAGTCCTCCTAAGATCGTCCATGTGGATCGCTTGGCGCGTTATTATGGGACCGATAATGCTCGGGACGAGCATGTCTTAGGAGGGGGCAGTGTTGCGTGAATAAGTCAACGCCATACACTAGCGCCATCTAGTATCAGGAACTAGAGCGAGGGGAGCTTTGCAGAAAATGACATCACAAATCTTTCAACCGACAGCGCCATCCGAAGAACTAAGTTTCTAGAAAATCTACACTCGAACACTCGTCGCTTTGCGCGCATTTACTTGAATATTCCGGATGCTTCATTGCTAATTTGTATATATAGGCGCTGCAAGATGCGATCGGGGCAGTATTGGATTTGGGCGAGACAAGCGAAGCTTCGGAGCGGAATAAAGTGAATTAGTGTGTTTAATTATTAGTGTTTTAAGTTTTAATTTGTGTAAAGTAAATTACAGTGTTAATTTAGGTAATTTTATCGGCAATTTTTATTGTCACGAACCTCAAGCTCGTAACAATTGGTGTCAGAAGTGGGATAAAATCATGCCGATTTTACCTAAGGAGGAAACGGAGGGTGTCCGTACCCGAAGTCAACGCCAGCAGGAGACGGACCAACGAAGATTTGGTGGTGCAACGCCGCAGACGTCGGAGGGCCAGCCACCGGCTGCAGGCCCGTCGGTAGCTCCTACATCTGCAGTACCTGACTTAGGTGCTCTGATGGTGATGCTGCAGGAGCAGGCTCGCCGACAGGAGGAGCAGGCTCGCCGACAGGAGGAGCAGGCTCGCCCACAGGAGGAGCAGGCCCGTCAGTGTAAAGAGCAGCTGCAGAGCGGACAAGAGGAACAGGCCCGCCGGCAGGAGGAACAGGCCCGTCGTTTAGAAGAGCAACTACAACGCGATAAGGAAGAGCGGATGCTCCTCATGAAGGACCTTCACGCTATCTTCGGAAAAGAGATACGGGAGGTGAAGGATAAGGTGGCTCAACATGACAACCGCCTGTCGGAGGCCGAAACCCGAATCGACCAAGTAAACAATCGGGTTGATAACGTAATGGCTGACGTGAAGAAAACGCTGGACGACCTCAAACTTGGGGATGGAACAACAGCTCCCGTAGTAGCTACAACACCTTCGCTACGTGGATTCAAAGTGCCGCCGTTTGACGGTACCTCTTCCTGGTCAGCCTACAAGATCCAGTTCGAGGCTGTTATGAAGGCGAACGGCTGGAATAAAAGTCAGGCCATGACTGCTCTCACACTAGGCCTGCGTGACCAGGCCTTAACAGTTCTGGAAGCTCTCGGGGAGGAAGTGACTTATGAGCAATTCCTTGAGGCATTGGAGGCGAGATATGGCGACGCTCACCTGGAATATGTCTTTCGTGCGCAGCTTAAAGGTCGCGTGCAGCGCATCAACGAAAACCTGCAGCAGTGGGCTCTAGAGGTGGAGAAGCTGGTGCGGAAAGCATACCGGTCTGTACCTGCGCTCATTGATGGGAACCTGGTGCAGACATTCATCGACGGCATCCGCGACCTGGAAGTCAGAGCTGCTGTGAGGCTCGGGCACCACGAGACGCTTAAGGACGCCTTGGCCCATGCACTGGAGGTGGAAGCCGTGCGGCAGGATCTTCGCTCCCATCGCGTCAGAGAGGTTGCAGCAGCTACAGTTCGCGACCGCAACAAAGGATACAGCCCTAGGTGCTATGGCTGTGGGGAAAGGGGCCATCTTCGATCCAGCTGCCCTAAGCGAACCGTGGAAAGGAGAGTTGATCGATCTCGAGAGGGAAGTGCAGCTAACGGCACTGCCTGGCGGCGACAGGATCATCGTTCACTTCACGCTAGGGAGGTTACAGCAGTTACGGTTCGCGACCACAATAAAAGATACAGCCCTAGGTGCTATGGCTGCAAATGGTTGTCCCTAAAGCTAAAGTGCCGAATGTTCTACAGCTGTGCCATAATGGTCGTTCAAGAGTCCATCTGGGAGTTAAACGAACTCTACTGAAGGTCCGAGAACAGTTTTACTGGGTCCATTATCTTGACGATGTCGAGGATTGGTGTCGTACATGTACAAGTTGTGCGGCTGTGAGGGGACCTCAGACACGGAGTAGAGGAGCATCGAAATTGCACAATGTTGGTGCACCACGGGATAGGACATCCCTTGACATTTATGAGCACGTCAGACAATCGGGCCAGCAAATGTATGAGAAAATGAAAACCCGGTACGACCGCAAAATGAACAATAAAGGGTTCAACGAAGGTTCATTAGTGTGGTTGCACAATCCAGTCCGCAGCAAAGGGAAATCTCCTAAGCTTCAAGCTAAATGGGACGGCCCGTACCGGATTGTAACCAGGATCAACGATGTGACCTACCGGATACAGATTGCCGCTAGAGTCCTCCTAAGATCGTCCATGTGGATCGCTTGGCGCGTTATTATGGGACCGATAATGCTCGGGACGAGCATGTCTTAGGAGGGGGCAGTGTTGGGTGAATAAGTCAACGCCATACACTAGCGCCATCTAGTATCAGGAACTAGAGCGAGGGGAGCTTTGCAGAAAATGACATCACAAATCTTTCAACCGACAGCGCCATCCGAAGAACTAAGTTTCTAGAAAATCTACACTCGAACACTCGTCGCTTTGCGCGCATTTACTTGAATATTCCGGATGCTTCATTGCTAATTTGTATATATAGGCGCTGCAAGATGCGATCGGGGCAGTATTGGATTTGGGCGAGACAAGCGAAGCTTCGGAGCGGAATAAAGTGAATTAGTGTGTTTAGTTATTAGTATTTTAAGTTTTAATTTGTGTAAAGTAAATTAAAGTGTTAATTTAGGTAATTTTATCGGCAATTTTTATTGTCACGAACCTCAAGCTCGTAACATTATTATTATTATTTGTTGTCAAATGGTTGTGGTGGCTCTATTAGTCATAAAGAGGATTTAGCTTTACGTATTACGTGTATGTTAAAATGAAACTACATCGCGTAACCAACCAGAAAGGGCAGAAAAACGTCTGCCGGGCAAGCTAGTTTATAAATAAATTTATATCGACGTAACAAAATTTCAATAGGGAATGTTTGTGGCTTGGCCTTGTAAAATGGTAGCTTTTTAAAATTGTTTAGGCAAAGTGTAGAATTTAAACAAGAACGTGGTAAAATATAAAAGTTATATTATTAAAATAAAAACATGTTTTACTTTCATTCATTTATTAGTTTAAAGAAGGCATACATTTTCTCCCATACACTCAATACTGACTGCAACCGCCTTAGTTTTAAAAGTATCAATCAGCTCAATGCATAAAACATATTTCAAGGCTTTCTAGAAAACATTCAAATGCAAAAATATTGTTGATATTGTTATTTCTCTGTTTATGGTTATATTTAGATAATAACATCAGTCATGTAAATATAAAATATTTACGATATAACTACATCATACCGATTTGAGACAATAACGAATATTATTGAAGTTCAACATTATGAAAGGAAAAACAGGCTAATTTTAAAATGTTAATATGGTAAAATATTTTAAAGCATACAAAATTATTTAGCGTAAGAAATTTAATGTAATGAAATTAAATAAACAAAAATCGCAGAAAATGCAGTTTATGTATAATTTGTTTACTATCTGAAGTTATAACTTAAAAGTTACCCTTAGCTATGATATACAGCTTATATAAGTGTACCCTAAACTTAGATATTTTACGCAACTGCATATCCTGCGATTTCTATGATCACCTTATTAAACCGTTATATTGCAAACGAAACAAAAAAGTTCTTTATCATTTCACTTCATTTGAATCCGTCCAACGGATTTGGTTCAACAACTACACATAATGTAGTTAATGTTTATTCCATTCCGTCGGCTGGCGACCGCACGTCGTCGATTTTGAGGATCATCTTGACCATTTGCGTGGCGAGTGCGATCTGTTGCTTCTTGGAATGAAGAGACTCTATGACGTTCATTTCCTTCATATCATTTGAACCTGTTGAATAATTATAAAAAAAAATATTTTATATTATCTCTCTCAACTTTTTAAAACTGTGTGTCCGCGACATAAGCGAATGCAAAACAAGTTAATAATTGCGGGCAATAAGGACCTAAGCATAAATTTACTTAACCCAAAAATTTTTAATACCGAGCACTACACTAGCTCCTCTTTGGTGCGGCTAATGAAATATGGCTAAAGTATTGTAAAAATACCTTATTTGATGGCTAGCGCTCTAATAGCCGGCGTTGAATTAAATGCCGTTTACGCTTATTGTTAACCATATTGTTCACCAGAATGTTTAACAATAATTGGATATTTAAAAACATATTGCCAGTGGAAAAAATAATTATAAATAATAGTCACACTTGACAGAATTGTCGATCATAATACCAGACGCCGCGCACGTTTGACGCCGCAACTCTTCGCTGGTCTGGGTATTTTATACTGCCATTGCGGGGCTTTATATTTTTTTTAACTTTACTCATGGTCCCCTTTTAAAACGCTACCCAGGCAACAAAATGGCGTGACGGGTTCTCTTACTCCGCAATCACACAGCTGATTTAACTATTATTGTCATCAGATCAATTTTAAATAATAGGTCAGAGAAAGTTTCTTCGTATTTTGTTTGCATAAAATTGAAGAAAAATATCATTGGTAGTACTGTTTGTATCTGGCTGGTTTCAATATCAATACATATAAGACATTAAAAAAAGGAAAAATAAAAGGTAAAAAACAATTTCCCGCCATTTTTCAATAGTTTTTCATATCCGCCAAAATGAGTGAATCTAACGAAGAAAACAACTAAAAAGAAAACAAAAAAAAACTAGAATGTATCGAACATCCAAGTTTTATTTAAAAAAAAAGAAAAAATGCGACTCAAGCAGCGAAAAAATTTACGACGTTTATGGACCCAATGCAGTGTCAGTAAGATTAGCACAAAGTTGGTTCAAGCATTTTCAGTCCAGGAATTTTGATGTCAAAGATGCAGCTCGCTCTGGTCCAGATATATCATACGGATAAAGTTGATGCCATTTTTGAAAAATTGGAGCAAGATCGGCATATAAGTAGCATCAACATAGCCGAGACATTATGGATTGACCACAAGTTTTGATCCATATGAAAAAGTCTCGCTATGCAAAAATGCTCGAGATTTGGGTACCACACGAGCTTACTGAAAGACACCTAATGTATCATGACTGATTTGCGATTCTCCACTGAAAAATAATGAAACCGAACCATTTTTGAATAAATTGAATAGATGATGAAAGGTGAACCACCTACGATAAAAACGTGTGAAAAGAATAAAAACGAAAAAACCCGTATTAACATGCAATAAGGTAATGCTTATGTATGGTGGGATTGGAAGGGCATCGTTTATTATGAGCCTTTACCGCCGGACAAAACCAAGCAACAACTAATGAGACTCAAGCAAGATATAGCGAAAAAACGGCCGGAATTAATCAACAGAAAAGGAGTGGTCTTTCATCACGACGACGTCAGACCACACGCATCTTTGGCCACTCAGCAAAAATTAAGAGAGCTTCGTTGGGAAGTGTAAATGCATGTACCATATAGTACTGACATTGCACCCTTAGATTTTTACCTGTTTTGGTCTCTTCAGTATCCTTTGGATAGTGTTAGGTTAACATCAAGAGAAGACTGTCAAAACTACTTGTAGCATTTTTTTGATCAAATCCCAAGATTTCTACAGCAACGGGATTCGAACAAGATGGCAACAAGTTATCGAACAAAATGGCACATATATATTATAATTAAATGTATTTAAACTTTGAAAAAGTCTTGAATTTGTGCATAAAATATGAAGAAACTTTTTCCCTGACCTATTATAAATTCTTCATCGCTAGAAGCTATTCAAAATATCAAATTCATACCTGTGCCCATACAGTCTATGCCAAGATTATTGTTATTCTCAGCAACCTGTCGAGCTTTAACTTCTGACAATGAATCAATTGGAGACAAGCCACTGTGAAAAAAAGAGCAAATAAAATAACCATTTTTTACATTATACACTTATATCATTCACTACTCATTGCAGGCCCATCAAAAGTATAAAGCCTTCTATATAAATTTCCTCTCAGGATGGATAGTTAACATGGTTGGTACGTGGGTTGGCATCATAAGTTTTATTTGTTATTATTCAGTTGTAGTCAGTAAGATGTGGCTTTCCTTCTCCTGTTTCAGTTTTTCTCTGTCACGTCTTACAACACAAATAGAATGATATGAGGTTGTGGGTTCTTTTACGCCACCACTACACTTTTAATACAAAACTATTTGTTTTTAAGTAAAAAGTAGCTCAGATGGTTAACGCTCGCTGTAAATATAATACAACGCGAGTAGCCCGGGTTCGATCCCCGTCGGCACCAATGAAATTGTTAATTGCAGTTTTAAGTGCTGATTTACCACGTGCTCGGCGGCGAAGGAAACATCGTGACGAAACCTGCATGTCTGAAGAATGAGAAAGAAAAAAAATATATTTCAAAGACGTGAAATTCGCCAACACGCATTGGGGCAGCGCGGCAGACACTTACTTGCCCCAAAACCCTCTCAGAAATGAGGGGAGGCCTGTGCCCAGCAGTAGGAAGTATATAGGCTGTTTAAATCTTTTTACATTAAATTTATTTTGTACATATACACCATATGAGCAGACAATTTCACTTTGACTGACAACAGCTAAAGAGCTTAGACATTAGTTGTTGTCAGTCAAAGATTTTTATGCCACATCATAGTAAAAACACAATAGCTGGCTATCTTCTAAGAAATCTACCGAACGCCGTTATTATGTGTGCGTGCCCGGCAAGTGACAGTACGGACTCGTACGCACGAGCCACAGCACGCACACAACGACACTTGCTAAGTCGGGAACATCGAGCCGAGTAGTGGACGCCATGACGCCGCGCTCAGCAATCACATTTGCTTCAGAGTGTTGAATTTTAATAAAATTTTGCATGATGTAAAAAAAATAATATATGCGTTTGTTTAAGTAAATTAGCTTTTTATTAATAGTTTATTTTAATATATTGTTGCGCGCCTATGTTGATATCCGATACCTGGTACTTGCGCCATCTAGTGTCGGGGAACAGAGCGAGGAGGGCTTTCTAGAAAATGCCATTCCAGAACTTTTTACCAACAGCGCCAATTAGTATTGAACAGAAGAACTAAGCTTTCTAGAAGGCCCCACACTCGAACTTTCTGCGCCTGGTCGGTCGGCACCCGTACTTGCGGGAATATTCTGGATGTTTCGGTTTAAAAGGTGTATTTAAAGCCGCTGCAAGCCGCGATCGGGGCAGTATTGAATTGGCGATACAAGCGAAGAATTCGGAGCGAAAAAAAGTGAATTAGTGTTAAGTGTGATTAATTAATAATGTGTTTGAAGTTTTAATTGGTGATCGTTCATTCAAGTGTAAATTTAGGTAATTCAATCGGTAGTTTTGATTGTCACGAACCTCAAGCTCGTAACAATATCTATACATAGATACATACATCATAAGTACATTGTCATATCACATCAGATCAAATTAATTTTAAACATTAAATCTGAGCTGACACCACCATATGCTCAGTGTCAATTTACTTGTATTTTAGTTATTTGGCATTTGTTGTAATGTAAAGCTGGATTTCTTTTGACTAACATTGATTATTTAAGAGGAAACTAAAGAAATGATTAACAAATATTATGCATAGGTACGTATCTGTATGTATTTTATGTTTAAATATTATAACTACTTATAAAACTAAATGAGACTTAGCTGTTAAACTAAAAGACAGTGACAACCCTGCAATAAAAGGCATTAAAGTTTCGCGCGGCTAAAGTTAAATAGGGAGGTATCCTACTATTCTGTTTTTACTATGGCCGCACTTGCTACTTTTTATATCCTATACCAATTTAATCTTTAATATAAGTTGTGGGTAGCGGAGTAATGTAACTAAATTTCTATATGACAGTGTGCAGTGCAATCACTGCATGGATTGAACACAAAGAAAGAGAAATGCAAAGACATGTAGTTTGTAACTACTTTATAAAACATAAAACAATTAATTACTTAAAAGTAAGTAGAGTAGGCGAAAGTAAAAAGTATCCAAGTTCTGTATTTAAATATTGGACATTATCAATCTTACCAGCGTAATTTGGTAAAATTAATAAAATTCTATAGTTGCCCGCCTGCCAAGCGTACCAACTATAACAAAATCTTCCTATTAGGCAATCTCTTGGCAAGGCCTATGTTCGGCAGTAGACTTTTTTAAACTGTAATGGAAGTTGGTAAGTAATGCACATTTTTTTTGCTGGAAGGTCATTTAATGAAACTGTCAGTTTAAAGAACAGTCTTTTTTTGTTATGATTTTTTTTAAACTTATTCTGGAAACAACAGTTTTCTCAGGTAACAGAAACATTAACAAACACAATGTTGCGATTATTATTCTTTAATTAACATCACTTTTGATTAAATAATTTTTCTCTATCACTCAACGGGGTAGAGCCATGCTGCAGTTATATTCGTAGTATAGTTGTAGCACGAATAAGTCGGCTCGACCGGGGAAGGACCATGCTCTCACGGAATACCAGCGTGAAATGGTAGCTTAATGCTGCTGTGTTTCGTATGGTGAATGTAGAGAACTGGAGACCCTTTTTACTGGAAACGAGGCTTAGTCCTCACGGATGACAACGCATCTGCATTTTGATTTGTAATCGAGGACAGATGTGGGTATCTATGGGCCGCAGCAACCACTTACCATCAGGTGGACTGTGTGCTCGTTTGTCACCCTATCCTATAAAAAAATGTAATGAAAATTTGTTACTATGTCTTGAAAGGAAACAAAACTATTTATCACCTTGAATAAAACTATATTTACGAATTTTATCGCGTTTAATTAACTATTTTAAATTATTTTATTCAATGTGTAGTGTTCGCGTAAATTTAAGAAATCTATATTTCTCACCTGTTTTCAGCCAATGCCAACGGGATTGATTCTAGTGCATCTGCAAACCCTCTGAATGAATACTGGTCAAGGGACGATAGTTTGTCTGCGGCACGGGCCACCGCCAGTGAGCACGAAATTTCTGCAGCACCTCCACCATATACCACACGCGAATCCTAAATTATTTAAACGAATTCAAAATATGAATAAAGAAACAATAGAACAAAATAGTTTTTCTTCAACTTATGGTTATAGTTAGAAATACATACTTTCATCAGTATAATTTGACATCTACTGGGCTAAAAAGTAAATAAACTTTATATATATATATATATATATATATATATATATATATATATATATATATATATATATATATATATATATACAAGGTTTCGTATTTGGTGTTTCATTTTATAATAAAAGAAATTAAAATTTTATTTTTAACAATTAAGTTATCATGACAGCAGTAATATTGATGGCAAGCAACTCCACAACAAGCTGCCAAATTAGGTGAAAGAATATAGCAATGTAGTGGTTATTTCTAAAGAAACTTGACCTATTTAAAATAAGGCCGGTACAAACTATCTGTGTTTGCAACATATTAGCATTACGACATGAATTTTATTTAATACTAACGACCCATTGCAAAAGGTAGGATGTATTACAAAATATGAAATCATTTAGATATTTTCATCCAATTTGCAACAGCTTAAAACTTCTTCAATTTTGTAGATAAAATATAGCTTAGATCACTCTCGACATTGATCTCTATCTGTTTGCGAAGTTTCATCACAATCAGTTCAACCATTTTGAACATAAGCCAGGACAGACAGAAATACAAGCCTTTTACAAACGGATATTTATCTTATCCTCTTGGCACGCAAATAACGGACTGAGCTATATTACAAACTTCGATTTTATTTATATATATAGATGAAGTCTGTCAAACCTAGTCCATATAGTCCAAGCGGTGGCCATTGAAAAAGGTTAGTCGTCCAGAATAAGTAGAAAAATATACCTTTTTCTGGCGGTTTAGCGAGATTCTTATCTGAATTTTATGTAAAAGGAATAAAAAAAAATTGATGTTTAATTTGTTCTTAAATCATTAGAATAAATATTTTAAGAGTGGTCTGACAGACAGTTGTACTAGACTATACTAGACAAAAAAAAACATTTACATTTCATATATAAATTTGCAAAAAAAATTATGGACATGTTACAAACCACTAAACCGCTAGTTTAATATATAACTAATATCCATAAAATAAAAAAGTATATTTTTCAACAGTCACCGCTTAGACGCATCATCCTTGTTTTGAGTAGTTTACACCAGGCTGCAGAGCGCACAGTGAGTTCACAGAGTACACAGCAATATATGAGTGAAAAATAGATGAGGACCTGCACGAGGCTGCGCACGATACAGAGCGCGTCGTGCACGGAGCGCTTGGCCTCGTCCACGATCATGCGGTTGCCGCCGCGCACCAGCACGGTCACGGCGCGCGAGTTCGAGCACTGCTCTATGATCAGCATCTCGTCTTTGCTCGTGCCGAATGCTGCAAAATTAAATTATTGCTTAGTACAAAAACAGCTAACCAGGTAGCCCCAGTGTATGACATATCATCTAGTGGCAACTATGGCAAAATCTGAGGCAATCTATGTAGGAGATGGAATGTTTAGCAATGTATTTTAATAGGATGTAATCGATGGCAAAAAAGCCTGTCCTTTTTACCTGACTGCCCCAGAAGGAGGGTAATGTTTTTCGAAGGTTTGTTTGTATATTTCATGTGCACGCTTTGTAGTCATGAAATATATTTTTACACATGGGGCGTCATTGGATTTGTTATAGTTATGGAGGTGATATAGAGTAAAAGGAGGTGATATAAAACATCATTTTTTATAAATTTTTCTCTTTTCCGCTAACTTTTTTACCCATTCGGTTTTTTAAAATTACTGTTTTGACCATTGGAATTGTTAATTTATGAGAGTTGTGAAGCAGAAAAATAAGAAATCACACGCTGCTTTACTATAAACGGGGCAGACTTTACATGACCTTAAAACATAGTAAATACGACAATTATAAATACAGTAATACCCTGAACTTATCGATAAGCAGTGATAATCAATACTCTCGTAAATAGGATAAAGTTTTGCATATCAAAATAATCATCATACAGCTGCTGCTGACTATACCCCTTATATTTAGTCTTGTATAGAGGATATTTGCCATAGTTGCCACGGTAGGTAGGCAGGTTCATAACCACAGTTTTTTAGTAGAGTTGTTACCAGGAAATTGTGGAAAAAAATTCAAAATTCTGCCCACATTATATATATATATATATATATATATATATATATATATATATATATATATACATCACGTAACTTATTGTACGTCCACTATGGCTAATTTTGCATATAATGTGGCGTCAACCTGCTTACGACGTCCAATATACGGACGTCAAATAGGAGACTTAGCGCAGTGTTCGCAAATTGTCATGCTGATCACAGAAATGTCAAAACCTAAAAAAAAATTGGACGTCATTTTTCTTCTAATCTTGCTGTAGTGAAAATTTACGTAGTTCAGCTAATTTTCGTTGCAAAAATAATAGCGCCGCTGTCGAATTTTGAATACTTTCATTTATGGCCGTATTTGACTTCCGCACAAAATTAGGAGATGCGACGTTGCCGTTCCGTCACCGTTGCCAACGTGTTACTTGTATTTGGCGATATATGGTTATGACCGCCTCGTTGGTCTAGCGGTTGTAGTAGTGCGACTGCTGATCGTGAGTTCGTGAGGTCCTGTGTTCGAATCCTGGGTTGGGCCAAAAAATCAATTATTGAGTTTTTCTGTCAAGAAATTATCAATACCTGCCCGTAGTCAGAAAGTTGGCGGTGTATCACCCCTTCCATCGGAAAGCACGTAAAGCCGTTGGTCCTGCGCCTGATCTCTCTCCGGTCGTGTCGGTTTACCCTCCTATCGGATTATGAGAGTGAGGGAATAGAGAGTGCACCTGTGGATGCGCACTTGGGCACTATAATCCTGTCCTGCGCCGATGGCTAGTCTCCGTTGAGGCAGACCGCCGTGACCGTAATTCGGTCTGCAGGACATTATTATATGGTTTATACTGCGCTTTTCTGATTGAGTACAGGAAGATGGACTCAATTGTAGATATTGACAGGTTTCATAGAAATTTGTTTTATTATATTGTGAATAATAACCTCTGACTAATAACCTAATCTGGTCTGGCGAAGAAACTCATTTTAATATAAAGTTTCATTGCATTAACTGGCAATAGGTTGTTAATTTCTATAATAGACCGTGGCATATTGTTGCTGATATGAATAACTCCGAAAATATAATTTATTTACTTAATCGTGTTGAGTTTTGGTGCTCTCACTGCATCTTAAAGATGAGTGCGACTATTGTACCTAATCTGTACGAAATTACTCTCTACTTAACTAGATTCATTTTTGTGAAAGGCTATTTTTGTTAAATTATGATATTATGTTTGGTTTTGCAGTTAGTGGAAATACAATTTAATTTTTCACACAAGTTTTCTAAGCTTCTAAGCGTTTTGCCATTTCTATAATGAAACATTTTAAAAAACACCAAAGTGACTATTTTACACCGCATGGCCTCCCTACACTAAAATACGAATAAAGCAATAGCGAAAAATGTCATTAAAGCAATGATCATTAACGTGTGTTTAATACACAAGGAATTAAAATATAAATATATTCATAGTTATATGGACGTCAAATATCGTGCGGTATTAAACTTTACCGATAATCTGACGTCCACATATAGAAATAAAACAAAATTCAAAAATATGGACGTCAAATATCATTCAGTATGAATGTTTTAGAATATTCGGACATCCATATTATTATGTGTATACAGGTGGTGATTTAAAGTTAAAATTTTGGCGCATACAGTGCCCCAGAATCCCCGACAAACGGCATCATTTATCAAAAAAGAAATAAGAAAGGTTTTCTAAGCGTTTTATCGTTTCGAGAATGGAGCATTTTATGAAACACCAAAGTGAATATTTATACCGCATGGGCTCCCTACACTAAAATAGAAATAAAACATTAGCGAAAAATGTCATTAAAGTAATGATCATTAATGTGTGTCTTATGCACAAGAAATTAAAATATAAATATATTCATGGTTATATGGACGTCAAATATCGTGCGGTATGAAACTTTACCGATAATCTGACGTCCACATATAGAAATATAACAAAATTCAAAAATATGGACGTCAAATATCATTCAGTATGAATGTTTTAGGATATTCGGACGTCCATATTATTATATGTAGCTAAATCTAAGGACACGAAAACAAATTGGAAAGTAAAATTATCTACTAGCACTAAGTACAGTATAAACCGACAAAAAATACCAAAATATGCCCTGAGCACTAAATAAATAATCAACATAAATAAATAGTAAAACGCAATAATCAACAAAAACTTTGGACATCGGATATCGAAGAAGTGGACGTCAAATAAAACTTAGTGTGAATATTTTAGGATATTCTTACGTCCGTATACGTGATCATAAAAAGTAAACTCGCAGTGAGAGCACCAAAACTCAATACGATCAAGTAAATAAATTATATTTTCGGAGTTATTCATGTCGGCAACAATACGCCATGATCTATTGTAGAAATTATCAACCCATTGGCAGTTAATGCAGTAAAACCTTATATTAAAATGAGTTTCTTCCCAATGTCATATTAGGTTATTAGTCACAATATAAGAAAATGAACTTCTATTAAACCTGTCAATATCTACAATAGTAAAATAAATAATAATATAGTCAATCTATAACGTAGGTATCACGGCTGGGCAATCCTAGATATTTTTTCGTATTTAGTAAACGAATAACTAGTTGGTTAATTAATCATGATATCTATCTGTTTTTTTTTTTTTCGCCGGAAACAAAAATGATATTGCGTATTTTTCGTAACTCTACATTCTGTGGATTTATTTCATTATTTTGAACAACATACGAAACTTAAGTGACTAAAATTAAATCTAATCTAAACTAGAATCATAAAAACTATTATTCGTGCTAAACGAATCTAATAACGATCTGTTATTTTTGTCTCCTGCGAAAAAAACAGACTATAGGAATCTATCGAATACCTACGTAAACAAAATATCACCTATAAATAAAATATTACAAAGCGGAATAACTAATAAGAGTGGCAACGTCGCACCATACAAAGGAACTGCGTTAAGCAGGAGAATGAATTAAAAACTATGTATATTACGGGGATTCTGGATAATTTGTAATATGGAAGGGAGTCCTGATTGGTTTCCCTCCGTCTGGCAATATACGAATATTTGTATATCGACATTTGGTAAATTTTCAAAGAAATGAGTTAAACACTATCTTTGAAATTGTTTAATGGACCAATGTACGCTGTCATAATGTATAAAAAATGCCTACAAGTGGTGGACGCTACAATAATGCGAAATGAAAGGACGTAGAATCAATATTGTGATGTATGTATATATATATATATATATATATATATATATATATATATATATATATATATATATATATATATATATATATATATATATCCGATCCGCCTTCGCAGGAATACTCACATTCTCTCCGCGTTGTATAGTGTGCTGTTTAATCCTTCTACTCCTCTTTATTTAAAAAACCGTTTCCAGTATCTTTCTCTTACCCATAATCGGTTCCTTCGATCATCCATCAATCTTTCTCTCTCCACACCTTTGCACTCTTCTTCCTTTTTTAAGAAATCCTTCACCGTAACCGCTGTGCGATTGTGGAACTCCTTACCTCTCCATATTCGTCGTGCTAAATCTCTTCACTCTTTCAAAATTCTTGTTAAATCGTATTATTTAGAATGCTATTAGATAAATTACTTTACCTTTCTCTTACTCTTTTCATTTAATCTATTATATGATATTTTATATATAACTTTCACTTACTTTTATCTGTATGTATTATTGTATTTTTTTTTATTATTATTTTGTATGCTCTCTATTTGTAACTTTTGTTTGCATCTTTCCTCTACGCAAAGGTTGTCTGGAAGAAATCACTTTCAGTGATAAGACCGCCTATTGTACATACTTTAATTAGTTTTAACTATATTGATGTTTCTGTATTGTGGTGTACAAAAAAGATGGGGATAACAGCTAATATTTGTTAAGGTAAAAACATTTTAATTTATATTTTATGTTATCTTTGGTAAGTTCACTTCTAAATATGTTATCCAGACCATTTATTAGGCGAGGTATTATGTATGCGCTGATGCGCTCACCACTTTTATTTTTGGCTGGTATTGTTATTAATTTTTTTTGAGTTACTTTGCAGGTCTGAATTTTGTTTGAAACTGTATGCTGTATACCTAAATTAAAGAATTGTTCCTTTAACAATTGATATTGGACTTTATCATGGATATTGAGTACCTTACAGAATTTAAATTAATTTAAATTTAAAAAACACTGAAATGCTATTATCGGAATTCACAGATCAAGTTAATTCATGGATGAATCGGAAATTACATGTTCTAGCCCTATTTATTGATTTTTCTCGTGCCTTTGATACTTTAGATCATAATAAGCTGATTAGGAAGTTAGATAATACAGGTATTCGTGGACCTCTTTTAAGTTGGTGTAAAAACTATTTGACTAATAGAAGCTACCGTGTTAGGATTTGTGATAGCTACAGCACAGCAGTCAAAGTAACCGGAGGCACAGCTCAAGGTTCCGTACTTGGACCTTTGCACTTTATAGCCTATGTCAATGACATGAATAAGATCTTTAAACATTGTACTTACTATCAATACGCCGATGATACGTGTATGCTTGTGGACTAATGTGGATAATGAAGAATTAAAGGCTATTTTGGAAGCGGATCCATCACAAAGCACTTCAGAGATAGCTGCAGGCTTCGTGGGTAAGTGATAAAACTATATTAATCCACTTGAAGCAAATCGGGTAAGTAAAAAAACTTGAATGATGGGTACCTCATGAATTGAGTAAATCGAACTTGCAAACACTCCTCGACTGGTGTGTTAAAAAAGGGATTTTAAATCGAATCATTACTTGTGATGAAAAGTGGATACTGTATGATAATCGAAAGCGCTCGTCGCAATGGATGAACCCTGGAGACCCAGCCAAATCCTGCCCTAAATGAAAATTGACTCAGAAAAAGTTACTTGTGAGTATTTGATGGACTAGCGCCAGTGTCATTCACTACAGCTTTCTAAAATCTGGCTAAACAATTATGGCAGATATCTATTGTCAGCAACTGCAAACCATGAAGGAAGAGCTAGCTGCTAAACAACCGAGATTGGTCAATCACTCTAGGCCACTGCATAGATAACAACGGTGCATACTTTGATTAATTAAATATATTTTACAAAAAAAAAATTGACTTTATATTCCTCCCGTACAAAACGCTAATTTCATATGTAAGGACCTATTGTTATGCAGTAGACGTCCGGTACTTGATTTTTTAATTTTGTTTTCAATTTAGAAGGTTTGTCAGGGTTAAGCCTGAACCTTTTACACCGTTTTTGAATTTCGGGAATGCCTTTTGAATTAATTACGATAAAAATAAATTTCACAAAAATTTGCATATAATGAAGCACAAATATGTCAATTTATTTTTTTATAGCATTGGGTGACAAACGAGCACAGACACAGTCGACCTGATGGTAAGTGGATGCTGTGGCCCATAGACATCTACATTTACCCACGATTAAGGATCATAATGCAAGTGCATTGTCTACTAAGATGGAATGCCTCAATTCCAGTAAAAAGGGTCTCTAGTTCTCTACAGGCACATTACAAAACACACCAGTTTGACGTTGCTAATTTACGCGGGTATTCTGTGAGAGCGTGATCCTGCCCTGGTCGAGTCGACCCATTTGTGCTACAAATAATATGAATACATCCACAAAAATGAATCACTGTTTCTTTTACCACTATGTATAATAGTAGTGTTTAGCAACGTTACTTTATAAATAAGAATGGTCGAATCTGTTCTAAAACTGAATTAGAACGCTCCAACTCCACATAGTCTTGTTTGTTCTACCGATAGAATATTTTTGTAAAACCATAAGCATGGAGGGAGAGCAGACCTAGCCCGCCGCTGCAAATTGCAGGCACCCGTGCGAGCCGTACCGATTGAGGCAGGTCGTCGAAGGCGACCAATAAGCCAAAGCTGCAGGGACGAGCACGGGTGCCTGCGATTTGCATCGCAAGGGCGAACGGGCTGCACTTCCCGTAGCGCCAAAGCTGTTGCAGAAGTAACTTTAATTTAATATTTCTGTGTAAAAAGTGAGGTTATGATTTTACAAAAAAAAATTTTACTCATAAACTATACATTTTTACAGTGGTAGAGCCACGCGACAGCTTTGCTGTTGCACGTACGGGCCGGCTCAAACCGGGCTGATACCACGACCTCACAGAATACCGGCGTGAAGTGGAAGCTCCGCTTCCGCGTTTCGTCTGGTGAGTGCAGGTGGCCGGAGGCCCAAATCCCCCCCCCCCCCCCTCATCAACATGGTAGCGGAATTAAATGATGGTAAGACTACCCCAGGAGGGTACCAGCACTCCTGGAGAATCCCTCGCTGAGCATCCACGACCATGTTTCTCCACTTCCGAGCGTGGGTGCTTAGGCTGCCCCGCGTATTCTGGGGGGGGGGGGGCAAAATTCCGCTCAAGACTACAACTGCTCGGGGCAAACGGAGCAACAAGACCAAGGCGACCCCTGCCACGCTGTCCGTGAATTTCTGCAATATCAGGGGACTTCACTCTAACCTAAACGCCCTCCACTACCATCACGAGACGGAGAGGCCGGCTCTGCTCTTTCTGACCGAGACGCAGGTGTCCTCTCCGGCTGATGTTCTCTCCTACCCGGGGTACAAACTGGAATACTTCTTTGTGCCTCGGACTGGAGTTTGCGTTTACGTCAGAGAGGACATCTGTTCTCGACGCCTCGGCAGACTTGAAGGTTCGGACCTATCCATCCTTTGGCTACGCGTAGACAGCGACGATCATCCGCGGGTCTACGGGTGCCTCTATAGGTCCCATAGTGGTAATGCCGAAACAGACCGACTCTTCGACCAGGTCCAAATGGCTACAGATTCGTTGCTACAGCAGATCCCCTCCGCAGAGATCGTGATCCTCGGCGACTTTAACGCCCATCACGCCGAATGGATTGGTTCACGTTTAACCGATCATGCGGAGCCCATACCGCAAAGAAGAAAGCCGATCTTCTAGGCTCTTTCTTTGCGTCCACTCGACTCTCGATGAAGGGGGGAGTACGCCGCCGACCATCCCGCGGTGTGAGTGCTCCATGCCGGAAGTGCAGTTCACACAGCGCTCGGTTCGCAAAGCACTTCTCTCCCTCGACATCCACAAGTCGAGTGGGCCTGACGGAATCCCCCCAATTGTGCTGAGGACGTGTGCTCCAGAGTTGGCACCGGTTTTAACGCGTCTTTTCCGGTACTCCTACTCCCTAGGCGTAGTCCCAAAATCATGGAAGACGGCTTTCGTCCACCCGATCCCTAAAAAAGGCGACCGCTCAGATCCGTCCAACTACCGGCCTATCGCCATCACCTCCTTGTTCTCCAAAACAATGGAGTCCATTGTAAACTGCCAGCTCATGAGGTACCATGAGGATCACCAGCTGATTAGTGACCGCCAATACGGTTTTCGCCGTGGTCGGTCAGCTGGTGATCTTCTGGTCTACCTAACTCACAGATGGGCGGAGGCAGTAGAGTCCAAGGGGGAGGCATTGGCCGTTAGTTTGGACATTGCGAAAGCCTTCAATCGGGTTTGGCACAAAGCGCTTCTTTCGAAGCTCCCTTCCTATGGGCTTCCCGAGAAATTGTGCGATTGGATCACCAGCTTTCTTGCAGATCGGAGCATCAAGGTCGTTGTAGACAGTGCAAGCTTATTAATGCTGGTGTTCCACAAGGCTGCGTGCTATCGCCAACGCTGTTTCTTCTGCATATCAATGATATGTTGCAAACCCGTAACATTCATTGCTATGCAGATGACAGCACTGGTGATGCTCTTTACACCGGCCGAGCCAATATTTCTCGGGAAAACGTCTCCGAGTGCCGGGACAAACTTGTGTCTGAAGTCGAGTCTTTGCTGAACAGAGTCTCGGATTGGGGGCGACTAAATCTAGTCCAGTTTAACCCCCAGAAGACACAAATTTGCGCGTTAACCGCTAAAAAGAACCCCTTTGTCGTATCTCCTCAGTTTCAAGGCACTCCCCTTGTTGCCTCAGCCAGTATCGGAATCCTCGGCGTCGACATATCGAGTGACGTGCAGTTACGTGGTCACTTGGAAGAGAAGGCCAAATTGGCCTCTAAAAAGCTTGGCGTGCTCCGCAGAGCGGGACAGTATTTCATGCCGGCACACCGCCTGCAACTTTACAAGGCGCAGGTTCGGCCGCACATGGAATACTGTTCCCATCTCTGGGCTGGGGCTCCCCAGTACCAGCTCCTTCCACTTGACCACATCCAGCGCAGAGCGGCTCGAATCGTCAACGACCGAGTGCTTTCCGATCGGCTCGATTCACTGGCACTGCGAAGATATGTTGCATCTCTTTGCATTTTCTTTCGCATATACCATGGAGAGTGCTCTGAGGAATTGTTCGGATTAATCCCAGCCGCCAAATTTCGTGAACGCACTACGCGGCAAACCTCCCGATACCATCGACACCACCACCACCTGTATGTTGTCCACCACTGTACGTTTCAAGAGGAGTTTTCTTCCGCGTACAACCTCTCAGTGGAATAGTTTACCACCAGCGATTTTTCCGGACCGATACGACCTGGGGACCTTCAAGAAAAGAGCGTACTCCTTTTTAAAGGGCCGGCAACGCACCTGCAATTCCCCTGGTGTTGCGGTTGATCATGGGCGGCGGTAGTCACTTAACATCAGGTGAGCCGCATGCTCGTTTGCTCCCTCTTCTATAAAAAAAACATTTCGGCAAGAAGGGAAGGGTAGGGGGGGCTTCTCCTGCATCCAGCCTCTCCCACCACCCTCCCACCCCCGTACGCAAGTACCGTATGACGATAGTTTTACCAAAAATGATTATTGGTTTATGAAAAATAAAAAAGGATAGACTCATAGGCAATTAAAAATGTTCTTTAAATAAAACTGTAATGATAGTATTAGGAAAATTGTTGCAGTCCATTGACTGACAGACTGACTGCAACAATTTTCCTAATACTGCCCCCATCTGCAGATTAAAACATATTGTTAAATAAGAAGATTGACAGAGTGGCACTTACTGATCTCGCGCACCAGTCCACAGGAGCCGAGCTTGTCGGGCGTGAGCTCCTCGAAGCGCGGCACGATGCGGCCGCCGGTGGCGATCGCGATCAGCTCCATCTCAGGCCCGTGCACCCAGCGCACGGCCGGCAGGCCCTGCGACAGCAGCAAGTGGTTCGCCTCGTCATCGAAGCCCCACTGGCAGATAGCCAGAGTCGCACCAGCGTCCTGTAATATAATTTTTAACATAAAAACACTTTAATGTCTCAAATAAGAGTCACTAATAGTATGACATATGATTTTAAAATATTTAATTTTGCTACTATTTCAAAATTAATAATGTGAACTTACAAAAAAAATTGATAATAATTGCAACACTTAATTTTTAGGCATAAATTATGAACCATGAACCACTAACTATTGATTCATCTATATCATGTTCAAAAATTATTAAAATAAAACTCCCGTGTCTCTTACCACTGAATGTATTTGATAAATGTTTTTTTCACTAACTCTATACAGCCTTTTTTGTTGTATAATTTGTAGTTTGGGACCATATTCAACATTGTTCAAAGTTCAAACCTATTTATATTCAATGTAGCATATTTAAAATAATGAGATCGGATATAGCTTTGAAAGAGTCAAAAATCAATAATTTTGGCTTCTGCTGAAGTTTAAATCTGAGACCACTAAATTACGGGTTCTCCTTATAATAACATAAATAGTTTATATTGGAGAAGTAATCCAGTATAAACATAGCAAATGTCTATATATACTTATGTAAGGTTCTTTTAAATATATACTTTTAAATACTAAAACATTATTAATAATGAACATTATGGGTTATTTATAATAGGTTAGTGTTTATGTTCAAAAATAATTCATGGATACTTCAGAACAGTTAATGTGATTTCACTATTGGATCAATACACTATGTGAAGAATTAAGGCATCATAAGTATCCACAATTATTTATTGTTGTAATTAAAATATTCTATACCTTTTAATCGACATTTATATTTTCGTTCTGACGCGCCTACGTGCTGGTTTCGAAGTGTAATCTAAAATGTGTAATCATCTCGTATTTAGAATTGACGATTTCCAGCTTCCCAAATAAGTCGGATATCGAAAAAGCTACACATTTCGGCAAATTGTTCAAAAACCAGAAGAGTACAATCTACAACTTCACCACGTCGATATTTGGGGGGTGCTACAATTTACACTTCAGTGGTGTCAATTCAAATGTCGCTATATCTTGCTAGTGTTTGTACAGTGGTGCTACGATGGCTATATAAATATAGAACCAGAGTACTAAAACCTACCAAACTACAGAGGGGGTGTAAGAACGAGTGATGTTAGATCCCCAAAACTCTTTACTGCTGCATCCAACACAGATATTTTCAAGCTACTAGAAAGGATATAGCATCAACATCAATAGCAAGTACATCACTCAACTTTGAATTGTCGGTATCATTATAGCAGAATAGCTGGAGGACCTCAGCACCATGCTTAAAAATACTGAAACTTTTACTTTTTATCATAGGTTTAGTTTTACACATTTTTGATAATAGCCATGCAATTATATATTTGAACATGGATTTAACATAAAAATCAAATAACTTTAAGATTTTAATGAAAAGCAAAAAAAAATGTATTTAATAAAAAACAAATATTTGTATCCATTTTTAAATTCATTGAAAGAATAGAATGATCATTATTTTTATAAGTATTGTACAGTCAATAGTAAAAAGCTTAACCCAATATTATTTATTAAAATCATGGCAACAAGATTAAACATTCCGGTCAAATTCACCATGGGAATTGCGTGTGACTTGTCTCTGTATATAACATGCAACTCTCTACTCTACCGGGGGCCTGAGCTATCGTAAGAAATTACACAATATATTCTGCCTACACCCCTTAGCATTCCGCAATATTAAATAGCCCCCACCGGGTGTAGTACTTATGGGCCTCATGATATATACCACCATTTTACTATTATTATTTCACTAACCTTAACTTGGCGCACCATCTCCAAAAACTTATCATGTTCATATTGGCGCAGTTCACGGTATTCCTCTACAGAACCAACTTGTAATTTGTGCGTGGTTTTTGGCTTTGGAGGCTCAAATGGACATGTCAGAATGGCCAATTTCACATCCTGCAATTAATATAAAAAAATCATCAAAAGGAATAAAACTTATTTTCAATTCTAAACAGGTGTCTTACTTACCTTTAGCACTTTTGGCATCTGTGGATGACTCATTGTCTTGTCAATGACCACACCATGCACAAGCATTGAATCCTCCATGCGACCTCCTACTTTGCCCTCCACTTTGATAAGCTCAAAATTGACGTCGCGTTTCTCTAAATCTGCTACTGACAGCACTGCCTAAAATTTAAAAGTTTTATTTATCACATGATGTTAAATAGCCAACAAAAAAGAAAAATTGATAGCTTCATTAAATTTATGGTCGAAGTTTTTATGAGGAAGCAGATGCTTTTTATTTTTTAAGCGCCTTCTGTGACCTGATGGATTGTTTAATGAATTCTGAAAATTTGTTTTGGCTTTCATGCTTTTGAAAAAACTAAAACAACTTTATCATAATTCATACATATAACCTTACAATAGGACAATATGGGATAGTGGATATTCTTACACCATCATGACACAGTTATTTTATTAATGTTAAATTATATTGAATAACTTGTATTCCTATTGCCTGATGCATATTGTCCGATTGCATTGCATAGTAATATTTGTTTGTTACATAATCTCCAGCACTACAACTATAATATGGATATTATATAAAATTTTTACAGAATATCCGTTAAGTATAAAACTTACATCTACAGCCATTTCTGCCATTAAACGATGGCACTTCACAACAACCTTGCTGCCGAGAGTTGTCATTGCAACTTTTATGAGATGCTCACGCGTGTTCTTGTTAACTGGAAATGCTTCACTGATAGAGTCCAAATGTTCTAAAGCGGCTGCAGCGGCCAATTCAAATCCATCAGCAATACGAATTGGGTGAATACCCTTGTCAAGTAAGACAGCTGCTTGTTCCAGTAGAGCACCTGTTAATTAACAAATACGTGAATTTTAATAATTATGAAGACATTTGTATGTATTTTGTAGTTCTATTTTGACTGACTCGTTAGTCTACTAGTTGTAATAGTGCGATTCCTGAACATGAGACCCCGGTTCTGATTCTGGGTTGGGTCAAATAAATATCAGTTACTGAGTTTTTTCGTTAAGAAAATCTCAGTAACTGCCCCTAAATCGGAGTCGCGAAGTTGACCGTGTCTCATCCCGGTGCCTTGGAAAACACGTAAAACAGTTGGCCCTGTGGCTGATCTTTCACTGGTTGTGTCGTTTTCCGTCTCATCGGACCATGAGAGTGAGGCTACAGAATAAATAAAAAATCTTTGTTGTCACGCAACAGAAAACCCATACAATTATGTTAATAAAATTGAAGTGAAATATAAATTTTAGTGTTAGTAATCAAATTAATTTACATATCGTGACCGAAATTCGGTATGGAGGACATTATTATTATTGACTTTAAAATTTCATTAAGAATTTTTTTTCTTTATTTTGTTAATCATTTTTAACACGCAATATGTTTGAAGTATACAGTGATTGATGAACTGGGAGATTTTAGCCACATTCCTGGTGTAAAGACACATTTGAAACCACAACTTGTATTTCATGTGTGTATAAACACGAAATGTATACTGAATACAAATTTGAACTATCTACATTAAATTTACCTGCCAAAACGACAACACCAGTTGTGCCATCACCAATCTCATCATCTTGACTTTGTGATAGTTGCACCATAAGTTTACCAATCTGGTGTTCTACATCCATCATCTTCAAGATTGTTGCTCCATCATTTGTGACCGTGACCTCACCATCTTGAGTAACCATCATCTTGTCTAGGCCACGAGGACCCAAAGATGTTCGGAGTGTGCTAGCTATTTGTTGGGCAGCTTGAATATGAGACTAAAATAAAACAAGAAGTCACGTAAATAGAAATTATTTACTTACATCAAGTTTTTTGGTTATGTCCTCCCAGGCATTATTCTTCATAATTTTATTTGAATAATCTGACAATGTTTTTGCATAGAGATGTGGATGAGACTCCACCTCTTTAATGAACACTTTGGGATCTACAACCCACAACATCGTGTCGAAAGACTAATGACATAAACACAAACAAAACGTACAACTGCTAAGCAAGGGCGAGGCGAGGTTACATATGGCCTATTCCTTTTAATGCCCAAAGCTAAAAATACACCACCGTTCGATAAAAAAAGCGTCACATTTTAAAAGTGTTGATGTGTGAACATATACCTGGGAATGCATTTGTACTATTTGAAATATTTTTAACAGATGTTAAAAAAGCTCCTGTGCGAACATTGAAGTAATACGTACTAGAACAGCTATTTCAAACAAAGAATGTGTGCTACTCTGTGTTTGTGCGGTTGTTATTTTTATCATAGAATAAACATAGGTAGAATGATCAGTAGGTAATAATACATTGTACTGTTAAACAGGTAAATTATATCGAGAACAATTTTTGAATTTTGTCATTTATTTTGTATATTATATATACATAACATTATATCACAATCACATTTTAATGGTATTTTTATCTTGATATTTTAAAAGGTATCTATGTCAAATATACATAAATTTAGTATGTTTTATATCAAATATAAAACATACCTAAATATATTTATTTAAATTAGAATAAGAGTCGTTCATAAATGCTGGGCATGCGAGAGTTAAAAATGGACGAATTTATTCCACTTTGACTTTGATGTGGAAACCTAAAAATAAAATAAAAGAATAATGAGCAGATTTACATATAAAAAAAATTCAGCCTAATTACGATAACTTATATATGTTTCTACAAAAAAATGTGTATAATAATATATTCGTCCTATACATTTTAATACCCACAGAAATGTTGCATCTCAACAAATTAATTTTATAATCTATATTCCATGACACGAGATGGCGTCTTAGGAATAATTTGTTTTATTATTAATACATAATACTTTTTATTGATTAAGTATCTTATTAACTGATGAAAAGTAATATCTTGATTTTTATTGACATTTCTTGAATTATTTGTGCAATATCTAAGTACACACAACAGCATATTTTTATCAAGAGATTATTTTTAACCCCTAAGATACTGTGGACATGTTGACAGGTCCAAGTTTTGTGACCGCTAAGTACAGAGGACATTTATACATGTCCGCATTACGTGCTGCTATTTTCGTCATTAATTGATATAAAAATACAGTATATTTTCGATTGAACACTATTTTATTCGATTCTGAAGGAACTAAAGAATATTCTGTAGCATTATATTCACTCGGTTACATAGACATCATCAAATATGACAGCCATTCGCTTTTGCGTGCCGGTGCGGTTGGTTGCGTAAACGTTGAAGTTTTGTGATTGTGATTTTAGTTGGATTTTCTTTCAAAAAAACTGTAAGTAATGTTATTTATCTTTACTACGTAATGTTTTTGAATGATTTAAGTTACAACAACAGTAACTTTTTATGTTTCAATTGATAAAAAAGTAGAAATAAAAAACCTCTATGCGAACAACTCGTAACGGTCAAGATTTCTAATAAGATTCTAATAAGATAATAATAGTATATTTCTTATTGGAATACCATAGTAAATACTTTTACTAGTAATTGCTAAATGTTATATCTATATGATTGTATAAGAAAAATAAAGGAAGACGATATAAAATATATACACAAAAAGGTTTTGAAAATAGTTTAGTAAGCGCACGCAAACTGTCTATTGTCGAATTTTTTGCAAATGTTTGCAAGTGAAAAAGTAGAATTATTATAATTATTACATGCATAATTTCGGTTCATTTAGGAAGAATATGTTGTATTGATTGTAAGGACATAAAAATAAAATAAAAACTTAGGAACTTACGATTCATAAAATAAAATTTATCGTCAGTAAGTACACTTTATCAAGATCCGTTAGAAACAAAGAGCTGTACAAAATAAAATAAACATTTATATGTTATGGTTATTGTTCCTATTTATGGAACATCTTATCGGCTTTAAATAACTGTAACTAAAACCTCTTTAAACATAAATGAAAGGTTGTGAGAAACATAAATATTTAAAACAAGTGCCGCCAGCTGAGGTGAGGAGGGACGCCTCGGTACAAAGCTGTTTTTTGTTATGGCGGGCGCAGTGAGTGATAGGTTAAATCAAAACAACATGTGACAACTCTACAAGCGCCTAGCAAGTGACTGATTAAAGTGCGGTGTAAACACCGCAGTTGAATGGAACAGAGTAGCTGAATGCAGTGTCGCCTCTACTACATAGTACATAATAGATCAATGTGTGCGAATAAGGCCTTAGTTTAACAAATGCTTCTTTCTGTTTTAGTGAATATGTAATATTTATCTTTTTATCATTTTCATATTTTAAACAAAGGTAAAAAATCATAATATGTACAAATATATAACAGGGTATGTTTTATGTCACCATAATTTTAACCAGATTAATCAACTCCTACTAATTATATACCTACATGCCTATAACTTTACATTTTTAAATTCTGAATTCATTATTTTAATATGTGTAAAGCTTAAATATATTGTACTGTATTAGCAATAATTCATCACGTAACACTGCAGAGGTGTACCTCAATTTTTCAAAACCTACAAGAGCGAGAAAAAACATTTATTTTATTCCCATTGCCTTTTTTTAATATTAGATTTAATGGTAAACTACAAATACTATTAACTTTCTAATGAAAAAAGCTAGTAATAGGAGAATAATGAATCTTTTCTTGTTCCTGTAATTTTAAAAAAATTGAGGTTCACCATTTAGCAGCGTAAGCGACGAATCGCTCATATGAAAACCCCGTATTTATTAAAATGTAAAATACTTAATAAATTTAAAGCTTAAAAATATATTGTACAATTACCAATAACTGATCATGTGACAAACACCTGTTCATTAAAATGCGAAATACTTAAAGAAACTTCAATATTATTGTAAATTTACGAGATATGTTGTATTCAATAGAATAAATTGTAATTTATTATTGCTTAATCAGGGTATAATTTGATTTGGATTATGAAAAAATGATAAAAACAATCAGTTTCAGAGGTACAATAACATAAGATTGTATGTAAACGTATAATTTTTGCATTACAATGCAGATAAGGATTGTCATGAATATTATAAATATTTACTTATGCATCCTTCTTTCAGATTTTCGGGAACTATATTAGTAAAAGTACCTTTAAAGCATCGATACCGGTAAGCCGTTTTTGTCTTTCTTGGTCCCTTAAAATTATAAATGGACGACCAAATTCGTCAAAAGCAACAGCTCCTGGAAACATAGCCATTTGTAGGATTTTCTAGTCACACAAATTCAAGATGCAAACAGATATAGTTTTCACTAGTTTTTATTTCCTTGTATTTTTCTTTGTATCCTCGACCTGAAATCGAATGAATTTGACAGTTGACAGAATGACAGAAGACAATTGACATTTGACCACAGAACACTACTACCACAGATTAATCTGTGGCATAGATTACTGTATTTATACTAGAGATTGATGTGCGACTCAAATTTCATTTTAGTTAAAGTTCGGTTATTGCCTAATAGATGGCGTTAAATTATTGGTGCTTTAGGCTCGCCCTTTATTTGCACTTTACTATTTTTATTTTATATACAACCACTAAATACATTGCGCAAGTGCTGCAATGTAATTAATAGTTGTTTATGTTTCTTGTGCTGTTAGTTCCTATTACAAAAAAAAAAAAACCGGTTATTTTTAAAATGTTTATTGTTTAAAAATTCTTTGCTTAGTTATTGAATAACATTAGATGTGTTAAATTTAACAATATTTGCACAATGTATATTGATTTCCTTATACAATGTCCCTACTGGTTAGTAAATATCTTATATTACAGAGAATAGAATACAATAGATTTTTTTAAATATAGATTATTACATAATACTTATTGAAAGTTATGTTTTATTTACCACTGATACCTCTGTTCTGGGAAGAACCAGCAGGAAACCCAGCGGGACTTTTTTTAAACATATTTCACTTTACAATAATTTTATTTGTACACTTTTTAAATATATTTTAATAGTACATACAACCATGGTGGCTATCACCTCATTCCCAGGAGTTACTTGATGTATTATTTAATATTATAACATTTTTTGTACATTTTCCCTTTAATAAAACATTTCAACTTAGTAATTGACAAATTTTGTACATTTTCTGAAATTTTGTTATAAAAGCGTATAATACATTGCCCCATAAAAGCACTACTGACTCAGTGGATTCTAGTAACTGGTATTACAAGCTTATGTTTGTTCCTAGTGTTTATAGTATGAACATCTTTATTCTTATAAAAGCTATTTATGTTTTTTTATGTACAATCATTACATTTTCATAAATTTATTGCTAGCCAAAATTAATACGTTTATTTCTTTAATTTTTTTCTAAGGGACTCTTTAAAATTTAAGATATAAATTGGCCGTACGCTCTCTTTTATAAACCAAAATATGGCTTCAATGTCAGTCGCGTGACCCCAATATTAAATACCAGGAAAACAGTGGTATCTAATATACTCCAATAAACACAAGACTCAACTCGTTCCCATTTAAGAGCACATTGGTAATTGAATCCTCTCTAAAGGTTTGCTCCTCTTCCATAATTTCATGAATTAGTATCAATTAATTGTTATAGTGGTGCATCTTTAATTTAATATAAAAAGTTACGTTTTGGAGCAGCACTATTAATCTTTAAAATATGTACACGATAACGTTATCATATTTTAGTAACAACAATATATAAATGTGTGTAATAACTATACTTATAAAAAATACAAATAATTTACAATTATAAAAACAAAATTATAAAAACGAGCATTTTATATATTATAACACAGTAAAAGTAAAGTTACAGTCTATATACGTCCCACTGCTGGGAACAGGCCTCCTCTCATTTCTGGGAGGGTTTTAGGGCAAGGAAGTATCCGCCGCGCTGCCCAATACAGTTGGCAAACTTTACATGTCACCGCCAAGCTTGAGGTAAATCAGCATTTAAAATTGTAATTAACAATTTCATTGGTGCCGGCGGGGATCGAACCCGGGTTACTCGCGTTCTGTTATATTTACAGCGAGCGTTAACCATCTGAGCTACCGCAGCATATTATAACATACTCATACATTATACAACTTCACAAACCATTTGCGAAATTAGAATCAATCTAATAAATTGTGGAAGATACCACATAAATCAAACACCATAAAGAACAACGCTTGAGCGTGGCAGAGTGCTTGTGCTTCTTAATGCTTGATGAGATGCTAGTGTTATCCCCACTACATTACAATGCAAATGTCATAGGTTTTGAAGACTGAGGATGTTAACAGTGAAAATATGACCATGAACATGTTTTGGTTTGATGATAAAGAGATAAAGCTCATATTAAGCTATCAATTTGTTATAGATTTTGTAAAAGCGCTACGATAGCAGTAATTAAAAAATAAAAGATTTATAACAAACATGATTAAATGGTATCTATGATTAATTTACAATTAACACCAAAGTAAGCAATAATTAAGTTAATAGGACATGGACAGCAAGAGTGCTTTGAAATTTAAAATAAGAAATAATTTTCTCTATTTGATCCTACACTTATCAAAAGCGGAAATTTTATTTCAAAAGAATTTAGATTTATACGCATGACACAGTAGACTGCTAAATGGGAGCAATTAATAACTCTTAGATTTTGATGCGGAAGAAAATTAACTACTGGATGATGGATAAGTAACCTGACCTATCACCTAAGTGTAACCTGATAAAATACCTAAAATTAAGAGTAAAGCACGAACTTTAACCAACGTGTATCAGGTGGTCTTAGACTTTGTGCAAATAAGTCTTTACAACTGAAACATATTAATAATTAATGTTAAATAATTGTTTGTCTTTAACAACTTTGTTTTGAATTTATTTTCAAAACATTATTAATAACCCCAAGAGAGCACAGATACAGCAGATTTGATCAAAGATTTTATAAAAAGTGTCTAAAACATAATTCGGAACATATATGCTGTGAAACAAAGTTTTACCTATTACAATGAGATTTAAGAAAGTTAAAAAAAGTATACGTAATCATAGTAGACAGTTTCCCCATCAATAAAAATTAGACTATATAAAGCAAATAAAACAAATCTTTTGTCGTATTAACATAAAAATGTTAATACGACAAAAGATTTGTTTCAATAATAACAAATTATGTTAGTTAATGCGTTATTTTAACTACGACTCTGCTGAATACTTTCTTCTTAGTGAAAAACCACTGAGCAGAAAACATGAATCCTACTTGCCAACAATTTAAATTTAAATTATTCCTCGGTGGCAAATTTTTAGTAAAATGCGAATAATATATTATAAAATCTGGATTATTTACCGGTAAAAATGCCCTCCACTGCAAAGGAAGAGGTAGTAAATAGAAGAGATTTTACTGCTCACATTTTGGCAGTTAGCAAATTCGCAGAAACTAAAAACTAAAAGTTTTATTTCAAAAAGATGAAAATTAATGTAAGTATGTAATTAATGTAATAATTGTTATAATGATCTTTGTAAGACAACCCCACAACACCAAGTAAATACATCAAATTTGTAGTTTCAAGAAAAACGCTTTTACAACTTTCACAAAACTTTTCATAATGTGTTGAAGATTGTAACAAAAATAATAAAAATATTTGACCAGTGATTCCACCAAAAGGGATATTTCAAATCATTAATTTGTTGATCAAAATAATTGTACATAGTTCAGACCCTTAAAGATGGCATAAAAGCTGGTGCAATAACTATAAATAAAATATTAAAAGACAGACACATTGAAATCAATAATGCTAAAGTAAAACTTATAACTAATAACTTAAACAATCTGAATTTGGTTTTACACTATTTTTATAAATCTTGTATGTTTTCTTACAGGAACGCCCATTAAAAGAATCAAACAGGAGAAGTATAACTGCCACATCTTCACATTCTTGAGGTAGCAACTTATTTTCTGCAAAGATATAAAATGTTATGAGCACTTTTTAAATAATAAGAAGCAATAAAATATTTTACACAAGAAAACACAAGTAAATAAGCGATAAAGATACATCTTACAAAAAATTATTTCAACATTAAATACTATTTAACAAAGTATATATACGTACTTGCACAAAATCGTAAAGCTTCAATTTATAAAATTTTTCAGACATAACATATATTTCTGTAAGCTTATTACACATTCTTAACTCATCTTCTCCTGTATCAATTTCCAACAGTAATTTTAAATGTTGCCATTTTGCTATTTTAACTTGGTCATTCTGGATATACCTTAGGTCTTTTAATTTGAAATTATCCCTCACACATTTTAATAAATGTGGTGGGTCGAATAACGGGAATATATCATGATTTTTTAAGAATATCCTGCAATGTCTTCTTTGAGGGCAAGGTAAATAATTTTCCAAGAAAATTATAGCCTTTGGGACTTCTTCTCTAAATTGAAAAAGCTAATAATTTTTCTTCAATATTAAAACTCCTTCCACGGCCACTTTTATTATGGTGAGTTAAATGCATATTTAGCAATGTCTAAGCAGACTTTGATAATGATTTCAGAACCTTTTGAAATAATGTTGTCTTCGACATTTTTTCTGCTGCTGACACTTGACTTTTTGGTCTTTTATTTTGTTTTTTAAATTCATTATTCTGTTTAACATTTTCTTTATTTTTATATCTGTATATCTTGTTTTAATCAATGTATCTGAAAAAAAGTATGACAAATAGGTAAGCATATAGAGATCAGATGAAATAATAACACCATAGACCAGATTGTATTGGAATCTCCTTTTAATGAAAGATTTTTAATTGAAACTTCTGCTTTATAATGATATAATATATATTAAGCATTATGCTATTAGAATGCTTTTGGAGCTGGCGCGGTGCTGCAGTGTGCACAGTGCAAAATGTAGCATTCCTACTGCATGGCTTGCGGACCAGTGATAACAAAAGTTTGAAGTTATATCAAGAGTTTTAACCACCTTCTACATTTGAGTCAGGAGCCCTTCGTCTCAGAGTTCTAGTTATTTCAGATGCAACGAACGCTAGGTACGACCACGATTAACCCATTCCTAGAATTAACTACAGGAATAATTTCGGTCAACTGCCTACCTCACATGCTATTTACCTTGTGCGTTGTTAGCCAGGTTTTGATATATAGCCTTTTTACTTGTTTCGTCTACGAAAAGATTTTCAGCATATTAAATCTTAATGTCGTACTTATTATTATTATAGTAAATTCCAGCCTTGAAAATTGACTGCCTCGTTGGTCTAGTGGTTGCAGTGACACGACTACTGATCATGAAGTCCTGGGTTCGAAAGCACGTAAAGCCGTTGGTCCTGCGCCTGATCTCTCTCCGGTCATGTCGGTTTACCGTTCCAACGGAATATGAGAGTGATGGTAGCGAGTGCACCTGTGCATGCGCGTACACTTGGGCACTATAATCCTGTCCTGTGCCGATAGTAGTCTCTGTTGAGGCTAACCGTCGTGACCGAAATTCGGTCTGGAGGATATTATTACTATTAAATTCCAGCCACTATATCTTTAAATTATCGCAAATTTACTGGTATAGTAATAGAATATAGTTGCAGTAATTTAGAATTTATTAATACTATACTACCACCAGAGAATTTTCCGGACCGATACAACTTGGGACTTTCAAGAAATGAGCCTACTCTTTTTTTCAAACACTGGCAACTCATATGCGATTCCCCTGGTGTTGTGGTCCTTCATGGGCGGCGGTAGTCACTAATCATCGGGTGAGCCACATGATCGTTTCCTCCCCCCCTCCTTAAAAATAAATTAAATACCTCTTATACAATTCTCATGTGAAAATGTAGTAGAAATTTGTGAAGAAAGTACAACCGGTATATGTCACATATACCGGATGTACTTTCTAGGGTATTTTCGTGGGTTCAATTCCTAATATTTCTGCATGTAAACCTGTAATTGTATTGAAAGTATATGAGTTATACATAACTTTATTTATTGGATTTGTTTTATTCATTGCTACATAACATATATTATAATTATAATAATGTTTTCGAGACCATATTTTATAGTGCCCAAGTGTATGTGCAAGCACCGGACCGGAGAGAGAGAGAACACAGCAAGTGGGGTGAAACACAGCCAATTTATTATCTCCGGACTGATGCTGAGAATTTCTTGATAGATATACCCAAAAACAGACTGGCCTGACCTGGGATTCGAACCCAGGATCTCGTGGTCAACAATTGCATTTACGACACTATACCAATGAGGCAGTCAAGTGTTTTTATAATATTAAGGAAAAAATTAATGTATCTTCATTAAAATTATTAAAAATAAAAAGTACTGGTCAAGTGCGTGGTGGGCCACACCTCAAACCATTTAATCCAAAGAACTCGTCTCGCATGACTATTCCCCTCAGCCAAGGTATTGGATTCAAAAATCGTCTGAATTTATAAAACTGTTTACAAAATCTAGTTTATTATTACAAGAATCTTACCCCTAAGTAGGTACTCTTTGCCGATCTGTGCGATTAACATGTGCATAAAGCAGTCGAATACTCAAAATTTACAATAAGATGAAGTTACACTCCATATGTAAATATTTTTTGATTGTGATACATACTTTTTTATATTAAAATCATTCAAAATAATATCATAAGTAATAATCAAAAACTTTACCAATTAGGTAATCTACTACCACTGCCCTGAATTATCCAGAGGATCACCCACATAAACCAAGAGTATTACAAATGAAATCTGATTGATTGTATGAATACTTTGAATAAGACAACAATAACTACCAACTAAAAAATAAGCGAAAGTAATATTTATTCATAAATGTTTATTTTTTACAGTTCACAACAATAACATTAAAAAGTTATAATCCAGCTAGTTTTGTCATTTTCTATGGAGTTGTAATGAAATTTTTACTAATCCAACTTGTTAATTCTAATTTGTTGCAATAGTTTTCATTGTAACTTCATTATATATGCTACAATTGAGTATACTTTCCATATTTCCAAATAGCAGTGTAGTTGGTAGAGGGGACACATGACTTTAATGAAAAGGATGACTAAAGCTTTATATTTCACAAACAAACTCCTGAATCGTAAAGATGTTCTTCCACATCCACAGTGTTTTTGAAAGATCTATCCAACCATACCATACACGATGGAATACATGAGTAAAAGAACGACATTCATTTACGTGTATAGGAGGTACCCAAAATAAAATTGTTTTTTTAAGATTTTGTATTACAGTTTCGTAGGCGTGATTAATATCTATAATTATGCCAAATTACAAGTTTGTAGCACCTAGGGTCTGAGTGAAACTGCAGACGGATAGACTTGGCAAAACTATAAGGGTTCCTTTTGTGTAACTATGGAACCCTAAAAATTCAAAATATTATTTAAAAAAAGTTCTTTAAGGTAAAAGTGAAAGTGCTAAGCCAATGTGCTTTACTATCTAGGGCTTTATAACCACTTACCACCGGGTGGGGTTGTTGTAGACGTTGTAGTCAAGCTATATACTAACACACCTATAATAAGTAAAAACTAAAAGTTTGCTTGACCATCTTTACTAATATTACAACATGAAATTGAGTTTCTTTAGTTTGCACTGCTAAAACAATAGCTAATAAACACGACAGTGAGGAAGCTTTTAATAAAGACTTACCAAGGTTACGACTAAGATAAGCTGTTTTTGCAAGTCTTTTGGCATGAGGATATAAAAAACGATCCTCAAAGTGCCGATCCAAATGAGGTGGTTATTGTAAATTTCACAATCGGTTTTATCTTTTAAATACGTTCCAGCTATCCCCTTCCATTGCTGAAACCTTTCCATTGAAGGGTATTCCGGTCTAAGAAAGTAGTGTAAAATATCTGAAATGATAAAATACAGTGGAACTTAATATAACTTACCTCCTAATCCCCACGAATTGTCTATAAGTCAATAAAAAATATAACGATGTAAAATATAGTGTAACGAATAACTTCTTTATAACGAATTTTCAACTATCAAGAAAAGTGTAAATACCACTAATTAACGAATTCTGTCAACCCAAAACCTTTATATAAAGTTCCCACCAATGTATGACCCTTAATCGCATAGGTAGTATGTGATTCTTGTCTCGATTTTTTTACCTCTTTGTAACAGATTTTCGACCAACCTAACCTCAACACAACAAACCTCAGTTCAACGAATTACTTGATATAACCAATATTTACTTACTTGTTCCCTTCCGATTTGTTATATCGAGGTTGCACTGCATTATCATTAATTTCGAGGTGAGAGAGGGAAACTGAAACAGGAGATGGGCAATAACCCGCCTACCAAGCGTGGCAGCTATGGCAAATAGTGCCTACAAGACCTATGCATAGCAGTGCACTTTTGATCATTACAGACCATGCCTCAACTCCAACCTTAAATTTCTTAGATATTAGGGATATTAGCTGTTTACAAGTGAACAAAAACTGGAAATTATGCGAATATTAAAAAAGTCCTTACCAAATTCGTCACATTTAAAAACACATTGCCATTTTTTTTCTTCTTCACATTTTTGACATTTTTTGACACATTAAAAAAACACTGGGTCGCAAATATTTATTATAATACAAGAAAACATATAAACAAACAAGAAATCAGAATAATTTGAAATTAATATCAAATCAACCTCAACTATCACTGACCGCCATTAAGCAATTAAGCATTAACTGCGTAGTGTCGTGGTGCGTCTAATTTAGTCTAGTGCTTTGGAATGTAGATGGCAGCACAAAAAAAATATCATTTTGTTCTCAAAATAATGTTCTAAGTTGCATGCCCATGATCTGTGGTAATATTGTTCTGTGTGAGTGATGTATCTGTTGGTAGACTATTTAAGCTTACCAACAAATACATCACTCCCGTACATTGAAGTAATAATACTTAATTTGGCAGATAGCAAAAATATTAAAATTAAGTAATTTAATTGTTATTATAAGTTGATTAGTGTATTAGACGTCCTATATAATTAATAAAAAAAATCTAGCTGTGCTAATTTTTGAGAAAATTAATGTTCGGCACGACGGACATTGCGAAATATGTAGTAATCGACTAAAAATTATGTATGACCGATGTGACGGACATTGCCCAATTATGGAAAATAAAACTATGAAATTAATTTACCAAAAAAGTTTTAATACTCCAAAAGAAAAATAAGGCACAAAGAACTTACAAGCTAATTATTTTGTATGAAAGTTTAAAAAACAATTGCGGGCATTCTTGCCTGTGACAAAGCATAATGTAGCATTTTGTGCAATACACCACGGTTTTTTTCTGGCAGTACCGGCATCTACCTTCTTCCATGACTGATGGAAAGTGGCCAAAATTATCGTATTTTATCGGACTTGATGGAAGGGCTACACGAGGATTTTTTATCTTAGAACTGGCTGTTGCCTTCCGGTTTTTACAGCGCATCTCTCCTATTAAACTTTCAAAAAATTTGGAATCTGAAAGTTTTCAAAGGCATTTTGCGTTGTGAAATTCCTGCGTTCCTTTTTCTCCACATCAACCAGGCATTGTTGATACATATATCTAACAATTGTGCGAAAATTCCGAAATACCACCTCCTACTTTCGAATGGTGTTTTAAAGAGTGATATGAGCATATCGGCGAGATCTACACCACCCATATGCTGGTTGTACTGTCGTACAACTTGCGGACACGGTACTTCCACTTTCTTCTTTTCTTCTTTGCTATATCTTAAAATTTTTCATACTGGCTCACTTGCAGCATAGGAACTTATCAAAGTTACAGCCTTGTTATCGTTCCACCGAACTACAGCCAAACGACTCTTATTGCAAACAACTTCTGCGTAAGTTCCTCTAGGTTTCTTTTTCATCTCCTTTTCAGTTAGCATTTTTTGTTCAGTTCCTCGTAGACGATTGTTTCGAATAGTGAACTACACACCACAGTTTTTTTAATTTTGTTGCTGTTGGCGGATGCAAAAACAATCGGTCGTACTTGGTTGATAATTTGTACGCAATATGTATTTGAATAAAATAAATATGAAAGCATCCAAAGATATTGAAAAGTTGTAATTTCATTTTAAATATTTTTTTCCTTTAAAATTAATTTTCCTTGCTAAAAATGAAATGAAAATTTGTACATTATTCAACTAACTTAATCTACTCGTACTCATAAACAGCTAACTTCGCAGATACTACTTACCGACGAATTTTCTAGGACAGGCGGGCTATGCTTTAGTACGTAGCGATCATTTTCCTTTTCTCTAACCTCCATAAGTATATCTTAACAGTTTTTGAATTTTGAACATAGGCATTCGATCTGAAATTGATTAATCGTCGTAATTGAATAATCGATTTCAAACACTTCATCAATTTGATGAATCGATCCAATAATCTTTTAAATCGGACGTATTCAAGAACTAGCGATCAAACTCCTAAACTGGCTACGGTATCCTTAGTTTTTTAATGTTTTCTTATTATCGGACGCAAAAACAACCGGTCCTACTTGGTTGATAATTTGAACGCAACAAATAAATATTTATGAACGTATCCAAAGATTTCGTTACTTTTATATACGCTAGCACTTCTTATTAGTGTGCTTTTATTTTATTTTTGGGCCTTATCTACAAGCTGTACAAAATAGGTCTCCCCGATCGTCTAGTACGTCTCGTGGCCTCTTACTTAAAGCATCGTACCTTTCGTTTTAGACACGAAGGCACGCTATCTTCACAGCGCACTATCAAAGCTGGTGTCCCTCAGGGCTCAGTACTTGCTCCTCTGCTGTACATCCTGTTCACCAACGACATTCCCATTCCGTCGAAAGGTGTTCAGCTCTCCCTCTTCGCAGACGACACTGCTATCTACTGCAAAGGTATCTCACTACCTTTCATACGGAACAAGATTCAAAAGCCAGTTGACGACCTAGGAGCTTGGTTCAAAAAATGGCGCATCGATGTGAACCCGGAGAAAAGCTCCGCCGTTCACTCCGATTATAAACGACGCCGTCTCAAAAGCACTCCACCAATACGTATGTTAGGGACCCCTGTCCCCTGGCATACGACTGCCAAATATGTAGGTGTCACTCTAGACACAAGGCTCACTTTCAGGCCCCACGTCAAAAGAGTAACCCGTCACGCACGTTTTTACCTGAGTAGGCTCAACAGTATGTTGGGCCGACACAGTAAAATATCCCTAAGAAACAAGCGTACCCTTTATAAGGTCTGTATACGACCAGTCATGTCCTACGCGGGCCCCGTTTTTGCCCACGCCGACCCTAAAATTATTAATGAACTCCAAATAGTTCAAAACCTTTTCTGTCGTCAAGCTGCGAACGCACCTTGGTACGTCCGTAATGCCGACCTTCATCGGGATCTAGAGCTCCCCACAATTCAACAATTTCTCAAAAAACTCTCTGAGAACTTCTTCAAAGCCTCAGAGTCGCACTCAAACCATTTAATTCGTGAGGCAGCTACTTATGCAGCCCCACCCCCCTCTCGCTATCGAGTCCGCAGGCCGAGAAACTCTCACTCGGACCCGCCTAATAAACTATCAAACGACCTGAACTGCCTCCTGGCGGCTCAGGCCAACTCTAATTAAATTACTTATTCACAATTAATTTGCCTTCGTAGGCACTCCCTCAGCGGCTCGTAGCCGCCTGCGCCCTCTTTCCCAAAAGAGGGTCGCTCGCGATAAGGCACAATAAAGCTTAATCAGCCAGTTGCCTGTCCCTAAAGGCGGTTTTTAGAGGGTATCACTTAGGTTCCCCGGTAGGGTGTGATGTTTAATTGCTTCGGGCGCACAAAAAAGTTATTTTTTTATGTAATAAGAGGAAAAACGAGCACACAGTCCACCTCATGGTAAGTGGATGCCGTGGCTCATAGACATCTTCATTTATCCTTGACCTGAGGATTAAGATCGAATGCCTCATTTCCAGTAAAAAGGTTATCCGGTTCTTTACACCCACCGTACGAAATCCAGCAGCCTTAACGTGCTAACTGCTGTTTTACGCTGTTATTCTGTGAGAGCGTGGTCCTCCAGACCGTCCGACACATTTGTGCTACCTGTAATATAGCTGCAGCGTGACCCTGCAACGCATAATATACGTTACTTACTAATAAAAAAGTAGTTTCAAATAAGCACTGTATAAAATGATTAGGTATTGCTACTTTTTAGTTGCTTTTGGATGTAAATTATTAGGCGTTTCATTTATATTTTAAGTAATATCTTGCGTATGTTACGTTGTTTCTTATGTTATTACTAATTTTAGTTTAAAAAATTGGAGATTTTGATGTTGTATATCATGCATTTTTTTATTTATTTATTTGGTTATGCATGGTATGTGATTTATTTTTTGTAGGTAATAGAATGTTGTTGTGATATTTTTATGTGTGTTATCATTGTAAAAGCAACATCCAGAGAACCTTAGTTTCGGTTCTTTCACATTTTATAATTTCGTTATTGGATAGACATAGTATTTCTTACGCCTAAAGTTGTCGGATGGTAACAAAAATTGAAGAAAATTCCCTTATTCTGTTTACATCATAGATAATTAGATATGTAGCAAGCTATTAAGAAGATGAATCCAGTGTATTCTTTTGTGTCTCTTTTTTATTATTCAGAACTAAAAGTAGTGCGATGAGGATTAATTCATCTTCAATAACCGAGACGTATGCCTGAGCTGAGAAACACGACACTATTGGTTTATCCGAATTTTGAAGATATGTGTGAATGCCAAGAAATTCAAAGTCGGAATCCAGAGAGGCATTTCGAATGTGTGAGTCCAGCCTTAATGCCCTAAAACTCTTCAATAATTTACTATATTAAATAGATGCATATAGTTCTATATCATGAATAGATATCGCTAAAAATATGTGAGTAAGTATCAAGTGTACCTGAAAACATGTTATGGTTCAAGTAAATACATATTGAGCAAAGTATATTTAACACGATGAGTGCGAAACGAGGCTTGAAACACCTCGTCCGTGTCTCGTCTTTAAAGCGGTAAGGAAAACCTTAAACTTCTCTGTCGTGCGAGGGGCGTAACTTCTACTAGGCGTTTTTTGGTATACCTACCTTAATACCGGATTTTTAGGCCTCCGCCTCGGGTCCATCAAATAGGGGAGCGGGGGCTTCCCCAAGTCCCTCGCCCCTGGACTCATTCATGGGGGCCGGAAAAGGGCGTTGTCCGCAATTCTCCCGCGCCCGGTGCGCCTTCTGCGGCAAGGGAAGGGATTCGAGATCTACCTCTCCCGTTCCGCAGTTTCCTTCTGCAAGATCACGTCCTCACAGAAGGACACCACTGCGTCCCACGATTCTGCGCTACCGACCATACTCCGCATCAAGGCCGACAGCGACATATCGCCTCCTACTTCATTTGTGAGGACACGGCGTTGCTCCTCCTAAGCTACACACTCGGTGAGTGTGCGTTACGCCGTGCCCTCCACGCAATGGACGCAGTGGCGGCACTGAGCGTCTGGCTCCCTGTCTATGCGGCACAGGTACCTGCCGAAGCAGCCGTGCCCCAACAGCACCTGCGTCACCCTAAACGACAGGGAGCCGTGCCTTCTCCCGATCCAGTCGTCGAGTACTGGCCGGATCGCCTCGACGATAGCGAGGTCGGCGGTAGGGCGTAGAAGCCTTTGCCGCCATTCTGCCACCAAGATCTGACGGAGCTCCACCGAGGATCTGTCTCTGCACCGGCCTCGAGCCCCGTCCCCGCTTTTTCTCGCGCCATCGATATAATGACGCGAGTACTTTCGCCTCTAGGTCCCAGGGCGGGGATCCGGCCAGAACGCAAGACGCCTCGTATGTAATCGTGCGATACCCGCGGATGACTGACGGCCATCGCCCTCTGCGGTTTCGCAGAACGGCGAGAGTACTGGCCGTCATGTCCATCGCCCATACAGGGGCCCCATACAGGGCCATGGACCGCACGATTCCCACGTACAACCGCCTACAGGTGGCGCTCGGGCCCCCAAAGTTGAGAAGCAGCGTTGAAAGCGCGCCCGCTGCACGCATCAGCTTGGGCGTCAGCCACCGGAAGTGGGGCCCGATTTCCATCGGCTGTCGAGCACCAATCCCAGGTACTTCATGAAGGACTCGGCAGCTATCCGGGCCCCACTGACCATGATGTGTGATCCCGGCAGCGGCGGGCGTCGAAGGCCATGAAACACCACGGCCTCCGACTTGTTAAGGGCCACCTCCAGGCCCAGGCACCGGATGTGGTTCACCACTTGTGAAACCGCAGCCGTGGCAACCAACGCTGCTTCCCTGTGCGAGCTCCCCCGGGCAGTGACGAACGTGTCATCCGCATAACACGTCAAGTCAGCGCTCGACGGGAGTTCACCTCTCAGCACCCAGTCGTAGCCGATGTCCCACAGGAGCGGTCCCAAGACCGATCGCTGCGGAACACTGCACGACATGACGCGTTGACCAGCGCTGTCACGTCCCCAATACGTGACGCATCTCTCCTCAAGTTAAGCCCCTATTGTGCGGTGGAGGTAGGGAGGCACGCGATGGTATTTAAGCGCCTCCCGAATACAACTCCAGGGTAGGGTGTTGAAGGCGTTGGAGATGTCTAAAGACACCGCCAGCACCACCCCACCCCGGGATACTGTCTCCTCCGCCAGGGCCCTCACGTGCGTAATAGCGTCTATGATGGAGCGCCGCGACAAAAACCAAACTGGTTCTCGTCCAGGTCCGGCCCCTCTCTGCACAAGTGGCTGACGAGGCGATCTGCGATAATACGCTCAAGAAGTTTGCCCGCCTCGTTTAGTGGCACTATATGCCGGTACGTGGACGGTGATTCCGCGAGGCGCCCCTCCTGCCTGAGTAGGACCAGCCTTCTCTCCTTCCACACACTGGGAAGGTGACCCTGCTCAAGATGCCATGAAGAGCCCCTTCAGCTGGGGCTCCAGCTCCTTCATAGTCAGGACGAGAGCTCGACCAGGAACTCCGTCGGGTCCGGGCGCTGTCTTCTTGGCCCGGATTCGCGCCACGGCCGCTCTCATCTCTGCTTGCGTCACCTTGGGGACATCGGCGCTCTCCTCTTCGGAAGAGTCTGTGGCTGAGCCGGGGGAACGTTTTCCACTTGTTTAGGGAAGAAACCGATACCACCGTCTCGTCGTGGAGGTGCCCAGGAACGCAACTTGCCCCGTACCCAACGGTAGGGGCGCCCCCACGGATCCCGATCTAGGGACCCCAGCAGCTCCTCCCTGGCACGCGACTTCGGGTCGCCGATGGCCAGACACTGAGTCTCCTTAGACGTGCGGTACACCTCATACAGCGCGTCCTCCTCGGCGGAATCCCGTCGACGCCGTCTCCGGTATCGGGTGTACCGGCGACGAGCTGCAACGCATGCTATGCGCAATTGCGCAATCTCGGCGGTCCACCAGTACTCGTACCGCACCCTACGCTAGCTTCACGCGGTTAGTGTTGTGCAAAACGTTGAACTCTGCGCCCGCGACGATGTAATAAGTTGTCGAAACGTTGCCGAAGAAAGTTAATTATTAATGTTATTGACGATAAAGAGGAATTGGGTGGTAAATCTTATTCAAAATTACCGATATTTGAAAAACAGGTAACTTTCCAATCAATATATAATAACAAAATAGGTATGAGAGCGGCACGGAGGATGTGTATTAATTGACTCAGTACTTTTGACGGGTTTCAGTCAGGCGACAGCTCCGCAGACGTCATCACATGTATATTTGAACCCAACGCTTTGGTCAATGCGCATGAGGTTATAGCCAAAGCAGCGAGTCCAAATAAACATAGTCAACGTCAGCGTAGTGCCACGCGACTGAAGCCTGTCAAACGTTCACGTCAACTGACGCAAGCAAAACACACACCGGCCGTAACGATCCCATGCTTAGTATAGAACTGCTCCAATAAATCGCTACACCTAATTGACCCGCTTCAAAAATACACAATCAGTTTTTTTATTTTCAGAATCCACTCCAAACAATCCACATCATCTAGAAAAAAAAAGGATGAAATCATCTCGAAAAAGGATCAAAGAAGAGGATGCTACGAAAAACTTCGCACCTTCTTATCAACTCGTGAGGCTGACAAAAAAGCAAAGAAAATTTTCACAGAATGTATCTGTTGCAAAAATATTATTGTTTGACCTGTTTTAATAAAAAGCATCCGTAAGTACAATTAAATAAAATCGATATTTTTTCCCATCACTAAACAATATGAAAAACTGCCCTTTGTCAGTGCGGTATGGGATACTGTTTGCGCCAAATTGCAAGGCGCTAGTTCCAAGCGGGGAACCGGTTAACGTTGCGTGGGAGGGGGGCGTTCGCTGTGTGCCTACCGCGCTGCCATCGAGCTAGTCTAGCAGAATCTTTGGACGCAACGACCTTGTTGATTAGAGTCGCGAGTTACATAAGCATTGCTACGTCGCATCAGTACGGCCTCCATTGTGTTGTTTTATTTCGTTAATATACGTGACAACGAGGCTTTTTTTTAGTTTTGAGTAACTATTTTAACTTCGATTGCTATTAATTTGCGGCGACGAGTGGCTTGTGTAGTTATTATCGCACGAAGGAATTTTGCTTTGTCGTGTGGAACGCTAAACTTTGTGATCCGGTAGGAGATCGCGTTATCTTCGATTATAGTTTGTGCTAAGTGACGTTAGACTTGAGTTCCGATAGCGGTGAGCGCCTTGTGGAGCGGTCAACGCATGTGGTGTTGCTGAACGATTACCTCGGTGACGTCAGGTTACATGACACACATTTTGCTACACCACTCACACATACCTTTTACTTACCCCTGACGGTGCCTTGTGGTCGGCACTACATCCGGAGCTCGGTTAGTTTGCTTATACAGCCGTTAATTATCCATAGGCCATTGGGCCCTCCCCTCAGTTGCTCGTCGAGTTGGATTACTGATGGGCCCTAATCCTGTCGACTTTTGTCGGGGTAACTGAGGGCCGTAACATTGCTGGTAGCAGAAAATGGTTGATTGTTTCTACAATCACGCCCGGCCGTAATATAATAATACTTTTTTTTGTTGTTTGTTAGCGGGTTGGTGGTTCAAGCCACGCCCGTTAGGCTGTTCAAGTACGAGTGTAGTTTAGAGTTAGGTACCTACGCGTTAGGTATTTCAGGTAATTAGATTAAATTGCCGAAGGGTCGGTCGGCTCAGCGGGGCATCTTTGTTGGCCGACTGTAGTGTGTACTTGCTGTGTAGTGTAATTGTGTTTAATTTAATTTAGTAGTAATTGTATTTAGTAGTAATGCCATCGCACAAGCCACCGGTACTTCGCTTGCAGGCGGAGCTGCGCTGGGCCGCGAATACCCACACCTTGATAGGGCGACCCGATCGGGTCCATAGTTTAGAGAAGCGGCATGAGCAGGTCATGGCCCGAAGGGCCGTAGTGGAGGAGGCTTGCACTGAGCTTTTGGCCTCGGATGCGGAACAGGGATTCTGATACTCCTGCCTCGCGGACTACGAGCAATTCTTTTCGCTCACGGACAACTTGATCGAGGCGGGGGCCAAGTATGCTCATGAAGCGCGTGAAGCTCGGTTGAGTGGCCCGCTCGAGTCCCCTCGGAAGCAGCCTACTCAGCCGGAGCCGTAGGGACGACTCCCAACTCTGAACCTGCCAAGGTTCTCCAGGGTTCTCTCTGACTGGCTGACCTTTGTTGGCCTTTTTGACAGTCTAGTGAACGCCCGGAGGAACTTAACACCAAGCCAGAAGATGGCGTACCTCCTAGCCTCACTGGAGGGGGAGGCCCTGGGCGTCATCGGCCATCTGAAATTGTCGGACGACGCCTACCAGACCGCCCGGGACCTCCTCGCCGGAAGGTACGCCAACGTCCGGCGAATTGCGGACGAATACGTTAAGCAGCTGCTAAACTTTCCGCTGCTTAAGGACCGGGCCAGACTACGTCCAGACATCGTAAATCCAGTCTTGGTGGCCTGTAATTCTTTGAGGCGGCTGGATTTACCGGTGGACGAATGGTCCTTCTTGTTGCTCCACATCGTGCTGTCCCGCCTGCCTCTCGATCTTCGGATCCATTGTGAGGAGAGGTACGGCGGAGATGGCGCCTGCTATATTCCGCCCTTCAGGGACCTGCTGCGGTTCTTGGAGGAGCAGTGCAGGCAGATTGATAACACAGCGGGCACCGTCGACGACCTATGGACGGCCAACCGAACCGTCCCCAGGGAGAGGCGGAATCCCCCGGGCAAGTCGTCGCTTCCAACTCCTGATCATTCGCCTTTTGTCCTAAATCAATTTTCTGCTTGTGATGTTAAGAAGAGTACTCTATCCATTACTTCGAATGCAATCGGCAGCGATTGTATCAGCCGTAATATGATCCTTCCGATTCTTGACATAATCATCCCAATACTTTGCCATATCCTAAACTCCTCGATTTCTAGTGGTGTTTTTCCAACAACTTGGAAAGACGCTCACATCATACCGTTGCCTAAAAAACCTAACCCTCTCCTAATCCTAATCTTTTTCGGAATATCGTCCTATATCTATTTTGCAATTCCTGTCCAAAGTTCTCGAACGCTTGATATATAATCAGCTCAATGCTTTCCTCCACAATCATTCCCTTCTAAATCCTCTACAATCCGGTTTTCGTCCTGGGCATAGTACTGCTACAGCCTTAGTCAATATTACGGAAGATATTAGATCTGAAATGGAAAATGGCAAGTTAACTATCCTTTCTCTGTTAGATTTTAGCAATGCCTTTAACTCAGTTGATTTTGAATTTTTACTGGGTATACTTAGCTCTCTTAACATATCTCAATGTATTCGCATTGATGACACATTTTCTTCTTGGTATGATACCATTGCTGGCGTCCCGTAGGGTGGCGTATTATCTCCCTTACTTTTCTCAATTTTTATTAATTCTATAGCCACTAAGATTACTTCGTCCTACCACCTTTACGTAGATGATCTTCAAATATATACTCATGTTTCTCCTAGTGAAGTAGATGTAGCTATTAGCAACATAAACAGTGATCTTGAGCAAATATCAGATTGGGCAAAAACATATGGCTTGAAGATTAACCCCCTAAAGACTCAGGTAATTATCATCGGAAGTTCCTATATGATTGGAAAATCTAACATAAGTTGAAATTATTGGGAACATCAGAAAATTGTGAAGCAGGTATTTCAGAGAGAGGCAGTAAGCTAGGGATATTGCCATCATCACTATCTGCAGTTTCAGTATCACTACTAATGTCTGAGAATGACATTACAAAATAACTATTAATGTTTATATGTGAAAAATATAACGTACACTAAGTAAAATACAATTAAAAAAATAAAGTAATAAATTTCCTAAAATTAAGAACAAACAAAAAAAAACAAATAAAAATAAAATAAAAAAGTATTTTAGTGACCACCTGCCAGTTGAGTGTTTTTATAAATACAGTTTAAGTACATTATCTTTACGACACTTTACTACCAAATAGAAAATAAATAAGAGGATTAGTAATATCAAGGTTTAAGTAAAAGAAAGAAAAAAAAATTCAATAAGTGCACAAAACAAACACCGTTATGGGAAACGCAACTGACAATGCGTTTGTTAGCATTACGTTGTCGTTAAAACGCGACATAACCTTATAATTGTGATATTAGGGTTAAAATAATCTGTGGTATAACGTAGTATTCGCAACACAAACTAATAAGAGTACTATAATAACGTACACAACAATGGCTCAGAAGGGCTGGAACCCAGAGCCGTGAAGCCAGTTAAATAAAAATAAAAAAGTCACAACAATAATGTACAGAATACTTTTACTCCTAGCAGATTTAAGATAATGTTACACTGTTACACATTGTCAATAAGTAATGATAATGTTTCGCATTGTCAATTAGTAATGATAATGTTTCACATTGTCAATTTGTAAACATTTTTTTTGGTATAATAAATGGAAAATGGGGTTAATAATTATTATGCTTATTATATGTAGATTCAATGGTTAAAAAAATTGCACAAAACATAAGGTATAGTCTACATACGTCCCACTGCTGGGCACAGGCCTCCCTATATTGATGATGATGAGAGGGTTTTGCACTAGCCTATAACACATTCACAAAGAAATGTCTCACAAGATATTAATTGTAATTGTAAAGCATTAAAAAAAATGGCATTTAGGCACGGCAAATCCTGTACACTTAACTTAACAACGGCGTTTTGCTTGGGCCTCCCAGCTACAGTTTTCGTTACTGGTTTTGGGCTTGTCGGGCAATCGATTTTGCTGATCTCGTTCAGACAGGTTACACGATGTCTGGTTCCATCAGGTTTCGCAATGTATACAGATCCATCTTTAGTCCAGCATTTGGAGATACCAAATTTTTCACGGGCAGCTACAAAGAGATCATGCCGAAGCTTGGTGAGAAATTCGGATACTGTGGTTCCAGAGCCTTTAAGTTGGGATTTTGCGTACCAGACTTTATCACGCAACCCTACATCTAGGAATTTCACTAAAATTGGCCGAGGCTTGTGAGGAGCTGTTGGTCTTCCCAATCTGTGACAACGCTTAATATCACTGACAGAGACGTTGTCTAATTTCAACTGATTTTGGAGAACCTTGGTGACAGCCAAAGCGGTGTCTTCTTTTGCAATCTCTGGTACACCATGAAGCAATAACATTTTTCTTCGGCTTCGTATTTCCATGCTGTCAGCATTACGAGCAAGTAATTCCATCTGCTGCTGAAGACTGTTTAGTGCCTGCCCTACAAATATCTTGAAAGATGCAAACTCAGCTACCAAAGAAGTAGTACTGGTGGATGTGCTGGGCGTTTTCCGCAATTCTTCTTCAAAATCATTTATCCTTTTATGAAACACCTACATCAAACTGGACATGTGTAGCCCGCACCTTCGATCCTAACGGATGGATCACTCCAGTAATTTTTTTGGCTAAGTGCTTTCTTCAAAAGCTCTGGATATCCGGGTTGGGTTGGGACGACCCTATAAGCGGTGCTCTCTTGCGAGAGTGGCTCTCCATTATAACCTCCCTTCCGGACATCAACCGGGCCTCCATGCCACGGTACTTTCTCCCCCCAGGGAAATGCAGGGTGCAGGGTACTGCATGGATTTTGTGACGCCTCTGAGAAAGGCTATGCTGCTGTCGTATATTTGCGGACTGTGAGCTCTTCTGGCCATACTTCCGTCCATCTCGTACTTGCTAAAAGCAAGGTTGCTCCCATTAGGTCCCGCTTAACTATCCCTAAATTGGAACTGTCCGGGCCGCTCTTCTCACGCAACTCCTCAACCACGTTCACTCTTCTTTGAAGTCTGTAAACGACATTACGGACGTCTACGCTTGGTCGGACAGTGAGATAGTACTTTGTTGGCTCCGAGCTGCACCTCACAATCTTGAGGTTTTTGTGGCGAACTGCGTGTCTCAAATCCAGAATTCTGGCACGTCTCTAACCTGGAGACATGTCCCAGGGGAGTTGAATCCCGCAGACTGCGCTTCTCGCGGCTGTGAAGCCCCTCTTTGGTTGACCACCCGCTGTGGTGGGGGCCCACTTGTTTGACTGAGTCTCAGTCGTTCTGGCCCCAGAATAAAAACTCCGAACCGATTGAATTGCCTGGCCTACGAGCCCGAGTAGGAGTGGGCAAGGATAAGCCCACTCGGGATTTCTCCCTACTAGAACGGTACAGCTCTCTCGATAAGTTCTTAGGAGTGACTGCTTGGTTGCGTCGATTTGTCCGCAATTCAAGAGACCCGTCCAATCGAATCTCTGATTCCGTTTAGTCCCCTAGCGAGCGTCGCGAAGCCTTGATGCATTGGACCCGTATGGTCCAAGCGGAGCATTTTGAGCCCGTGATTGAAACCTTGAAGCGGGGCTCCGTTGTCAAGGGCGCTCTGGCCCGCCTGAACCTCTTCCTAGACGACGTTGGCGGACGTTTGAAAAATTCTCAACTGCCGTACGGGGCTCGACACCCGTTACTGCTCCCTAAGGACGGCGCCTTTGTTCGGTTGCTGGTAACTCACCACCATATTCGGAATGCCCACGCTGGGTGTAACGCTCTTTCGGCTATTTTGCAGCGGGAGTTTTGGATTTTTGCTGACCAACGCACCATTCGGAGCGTCATTTTTAGTGCATACTTTGTTATAAATTGAAGGCCACCATATCGCAGCCGATGATGGGTGACTTACGACCCGACCGCGTCAGGGCCATCCGACCATTCGCTGGAGTCGGAACCGACTTTGCTGGCCCCTTCCTCGTCAAGTCCTCCAACCTTCGTAACGCGCGTTCACATAAGGCCTATCTGTGCCTTTTCGTGTGCCTCGCCACTAAGGCCGTTCACTTAGAACTTGTAAGTGCTCTCAGCACTGAAGCCTTTGTGGCCACGCTGGGCCGCTTTGTATCGCGTCGCGGTTTGCCGGACCTGATCCGGTCGGATTGCGGAACGAATTATAAGGGCACGGATAGATATTTGAAGGAGGTCTTCGAATTTCTGTCCAGCAACAGGACTTATTTAGGTACCGTGATGTCCAAGAAGGGCATCCAGTGGAAATTCAACCCTCCGGCTTGCCCACACTGGGGCGGTATTTTAGAGGCGGTGGTTAAGGTTGAAAAAACGCATCTCCGTCGCGTTATTGGCGAAACCATTTTGACATTTGAGGAGCTTGCCACTGTATTCTGTAAAATTGAGGCGGTACTCAACTCTTGGCCCCTCTGTACCCTCTCACCCGATCCAAATGATTTGGAGGTTCTAGCCCCGGGCCACTTCCTGATTGGCCGGCCACTTAACGGCCTGCCCGAGTACCCCTTCAGGGAAACAAACTCTTTGCGGTTGAGCAGATATGATCTGCTGCAACAAATGACTCAGAGTTTTTGGCACCGATGGTTTCTGGAGTACCTACATCTTATGCAGCAGCGCGTTAAGTGGTCTGACAAGACGGATCCTCCTCGGGTTAGAGACCTCGTGTTAGTTAAGGCACTTAACGCTTTGCCTTTGTATTGGCGCCGTGGGCGCATTGTTAAGTTGTCGTATGGACCGGATGGGGTGCCTAGGGTGGCCGAGGTTTTGGTTGGCGATTCGGTCTTGCAACGTGCCGTCGCAAACATATCCCGTTTGCCAATTTACTCGCGTACATAGGTCCTTATGTCCGAGACGAGGGTTTGTTTGCGCCAAATTGCAAGGCGCTAGTTCTGAGCGGGGAACCGGTTAGCGTTGCATGAGAGGGGGGCGTTCGCTGTGCGCCTACGGCGCAGTCAGCGAGCTAGTCTAGCAGAATCGTTGGACGCGACGAACGTGTCGATTAGAGTCGCGAGTTACATAAGCATTGCTACGTCACATCACGACGGCCTCCATTGTGTTGTTTTATTTCGTTAATTTACGTGACAACGAGGCTTTTTTTTGAGTTTAGAGTGACTATTTTAACTGATTGCAATTAATTTGCGTCAACGAGTGGCTTGTGTAGTTAATATCGTACGAAGGAATTTTGTTTTGTCGTGTGGAACGCTAAACATTGTGATTCGGTAGGAGGTCACGTTATCTTCGATTATAGTTTGTGCTAAGTGACGTTAGACTCGAGTTCCGATAGCAGTGAGCGCCTTGTGGAGCGGTCAACGCATGTGGTGCTGCTGAACGATTACCTCGGTGACGTCAGGTTAATTGTCACACTTTCCTACACCACTCACACATACCATTTACTTACCCCTGACGGTGCCTTGTAGTCGACACTACCTCCGGAGCTCGGTAAGTTTGCTTATACAGCCGTTATAAATTAATTATCCTTAGGCCATTGGTCCCTCCCCTCGGTTGCTCGTCGAGTTGGATTACTGATGGGCCCTAATCCTGTCGACTTTTGTCGGGGTAACTGAGGGCCGTAACATGTACATAAGACCCCACATTTTATTTTACCTATAGAATCTAAACTAATAATCTGCCCACAGGCAGAATTAGATTAATCAACTCATTGACAATAATAATCACGACAAAAACCGTACAATTTCCCTCATTTGGCGCCAAAAAAAAGATTTTTGTCTCCTGTCGGCGGTGGGTTTACTAAGCCTCGTGCCGCTATAACGTCTGGTTCAGAACGAGGTTTCAAGCGTCTCGTAACGCTGTAATAGAAAGTACGGATAATTCAGTTCCGCTGGGAATGTGTTAATTTCACTAAATATATACTGCCTGAAATCAGATGTACAAAACTTTATTGCAATTCTATTATATGTACATTAGCAACAATTACGTTACAATATTTATTTAATACAATAAATAAATATGTAATACATTTATAAAATATGTAAATATAGAAAATAATCATCATCATCATCATCGTTACAGCCCTTCACAAGTCCACTGCTGAAAATAGGCCTCCCCCAAGTAATGCCACAAAGCACGGTCCTGAGCCACATGCATCCATCGACTTCCTGCATGTCTTACCAGGTCGTCATTCCATCTAGTGGGGGGTCACCCTTCACTACGCCTACCGGTACGAGGCTGCCACTCGAGAACCTTTCTTCCCCATCGGTTATCGGTTCTTCGAGCTATATGGCCGGCCCATTGCCACTTCAGCTTACTAATCCGTTGGGCTATGTCGGTCACTCTGGTTTTACTGCGGATATCCTCATTTCTGAGTCTATCACGCAGAGAAACTTCGAGTATAGCCCTCTCCATAGCTCGCTGAGCGACCTTGAGCGTCCTCATACGGCCAGCAGTGATGGACCACGTCTCTGATCCGTAAGTCATCACTGGCAACACGCACTGGTTGTACACTTTAGTTTTTAGAGATTGAGGTATACCTGACGAGAAGATGTGTCGTAATTTCCCGAACGCTGCCCAGCCGAGTTGAATCCGTTGATTGACCTCTCGGTCGAAGTTGGACTTACCTAGTCGGACTATTTGTCCCAGGTAAACGTACTCGTCAACAACTTCGAGCATAGTATTCCCAACAAATACCGGCATAGGTGTGACATGGACATTGAACATGATCTTTGTTTTCTCCATGTTCATCTTAAGAAAATAATAAATAAGTCTAAATCTTACTGTGGGTTTGGACCGACGAGATTTTCATAAAAAACATGTTTTAAAACACAGTTTTCTGACAATGTATCGAATCGTGATTGCATAGTCAAAGAACATGTACAATACGGGTTTTTAACTATATTATATCTATATAGGGTAAAGTATCTAACGGCGGCTCTACACGTTGGCCAACATAGTGGTGAATGTAGTGCAAAGATATTGGCCAAGAGTTTATGACGGCGACCACACGTTGGAAGGTCGTTCAGTTTACTTCGGTTCAGGCCAATGTGCGGAAAAATTTATTAAATTGCATATTGATGCGCTAACAGCTGCTGCAGCTTATTTATTCAAAGCATACCGCTACTACGTGAATGTGTGGAGGGAATTGTTATTTTTATTTATTGTTATTACAATTTTTATATTCGTAATTTTTATACAAACAATTTTCGGCTTGGAAGAGCTCTATAAAGCGAAAAGTTTCTTCATTGGTCATTGTTAATGTCAATGTGTTGACACTAGTTAGGGTGGATGCCCTCAATACCAGCCACGCCCCTAATTCTAGCCCTTTCGCCTTTTTACTTCATAAATAAGGTTTCTAGTAATCTTCACTACAAATATTGTCGGCTTAAAAATTCTTCGTAACTGTTATACAGTTTTAAATTAAATTCAAAACGCGTACGCAACGGAAAACGCCCATTTTCATATTGTTGACCAGTTGTGGTCTCTATAAAATTAAGAATATTTTACATTAGCTCATCTGTAGGTTTTTTTTAATTCGCATGAATATGACTATGGATATATTAATGCAGTCATTTATCTTTAAATTTACTAGTTTTTTTTTAAGTTTTATTTTAGTGGATATTAATGGGGCTGAAAATGAATGAAGTGCGTAATATCTGCCGTCAGGGTGATATTGGGTAATTAACATACCTAATAAGAAGTCCTTTAATTCAGCCATGTAATTTAAATGAGGGCTGTCATAAACGGAAATTTTATTTATTTTTGGCCCGACCCGGGATTCGAAACCGTGACTTCATGATCATCAGTCGCCCTACTACTACAACCATTAGACAAACGAGGCAGTCAAAAAATGCTGTAATATTGATGATGATTCCAAATCTTGGACGATAAATCGATGTGCTTAAATTTTTCATACTTTGCTTTAATTAATTGTTTAGTTTTAAAAGAAAGATCGAACTACATAAAACTAAAACACAGTCAGGTAAGTAGTAAAACGTTAAAATAAAATAACTGTTGTCGTCTGCATTAATACTATAGTTCATATAAGATAGCTTGATCTGTGCGACAGCTGTCAGTAAAATCACGCCTATGAAGTCCTGAATTTCTTAGTATAGTATGTCATACCTTATGGGCATGCCGACCTAATTAGTGCATGGCCATAAGGTATGACATTGACAGGTACTGTCTGTACTACTAAGAAATTCAGGACTTCATAGGCCTGATTTTTACTGACAGGTGTCGCAGAGATCAAGCTATCTTTTATGAACCATAGTCATGCTTGTTAGGTATGGCGGCTGCGTCCGCCACGCCACGTTTAAAAATTAGTCGCAAATATATCCCCGTTTACACGACACGTGTCTTCATTTATTGCAACCTTAATTGTACACCTTAGTGGACTTAATAACAATCAATTAATTAATTAAATACAGTATTCGTAAAACTGTACACTGGTGACCCCGTGAAGAACCGCTTGTGAAATAGTGTCAGTAAAATATCTATCCACAACCCGGACCTGCGCCAGTTTCTGCAGCGCCTATCCCACCCGCGCCGGTACCATTGCCCGCCCAGGGCAAGCAGGCGTCGACGGAGACCCGCGCAGATGGTGCTGTGGCGCTGGCGAGTATCAACGTTTCTTCTAGAACACCTGACTTCTGGGCGGACCAACTGTGACTCTGGCTCGTTCAGTTCGAGGCTGTAATAGAAAACCAGAAAATCGGGGATGCGGTCAAGCAAAACCTGGTCGTAACTAAATTAAGCAAGAGCGCTATACAGCAGGTAACTGACATACTGCTGTCGCCGTCATCCGAAAGGAGGTATCAGACGTTGAAGGATCAGCTTCTGGAGGTGTTTGAGAAGTCAGAGACCAGACAGCTTCATAAACTACTGGGGGAGATGGAGCTTGGCACTCAAAAGCCATCGCAGCTCTTACGTCGGATGCGAGACCTCGCGAGGAATAAAATGCCAGACGCTACACTCCAGATTACGTGGACCAGACATTTACCCAAGGCCGATCAAGCTGTTCTAGCTGTCACCGAGGTAAAGGACCTGGAAAGCCTGGCGATGGTGGCGGATAAGGTGATGGAAGCGACCAGGCCAGCGGAAATTGCCGAAGTCAGCAGCGTTACATCAAGCAAGCTCAGCGATTTAGAGGACATTGTGGGTAAACTGCAGATCGAAATAGCAGAACTATGTCGGTCGAGGTCGAATCAATGCAACAATAACTCAAGTAACAGGGGGAGAACGGGGCGATCAGGATCTCCGCAACGCAGCGGCAGTATGTTCCGGAAGAACCCGAAATGGTTATGCTTTTACCATCATCGTTATGGTCCCAAGGCCGTGAAGTGCGTCGACCCTTGCAATTGGACTGGAGCAAAGCCATCTACGCCGTCCGCACAGGGAAACTAGATACGTTACAGCCAGGGGCGGAGGCATGTATCGGTTTGCATAATAACCGCCTATTCGTTTTCGACAAAAATACCGGACTAAAGTTTTTAATCGATACGGGTGCCAACGTATCTGTGATTCCTGTAGGAAAAAGTGTGCGTCGTTACCTATCGCGAGTGATAATTATAAGTTATATGCGCCGAATGAAACGGAAATCAGAACTTATGGTATGCGTACTCCAGTTTTAAATTTTAATTTAAGGTGAGCATTTAGATGGTCTTTTATTATAGCGGATGTTAAGCAGCCTATAATCGGCGCCGAATTTCTAAGCCATTATAAACTGTTGATAGATTTACATGCGCGGAAATTATGAGCATCGCATCGCATCTAAATGTTCTCGCTACGATTGTAGCGTACAATAGTAACGATGAGTCGTCTATTAGAACCATAGATAGTAAAAATGAATGGCACGATATATTACTTAAGTAAAAAATATTTACCCGATTAGATTTGAAACCATAATATCATTTCATTCCAGAACTAGAATCGGATATTGAGAAGAGTGCCATAATTACACACTTTGGATTGTTTGAGTTTCCGCGCATGATCTTTGGATTGAGAAACGGAGCCCAAACGTTCCAAAGATTTATGAATTCAGTGGTCCTCAAAGGTCTTGACTTCTTATTCATTTACCTCGATGACGTCATCATCGCCAGCGATGTAAGCTATCCTATCTCTCAAGTTGGACCAAACTGCATACGTTGTGCAAATTTGATCAAAATCGGTTAAGTAGTTTAGGAGTCCATCGCAGACAAACAACGTGACACGTACTTTATACATATATATATATATATATATATATATATATATATATATATATATATATATATATATATATATATATATATATATATATATATATATATATATATATATATATATATATATATATATATATATATATATATATATATATATAAAGAGAGAGAGAGAGGGAGAGAGCCGTGGTAGCTCAGATGGTTAGCGCTCGCTGTAAATTTCACAATACGCGAGCAAACCGGGTTCGATCCCGCATGATGCTGCAGGGACAAGAAGAACAGGCCCGACGGTTGGAAGAGCAGATGCTCCTCATGAAGAACCTTCACGCTACCTTCGGGAAGGAAATATAGGAGGTGAAGGATAGGGTTGTTCAGCATGACAACCGCCTGTTGCAAGCTGAAACCCAAATCGCGAAAGCTGAAACCCGAGTTGAGAAAGCTAAAACCCGAATCGACCAAGTGAACAATCGGGTTGACAACGTGATGGCTGACGTGAAGAAGACGCTGGACGACCTCAAACTGGGGGATGGAATTACAGCTCTCGTAGTAGCTACAACACCTTCGCTACGTGGGTTCATAGTGCCACCGTTCGACGGTACCTCTTCCTGGTCAGCCTACAAAATCCAGTTCGAGGCTGTAATGAAGGCGAACGGCTGGAATAAAAGTCAGGCCATGACTGCTCTCACACTAGGCCTCCACGATCAGGCCTTAATTGTTTTGGAAGCTGTCGGTGAGGAAGTGACTTATGAGCAGCTCCTTGAGGCACTGGAGGCGAGATATGGCGACGTTCACCTGGAACACGTCCTTCGTGCGCAGCTTAAAGATCGCGTGCAGCGCATTAATGAAAACCTGCAGCAGTAAGCTCTAGAGGTGGAGAAGCTGATGCGAAAAGCATACCGGTCTGTACCTGCGCTCATTGGAGGGAACCGGGTGCAGACATTCATCTACGGCATCCGCGACCTTGAAGTCAGAGCTGCTGTGAGGCTCGGGCACCACGAAATGCTTAAGGACGCCTTGGCCCATGCACTGGAGGTGGAAACCTTGCGGCAGGATCATCGTTCCCATCGCGTCAGGGAGATTGCATCAGCTACAGTTCGCGACCGCAATAAAGGATACAGCCCTAAGTACTTCGGCTGTGGGGTAAGGGGCCATCTTCAATCCAGCTGCCCTAAGCGAACAATAGAAAGGGACGGTATTCGATCTCGAGAGGGTAGTGCGGCTAACAGCACCGCCCAGCAGCAGCAGGGAAACTGGCGGGTGCTGGCTGATATTAAAAGAGCCCCAAGGATCTCGATCTCACAGACCCATGATGGGAACAGTCTAATCATTAAGGGCGAGGTCAACGGAATGCCGTGTAAACTGACCATAGACACTGGAGCCTTTCGTACGGTTGTTAGTTCCCAACTTAAAAGTTAGTTCCTTGGGGACTCCGCATACAACCGAGAACGCATTAATTTGGTAACAGCCACCGGTCAGCGTATACCCGTCCGTGGAGAGAAGGAGATGGAGTGAAGCTAGGCAACGTGATCTACCTGCATAATGTCATCGTGGCTAATATAATGGACGACTGCATCCTAGGCCTAGACTTTATGAGGAATAATTGTTGTGAGATCGACGTTAAGCAAGGTGTATTGAAATGTGGACAGGAGGAACTTTTTATGGAAGGTGCGTTACCAGGGAACGTGTACAGCATTAAGAAGATTGTTCTTCCGCCGAGATCGGAAACGATTGTTCCGGTTAGTCTTCCTCGAAACGCTGGGCAAGCTCACCGTTGTGTACTTGTAGAAAGGGTAAACAATGACCTTCCATGGTAAGTAGCTCGAACCTTGGTCAGAACCACTGACATCTCAGGAATACGTGTGCTGAACCATTGTGACCAGGAACAGATTATAGAAAAAGGCACACTGGTTGGTACTTGTGAGGAAGTGGATTGGTTGCGTCGGTACCAATATCTATCGAGTGGGACCACCAGCAAGGATTCACAAACGAGAGTGACCACACTTTTGGAAGACTGTCGCAGCGTTCTCTCCCCGAAAAAAAATGGTCAAGGCGAAGAAGTTGTTACTCAAGTAAGCTGATGTATTCTCATCAAACGATGCTGACATGGGAAAGACTGGTTTAGTTCAACACAAAATAAACACAGGAGAATAATTGCCTATCCGTCAGCGGCCAAGAATATTGCCGGTAGCACGTGAAAAGGAAGTGGAAACCATGATTGAGGGAATGGTGAAGGATGGTTCATCCAGTCCATGGTGTTCACCTGTGGTGCTGGTAAAGAAGAAGGACGGCAGCATGCGGTTCTGTTTTGACTACCGCCGTCTGAACGATGTAACAAAGAAGGACAGCTATACCTTGCCAAGAATTGATGACACGCTGGACATGCTTACAGGAGTAAAGTGGTTTAGCACGCTGGATCTAAAAAGTAGCTACTGGCAAGTTGATATCGACCCTAAGAACAAGGAGAAAACTGCGTTCTCGACGGAAAAGGGTCTGTGGCAATTTAAAGTAATGCCGTTTGGGTTGTGCAATGCTCCAGCAACGTTTGAAAGGTTGATGGAACTTTTTTTTTATAGAAGAGGGGGCAAACGAGCATGCGGCTCACCTGATGTTAAGTGACTACCGCCGCCCATGATCAACCGCAACACCAGGAGAATTGCGGGTGCGTTGCCGGCCCTTTAGAAAGGAGTAAGCTCTTTTCTTGAAGGTCCCCAGGTCGTATCGGTCCGGAAAAATCGCCGGTGGTAAACTATTCCACAGAGAGGTTGTACGTGGAAGAAAACTCCTTGTGAAACGTACAGTGGTGGACCGCCAAGCATCCAGATGGTGTGGATGGTATCGGGACGTTTGCCGTGTAGTGCGTTCACGAAATTTGGCGGCTGGGATTAATCCGAACAATTCCTCAGAGCACTCCCCGTGATAGATGCGATAAAATACGCAAAGAGATGCAACATCTCTTCGCAGCACCAGTGAATCGAGCCGATCGGAAAGCACTCGGTCGTCGACGATTCGAGCCGCTCTGCGCTGGATGCGGTCAAGTGGAAGGAGCTGGTACTGGGGAGCCCCAGCCCACAGATGGGAACAGTATTCCATGTGCGGCCGAACCTGCGCCTTGTAAAGTTGCAGGCGGTGTGCCGGCATGAAATACTGTCCCGCTCTACTAAGCACGCCAAGCTTTTTAGAGGCCAATTTGGCCTTCCCTTCCAAGTGACCACGAAACTGCACGTCACTCGATATGTCGACGCCGAGGATTCCGATACTGGCTGAGGCAACAAGGGGTGTGCCTTGAAACTGAGGGGATACGACAAAGGGGTTCTTTTTAGCGGTTAACGCGCAAACTTGTGTCTTCTTGGGGTTAAGCTGGACTAGATTTAGTCGTCCCCAATCCGAGACTCTGTTCAGCAAAGACTCGACTTCAGACACAAGTTTGTCCCGGCACTCGGAGACGATTTCCCGAGAAATATTGGCTCGGCCGGTGTAAAGAGCATCACCAGTGCTGTCATCTGCATGGCAATGAATGTTACGGGTATGCAACATATCATTGATATGCAGAAGAAACAGCGTTGGCGATAGCACGCAGCCCTGTGGAACACCAGCATTAAAAGGCTTGCAATCGGAGCTTGCACCGTCTACAACGACCTTGATGCTCCGATCTGCAAGAAAGCTGGTGATCCAATCGCACAATTTCTCGGGAAGCCCATAGGAAGGGAGCTTCGAAAGAAGCGCTTTGTGCCAAACCCAATCGAAGGCCTTCGCAATGTCCAAACTAGCGGCCAATGCCTCCCCCTTGAACTCTACTGCCTCCGCCCATCTGTGAGTGAGGTAGACCAGAAGATCACCAGCTGACCGACCACGGCGAAAACCGTATTGGCGGTCACTAATCAGCTGGTGATGCTCAAGGTACCTCATGAGCTGGCAGTTTACAATGTACTCCATTGTTTTGGAGAACATGGAGGTGATGGCGATTGGCCGGTAGTTGGACGGGTCTGAGCGGTCGCCTTTTTTAGGGATCGGGTGGACGAAAGCCGTCTTCCATGATTTTGGAACTACGCCTAGGGAGTAGGAGTACCGGAAAAGACGCGTTAAAACCGGTGCCAACTCTGGAGCACACGTCCTCAGCACAATTGGGGGGATTCTGTCAGGCCCACTCGACTTGTGGATGTCCAGGGAGAGGCGTGCTTTGCGAACCGAGCGCTGTGTGAACTGCACTTTCGGCATGGAGCACTCACACCGCGGGATGGTCGGCGGCGTACTCCCCCCGTCATCGAGAGTCGAGTTAGACGCAAAGAAAGAGCCTAGAAGATCGGCTTTCTCCTTTGCAGTATGGGCCAGTGAGTCGTCCTTCCTGTGCAGAGATGGAAGAGATGGCTGACAGAAATTCCCCTTGACAGCCTTGGCGAGAGACCAGAATGCACGGGTTCCAGAAGGAAGGCGAACTAGTTTCTCGCCAATTCTGCCTATGTGCTCTGACTTTGCCTTGGCAATGACTCTTTTGAAGGACCTAGAGGCGGAATTATACTTCTTTTTTAGAGCGCTGGTGTTTACATCCGGGGACGCTGATGCATCAACCCAGGCTTGGTAGCACTCCTGCTTATAGCATGATGCTATTTTACAGGAGTGACCAAACCATGGCTGAGATTTGCCTCCAATGGGCACCACAGAGGAAGGAATAAAAAGTTCCATACCCTGAAGTACCACATCAGTAAAAAAAAGAACTTGTACTTATTGGCTAATTAGCGATGTCTGTCTGGTTTACTTGGATGACATCGTCGTAGGCCGTACGTTTGAGGAACACCTTTAAAACCTGGAACGCGTGCTCATGAAGATTCAGAGTGCCAACCTCAAGTTAAGTCCGAAGAAATGTTCACTATTCAAACGGCAAGTAAAATTTTTGGGGTATGTAGTATCGTAAGAAGGTATCCGCACGTATCCAGAGAAAATCACCGCTGTCAAGGATTGGCCGGTTCCAGAAGACATGACGCAGGTTAGAGCATTTTTGGGTTTGTGCTCCTATTACCGGTGATTTGTGAAGAACTTTGCAGATATATCCAAACCTCTACACAAGCTAACCGAGGAAAAGCGAAATTTCTGCTGGGACGAAAGTTGCCATATCGCATTCCAGGAGCTCAAGGACCATCTTTGCAAAACAACTATATTAGGGTACCCTGATGCAGGCAAGGAATTTATAGTTGACACAGACGCAAGTGATACAGGATTCGGCGGTGTGTTGTCTCAACGGAATGGTGACCAAGAGGTCGTGATAGCGTACTTCAGCAAGTCGTTGTCAAAACCGGAAAGGAACTATTGTGTCACAAGACGCGAATTGCTAGCTGTGGTAAAGTCGTTGCAGCATTTTAGCAAATATCTTCTGGGGCGGAAATTTCACTTACGAACTGACCATGCTGCACTAAAATGGCTATTGCAGTTTAAAAATTCAGAAGGACAAGTTGCGAGGTGGATTGAACTACTGCAGGAATACGACTTTGAGATCGAACATCGCAGCCGGAAATCTCATGGCAACGCAGATGCATTGATTGTTATAAAACAAAGAGTTTAGATGAAGATGATTCAAATTTTCATTGTATTACGAAGAAAAAAGTTCGGCAATTATGAATGAAAAATTGGCAAATGTCCACCACGACCACGCTGACAGATGTCGATCACGTCACGTCACGAATTTTGAGTTTTAAGGCCGCGATCGATTCGATTGGCTCCGTATAGACTCTGTCTTTAACATAGCCCCACAAAAAATAATCCAGTGGTGTTAAATCACACGATCTGGCTGGTCATTTAACAGCTGAATTTCGTGAAACTATGCGACCGGGATATTTGGTTTGCAATAAATTGATCGTTTCGTAGGCTGTGTGATATGTGGCACTGTCCTGTTGAAAACACATGTTTGTGATATCGATGTCATCAATAATAGACCAAAATTGAGATGTTAACATCTCGCGATAGCGTGATCCATTGACCGTTACCGCATTTCCAGCCCCATCTTCGAAAAAAAACGACCCAGTCACGCCTCCAGACCACATAGCGCACCATACAGTGACACGTTGAGCATGCAAAGGCTTCTCAATAATCGCTTTAGGATTTTAAGAAGCCCAAATGTGGCAATTTTGCTTGTTGACGTACCCCGACGAGTGAAAATGGGCTTCGTCTGAAAAAATGATTTTTTCAGAAAAACCAGCGGGCTGTTTCTGAATGAATTGAGCGAATCTACGGCGATGTGAATGGTCGGTCAGCTTCAATTCCTGCACCAGTTGTACCTTGTAAGGCTTCAAAGCCAAATCCTTACGCAAAATTCGCCATGTGGTGGTTTTGGATAACCCCAATTGTTGAGAACGTCGAGGAATTGACAAATTTGGATCTTCTTCAACACTGTGGCTCACGGCTGCGATGTTTTCGGTTGAACGACCCGGTCGAACACGCTTTGGTATTGGCACATTTTGTACCGAGCCTGTCGGTTCAAATTTAGCGACCAAATTCTTAATAGCGGTCTCAGAAGGACGATTATGTTGTCCGAAAATATCACGAATTTTACGAAACGTAACTTTAACAGAACCACCATTTTCATAGTGGATTTTAATTATTTTAATACGATTTTCGAGCGAAATTGAATTCATTGTAGCAATTGTCAAAGCATCTACTACGAATAGGTCAAAAAACTAAATGTCGAAACTGTCATGTTGTTGGTGTTGCCTCAATTGAAAGACAAAGTTCTTGTTGAAAAACCCTTTATTATAGCCTCAAGCTCGCCCTGACACGCACACAGAGATAACATTGTAGTGTGCGTCAATATTACGCCGTTCCAAAGCGATCGCGTAGATTTCGACTTGGGCATATTTGAATATGCGCTCTTAAAGAAAGTAAGTAATTGATAATCGGTTAGGCCTTTTTGAAATGTATTGTTACGAGCTTGAGTTTCATGACAATAAAAATTGCCGATAGGATTACCTAAATTAACACTTTAATTTTATTTACACCAATTAAAACTTAAAACACTAATAAATAATCACACTGATTCGCTGTATTTCGCTCCGAAGCTTCGCTTGTCTCGCCAAATTCAATACTTCCCCGATCGCACCTTGCAGCGCCTATAAATACACATTAGCACCGAAACATCCAGAACATTCAAGTAAATACGCGCGCCAATCGACTTAGAAATAGCTTAGTTCTTCGTTTCGATACTAGATGGCGCTGTCGGTTGAAAGATTATTGATGTCATTTTCTGGAAAGCTCCCCTCGCTCTCGTCCCTGACACTAGATGGCGCTAGTGCCGGGTACATGACGTCGACTTAGGCGCGTAACGGTATATAATACGCTTAATCATACTGCAATTCACTGGAAAACACCTATTTATATTAAAAAGCAATTTTGAACGAAGACCTAATGAAAATATAACGTTCTATATTTAAAAGTTGTGAATATTTTACAATGTATTTGTAATTTTTCGATTTATTTTATTGTTATTAACTCTTGAAAACTCATTTTAGAGGGTAAGTTGATTGTTGAAGAAACTTGCAAGTTTTAACAAAATATTATGCACTTTTTGAAGCGTGCACATTGTTGAAATTAGGCATAATTTTACATTAAAAATGGCGAGCCTTATAGAATCGTCAAAAGAACGATACCGTAACGTTACTCTGGGTGGTTCCTAAGTCTGTAAGATGGCAAATACTAAAAATGAATCATGACAATAACGGTCATTTTGGGTTTGAAAAGACATACGAACGTATCAAAAGGATCTACTGGTTCAAAAATATGAGAAATTTCACTAAAAAATATTGCAAGGCTTTTCTAGAATTTGCTCATAATACAATTCCAGCCGGACCAAGGGAAGGAATGCTTCATCCTATTGGAAAGGTAAGCAAACCATTTGACACCATACATGTGGATCATTGCGGGCCATTTCCGTTAAGTAAAAATAGGAATCAATATATATTAGCAATTATTGATTCTTTTAGAGCAATATATAATTTAAAACCAAAAGAGTCACTGAGACAAAAATTTAAGGAAATTAATATATTAACTCTGGCCTCTCAATACATTTATGAAAATGTAATGTACGTACACAAAAATAAAAGTAGTTTTGCGAAAATAAGTGATATTCATTCTGTAAATACTAGGAGCAGACACAAGCTGGTAGTACCAGTTACTCGACTCCACCGAGTCAGTAATTCATTCTTGGGGCGATGTATACGCTTTTACAACAAAATCCCAGAAAATATACAAAATTTGTCATACACATAGTTCAAAAATGTTATTAAACTAAGTTTGTATAAAAAGGGTTATTATAATATTAAGGAATTTATAGATGTTAATAACCCCTGGGAAGGGTGATCGCTACCAAGCTATTTCTAATTTGTCTTGTGTTGTTGATTGTAAACATGATTGTAAGCTATTATTAAAAAAAAATAGTCCCGCTGGGTTTCTTGCTAGTTCTTCCCAGAACAGAGGTTTCTTTTGCGAACCAGTGGTAAATTAAAAAAGTGACTTTCAATAAGTATTTTTATAATCTACATTGAATAAAAAAGTTTCTATTTCTATTTCTATTTTACAAAATATTATATCTTAAATCTGTCCGTGATTGTAGAAGTAAAACAAGTGTCCAAATTTTTGAAAAATACTTTGCATTATTCTGGGTGCCACGGTGGTTAATTACAGATCGCGGTACCAGCTTCTCTAGTAATTAATTTAGCAAATATGTAATGGGGAAAGGTATGAAACACATATTAAATGCGGTCGCTACACCTCGAGCAAACGGTCAGGTCGAACGATATAATAAAACTCTCTTAGAATCGCTCGCTTCTGCTAATCATGGACATTCTGAAAATGAATAGGATACCGTATTGTTTAAAGTTTAATGGTCGTTGAACAACACAATTAACAAAGGCACTGGACTTTATTTGGGGTGGTTCCTACGGGAAGTTACGATAGCGTTATGAATAGTGTAGTGGCTGAATCTCGGCAATTTCAAAACCGAGATGAAATTCGCAATAACGTTGAACAACGAATTTCTTCTGAACAACTGAAGCAAAAGACCAGATTTGATAAAACGAGAAAAGAAGCTAAGCAATATCAAATAGATCTTGTTCGTATAAAGACGCCGGGACATACCAGAAAGTTGGTTCCGAAATGTTCCGGGCCGTACAGAATAAACAAAATTTCTGAGTCCTGATCGATATGAGGTTAAAGACACACCGATTACTAAAAAGGAAGGTAAAGCGGCATAGATCGGAGTTGACCCGGTAGATAAAATACACCCTTGGTTAGTATTCCAAAATTATCCAATCTTCAGTGACTCGGAGTAGAATTCCGATTAATGCATCCGTGTTCTAAATTATTGTCCCTTTTAAGATATGTAGTTGTAGTTGCATCATAATTGTTCTATAATAGTAATATATTATAAAGGAAGAGATATATTAAAATAGTAATACAATACAAACATGCGAGTGAAAAATACAATAGTATTTTATATTATTATTGTATGTTAACTCCCTTCTGTTTTATATAATCTTTATGAATAAAACATAACAGATAATGCATAAAGATATGAATAATTATTACTATATTATAGATTTAGAAGATTATATTATTAGATATAAGAAAGTGAGCCGTTACTGAATTGTATCTGTGTGGACCGTTCTACGCAACGGCACTTCTTAAAGTTAAAGAGTGAGCTGGTACCGAATGGTATCAGTGTGGACAGTTCTCTGCAACGGCATTCATTACATATAAGAAAGTGAGCCGTTACTGAATTGTATCGGTGTGGACTGTTCTGCGCAACGGCACTTCTTAGAGTTAAAGAGTGAGCTGGTACTGAATGGTATCAGTGTGGACCGTTCTGTGCAACGGCATTCATTACATCTCGTATAAGAAAGTGAGCCGTTACTGAATTGTATCGGTGTGGACTGTTCTGCGCAACGACACTTCTTAGAGTTAAAGAGTGAGCTAGTACTGAATGGTATCAGTGTGGACCGTTATATGCAACGGCATTCGTTAAAGTTAAAGAGAAAACCGATGTCGGATTGTGCTATTTAGTCGGTGGAAAAAAATTAGTAATTAGAGTTACGAGTTCTTAATTTAAAACCTAATATCTTTGGTAATGTTTTTACGCGGGGACGCGTCTAGTGTCGGGATTGGTCGATTGTAATAAATGATCATTATGCAATATTACTTAGCAATCTCCACAATATTAATATTAATCCATTTCAAACTACCTACATTAATTCTAAAATTGAGTCACAATATAAAAGCGCGTACACTTGAGGCTCCCAGCAGTTGTTTACGAACAGTGGTGCTGAGAAGGTTATAATAGTCAAGTCTATTGTGAAATAAGGTGGTTCTAAAGGTTGTGAGTAAAGTTAAATTAATATATAGTTTTCTTTGCGAAAGTAAAGTATAGTGTGTTATAAAGTATTAAATACAATTTAAGAGTGAAATTAAACAAGGAACATAGTGATTAAGCAGTTAACTAAGTGAGTTGTCGTGGTTTTATTGGAGAAAAGCTAATAAACGGGAGCTAGATTTTAATGTTGGCAACACTGATGATATTTCTGAGTTTCTGATTCTCTGTCTACGGTTTCTGACTTATTCATTTTGGCTCAAGGCCTAGTAGCTAAAGCCTCAATAAAAAAAATCTTCTTAGTTCCTACGGTTCCTATATATAAAAAAGTACTCTGTGGTTTCTGTCAAAGTGTCAAATCGATTAAATTTGACGGTCTTTTCGGTTAAAGTGTTCTGATAAGAAGGTAATAAATCGTTCTAATTGTGTGAAATCATGGTGTTTAATCGCCCAAGACATTCCATTTTCTTATCTTGGGGAATAATACTAAGAATCTCTTCATTAATTTTTGTGTGTGACCGGCAAAATAAAATTCTATCGCCCATCATTGCGCGCTTAGGCTCCGCTAAATAAACATAATAATACTACTGTATTGCTTGTTTCAGCTGTTCCTTTTATTTCTGAACTTTAATATGTATATGTATTATTTTTACTCAATAAATATTACTTTTAATTCAAATGCCATTGTTTGATGTACGATAGTTGTTGCCTGTAGTATTATTCATATACACGGTATATGCAGATTATTTAATATCAGTGTAAAAAATTTGTTTTAATGAATTTTTACTTAAAAATTATAGGGCTTATAACATCCATTGAAGATCACCAAAAGAAGAAATCTCAAAATGCCAGAACTCACCGAATTGGACAAAGCAACTGCATCAATGACTGAAAAACGCAAGGAGGAGACTGCATCTTCTGATAGTGATTCAGATGACACTATTCCTGAACTTGAAGATGCAGGTTTGGACTTATTAAATAATTGGAAATAATTTTTTTCAAATCTATGTAGTTAAATAAATTAAAAAATCTATGTAATTTAATAAATTAAAAAAATCTATGTAATTAAATAAATTATTCTTGATATTAAGTTGATAATTGTGGGGATTTCGATCAAAGTATTTTTGTGTTATATTGAATGAAAAAAAAAATGAATGTGCCATATTGAAGAAAAAAAAAAGGATAAAATTTATTTCTTCTGACTTAACCTGCTCACTTTAATAAAATTACAAACTCATTTTTTGGGGGTTATGGATCAATTAGCCCTCCAAGCTATCCTAGTATATCTTGGCAGACTTCACAAGTTTGAAATATTTATTTTCTTACAATAATTTTCATCATTGCTGGGAATGTATTAAATTAACACTTAAAATGGAATTAACAATTTCAATTGTTGCCATCAAGGATTAAATTCAGTTGCCCCTTTGAAATTTATGGCAAATGCTCACCCTTAAAGCTAGCATTTCAAACTACCTACTACTACTACTAAATAAAAGCATTTCTAAGTTATTTATTAATTGAAACTATAATGTTTATTCAGGTGCCCCAGGTGCAGGTGGAATCACTAACCCAATTGCTGGCATTGACATAGTCTCTAAAGCGAAGCAATCAAGAGGAGAAAAGAAGGCACGAAAAATCATGAGCAAGCTGGGTCTTAAGCCGGTTAGTATACAAATTAAGTATGCATATTACAAATTAGTCCTGAATCGCATTGTAAATTACAAAACTAGACCGTACTTCCATACAAATAATGCCCCATGTAATGGGTTTATTTGCCTTATCATTGTCAAGATTGTTTTGTTGCTTTTTCAGGTACAAGGTGTAAACAGGGTGACAATCAGAAAATCAAAGAATATCCTGTTTGTGATCAACTCCCCAGATGTGTACAAGAACCCTCACTCTGATACTTACATTGTATTTGGTGAAGCCAAGATTGAAGATTTGTCACAGCAAGCAACTATGGCAGCAGCTGAACGATTCAAAGCTCCTGAAAGTGCTGCTTCCGGCAATGATGCTACTGCTGCTGGCACTGTAAGTCCAGGTTATTTTCAGAAACTACTGCCTCATAAATTAATCAGATATTTTAAATTAAATAATGTTGAAATAGGCTTTTAAGAAGTCATTAATTAGAATCCCCAAATCAATACTGGGGGCTCTTTACATGTGCAAATTGAGGTTCAAGTATGTATTTTTATGGATAGTCCATTTTTAAGTGACAATTTTTATTTAATGGCTGATATTATTAACAAACATTATTAAATAATCATTTGCCAATACATAATTATTCAAAACTTGATGGATACAATGGATTTCAGTATGTGCTATTTTGCAAATTAGCTTCCATCTTATGGGCTTCCTGAGAAATTATGCGATTGGATCACCAGTTTCCTCTTAGATTGGGGCATTAAGGTCATAGTAGACAGTCCATGCTTTGACTTGGCCTACCTTGTTCCTTCTGCATATTAACTATATATTGCAAACCTTTCCATCTCATTACAGTGTGGGTGTCTTCAAGGCAAGAGTGAATAGGTTTTTGTTAAGTCAGCAGGCAGGATTGTAGTTAAGCGCTGGCTTAGAATAATAAAAAAAAACCCAATAGCAATCATTGTAATGCAGATGACAGCACTGGTGATGATTTATTTACTATGGTGTTAACATTTCTCAGAAACATGTTGTTGTATGAATTTGTGTTGTAATTCAAGTCTTTGTTGAACTAAGTCAAGGATTGAGGGCAACTAAAACCGAGTTCTTTCTGATCGGCATGACTCTCTGGCACTCCTTGTCTTTCTCATATATATTTATATATACTATAAATATAATAGCATAAATTAATGGAGTTGTGGTAGCTGAAAGGATATGTGCTTGCTGTAAATATCACAGTACACAAGAAACCCAGGCTTGATTCTTTGGTTGATAAGTGCTGGTTAACATCAGGTCATCAGGTCATCAGGTTCACATCAGCTATATGTTCTTTAACGCGGGTTTTTATTGATCTTTTAGTTTGTCCTATGTAGGAGAGACCACATTCACAATCAAGCTTGTACACTCCTGCATCTTGCAGAGGGACATTGCACTTGACCGATGGTAAAATCTGACCAATCTTCTTCAGCGGCTTGAAGTATGTTTTGTTGGAAGCGCACTTCAAGATGTAGCCAATCTCAGCTCAGTGATAAGGCAAAACATTGTGAGCAAACTTGCATATTTATAAGAACAAAATATTTCAAGGACATGTTAAGTCCATGAACACCCATTAGAGCAGTGCACAAGGCTAATTCATCACCATCTCAGAAATGAGGAAACTGTGATAATTAGTGAAAGGCATTAGGGCTGTTCCTTTATTTTACAAAATTCTTATTGTCATTATTATATTAGCATGTTAAATGTTTTTTTTTCTCATTTGTCCATATTAAAACTTGTTTTTTCTTATATTCCTTTTCTTCTTGGTTTATGTCCTAAACATGTAATTGTTTTCTACATAATATTTGTATAATATTGGCTCGACCGGGGTAAGACCATGTTCTCACAGAGTACCAGCGTAAAATAGCAGCTTAATGCTGCTGTTTCATATGGCGAATGTAGAGAACCAGAGACCCCTTTTTACTGGAAATGAGGCACTCCATCTCAGCCCTCAGGGCTGGTAACGCATCTGCATTTTGATTCTTAATTGAAGATAAATGTAGATGTCTACAGGCCAAGGCATCAGGTGGACTGTGTACTCATTTGTCACCCTTATTGTTTAGGAAAAACAATTTATATTTAAAAAAAGTGAGAAGGAACTGTGCATCTATAGTAGTATTATAATATAAAAGTAGTTTTTAAGTATTTATTATTTGCCTTTTTTTTTCTTTTTATAAAAGTAGTATTTTTGTAAATGTTACATTATAATCTATCCATCTATCCATTACAGCCTATAATACTACACTGCTAAACATGGCATATTTAGAGTGCCTCCTAGGGGGATTTTGATTGAGAATTGAAGTTTTTTTTAATTATTTTGAGTTATCATAAAGATATGGCTACTAGTCTCCTGTGTCAGTTACCCTCTTGTCACCTCTTATGACACCCCTTATATACTTCTGAAACTAATTGTCATCATCATCATAACAACCTATCAAAGTCCACTGCTGAACATATAGACCTGCCCCATTGATTGCCTGTCAGGGTATATTTGTGTGTGTGCCCAAGCATTCTTGGCAGGCAGGCAGGCAGATAGGTAATCACAGTATTTTTTTTAAAACTGTAGTGTTATCAGGAAGATGCTGCTACTACCTACTTCCTGATTTTTTTAATATAAATCTCTCTCAGATATGAGAGGATGCTTGTGCTCAGCAGCGGAGCTTATATAGGCTGCTTTACTTTTTGTCATCATGTTACTCTAAAAGATAGTGTGCAATGCAAAGTAAAATCTTAGTTTGACAATGCTATCCATATGTCGCGGGCATAAATGATGACTAATTAGGGCATTGTCTGGGCGTTTTTTTGATGGGATGGGGAAGGAGAGGGCAAAGAAGCCTACGGCTCACCTGATGGTAAGTGATTGTCGCCGCCAATGAACAACTGCTACACCAGGGGAATTGCAGATGCGGTGCCAGCTTTTTAAAAAGAAGTAGGCTCTTTTCTTGTAGGTCCCGTAGATCGTATCTGTGCGGAAAGATATCTGGTGGTAGTCTATTCCACCAGGAAGTTGTGCGAGGAAGAAAACTTCTTTTAAATGCACGGTGGTGGACAGTCATCCTGATGGTATGGACCATATCGCAAGTCTTGTCGCGATGTGCGATGGTGGAATTGTGAGAACAATTTCTCAGAGCATTCCCCATGGTAAATGCGGTAAAATACACAGAGATGCAACATCTCTTCGCAGTGACAGTGAGTCAAGCTGATTGGAAAGAGCTCGGTCGCCGACGATTCGAACAACTTTCCGCTGGATACGATCAAATGGAAGGAGCTGGCACTGGGGAGCCCCAGCCCAGAGATGGGCACAGTATTCCATGTGCGGTTGATCCTGCGCCTTGTAAAGTTGCAGGTGGTATGCCGGCATGAAATACTGTCCCGCTCTGCTGAGCACGCCAAGCTTTTTAGAGGCCAGTTTGGCCTCCTCTTAAAATAACTGTTGTTTAATTAATTTTATGTTATTTGATTAAAACTAATATTTTCTTTTAACTTTAAACAGACAGTAGCTCCTATAGCAGAAGAAGAGGATGAAGAAGGAGTAGATGAATCTGGGGTTGATGAAAAAGATGTGGAGATTGTAATGTCTCAAGCAAATGTCTCACGGGCAAAGGCTGTACGAGCATTACGCAATAATCAATCGGATATTGTTAATGCTATTATGGTTTGTATTACTTATTGTCTAAAATTTATACAATTTTTTTTATCTTATCAATATAAAAATATGCAGAGCTGATCATTGCTGAGACTTATCAGAAAATTCCCATTGCATGATCAATTCATTGCAGCCCATCATAAGTCCACTGTTGAACATAGCGTCACTTAAGGGATGCCACAATGATGCCTAGAATTTGTTACAGAAATGAACAATTATAACGATATTTATTGTTATGTTAACCTCTCAAACACCAATTTGCCATATTTGACTGGTTAGATATTCCGTCAAAATTCAAGCGGTCAAATATGACCGCACCCACCCACAGCACTTTAACCCATCAAAACTTATATAGACTACTTTTCTATGAAGAAGTTTAGCATTATAGAATCAATGTAAAATCTTCTATCCTGTAGGGGAATAAATAAACAGTCTATGGATATTAATTTATATTCTACGTTCATTATGTATGCCATTTTTGTGTTGATTTTTGAATTTTTCGAGTGTTTTATTAGTGTTTTACTACAGTGTTTTATTATAAAATTGTTATAAAAGTTTTTGTGTGGATATAATTTATCTTTTTACGTAAATAATTTCGAGTATTATATAGAAGAAATAATTGTGATTTCCACGCTGCCAATATCCGCTTGGTATATATTTTTTTGTTAGCAAAATACAATAAAATCTTTTTGTAATGAAGTAAAACTTTGACTTTTGTTTAGACCGACAGATTAATGCCAAACTTCTTCATGGAAAAGTAGTCTCTAAATATAAGTTTTAATTGCTGTGGGTGGGTGCAGTCACGGACTGCTCGGGATTTGCCAGGCGCATGCGACTGCATGGGAATTTTATGGGGATTGAAGGGTTAAAAATGCAAGAAACGGGCACAAATTAATTGTAACAATTATTGCAATAAAATAATTTTATTTTCAAATTCTCGTTAAGGCATAATACTATATTTTGCCTTAAATATTTTTTTATATCATTGGAGTACCTTTTAATTTACACATTTTTATTGTTTACAGGAGCTGACAATGTAAACAATTAGTCAGAAGATTACTTTTAAATGTTCCTAGGTTATAAGTCGCCGTGTTATCTATGCTGGCTTGACATTAACATATAGTTTTTGTTCGTGTCAGTAAACTGGTTATTATCCGGAAGATATCCCAAAGTCAGATCTCTATTTAAAGAGGTCAAATGAGTATTTTCATGTATTATGAGTGGATATGGGAATGTAAATAGTTACTCCAACATACATTTAAACAATATGCTGTCATATGTTTGTGTTTTTTTTACCTCTTTGTCCTGACTGATATTATTCGAATACTAGTCGAAAAGAAAATAGACCCGTTTTAAAAATTTGTTTCCTATTTATAACTGTCATTCAATACTTTAAGGTTGCCCTAGTCGACGGCACGAACTAAGTGGTGGGCGGGGTAAAAATGCATGCTATCTCAGCCGACATCCCGTGCGAAAGGGATAGACGCTGTGATGAGCAGTAAGAAGCTAGTGCGCACACACATACGCACTCGAGTGACGCAATGCGAGACGGCGTCATCGCGTACCTACCTATGCGATTCATTTTTGAATAATAACATAAACGGCAATGTGAGCTCCGTATCGCAGTGGCTTAGCAATGAGGCTGCGTGGGCGCCGCGGGTTCGAATCTCGCACGGAACAAATATTTGTATGGCCTACAAATAGTTGTTCCGGGTCTGGATGTTTGTCCTTGTGCAATTTATGTTTGTAAACTGCCTCCACGATACTGGAGAAAATCCTACTGCGGGGGTAACGTATTTCAAAAAGAGGAGAGAGAAAACAGATTGGTGTTATTATAACTTAGGATCTGCTGTGTGAAACGTAATTATTATAAACCCAATTTATGTACTTAGTTGTTATTATGAAAGTTCTTATGTGAACTTAAGTAGATGTTGTTATTATATAATAATTCCATTGATTTGTTTTTACCTACTTTTTAACCGACTTCGAAAAAGGAGGTGGTTCTCAATTCGTTGGTTTTTGTTTATGTATGTTCTGTCCCCGATTTCTCAAAGATGCCTGAAGCCTGAACCGATTCGGAAAATTATTTTTTTGTTTGAAAGGATATATTTTCCAGATAATCCCACGGTAATCGATGATGGTCAGATCAGGATCTGATGATGGGATCTTGGAGAAATCGGGGGCACTCTTCAATAAATGACAGGAAATCAACCGCGATTGCTGCTATCGCCCATCTATGCATTCTTTACACAATCACACAATATAATATCACGCCTGTACCTCCTAAAGGGACATAACTCTCAACTAAAAACGGTAACATAAAAAACTTTTTTTGAAAAAAATATAACAATTTCTAAAACAAGCAAAAAAGTGTAACATAATTATGTTTTCTTTATGTTTTTGTATTTTACTGTAGGTTATGCAAATATTACTGTAAGTACTATGTATTCTAAATAGGTATTTACTTTCCATAGCTAGTTAGCTATAATAGCCCACAGGCAACTCCCCGAAGTATATGTCAGCCAGTGTCAGGATAACTGCTTTTACGACAGCGCGATTTTAATGTGAGTGGGGCTTTTATATAGGTTAATTAAATAAATAAAAAATGTTAGTTTGTAAATTGTTTATTGATTGTGTTGTTCAATAGCGGTTTGCAATATTCTCTTAGTACTGAGAAAGTTATCAACAATAGGCCTTGTGTCACTGCAGGGACAAGCACAAACGTCTATCAAAATAGTAACGTATATAAACGGAATACTAACAGCACAGACTTCCTTACAGAAGTCCAAAGAACACGTGTAGGCAAGGTAAGTAATTAGAAGAAAACTACAATTTAGAGATCGATTGTAAATCAAATTCACCGTACGTACGTATTATTCTATAATAAATTAAATCTAATCCAAAATATACTATAATACCATAGCAAAGCTACTACTATTTTATTTAGTAGTAGCTTATATAGTAGTATAGTAGATTACCTATTATATATAAAAAATATGAGTATGTCTGAGGTAAGGTTAAATATAAACAAATATTTTGCCAAGTGCGAATCGGACTTTCGAGCTTCCGAGATTACAAGATTTAAATACCTATACATATTACTATCGATCAAAAAAATCCAAAAATACACGTTTCTTTTTCTAGTAGAAAATCTTTTAATTTCAAATTTATTTTTACCACTTGATGTTATAGCGGCTACAGAAATACACGTTCTTTGAAAATTACAACCATCTACCTATTACGGATCATGAGATACAGCCCGCTGACAGACACACGGACAGCGGAGGCTTTGTAATAGGGCCCTGCTGGTTACCCTTCGGGTACGGAATCCTAAAAAGTACTTGTTGTTAGTTGTCCACTGAAATCTGTATGATTCTTTCTTCAAAGGACCATATTATTAGCCTGGTTCTCGTATGACATGACCAATGTAATACCTGGACTGACCTCTCTGAGTTTGTTTCGGCAGATCGGGTGCTTCTTCTCAGTTTCATGTTTTTGTTGTGTTAAAGTGTTTAAAAAAAACAACTTACAAAACATATTTTATTTATCATTGACTGCCCTTCTTAGATTCTTATGTACTTACATAAATTATATTAGGTATATTAGGATGTGAGATTCCTATACGCAAGCACGATTATCGAAAGTCTAAAAATTACCTATTCTAATTAAATTAATAGTAAGATATAATTTTAAGATTTTTCTATAATCGTGCTTATCTATGAGATGTTTTCGTTAGTTAGCAAATTAAAGTAGTTAAGTGCCTAATGTACTACCTGTATCGAAAGTTCATTGTTATGTACCTACCTGTTTTCAATTTTAACTAGATGTGCTTCAACAAACTTATGGGCATATTTTAGCAGCTATATTCATCCCGGCTTCAGCAATGGACACGAACAAAAGGAAGCAATTTTTCTAAATAAAGATGTAGATATGTAGGTATTACAACCATAAATAGATAGCAGCGGCTAACCTTGTGAGTATGTGTAAGTGCGCGCTGCGCCCCCCCCCCCCCCCCCTCGGTCCGTCCCACTAATCGGGAAAACAATTTGTAACGAAAGGCAAGATGTTTTATAACAAAAACGGGCGCGCGAAATTTTATAAACAGACCTGTGGTAGTCTGGATGTCATGAAAAATCTATTGAATGTATCTGTTTAAAATAAAATTATTTGCATTTTTGAACAACTAATCTATCCCTGTATGGTAACTGTTTTGCAATTTTCGTTCTTATGGTATTTATTTCCGCCCTAAGATGTGTTAAAACTAGTGCTGAAATTCGGAATTTTCGACGCTTATAACTTTTAAACATGCTCTTTTTTACTTTTTTGTTTCCGTACAGGGCTAGATAATGATGAGACAAATTGAAATCATTTTTTATTTTGAACGTACACCATCAAACAGTGGAGTAATCGCCAGACTACGTTTGTATGGAAGAATAAGCGACTAGTGTACCCTTAAGAGCGTATATCCGAATATGTGAAAGTCAAAATTTACGCGATCTCTCTAAAATGCCGTAATAATAGGTTCTGTATAATTCTGCAGTACTAGCCATTTCAAATCAATATAATTTATGTTTGGCTAAGAATTTTAATTTTGGAATATGAGCATCATCGTGGCAGCAATGCGGCACACAACATCAACGACGTCAAACGGACGCACCATTTTGTTTGCTTGGTATTGGTTTGCTCGATTCCGTTCTGGAAATTTCTACTTGAAAAATGAACCCGTGGTCGTCCGAAAACTGGTCGACAATGACAAATTTTTTATTTATTTATTTGCTTTTTCAGGGAAACATACAGTACAATAAAAAATACATTATAAAACATATAAAAGTAATCCTAAAACCAATGAAGTTTCCACAGATATCTAAAACATATTAAAAGCTTGCAACCACAATACGTTTAAAGATTTAAAAAAATTAAAGACTATTGTGGAAGCTGATAATACTCAATCTACAGCTGAATTAGCAGCTGCTTTCTACGTAAGCATCAAAACAATATTGGTTCATCTGCGTCAAATTGATAAGAAAAAATGCTTGACAAATGGGTGCCCAACGAACTCGATGATCGCCAGCGGAAAGTACGCGTCGAAACGTGCCTTGCACTGCTAAACAGGCACACAAACGAACGAATTTTGAACTGCATTATTACTTGCGACAAAAAATGGATACTGTTTGACAATCGCAAACTCTCATAAAGTTGGTTGAATCCTGGTTCAGCACCTAAACAATGCCCTAAACGAAAACTTACCCCTAGAAAAATGATGGTCTATCACCGATGTGGATACATCACAGCTTATCAAACGGGATGAGTATTATTGTGTGTTCCGCGAAGAACTGATCACAACATACACGAGCTGGGGTTGGAAGCTCTCCGTCATCCGGCGTACTCGCAAAACCCGGCGCCTCTACAGACTACTTTTTACAGAATTTTGATAACTTTTTGGCGGGAAAAATTCAATTCTCGAGGGGCAATACAACAACACGCCTTTGAAAATTTGTTGCCTCTCGTCTGGCAGATTTCTACAAGAACAATCAATAAAATGCAATAAGTCTGATAAAATGCCACTGCGTTGACAGATTGCATTGGTGATTGCTTTGATTAAAATGTTTTCATAATACTATACATAATAATCCCTCTTTATCGGATGCTGCAAAATTATATTATTTAATTGGCAAACTAAGTGGAAAAACGCAATCTGTGATTGAGTGCCGGTGTCACAACCGCGGGCTACTATTTTCGAATCGCTAAAAAATAAATACGAAATAGGAATATAAACGAGTGTTGGCTTCTTCATATTTAGAGCAAACATTCGATCGCTATATCGTCCGCAAATATTCATGATATCGAACAATTTTTGGTCAGTAGCCGCTCTCAAAAATTTTGAATTTAATTATCTTATTGACTTTGTATTTTTAAACATTGCGTTAAAAAGGCTAGACCCGGACACCGTACGTGTTCGTTCGAAATGGAAAATTGTGGCTCCGACATACCATCGTTCGACGCCTTAGCATCTTTCGTGCGAAACCAAAGAAAAATAATGCAAAACAAGAACTAAAAAAATACGCCGACCGTCGAATGGATGCACCGTCGAAGCCAACGAAATTGCTAGCATAAGTGAACACTGCACCTTCTTTTTCGCACAACGCCTGTTTCTTACATAAAACTCATCGACGTGGTAATTTATATATTTGTGCAGGCGCAACAACTTGTGCTTAAATTGTTTGAGTAACAAGCATCGTGTTTCTAATTGTAATTCTAGTTCAGTGTGACATAAGCGTCCCAGTAGACATTATACCATGCTACATTTTGAAAATAATGCCTCATCCACGTTGAGCAAACCTCTTATTGACGCTTCGCCCACGGGCGCCGACGCAAACGCCTTATCAACAATGGAGTCGAAGAATCTCTTGGCATCGTCGCACGCATGCTCGGGCGACGTAACTTTGTGCTCGCTGTCAAACGTTAAGGCCGAATACGAAGAGAACTGGCGAAAATTAATGTATTTCTCTTGACTAGAACTTTGACCTGAAGTAATTCTAAGCTTTAAAACATTTTTGTAGGTTTGTTCGAGTCCTTCACAAGGTCACCGTCGTTTTAAAATAAATGAATATACCAACAAATAAAAAAATGTTAAGAAATGATAAATAAAATTATTGTTCTTCCAATACTCTGTGAATTTTAATTTAGGAAAAATTCTTTTACGTAAAAATGTTTGTATTGTGATTCCGAAGGTACCTGCTATCTTTATTTTCGATACAAAATATTATTTATTAACATAATTCGTTTTAATTAAAAACACCTAATAATAATATCGTATATTGCCAGATAAGTTTGCAGTAATAAATTACCAGGCGCTTCGACGTGTGACGTAAGGTAACAACAGTCGATGTGTCTGTAGCGAAAATCGTTAATTCAGTGTTTTATACGCGTTTAAGTGTCTATAAATGTAAATATGGGTAGGAAAAGAAATAAATGTTACCTAAGTGGTAAAACAAAGAGAGTTTATCGCATGAACGCTGCTCGAATGTTGTATTTTGAGGTTAATACTTATATTTTTGTAAGGTAATTTTTTGTTTGAGGCTGCCTAATAGGTTGCATTTTTACTCATTTACATTAGCCAAACTGATCATTCATACTTTATTAGTTTGAAGAAAGAAACACTAAAAATGTAAATATCAAGACCCAGTCGGAAAAGAATGTACAGAGTAGTGCAAGCACAGAGACCGCAAATAATGTCATAGTCAATGTATTGTCCGAAAGCATGGGGTAAGTACATAATTAAGAAAAACCGAAATACTTCGGATGTGAAGTGATTGACCCGTCGGAGTAGTCTTGTGAGAATTTACATACACAGTACCTATCCCCACTATGGGGCATTCACCGACTTTTTAGTTTTTTTATTTATTATTTATGCAATTCGCATTACGGCATCTTGTAAGACTCACAAGAACAAACATTTTCAGTTATGTGAGGTTCTTTCCGTACGATGCACCAATGAAGAAAAAAAATCGTTATCAATTCAATAACTTTTCGAACAATATTTTATAACGAATAAAGTACAGAATTTATAATCTGTAGGAACTAATATTACAAATAAGAAAAATTTATTTAAGATGTAAGCAATGCTCTCTGTGTTGTTCATTACTTTGCATCTAAGCTAGCTCAGTTAAATATAATCAAATCCTGTACGGCTTTGATTATAGGTATTATACATGTCTATATAAACAAAGCGTAGGTACTGGCGGCGCGTGGTTTGCTGCGAAACGAGGAAGGTCATTCGCGTCGTATTCGGCCTTAAGCCTCATTTACATTCAGCCCCTGCCACTGCTCCTCGCGCTGCCGGCAATACTTCTCTAAATACTGCCGTAGCAGGATCGCGGGAAGTGTGTATTCACACTCTGCCCTACACTACTCACATCGCTTTCAGCTTTCGACTATGGCAGACGTCGAAATAATTACAGCGTCAATACAAAATTATGTTAATTTAAAAAAGATATCAAGTTCAAAAGAAGGTAGATAGATAGATAGAAAATTTATTAGCTTAAAAACATGGTACATAAGATGATCAATAACGTGGAACTGACATGTTTTGCCATAATTGGCATGCAAAAATGATATGAAATACAGCTAATTACAACCCAATGTTATATTTTAAAATTATTGCATTGCAAAAAAAGTCAGGTGCAAACATTCTTTTTGAATTAAAATATTATGTATTAATGAAATACTTATACAGATCCACTCTATTTGAATTCTTATACAATAAATTGTTCATAAATTATTAATTGAATTATTACATTATTGTTACATAAATAATATTGAATATTATATGAGATTAGTTAAGCTATTATTATTTTAATAATTACACTAGAGTATAAATTAATTCATAATTTTAATTACAATAAAATTATAATTTAAAAATATTACGGAAATATTACCATTTAACTTATTTTACATTTTAATAAATAAATAATCAATATGAGTTACTAATCGTTTTTAGAAATAAAATGTCAATTTTCATTAATTCCTTAAACTAAATTTTATATTAAAATAATAAATTTGACGAATTTATAATTAATTATGTACATAGGTACAATGTTATCTCAAAAAGAAAGTTCGTATCCGTAGAAGATGATGAATTGTGGTTTTTATCGTTGAAATCCCATAGTTTTTTCTGATTCCAGCAGTTCTAAAAACTTTATTGTATTTTCATTATTCCACTCGAAAGGCATTTTGGTAGATCGTACTTATTTAATAACAAGACGGCACGCACGTCCGTTCATCCAGGCGCTTGGCGCGAAGTGAGCGATGGAGCTGAATGTGAACACTCACGGTCGCTCGCGCTGCCCGTCCTTCGACTTCCGCACGAAAAACCGACATTTGAGAGATCGTCGGGCAGTGGCAGCGGCAGCGGCAGTGTCAGCGTGAGTAGCCTGTTTACATACTGCCCTGCTCACTGCCCTGCTCACTTCCCTGCCCAACAGGGCTGAATGTAAATGGGGCATTAAAGAAATTGCTCGCAACCCCTCTACTGTTCTTCCTGGTATCGCGCACGTTAAAGTTAAGGATTTGCACGGAAACGAACTTAGCGTCCGTGCATTGTTGGACATTACTTGTAAATTTAGTAATTCTATTGGAATAGAGCTGGGCACGGATAAGTGTGCGGTCCTTCATGTTGAAAGGGGAAGGGTTGCTAAGTCTGAGGGCATAAACTTATCTATGCCCGTCAACTTAAAGACCTTTTCCGAGGCTGAAACGTGCCGATACCTGGGTAGGTATGTCATAGAACATCGGTATCGATGAGGCTGGTATGAAACAATTTGCGACGTGTTTTATGCACGCTTGACCAAAGTGCTTAACAACCTTTTGTCCGGCGTGAATGAGACACATGCATTTAACGGCTGGGTCATGTCTGTCCTCATGTACACCTTTGGCATACTCAGGTGGACTCAGACAGAACTTAACGAAAAGTCCGCGCTATAATGATATACCATAGGATGCATCATACGAGATCGTCGGTATTGAGGCTGTACTTGCCGCGGAAGCATGGTGGGCGTGGCTTCCTGAGCACGCTCACCATGCATAATCGTGAAGTGTGCAGTCTCCGTCATTACTTCCTGGCGAGATCGGATGATCCATTCTATAATGACGTCATTTCCAGTGATAAAGGGCTTACCCCTCTATCCTTAGCCAACGAGCAATGGCAGGACCCAGCACTAAATAGCATTTCCGACCCGGAAACCGTATGGAAGGAGAAGCTCCACGGGAGGTACTACAGGGCTCTACATGAGCCCTTCGTAGATACAAGCGCCTCTTACATCTTAAAGGATGGCACCGTCAACGTCTATCGAGCTAGTCGCCATTCCGGGGAGTCACTTAGGCATGTCATCCCCGTTTGTTCGGCGCTTTCTAACTCTGAGTACTTACACAGGCACAACCTATAATTATAGTAGCCAGTAGTCTACACCAGGAGCTCTGTCTGAAATACGGTCTCGTGGACTAGAAATTGCCGTATTACAAGTACTTGCCGGAAGCCGTGCTCGAAAAAGACCGCGCCAGGCTCTACTGGGACCGGGCCATCATCACAGACAGGACTATTCTTGCGAATAAGCCTGATATTGTGCTGATGGACCGGGCACAGTCAAGGATATTTTTGGTCGACATTACTATTCCTTATGACAAGAACATCGTGAAAGCCGAAACAGATGAGCGAACAAAATATCTGGACCTGGCCACGAGGTGAACGACATGTGGAGTGGTCTGCCGGCCGAAATTATTCCTGTAGTCGTCTGCGAATGGGCTAATCCCAGTCAGCCTCGGGTCATCTGAAGCGACTGGGACTCCGTGACGGTCCAATCTGGGCTCAAATACAGAAGGCGGTGCTCCTCGATATCGTCCGCCGGTTTCTTTCCCTTTCTTCCTAACCCTCAGCCGTTTGGTTTTCCCTATCGAGGGTTTCCATCTGGAACCACCTTTATTTATTTATGTATTTTTTGTATTTATTTTATTTTATTTTATTGATATTTATGTATATTTATCTTGTCATTTCAATTTTTCTTATTTTATAGAAGAGGGGGCAAACGAGCATGCGGCTCACCTGATGTTAAGTGACTACCGCCGCCCATGATCAACCGTAACATCAGGGGAATTGCAGGAGCGTTGCCGGCCCTTTAGAAAGGAGTAAGCTCTTTTCTTGAAGTTCCACAGGTCATATCGGTCCGGAAAAATCGAAGGTGGTAAACTATTCCACAGAGAGGTAGTACGCGGAAGAAAACTCGTTTTGAAACGTACAGGGTGGACTGCCAAGCATCCAGATGGTGTGGATGGTATCGGGACGTTTGCCGCGTAGTGCGTTCACGAAATTTGGCGGCTAGGATTAATCAGAACAATTCCTCAAAGCACTCCACATGGTATATGTGAAAGAAAATGCAAAGAGATGCAACATCGCTTCGCAGCGCCAGTCAATCGAGCCGATCGGAAAGCACTCGGTCGTCGACGTTTCGAGCCGCTCTGCGCTGGATGCGGTCAAGTGGAAGGAGCTGGTACTGGGGAGCCCCAGCCCAGAGATGGGAACAATATTCCATGTGTGGCCAAACCTGCGCCTTGTAAAGTAGCAGGCGGTGTGCCGGCATGAAATACTGTCCCGCTCTGCTGAGCACGCCAAGCTTTTTAGAGGCCAATTTGGCCTTCTCTTCCAAGTGACCACGAAACTGCACGTCACTCGATATGTCGACGCCGAGGATTCCGATACTGGCTGAGGCAACAATGGGAGTGCCTTGAAACTGAGGAGATACGACAAAGGGGTTCTTTTCAGCGGTTAACGCGCAAATTTGTGTCTTCTGAGGATTAAACTGGACTAGATTTAGTCGCCCTCAATCCCAGACACTATTCAGCAAAGACTCGACTTCAGACACAAGTTTGTCCCGGTACTCGGAGACGTTTTCCCGAGAAATATTGGCACGGCCGGTGTAAAGAGCATCACCAGTGCTGTCATCTGCATAGCAATGAATGTTACGGGTTTGCAACATATCATTGATATGCAGAAGAAACAGCGTTGGCGATAGCACGCAGCCTTGTGGAACACCAGCATTAATAGGTTTGTAATCGGAACTTGCACCGTCTACAACGACCTTGATGCTCCGATCTGCAAGAAAGCTGGTGATCCAATCGCACAATTTCTCGGAAAGCTCATAGGAAGGGAGCTTCGAAAGAAGCGCTTTGTGCCAAACCCGATCGAAGGCCTTTACAATGTCCAAACTAACGGCCAATGCCTCCTCCTTGGACTCTACTGCCTCCGCCCATCTGTGAGTAAAGAAAGAAAACCGTATTGGCGATCACTAATCAGCTGGTGATCAACAAGGTACCTCATGAGCTGGCAGTTAAAAATAGACTCCATTATTTTGGAGAACAAGGAGGTTATGGCGATAGGCCGGTAGTTGGACGGGTCTGAGCGGTCGCCTTTTTTAGAGATCGAGTGGACAAAAGTCGTCTTCCATGATTTTGGGGCTACGCCTAGGGAGTAGGAGTACCGGAAAGACGCGTTAAAACCGGTGCCAACTCTGGAGCACACGTCACACACAATGGGGGGATTCCGTCAGGCCCACTCGACTTGTGGATATCGAGGGAAAGGAGTAATTTGCGAACCGAGCGCTGTGTGAACTGCACTTCCGGCATGGAGCACTCACACCGTGGGATGGTCGCCGGCGTACTCCCCCCGTCATCGATAGTCGAGTTGGACGCAAAGAAAGAGCCTAGAAGATCGGCTTTCTCCTTTGCGGTATGGGCCAGTGAGTCGTCCTCCCTGTGCAGAGATGGAAGAGATGGCTGACAGAAATTCCCCTGGACAGCCTTGACGAGAGACCAGAATGCACGGGTTCCAGAAGGAAGGCAACTAGTTTCTCGCCAATTCTGTCTATGTGCTCTGACTTTGCCTTGGCAATGACTCTTTTGAAGGACCTAGAGGCGTAATTACACTTCTTTTTCAGAGTGTTTACATCCCGGGACGTTGATGCGTCAGCCCAGGCTTGGTAGCACTTCTGCTTATAGCATGATGCTATTTTACAGGAGCGTCCAAACCATGGCTGAGATTTGCCTCCAATGAGCACCACAGGGGAAGGTATATAAAGTTCCATACCCTGAAGTACCACATCAGCGACAGAATCCACAAAAACGTTGGGATCTTTCGGCGAGAAGTAAACCCGCCCCCAAGGGTAGGATGCAAAGAAAGACCGCATCTCATCCCAATCGGCTGACCTATAGTGCCAAACACGGCGGCAGCCTTCAGAATGCAACTGCGATTTCAGCGTGAGTGGCACCACGCTCTGGACAAGACAATGGTCCGAGGAGCCTAAAGGGGCGTCGACGGAAATCTGATATACATCCGGGTGCGAGGTCAGCAGAATGTCCAACAGGGAAGGTGCATGATCCTCCACATCTGGAATTCGCATAGGCGAAGTAACCAGTTGTGTCAGACCATATGCCAAGGCAAAATCGTGATCACATCTCCCCGCATGATCGGTTAAACGTGAACCAAGCCACTCGGCGTGATGGGTGTTAAAGTCGCCGAGGATCACGATCTCTGCGGAGGGGAGCTGCTGTAGCAACGAATCTTTAGCCATTTGGACGTGGTCGAGGAGTCGGGTCTGTTTCGGCATTACCGCTATGGGACCTATAGAGGCACCCGTAGACGCGCGGATGGTCGTCGCAGTCTACGCGTAGCCGAAGGTTGGACAGGTCCGAACTTTCAAGACTGCCGAAGCGTCGAGAACAGATGTCCTCTCTGACGTAAACGTAAACTCTAGCCCGAGGCACAAAGAGTGTTCCAGTTTGTACCCCGGGTTAGAGAGGTACGAGTCATCAGCCGGAGAGAACACCTGCGTCTCGGTCAGAAAGAGCAGAGCCGGCCTCGCCGTTTCGAAATGGTAGTGGACGGCGTTTAGGTTAGAGTGAAGTCCCCTGATATTACAGAAATTCACGGACGGCGGGGCAGGGGTCGCCTCGGTCTTGTTGCTCCGTTTGCCCCGAGCAGTTGGGTAGTACCCTCCTGGGGTAGTCTATCATCATTTGATTCCGCTACCATGTTGAGAGGGGGGGGGGGGGATTTGGACCTCCGGCCACCTGCACTCACCAGACGAAACGCGGAAGCAGAGCTTCCCCTTCACGCTGGTATTCTGTGCGGTCGTGGTAACACCCCGGTTTGAGCCGGCCCATACGGTCCATCGTGTAATTTATTTATAGAACCCAACTAGATGAGAAAACTATATGGATACCCCAAATAATAATAATATTTTTTATTTCATTTCCAATTACACATGTTTACATACAGGAACAATTATGATTACAATTAAATAAAGTAACAATAAGTCAAAAAAAATAATAAGCAATAATAAAAATTAAAACTATGTGTCGCTTAATAGTGTAGAATCTACAAGAAAAATTGAAAAGTCACGTTTATAATTAATTACATGGTAGAGCCATGCTGCAGTTATATTAGTAGCGCAGTTGTAGCACGAATGGGTCGGCTCGACCGGGGAAGGACCACGCTCTCACAGAATACCAGCGTCAAATAGTAGCTTAATGCTGCCGTGTTTCGTATGGTGAGTGTAGAGAACCGGAGACCCTTTTTACTGGAAACGAGACATTCCATCTAAGTCCTCACGGGTGACATCGCATCTGCATTTTGATTCGTAATCGAGGATAGATGTAGATGTCTATGAGCCACAGCAACCACTTACCATCAGGTGGACTGTGTGCTCGTTTGTCACTCTATCCTATAAAAAAATATTAGCTACCTGCCTGAACTAGTGTTAGTAGTGTAGTAAATAACCTGTGTTTCAGACCATCACTTACACTCAATGACGTATTATATATAGACACGTCATGAAGGAACATCGTGGCACTTAAAAACGGCGAAAATACTAGAACTACTTATACGCGTGAACAAAGAGAAAGAAAATATGACACCGTAGGTACGGCGGAATGCCTGTTGCTTGACTACTAGCTGCATGCGCCAGCCGCCATTAGACAACGTTGTCGAATAAAATGAAATGAAAATAGGTAGTCTTGTGAACTTACGCATGAAATGACACATTTTTGTCTTTAACTTTTGGGGTATAATTTGTACATCGTCTGAAAACACACGACGGCATGTTTTCTTTATGTTTTGCACAGGTTTACACACACGAATCACGATATAATAAATTAAAAAAATGACGTGTGGCACTCGGGGACTGCCGCGGTAAAGCTATTGCATAGCATTTTGTATCAACTTATGCAATTATAATTATTTATTTATTTTATTTATGCAGTATTTCTTTTTCTTTGATATTAATTCAAGTTACACTTTTTGAGCGTGGTGACCGATAAGAAAACAATTTTTTTTCTTTTATTAAATAAATAAATAATAAATGCACTTTGTTCATTCATATTCAAAACACATTATGCACAAATTTTACAAGTACAGTTATTCACTGTTGTACATAAATACCTATACACCTATATACTTTCTCATAAACAGCTGCTTATGTATTCGTCCGATTTCGGAGCAGCTCGTCTCGATTCGTGCGAGCTTCGTAGAGTCGTACAATACGTCTAGTTGCACGCACACAAACACCGTGTCGAAGACTGCCGAAAAGAAACGACGTTAGATAATGCACGGCCTTCAAGCGCCGCGCAAATGATTCTTGTCCCACCTGTCCGCGCAGTAACTTTTTTTACGACCGCGCGAGACTGTCGCAACAAAAAACTATTACTACTGAAAAACTAATATAGGTACCTACCTAACATTCAAATAAAAATATTCTCAAAAAGCTCAACGAATTCAGAATTTAATTTTATTAAAAGAAAATTGGTCAAATAAAAAATAAAGGACGAAAATAAAGCATATGGGAATATAAAAATAAATCGTATTTATTTTTTATTTCGAGTTTTACAAGAAAAGTATAATATTTACTGGAGACAATTATTTTATTATTATAATAGTACATGATATTCCCTTTAAAATGACACCAATATGAATAATATCTTATATCTATATCTACAAATAAATAAAATTGAAGTGTCTGTTTGTAATGTTAAAACAACAGCTTTTTATTAAATGCATATGAAAGTACTAGTATCAAAAACACAATTTTTAAAATTTTTATCTGTCTGTCGGTCTGTTTGTCTGTCTGTCTGTTTGTTCCAGCTAATCTCCGAAACAACTGGATCTATTTTGACGGGACTTTCACTGGCAGATAGCTGATGATATGAGGAATAACTTGAACTGCTTTTGTTTTAGAAAAAGAATTAGGGTTCCGCGCAAAAAAATTAAAACCCATGAAATCCATATTCCACGCGAGCGAGATCGCGGGGAACAACTAGTACTCAATATAAATAAATGTATACTTAATTTTATTTATTTATTATTTTAATAAGTAAATAAAAATAAGTATTAATAATTTCTAGATACTCAGACATCTCAACAGATATTTCGTTAATAAATTGCTATCACTATTGAAGCATTCTTTTATATTTAGCATCCATTTAACACAAAAACTGATAAGAATACTTTTTAAACAACATATAATCAATAAACGATAATCGCGTATAGTGAATTTCGAGGTAAATTATTATATGTAAACGTTTTTGAATCGTCGTAATGATACATATTTCCTAAAGAAAATATCTTCACAATTAATTTGATGTAAAATAACATTAGAAATAACATTAAAAAAAACGGAGAAATTATCAAATTTTTGATCGAGTTCCTAACCAGTATACAAACAAAAATGGCGAATAGTCATTTTCACATTTTTTTAGAAATAACGTATAAAAACAGAAAAATTATCAAATTTTTGATCGAGTTCCTAACCAGTACACAAACAAAAATGGCGAAATGTCATTTTCACATTTTTTTAGAAATAACGTATAAAAACAGAAAAATTATCAAATTTTTGATCGAGTTCCTAACCAGTACACAAACAAAAATGGCGAATAGTCATTTTCACATTTTTTTAGAAATAACGTATAAAAACAGAAAAATTATCAAATTTTTGATCGAGTTCCTAACCAGTACACAAACAAAAATGGCGAAATGTCATTTTCACATTTTTTTAGAAACAACGTATAAAAACAGAAAAATTATCAAATTTTTGATCGAGTTCCTAAGCAGTACACAAACAAAAATGGCGAAATGTCATTTTCACATTTTTTTTTCTATATAGTTATTTGTTACAGAGTACACAGATAAAATTCACTCTCATAGATGACAAATTTCACTTCGGTTCATTTTCGCACGCTTTCTCGAGAGCGACGCGTCGTGACTTGTTTACGCATTTACTTCAAATACCCCGCCCGCACACCGCAGGAAACATATACCTACGAAAAAAAACGTAACAAACTTCTGCCAAATAAGGCTTGATAAGATCTTTGGTCTTTTTGCACCATAACCAGACTCTGGTAAATTTTAAATATAACTAGATAGATAAGAACAGTTGGTTTAATATGATTGTTGAAAACAAATACCCTTTAATTGTAATGAAAAATACTTGAGGTTAATGAATGTTGAATCAATAACATTATTTTTTTATTTAATTTACGGACTCCTATCCAGATGTTTACTAGGAGAATACAAAGTTTATTTCATTTTTGTAATATGGCTAATTATTAATTAGGCAGGGATTTCTAAGATTAATAACTAATTAACTAAGATTAAGGTTAAGAACTAAGATTAAGATTAATGATAAGATGGGAACTGATTTAATATAAGGTTTACATTTACAATGTTCCGTGAGGTTTTGTGGTGGGCGTTAAAGATGAAAGGTATGCCTGGGAAGTATGTGAGGTTAGTCCGTGCTATGTACAGAGCATCCCGTACATGTGTACGATCTGCCGCGGGAACTACGGGCAGTATCGATGTGGCGGTAGGGCTGCACCAAGGGTCGGCATTGAGCCCTTACCTCTTCCTACTGATTATGGACGCTTTGACGTCGGACCTGCAGGATGAGGCACCCTGATGCATGCTCTTTGCCGATGACATCGTGCTTGTCGGGGAAGAAGGCATCGAGGTACAGAGCAGACTGACGGGGTGGCAACAGAGGCTGGAAAGTGTTGGCTTGAAGATCAGCAGATCCAAAACCGAATATCTGTGCTGTGATTTCGGCGGTCTTTCCAGTCCTGTACCCATGTCGTTGGATGGCGCTATACTGCCTACCTGCTCAGATTTCAAGTACCTCGGTTCCCTCATTCAAGGCGACGGCGGAATAGATAGAGCTGTGCAGCATAGGATTAACGCAGGGTGGATGAAATGGCGACAGGTCACAGCCACAACGTGCGATCCCCGAATGCCAATAAGGCTGAAGGGGAAAATTTACAAATCGATCATCCGACCTGTCGTCATGTATGGAAGTGAATGCTGGGCCGTCAAGAAGAAGGATGAAAATAGACTGCATGCGAATGAAATGAGAATGTTACGATGGATGTGTGGTGTGACAAGGATGGATAAGATAAGGAATGAGTATATAAGAGGAAACCTGAAAGTAGCGCCAGTGGTAGAAAAGGTGAGAGGAAGCAGATTGGCATGGTTTGGGCATGTGATGCGGAGGAATGAAAGTCATGTCACAAAACGAGTGTTGAATATGAATGTGGAGGGACACACGGGCAGAGGAAGGCCGAATAAAAGATGGATCGATTGTGTGAAGAGTGATATGAGAATGAAAGGAGTAAGTATGGAAATGACGGCTGATAGAGAGGAATGGAACAAGAAAGTTTACTGCGCCGACCCCAGATAATGGGAAATGGTTTAGAGAATGATGATGATTTACAATGTTCCGAAATAAATAAATAAATAATTGACCATGAGTGAGTAAAAATAATATCTTTTATTTTACAGTATCTAATGTTGTTATATAAGGTGCTTCTAAAATATATGCCACGGTTGTTTGTATGGAGACTTGGCCAATCAGCTGACCGATTTCCATACAAAGTGCAATTTTTTTTGAGAATTGACTATGGGTTCCTTGGGGAAAGTGGTACAGTATCATGAGTAGAACCACCAGTTGCAGCCATGGCATATTGTAGTTTAGAAGCACCTTATATTTCAGTTAAAATAAGTGCGAGTAGGTATTATTTTTCTTGTACCGAATTTCGGCCCATCTCTAATATATATATATATATATATATATATATATATATATATATATATATATATATATATATATATATATATATATATATATATAGATATATATATATATATATATATATATATATATATATATATATATATATATATATTGAGAATTTAAACTATACGCGTGTGTGTGTATATAAAGAGGGCTACTTTATAATCGCTCATTTTTATATCAAAAATTTAGGTTATCTTTATAGCAGTATTATATTTTCAATTCAAAATTAGTACTGCATTTGTGATAATAATAAAATGTATGTATATAGAGTACTCACTCATTTTCTTTCACTATTATTTCATGACTTTCTTCACTAATAATAAATGCACTTTGTTCATTCATATTCAAAACACTTTATACACAAACACCGTGTCGAAGACTGCCGAACCCGAAAAGAAACGACGTTAGACAATGCACGGCCTTCAAGCCACACCTCCGTGCCCGTCGGAGTGGGGAGCGTGAGGTTTTTTCGTTACGGCGGAATAAATTTCTGGATTCGGTCCCCGCGCTCAAGGCCCGCGATAGAAGCTATGCAATAGCTTAACAAACGTGGCGTCGCGCGACAGGTTGGTGCGTGACTAAGCGCGATGTGGCCAATTGGCTTCATTTCATCTTGCCATTTTAGAGTGCGGACAACGTATCTATAAGTTTATACATCATTGCTTACACTAAGATATTAATAATGTAGGACAATTGATAATTTATATTATTAAACTATATTATATAATTAATAAAATAACTAAATAACAATAAGTTATCTACAATTAATACAAATCGCAGATTACCTAGTTAAAATAAGTTAATTGAACGCGATAAAATCTGTATAATATATAGTTTTATTCAATGTTTAGTGTTCGCGTAAATTTAAGAACCTATTAGATTGTGATTGTTGTTATATATATACATATTATTTTTTAATAATTTCAAATAAAAATTGATCAACTTTTACTTATCAATAATAAATAAATCGCAAATTTATCGATCAATGTCCCAACCCTGTTCCAGCACTACGGATCGGTCCATTCTAAGTGCAACCTTGAAATATCCAATCACAGCGCATTTGACACGTCCCCGCAACTCGTGCTGCGTGGCACAAAATTTGGTGAAGTCGAAACAGAACAAATATTCGTTGATGCGGTATCTACTAGGGGGTAATCTGTGATACAAACTATTTTAAAATATGTAACAACTTCTATGTCTTCGTAATTTAATTTATTCAGATATTCTTCTTTATTCTTTATTCTTTATTCTTTATTGTACACACAATAAGTTGGTAACAATTATTAAATATTTAAATAAATGTACAAAGGCGAGCTTAACCCTAATAAGAGTTCTCTTCCAGCAAACCTATTGGGAGAGAGAAATAGTTTTATATATAAAGCAAGTAGGTAGCAGCGTGCGTACTTAATAATTAACATAACGCTACTTAATAGAAATAATATTCCCATACAATTATATTACATTTCTTATAACTTAATCTTTAGCGACTTATTGAGCTTGTTATATAGATATGGTCCCAAAAATATGTAAAATCTGTTAACAAATGCGTGTTTGGTTTGAGGGTTTACACAAACTTAGTCCATCCTTCTCCTGTCTATGGGGTTAAAGTAAAATGTAAGTTCGGTGTGCTGTTTTAATATGATGTTGAGGATAAACAACTGACGGATAGTTAGCACACTATACATGCCAAGTAAAGTAGATGTGTAGGAAACATGAATGGACGGAAAGTGGCTACCTTTAAAACAGCTCTCTGAGCACGTTCTAGTGGGAGCAATATTCTTTTAAAAGCACCACCCCAGGAAGTAATGCCATAAGTGAGTATGGATTGACACAAAGCTAAATAGACCTGTCTTATCAATTTAAAGTCAGCGATGTTACGAAGATATTCAAAAATATATATTAATTGGTATTATAAATACACATATAAATATATATAACATGGTATTGGTATAAAATTAAATGGTTAAGGGGAATATTAGTAATGTTTATAGCATTGTTAAAATTCTTTAAAAAAAATTACGAACTCTAGCACAAAGCAAATCGATGTGCTTGCAGAAATTTAAATTTGTGTAAAGTGTGATGCCTAGATATTTTATATTGTCTGTTTTTGTTAATGTGGGACATGCAATGTCATCATACGAGCTACAGTTATGAGCGTAAATATTTAGGTGAGTAGGTATCACAGAAATCTAGATAATAAGGCAATAGAAGTCGTAAAAGCGCGTGACCTTGTCGCCGCACATGTGACTCGTAGGCCACAAGAGTGCGAAGAGCGTTTGTTTCGGTCACTAGTTTTGTTTCGGACGCAGAGAAGTAAAAATGATGTTTTGAAGCATATCCAACTGCGGAAATTCTTCCACAACTCGCAAATTTTCTAATAAAGGGATAACATTTCATAAAATAGGTAAGTACTTAGTGTTTTAATTAATGTTGTTTTTAGTGAAATATACTTAAATAAAATTATTCACCCCCAGTACTACGATTGTCTCCGAAAATGTAATTGTTTTCACATTTCAAAATCCATCGATTCTTAAGCTAGTTCCAGCCTACGAGTACGACGGCTAAAAGCAGCGATGGATTTATAGTATGGGCAATAAACAAAATTGTTGCGTACGTAAATTTCCTAGAACACGGCCGCAGGAGTCGAATGCGAGTCAGTTACGTGACACTTCTATTTTATATCGACAATTTATTACGTTTGGCTTACCTAGTTTTACCAAAATGGAAATAAAATGTGATTTTTCGTTAAATATTTATTTACACCTCTATTTTTTTTTCTTTCTAAGTATTTTATGCCATTAGCCATTTATCACCGATTATCTGTTTGTTTGTATTTTTAAATTACTTGATAATTTTTATGCAAACTTAATATATAGTACTCGCATACAAAGGTGGTTCAACAGAAAAACAATTTTTAAAAATGTTGACGACGAATGATAGAATTTTTAATATTGAAGAATACAAATGTCCAATGGGGGTGGGAGAATGTAAGAGAAGTTCTAGATTTGGTTAAGGGAAACGAAAGAACTGTTGTATGTGGTGATTTGAATGGATGGGTAGGCATCGCTCGACCAGGATACGAGTCGGTGCTTGGAAAGTTTGGAGATAAAAGGGTTAATGATGCTGGCAAGCTTATACTGGCTGTATGCAAGGAAAAGGTTCTTCTTGTGACAAACACTATGTTTAATCACAGGAAGATCCATATGTACACTAGAGAAAGAAAGAATGAGAGAAGTATGATTGATTTGTTCCTGGTGGATGACCGACTGCGAAAACAGGTGATGGATACACGAGTGTTCAGGGGTGCTGACCTGGGAACGGATCATTATCTAGTAATTACTAGATTTAGGGGTTTGTTCGCGGGTTGGCGCCACTGGACGGCAGTAACAGAACCACAGTCGGTCTGTCGCATCCGAAGCTGGAAGCTTCAGGAAGCGGATACTAGGGACAAATATCACACGAGGGTAGCCGAAAAGCTTGACACCATCGATGGCAGGAAAGAATGTGTGGAGAGAATATGGCAGAACCTTAGGGATGGAATGGTAAGTGCAGCGGAAGAAGTATGTGGTACGACAAAAAGAGGTAGTAGTAAAAGAAGAGATGCATGGTGGAATGACGAAGTGAAAGAAGCTGTAAAAAAGAAGAAAAAAGCATGGTTAGACTTCTTAGCCTCTAGTAACGATGAGCATATGAGAGAGAAGATGAAAGAAAGATATAAGCTGCAGAAAGTTCATGCGAAAACATTGATTGAGGAAGTACGTGAAAGGTGTAGAATAGAAGCGGACGAGAGGTTGTCGCACAACTTTAGGGAAAACTCCAAACTCTTCTGGAAAGAGGTTGGAAGGTCCCGGAGTGGTGCGACAGCTTTAAGAATGAACAAAGTGCTTTCGAGAACCAATGACGTCCTCTCAGAAAAATCGGACGTCATGCAGCGATGGAGTGAATTTTATAGAGAATTGTATGCGTGTCATGATCTTAGTGAAGGATCCGGGGGTGACGCCGTGACTGGCACGCCAGACACGGACCTCGATGACACTGAGGTCATCAGCATGAAAGAGATTGAACGTGCGATTCGAAGTTTGAAATGTGGTAAGGCTGCGGGACTAGACAGAGTTACTGCTGAAATGGTCAAGTACGGTGGGCCTCGCGTCTGGGACAGCTTTCATCTGCTGTGCAATTTGTGCTGGCGGACGGGAGATGTCCCGGATGATTGGCGATCCGCGGTCATTGTGCCTTTATATAAAGGTAAAGGTTCACATTTTGACTGCGGGAGCTATCGGGCGATCAGCTTGACCAGTTTAGCAAGTAAAGTTTATTCGAAGGTTTTGACACGCAGGATGCAAGAGAAATCGGAAAGATTCTTATGGGAGGCACAATGCGGATTTAGACCTGGAAGAGGATGCACGGATCAAATGTTTTCTCTCCGCATGATCACGGAGAAGCTTCTGAGTGTTAACCAGAGGATTTTCTGTGCTTTTGTGGATCTGGAGAAAGCATTTGATAAGGTTATAAGGAAGAAAATGTGGGAACTGTTGCCGGGATATGGTGTGGATGGTCGATTGTTAAGGGCTGTGCAGTCACTCTACTATGACTGTAAAGCCTGTGTGCGGGTAGGGCATGACCTGTCACCCATGTTTAGCGTCCGAGCGGGCGTAAAACAGGGTTGTGTCATGTCTTCCTGGCTGTTCATACTGTATCTCGACAGCTGTTTACAGAAGCTGAAAGATAGCTGTTTGGGTGTGAAATTGGGTGACATAAAAGTTAATTGTCTGCTGTATGCTGATGATGCAGTGCTTATTGCACCATCAGAAGCAGAACTGCAGGCATTAGTCACGTGTACGAAAGAGGAATGTGAAATTAAAGGTCTCCGTTTGAATGCTAATAAAACTAAGGTTCTGGTATTTGAAAAGGACGAAGAGAGAACGAAATGTGAAATATGGGTAAATCAGGAATGTCTAGAACAGGTAAATGAAATTGTATACTTGGGGAGTGCTTTCAGCCGGGATGGAAGATGTGATTTAGATGTGGATAGGCGTGTCGCTGCTGGAAACAAAGTCAATGGTGCCCTGAATGCATTAGTAAAAAGGCAAGGCGTGGTGAAGAGTGCACGCCTTGCAATACATAACGCAGTGTTGGTACCGACTTTGTTATATGGCAGCGAAACCTGGGTATGCCAGAAGAAGCATAAAAGCAAGTTGAATGCAGTGGAGATGCGATCTCTTCGTAAAATGTGTGGCGTTACCATAGCCGACCGAAAGCGAAACGAAGAGATTCGCAATAAGGCAGGATTGAAAGTTGACCTTATCACAAAAATTGATAGGGGCGTACTCCAATGGTTTGGACACGTTGAACGAATGAGTGAAGACCGAATGGTGAAGAAAATATATAGAGCGAAAGTAAATATTAAAAGGTGTCGAGGTAGACCGAGACTAACTTTCGAAGACCATGTGAGCAAATTGCTCGAAGAGGGGAGGGTCAAGAGTACTCGGATACCTAGACGTGCATGTTTGAAGAAGTTAATGAACCTGAAAGAAGCGAAAGAGGTATGTAAGGATCGTGACACTTGGCGATCTGTTCTCTCTGGCTACCCCGTTAGGGATTGTGCGTGACGATAAGTAAGTAAGTAAGTAAGTACAAATGTCCAAAATACAATGATTTGGTAAATGTCATAAATTTAAACAAACGTTATGTGTGTAATTATCATGTATTTGCAAAAAATAATCACAAAATTTTACATTGTTCTTGTGACGAAGTGTGGGTTTCTTACAAGTGGTTATTGCTTGAAAATAAAATTTTAAATTAATCATACATAAATTTTGTTTGATTTTTTTTTTGCGCCCGAAGCAATTAAAGGGCTACCCTATACACAGGGCGGCGGAAAATGCATTACGCATACCACGATAGCCGGTCTATCGTGGTTATGAGGGACTCACTGTCCTACCGGGGACCCTAAGTGATACCCTCTAAAAACTGCCTTTGGGGACAGGCAGCCGGCTGATTAAGCTGTATTGTGCCTTATCGTGAGCGACCCTCTTTTGGGAAAAGAGGGCGCAGATTTTGTTTGATTTCCGAAAAACATTAGTTATAGTACTCGCATACAAAGGTGGTTCAATAGAAAAACAATTTTTAAAAATTGAAATAATACTAGTTTTTACGGAATTTATCGCGTATATTTAACTTTTTAAATACCCGACGTTTCGAACGCTTTACAGCACTCATGGTCACGGTACATGGTGACAGTAAACACCTGGCTGCAGAGCTCCACCATGTCAAGCAAGTTTTGCATGACAACAAGCTTCGAGTCCCGCGCCTACGTCACAGTGAACGAGTGAAGCCGGCCACAGTCGAGTGTGTACCTGCTGTACTGCCATATGTTAGAGGAGTCACTGACAAGATTGGCTACATCTTGAAGCGCGCTTCCATCAAAACATACTTCAAGCCGCTGAAGAAGATTGGTCAGTTTTTACCATCGGTCAAGTGTAATGTCCCTCTGCAAGATGCAGGAGTGTACAAGCTTGATTGTGAATGTGGTCTCTCCTACATAGGACAAACTAAAAGATCAATAAAAACCCGCGTTAAAGAACATATAGCTGATGTGAAGAATCGACGCTCCGGGAAGTCTGCAGTCTGTGAACACGTACAGGATCGCCCCCGTCACTACATCAGATTTGATAGACCGCAGATCCTCGCTAAAGAACACCGATTCCTTCCAAGGATGATTCGCGAGGCTATTGAAATCAAAAAACATCCTAATTTCAATAGAGAAGATGGCTGGGTGCTACCATATGCTTGGGATCCTATAATAAATAAAATTAAATCCCAACCCAAGCATACAACTGCAAGACGTCAAGATACCATAAGTTCATACTGCATAGATCGGAACAAAAGTTAAATTTTAATCTATGGTAACCGCGGTTAACTATGACATATGGACGTTGAACATCTCAGTCCCGCCCGTGACCATGAGTGCTATAAAGCGTTCGAAACGTCGGGTATTTAAAAAGTTAAATATACGCGATAAATTCCGTAAAAACTAGTATTATTTCAATGTGTAGTGTTCGCGTAAATATAAGAAATCATAATTTTTAAAAATGTTGACGACATATGATAGAATTTTTAATATTGAAGAATACAAATGTCCAAAATACAATGATGTGGTAAATGTCATAAATTTAAACAAACGTTATGTGTGTAATAATCATATATTTGCAAAAAATAATCACAAAATTTTACATTGTTCTTGTGACGAAGTGTGGGTTTTTTACAAGTGGTTATTGCTTGAAAATAAAATTTTAAATTAATCATAAATTTTGTTTGATTTCACAAAAACATTAGTTACAGTATACTATATAATACAAAGGTGGTTCAACAGAAAAACAATTTTAAAAAATGCTGACGATGAATGATAGAATTTTTAATATTGAAGAATACAAATGTCCAAAATACAATGATTTGGTAAATGTCATAAATTTAAACAAACGTTATGTGTGTAATAATTATGTATTTGCAAAGAATAATCACAAAATTTTACATTGTTCTTGTGACGAAGTGTGGGTTTCTTACAAGTGGTAATTGCTTGAAAATAAAATTTTAAATTAATCATAAATTTTGTTTGTGTAATTGCTCGTATAAGGGAGCGTTGATAAATAGAGCGGGTTTGCTGGCGGGATGTTAACTGGAGAGCATACAGTAGCAGTTAGATGAGCAATAAATAACACTTCTTGAGAATTTCTTCTTGTTTTATTTCTTGATTACTTATTATTACATTGCCGGATTTGGAATAATTTACCACGAAAAACGCCCCTTTTTTATAAGCGGCTGTAACCAATCGTAATTAAGAAAAAATCGCACACGGCATTAGTGAATCTATTGACCAATCAGAGCACAGAGTAACCCTTTCTAAGAGAGATTTACAATTTCCTTAATAAACGTGGTAAAACATCCCTTACAATATTTATATTTATTCCTACCTACGATAGATACAACTTATTTCTATTATTCTAAACATAAATCATTCAATAAACCTTTATTTTACATTTATAAAAAACAAAAATAGTTTCGCGGTCGCCTCACGGTTTAGCTCCGGAGTAAGATAGTATTTTTTGCCGAACATACAAGTGGCGCCGCCAAGAGGTAGGAATGTACAACACTTTTTCAGGAATAATGCTTAAGAATCTATACAATATTTTTTCATGAAATTTAAATCTTTCTCATAATGAAATAACATTATATAGCGATTAATTGACATATTAATGTTTCTTTTGAATTACTTTAAAGGAAAAAGAATTATATTAATCACTTATATGTTAATAGCTCTTAAAGTTATGATAAAAGAAATCTTACTAGAAAATAAGCTTATACTTGCGTCTAATGTTCTAATCAGACCTAAATAATATTAAATAGATTCATATAAGTCACTTTAAGATAAAAATAGAAGTGTTTAATTTACTTTCCTGTTTTTTCAGCACTAATCAGTCTTTACACTTAGCTTTATTTTACGAATAGGAAACAGTTAAGATTAATACTATCACTTAATTTTAAATCACTGATAAGGAATAATTAAGATTAAATGCTAACACTTAGTTTTAATTCACTGATAAGAAATAATTAAGATTAAATGTTCGAATTCACTTTGTCGTCGCTAACATTCTCCCCCACGGTGCGTAGCACTGCATCCTCTGGAGGCGACGACTCCGCTGGCAGCTGGCAGCTTGCCTTTCCGATGAGCTCCGTGTCGCTGAACTCTCCCGGCGCCATAGCTCCACATGATCTTCCCAGCAGAAAGTGGTTCGGTGTTAGGCTCTCCTCGTCTCCTGGGTCCATGCTGATCGGGGTGAGAGGTCTCGAGTTGACGATGTGTTCAACCTCAGTCATTAGCGTATGGAGTACTTCCTCGGGCGGGCTCTTCTCGTTGAGGACTACTGCTAGCGCCGTCTTGACTGTTCGTACGAGCCGCTCCCAGGCGCCTCCCATGTTCGGAGCTCCCGGGGGGATGAACTTCCACTGGATGCCCTTTTCCTGTGCGGCCTCCTCTAATTCCCTTTTTGCTCCGACGAAATTAGTTCCGTTGTCGCTATATATGGTTTTCGGAGTTCCTCTTCTGGCTGCCATTCGTCGGAGTGCCATGATCATTGAGCTGGTGCTGAGAGAAGGTACCAGTTCTAAATGTACTGCTCTAGTTGTGAGGCAGGTAAATAAGGCTCCCCAGCGCTTCTCGTTTCTTCTTCCGATGGTGACTTGCATCGGCCCGAAGTAGTCTACAGCTGTGCAGGAGAACGGAAATTGATGATGCTGCAATCTTTCACTCGGCAGATCTCCCGTTGGTGGTATCTCTGGTGAACTCTTCTTTGTCTTGCACCATTGACAGCCGTGTGCGACCGCTTTTAGAGTTGCTCTTAAACCCAAGATCCAGAACCTTTGACGAATTTCGTTCATTACTGTAGCGGTGTTTCCGTGAAGGAATTTCCTGTGATAGTGTTGTATTATTAGACGAGTTATTTTTTGTTTTCCGTCTAAAATGATAGGATTCATTATTCTTCCGTTTTGGTCGTGGAATTTCATTGTTCTGCTCCTTAATTTAATTATTCCGTCGTCTCCAATGTAAACGTCGATTTTCTTAAGTCGACTCGAATTTTCTAATGGCTTTTCTGACTTCAGTTTTCTTATGTCTGATGCAAAACTATCGCTCTGGCTTATTTTTATTAATATCTCTTCGGCGTTTTTTAGGTGTTCTGCTTCTATGGGTGAGTATAGGCGCTTATTTTCACTTCCGCTGGTCGACGGGATTGAGGTTTGTGCTTCTTTCTTCTGGATTTTTTGTGGTTTCATCCTTCTGGCGTGCGGCGGTGGTGGTCGCTTTACGGCTCTTCTTTAGTAGGTGTGTAAAGGCGATCACTCTGGCTGTAGTGCGCAGCAGTCGCTCCCAGCTCGAGAACCTTTCTAGGTTTAATAGGGTGTCTTCTGCTGTCATTGTTGCCAATACCTTTTGCTTGCTTTTTTCTTCTGGCATAACAATTTCTGGCTTGAAGTCGTGAAATGGCCATTCTTCTTCTGGTCGACGGAGAAATGACGGGCCTTTGAACCATCTGGCGTTGTGGTCGAATTCGATTGGGGTTCCCCTCGTGGCGTCGTCCGCTGGATTCTCCTTGGTTGGCACCCATCTCCAGTCTTCTGGCTTGGACCTTTCTTCGATCTCGGCGAGTCGGTTGGCCACAAAGGTTTTGAACTTCCTTGGTTCTGACTTTATCCACTGCAGTACTGTGCTGGAGTCGGTCCAGTAAACCTTTCTCGATATGTCGAGCTCTGATTCCTCTTCGATTGTGGCGGCTAGTCTGCTTCCGAGTAAAGCCGCTTGTAGCTCCAGCCTCGGAATTGACACAGGTTTCGTTGGCGTTACCCTTGCTTTGCCGGCGATCATGGAGACATGGACCTTTCCTCCGGGCTCGACTATTCTCCAGTAGACTACTGCTGCATAGGCTTCTTCACTCGCATCGGAGAATGTGTGTAGCTGTCCTTTTCTGCCTTTGGGTTAGACGCATCTCGGGATCTTCAGCCTCGTTAATGTTGACACTTCTTCCAGGTATTTCATCCAGACTTCCTTTTGATGTTCGTTGATTGGTTCATCCCAGTCTATTTTCTTTCGTCAGATGTCTTGGATTAGTTTCTTTCCTTGTATTAGAACTGGTGTAGCAAAACCCATTGGATCGAAGGTGGACATTACTGCGCTTGTGACTTCTCTTTTTGTTGGAGTCCTTCTACCATCTTGCAGGTCCTCCGGCGTGTTGCGTAGCCCGACGTTGAAGGCTAATGTATCTTCTTTCACCAGCCATCTTAGTCCCAGAGTCTTCTCTTCCTTGTTCAGTTGTAAGGAGTTTTCTTTGTTTGCGTCTTCTACCTCTGATATTACCCCCGAGTTGTTGCTGGCCCATCCCTTCAGATGAAAGTTTGCTCTTGCGTGAATGTCTTTCACTTCTTTGGATATTTTCTTTGCTTCGGTTGTTGATGCGAAGCTCTGCAGATAGTCGTCCATGTAGTGGTTTCTCTTAATTGCTTTCACTGCTTCAGGATGAGTGTTCTTAAATTCCTCTGCGTTCTTGTTCATTACGTATATGGCTGTTGCAGGTGATGACGCTGCCCCGAAGATGATTGAAGACATTCTATACTCTTCAGGCTTGCCGGTTCTTCGGTTTCCGCGCCACAGGAACCTGAGACTGTCTCGGTCGTCTTCTCTGACTTTTACTCGAAGAAACATGTCTTGTATGTCTGCCATGACGGCTACTGGTCCTTCTCTGAAACGCAGCAGTACTCCGAATAGTGATTGTAGCAGGTCTGGGCCCGAGAGCAAGGCGTCGTTGAGGCTCTTTCCTTCATATTTGGCAGCTGCGTCGAACACTATTCTTAGCTTCTTCTTGACTGGGGACTGGTACAACAACGAAGTGGGGTAGGTACAATGTCCTTCCTTTGTTAGAGGTTTCTGGAGCCTTCTTTGCGTATCCTTTTTCGATTAGACTCAGGATCTGCTCCTCGTAGTGCTTTCTTGCTTCTTGATCACGATCCAATTTTTTCTCGATGCTGACCAGGCGTCGAACAGCTTGATTGTAGTTGTTGGGCAGGTGTTCATCTTCTTTTTTCCACAGGAGTCCCGTTTCATATTGACCGCTTGGCAGTTTCTTGGTAGTTTTCTCGAGGGTTTCTAATGCTCTTCTGTTGCTGTCGTTAGATGGTGAACGATTTTGGATCCCTAGAGACTCTAATTGGAAGTGTTCTCGGACGAAGTCTTCTATGTCTTCCTTGCCAGTGGTCGCTCTGCCATAATGAGTGAAGTGTACTGTGGCAGTTGTTCCTGTTTCACATCCGTGTAACACCCACCCTAAGTTCGTGAGGGAAGCTACAGGATCTGATGGTTTGCCCTTCTTCAGCTTTCTTGTCACTATCAGTCCCCAATTGTCTTGGCCTATCAGTATCTTGGGCCTCTCGGAGACGTAGAGGAGTTGATTTTCAATTGCCTTCAGGTGCTCACAGTTTCTCACGGTGTCCTTGTTTATGCATTGTTCAGACAGCTTCAGGTCGTCGATGGTTCTTGCTATGATAGTTCTCTTTTCTTTTCTATGAGCCCCTTTTATTTTGAACTCGATCTTCTGTGAACTATCTTTTCTTAACACCTTTCCGCCAACGGTTTCGATCATGAGTTTTTCTTTCTTTCCTGCGACTCCGATTTTTTCAGCAATTGATGCGTCTAAGAGTGTGACCGTTGACCCTTCGTCTAGTAGTGCTAATACGCGAACTTGTCCTTTTGGGCCATAGAGGTTCACGGGGATCATCTTTAGGTAGGCCTTTTCTTCTCCTTTGGCGTTATGAATTGAGGCGACCTTTTCTTCTGAGATGCTATTGGTGTCTTTTGCTTCTTTTTCTATCGACGCCGGTGGTTTGTCAGAATGTAAGATGGTATGATGCCATCTTTTACACAGCTTGCAGACTGGTGCTTTACAGTTGATTCTTGAGTGTCTGAATCGAAGGCACTTGAAGCATATCTTTGCCTTCTTGGTCATATCCCATTTTTCATTCAGGTTGGCTTCTTTGAACCTTTTACATTCTAATGCGAAGTGTTCTTCCCCACAGAACGGACACGACTTCTTATATTTCTCTTTTGACGCTTCTTGAACCAAATGAACGGGTTTTCTTATTCCTCTTCTTTGTTCTGAGGACGCTTCGGGCGGGGCGAAGTCTCCGCACATGTCGGCTTCTGTTTCTAGGAACGCTTCGATAAGTAATAGCTCCTGAATTTCCTCGTCTCTTCTGCTTCTGTGGTAGGCGAACCAACGGAACTTCATTGACGTCGGCATCTTGTCTACTATAACTCTCAGCGTTTCAGGTGAACTGAGATACTGTGGTTTCTTCAGGGCTTTGATTGTCTCGACTGCGTTCTTTACTTTGCTTGCAAATATGCATATGTCGCTCGGGTTTTCGCCGACTCTTGGGAGGTTCTTCATTTTTTCTAGTTCTGCTAATGCTAGTGCTCCAGGTCTTCCGAATCTTGCTTCCAGTCCCTTGATCACTTCGCGTGGGTCTTCGGCGGTGAATAGCAGGCTTTGGACGGCTTCTCTAGCTTTTCCTTGGATTGCTATTCTAAGGCGCGCTAGGTTTTGATTGCTACTGAAAGAAGCAGCCGTATCCTCGTATGATCTTTTGAAGGCTAACCATTCTTCGCAGGCCCCGTTGAAGTGAGGGAGTTCTAGGTGCTTCGGTGAAACGGTGTCACGTGATTTTTCTAATAGCTTTAGTATGACTGAAGCTAGTTCCTGGATGTCACTTTTCTTTTCTTCTGCCTCTATTGGTTTGTGGTTCTTATTAGGCATGTCTCCGGTCTGGATGAACCAGCGTTCGACTTCTCGAGTTCGTTCAAACAGCTCTTCTCCGGCACCATCTTCCTCTTCTGATTCCGCGGTGAGAAGTTCTAATTCCGCTTGAGCAACTTTTGACCGCGCTTCTGCCAATTCTAGTTCCCTTAATGCCATTGTCATCTTTGCTTGCGCTTCTGCTCTCTTCCTATGCGACGAGCGAACGGAAAGCGTGTCTGGATCGCGGGTCGTCTTCTTAGGGTGAGGCTGTTGCAGAGTCTTCATTGCGACACTTCTTTCTTGAATCTGCGGCGTTGGAGGAGGACTTCCTTCTTGGTGAGGAACTGACGCTTCGACGGTGCGTGTCGGGGGGGGGGCTGGTATGGGTTACGTCCCCCGGTGTTGATTCTTTTCCGGCAATGTTCTTGTTAAGAAGTACGGGTTGTCTGTGTACGCTGCTGGGCGATGCTCTTGTAAGCGTCGATCGATCTGAAGTTGACGTGTTGGTAGCCGTCGTGTTTGTAGAATCACTCGGCGTATTCGTGCTCCAATCCGTCGTACTGGTACCTGTAGTGGCGTTGCTTTCACTCGTAGTGCTCGACTGCACTGATTTTGATCTTGTATTTGAAGGCATCTTCCTAGTTTTCCTTAAACCCGATCCGGCTTCTCGAAGGACCAATGTAATTGCTCGTATAAGGGAGCGTTGATAAATAGAGCGGGTTTGCTGGCGGGATGTTAACTGGAGAGCATACAGTAGCAGTTAGATGAGCAATAAATAACACTTCTTGAGAATTTCTTCTTGTTTTATTTCTTGATTCCTTATTATTACATTGCCGGATTTGGAATAATTTACCACGAAAAACGCCCCTTTTTTATAAGCGTCTGTAACCAATCGTAATTAAGAAAAAATCGCACACGGCATTAGTGAATCTATTGACCAATCAGAGCACAGAGTAACCCTTTCTAAGAGAGATTTACAATTTCCTTAATAAACGTGGTAAAACATCCCTTACAATATTTATATTTATTCCTAACGATAGATACAACTTATTTCTATTATTCTAAACATAAATCATTCAATAAACCTTTATTTTACATTTATAAAAAACAAAAATAGTTTCGCGGTCGCCTCACGGTTTAGCTCCGGAGTAGGATAGTATTTTTTGCCGAACATACAAGTTCATCAAGGATCTCCTAGGTGTGCGTCGCTTGCAGTTATACAGTGGCTGCAAATGACCGCCGGTACGACATACTCCGCCGAACGTTGAGTCCCGTGATTCCGTGAGGCGTCGAGGTCACCGGCCCCTAGGTGATTCTTGGCACTTTATGCGTTTCGTGCATCCTGTGCCTAGTCGCGTGTAAAGTGCCACCGTTGCACTTCCCCCAACCCTTTTGGTGTACAAAAGGGGTAGGCAGTGCCCAAAGTGTTGATAGTCATAAACTTTTTATCACCACATTATAGATAGGGCCTTTTAGAGTTCGACTGACGTTGTTAGGATTAGTAACATGTCAGGTAGGGATAAGGGGGAGCCACCCCCTTCAATAAGAAAACCACCAGACAAAAGAACAGGTGTGTTGGATCGACCACTGGTTGTGAGGGATCTGTCGAACCCGGAACGCACGAGGGTCGTGTCCTCCTTTTCACAGATCCCCCAACGAAAACCCGTCTCGCCACGGAAAGAGCCCGCACCGGGTGTTGTGCTCACGCCGGCCGTATCTGAGCATACGGCCAGGCAAGAACCATCGCCCCTGCAGCAGCGGGCAGTGAAAACGGCTAGACGCCATACACCTCCGGAGACTGAAGCCTCTTTGTTTGAAAAGAGGCAAAGGATTAGCTCCCAACTGTCCTCCGATGAAGCACCGTCCACATCGGAGGAGGAGGATGATTACCACCATCGAGTGACGCAGAAGAAGGTGTTAAGATCACCACCTAAATCACCATCTCCACCGCAACTCCCCCCCCCCCCCGCTCCATATCGCCGGACCGACGAAGCCGAGACTCGGCCCAGTATGAGCAGGGGGGTGAAGAATCCTACAGTTGGGGGGTCCACCACATATGCCACCCTCGCTGCATCCGCCGGCCGGTCCTCTCCGGCGGCAACGACCAATCCGTCCGGGCTTCCACAGGGCGATGGCCAACGGCCATCTACCAGTTATGCCCATATGGTAGCTGCACCAGCAGTACCGCGACCACCTCCGGCGGCAGTGCCAACTGAGAAGCCTGCCGACCAAGATAAGACCCGCTACCCGCCCATAGTGGCAGAATGCCTACCGGATTGGACGAGGCATTTTAAGGAGCTCAATAGAATGTTGGGCCACCCCTTAAATGCCCGTCCATTCGGGAAAGGCGTGAGATTCACTCCGCAAAGCGCGAACGAATTCAGGACAGTCCAACGCTACATGATCGAGCTGACTAAGGAAGTACCAACATTGTCGTGGTACTGCTATACCCCGGAGGAGGACAAGCCCACTAAAGTGGGCATCCGGGGTCTACCAATGGGCACAGACACCAAAGACATAGAGGAGGCTATTAGGGCAAAAGGCTTCCCCGTCAAATATGTCAAAGCTATCCCACCGCGTAGAAGCAGACCTGGCTGCATATACTTTGCCCAGTTTGACCACCTGAGCCTGGAGCAGCTCCAAGAACTCTACAAAATCGACGAACTCCTCTTTATGAGAGGAGTAGTCATCGAGGCCTGGCAAAGGAAAGTAGGACCGGCCCAATGCCACCGCTGCCAGGCTTTCGGTCATGCATCCGCAAACTGCTTCAGGCCAGTGAGATGCGTGCGCTGTGCCGGGGAGCACATCGCAAGCCTTTGCCCTCGGGGTAGAGAGGAACAACCTACATGTGCCAACTGTGGTAAAAACCACACGGCAAACGATCGCCGCTGTCCAGTCCTGAGGAGGACTGCAAGGAGGCAGGGGATAACCTTGCCGGGGCTGCTCCCGGAGGCCCCCAAAAAGACCCCCCAGAGTCGCCCGAAGGCTGTAACCATTCAGCAAGACGGGTGGGCTACCATCACTGGGAAGAGCAGGCAACCAGCCCCCCCCCCCCCCACCCGTAACACCTAAAGAAACGGTGGAACCCATAGAAATAAGGGCAACCACCGGGGCGACTCTACAGCCCCCCGCCAATCCTGCCACAGAACGGAAACCCTCCAAGAAGAGGAGGCGGGAGAGGAGCAGGAAGAAGTCGCAGCCTCCTCAGGCTGTTACCTCTACCCCGACACCAACTGCACCAATAGCCTCACAGGCGCAAGTCACTAGGGAGAGAACCAGGAGTATGGGTAGAGTGCCAGAAAAGGCTGAACATAGAGCCCGCTCTACTGGAAGAGCGCGCCCTACCCAAACACAGAAGGAGCAAACCCAGGATACCCAACTCCCGAGACAACTGCCAACGCCTTCCCATAGGAGAACACCTGCCACCGGCCTCGAAACAGCAGAAGCAATCCAACGTCGGCACGCAAGTCCTGACAGACATCAGGACCGGGACAGACCCAATCACAGCCATCATGAAGGCGCTGGCAAACCTCCTAGCCCGGCACTACGGAGGAGAGTAACCTGCGCCTCCTATACTGGAACCCGGACGGTATACAGCAGAAGCTGCATGAACTCCGCACTGTTGCCCAGCAACAGGATCTGCACGTCATCTTGCTGGGAGAGACGAAGCTCAATCCAAGGACGCACATAAAGCTGCCCAACTACCACCTGTACAGAAGGGACGAGGTCACTGCTCAAGGGGCTGCCTATAGAGGGACGGCAGTTCTAGTGAGGAGGGACATCGTCCATCAGGAACTGGAATTACCATCATACCAGTCAATGCGTTCTATCGGCATAAAAATGGAGGCGGCGGGCGAGGAACTTAGGATCTACGCAGCATACCGCCCGCCAGGGACTCCATTTTGCCCCTCAGACGTCCGGACAATAATGGAAGGCGACACGCCCACTATCGTCGCCGGGGACCTAAACGCCAAACACCCGGCGTGGGGGTCCAGAGTGATCACCCCGCCGGGTCGTGAACTTTACGAAGATGCAGAAGACAACAACTATGACGTTTTAGGTCCCGAGGAGCCAACGCACATTCCGTCCAACTCACGGCAGTATCCGGATGTATTGGACACCGTGCTCTCCAGGAACATCAACTACCCAGTAGTGGTAGAGGTGCTATACGACCTGAGCTCACAGCACCTCCCGATTCTGATAACCCTTGGCACAAAGGCGGTGACTACGCCGCCCAGAGCAACCAAGACACGTGTCGACTGGAGGCGCTATGCACAACACCTGCAAGCGAGACCTCCAGCACACATGCCTATAAGCACAGCGGACGTCGTAGAGGCCGCTGCTACTAGAATAACTAAAAACATCCAAGAGGCCCTCAACGCGGCCTCTACGATCGTCCCGATAACAGCAAGGCGTGACGATCTGCCGCGTGATATAAGCGTGCAAAGCAAGCGCAAAAGAGCGCTGAGAAAGCTCTGGGCGCGTACTCACTGCCCCAGAATAAAAACGCAATTAAACACCGTATCGGAGGAGCTGTCGGTGGCAGTCCAGGCCTACAGAGGGGAGGCCTGGGAGCGGCGCATATGGAAGGCGGATGAGCATGATGCGTCGCTCTATAAACTGAACCGACAGCTGACAAAAACTAGACCTCCCGTTTGCCCACTGACCAACAGTGTGGGCGAACGTTGCTATGATACCAAGGGCAGAGCGGATATCCTGGGAGAGCACTTCGAGGGGCAATTTATGCCGAACCCAGCGAGTGCGGAGTTCATGGAGCTTCATGCCCGGAAGGAGAGTCGCGTTCCTGTCGTCGCCCGCGCCACCTCTTGCAGGAGAGTGGTTCATCTCCCCCGCTGAGCTGCGGAGGACAGTAACCCGCCTGCAACCGAGGAAGGCGCCTGGGCACGATAGGATTACATAGAGTCCTAGTAGAGATTGGTCGACTCTACAATGGGATATTGCGGACATCCCACTTCCCGGAGGAATGGAAAAAAGACAAAATTATCGTCTTGCCGAAACCCGGGAAGGACAGGCGTAAAGCTTCCAGCTACAGGCCGATTACGCTATTACCACACATAGCTAAACTGTTTGAAAGATTGCTGCTAAGACGTCTCCGTCCGTGCATCCAACTTCGGGCGGAGCAGCATGGATTCAGGAGGGGTCACTCTACAGTCACACAGCTGACTAGAGTGCTGCACCTGCTTGAGGCAGAGTACAATCGTGGCCGCATATCGTTGGGCGTCTCGTCTTTCCTGGAAGACAGGAAGTTCTACGTCTGCGTAGAGGACGCCGAGTCCGCAACAAGAACCATCAGTGCCGGCGTCCCACAGGGCAGTTGTCTGTCTCCAGTCCTGTACGCGGCATATACGAATGACATCCCAACATTGGCAGGCAGGCTGCAAGAATGGGAGGACGACGTTGAGCTGGCGCTATATGCGGACGATAGCGCCTATTTTACCTCGTCCAGAAGAGCCCATATAGCCACTGCCAAAATGCAGCGTCTGCTGGACCTGCTGCCACCATGGCTAAATGAGTGGAGGATGGTTGTCAACGTTGGTAAGACAACCGCTCTGCTCACTCGTCGCCTTAGGAACTTACCACCACCATTGACTCTCAACGGCCAGGAGATAGCGTATGAGAAGGCCGTGACTTACCTTGGGTGCCGGATCGACCGGGCGCTGCGCATGACTGCGCACGTCGACTTCGTCGTCCGCAAAGCCAGATGTGCGCGGGCGATGCTCCGTCCGGTCCTGGCATCCAAATTACCACTGAAGACAAAGATCCGGATATACAAGATGTATATCCGGACTATTACCACTTACGCTGCACCGGCCTGGTACGCGCTCCTGAGCATAACCCAGAGGCGGCGACTGCAGGCCCAGCAGAATCTGACATTAAGGACGATTGTCGGAGCAGGTCGTTACGTCCGGAACGACGTAATAGCAGCCGACTAAAACGACGATAAAACGATAAAAGTCGAGAGCATCACAGACTTTGTGGCCCGGATGGCGCGCGGCATGTTTGACCGTGCCGACAACGGGCCACACGAACACCTCAACGGCTTTGCGCCGTTGCACACTCGGCCACCGGACGGGCGACCTCTTCCAAGAGAACTCCTCTCTATATGTGATTAGAGAGTCGAGTAACAACCCACAATGCCGCTGAAAGGCCAACTTTGACTTTCAACCGGATAACCTCTCCTTTTCCGTAGTAGGTTAACTACGGAAAAACTACTACATCATATAATATCAAGCAGATAACCTCCTAATTTTCCATAGTCGGGTAAACGACTATGGAAAAATATAACCACATACGGATACTCCGGCTACAGAAAAAAAACCACCTACAATAATAGGTGAAGAAAAGGACTGCCCCATAGTAATGGGGCATGAGGATCGTCCGGGCAATGGGGGCTACCCCGAGGCCCGATACCTGTATTGCATCTCGGTGCAATCAGACGACAAACATACAAGTGGCGCCGCCAAGAGGTAGGAATGTACAACACTTTTTCAGGAATAATGCTTAAGATTCTATACAATATTTTTTCATGAAATTTAAATCTTTCTCATAATGAAATAACATTATATAGCGATTAATTGACATATTAATGTTTCTTTTGAATTACTTTAAAGGAAAAAGAATTATATTAATCACTTATATGTTAATAGCTCTTAAAGTTATGATAAAAGAAATCTTACTAGAAAATAAGCTTATACTTGCGTCTAATGTTCTAATCAGACCTAAATAATATTAAATAGATTCATATAAGTCACTTTAAGATAAAAATAGAAGTGTTTAATTTACTTTCCTGTTTTTTCAGCACTAATCAGTCTTTACACTTAGCTTTATTTTACGAATAGGAAACAGTTAAGATTAATACTATCACTTAATTTTAAATCACTGATAAGGAATAATTAAGATTAAATGCTAACACTTAGTTTTAATTCACTGATAAGAAATAATTAAGATTAAATGTTCGAATTCACTTTGTCGTCGCTAACAGTTTGAATTCCCAAAAACATTAGTTATTGTAAGGATAAGTAATTATATTGTAAGGATAGTAGACTAAATTTGATCTGTAAGAAGCCGGGTATCAGAAAAATAACAAACAACAGAAAGTCAGTTACAGATCTTTAAAACTAATAAAAAATGATAAATATGTCACTCATACATATATAATTTATTTATTCGCTGTTTGTATAATGTATTCATTTTATTTATACATCTGTTTATTTAAAAAAATGCTATTATTCCTGGTTTCCAAAAGATCCGGATATTAAAGATAAATGGATATACTTATCCTTAACGTATTATTATATCCCCTTTTCTCTAATTATAAAGCGTCTAAAAGCTAAAGCTAATACTAAAAGCGTCTATTACTGAGACATTTTCAGTTAATTAGTTTCTTGGTGTGAGACTCCTGGACGTTAACGACGCTTAATAGAAAGTCATCGAAACATGCGTTGCGCTGCACTATACCCAAGTAAGAGTGAGCGCGCAATATCATTCTCTGTTTTTCGTACACGTTAATTATTGTACCGAGTGGCTACGTCTCCTGAGATTTTGCGTTTTTATAAAATATTCCTTAACGAAATAGTTTATAGTTTAATCTTTGTTGCATGAACGCTAGAGACAAGTGTAGGCGTAATTGTGTATTTATTGTTTGTTTATGTGTGAGAGCTGCGAACCGGCGACACGCGTCCTGATATTAAATGACAGTAGAAGGCATTTCTATTGCCTTATTACTTAGATTTCTGTGGTAGGTATGTTATTGTTTCTCATTAAAAATAACATATATTGTGATTTATCTGCGTTTAAATTTAGGAGATTGTTACGAAGCCATTTAGATACCGTAAAGTGGGGCTATTTGGTATGTTTTTTAAAAAAAACAGTCTCGTACAGAAAAATAATAATAATACCAATAATAAATAAATTATTTGATAAATCTCAGCAATACCTTATAGAGAAATGCGGTAGTGTTTGTGTATTGCTCTTTGATACAGATAATTATTTTTTTCAAGTGCCGCTTGCCGCTTTGGGGCTTTTTAAAATCAGCATAGTCTTAACTTCGTTTTACACTTCTAGTTTGAACTGTATCTATTTAAACAGGTTTCGAGATATTTGGACCAACAGAAGGTTATATACGGCCTTTCGTTTTACTTTAAGTTTTTAGGTTAGTTTTAAATGAAAAGTCAATTATTGAGTATTGTAAAATTTATTATGAAAAAAGTGAAGTGCCATTTGGGGGCTATTTGGAATCTAAAGTAACTGTCTCATAACAAATAAAGTTGAATTAAAGGCAATATTTGGAACAATTAAGGGTAACTTCGGCAGGGGCTGGAGGATTCTTTATTTCTTGCAAAATTTCTGTTACTGCTAATAATGTACTGTTATTTATATGTTCATCCGTAACATTTGTCCTTTGTGGCTACCGTGATTTAGGAAGTTCAGGGTTGATTGGGTATACACCAGATTTATTAAAACCTGCTACGAGGTACAGCACCTCTTTTAATCAATTTGATTTTTAGTTCACCTAATAATTTCGGAAATGAACTTTTGATCAAAGCTTTATGTTTCCGCCCTTCCTTTTAACTTCCAATGAGTTAACACATCTCGCTAGTAGGTCTTCAGCGGAGCAAACAATGCGACATCTAATGCCTGAAGCAGGTGTGTAGTTTTCGGTGGTAAGCATACAAATGTAATATTCAATTCTTCACAAGTCTAAAGTAGGTTTTCCGAGAAATGAGACGACAGATTGTATCCGATTAAAACTTTCTGCCTGACCTTAATTCGTGCGTAAGGTACTATAATTATATTAAACAAGTCTTCAAAATAGACTGCATTAAACCACCCACTTTTTGATCGATTATATCTCGTTCCTTTAGGTCCACCCCCTAACCATATATAGGTACCATAGATAATCCGCTTTATATACCACATATATTGGTACCAACTCATCATCTGCTGTAACCGTAAACATGAGGGAAATTGCTATTTTTGAATTGTTTACTACTCTTTCTGGGTACTTTATGCCACTTTTATAAAAGTGGCATAAAGATATTTATAAATATAGTTTTTACAACCTGAATCATCTGTGAGGTTGGTCTCATCATAGTTGATAATGCAGTCTGCGGTGACACCGACAGACTTCACATAGTTTTCGAAAAAAACTATCAATTACATCACTTGTAATTTTGGCTCGATTAGTAGAAATATAAGACGCTTTGCGATTTGAAATTGCGGATTTGTGTCTTAAAAGAAAGTTACGTGCCCAATCAGTACCTGGTAGGTTATTTTAAGCATATATATATATATATATATATATATATATATATATATATATATATATATATATATATATATATATATATATATATATATATATATATATTTGCCTATTTTGTTCAAATATTTTTGAGCTAGTACTCGTAGATCCATACAGCCGAAGAAAATCCCCATTCACTTAGTATTAATATGTTCTGAATAAATGAATTTTCCTTACGGAGACTCTTCTAAACAAAGTTGGATGTCCCGCTTTATCTTGCGTGCAATTTATGTTTCTATATTTTCTATAAAGCGTGCTCTTTGTTACATCATAAATATAGGCAACATCGGTTAACTTAAGTTTTCCAGACTGTACAGCCTCTATAGCTTTTTCAAAATTTTCTTTCGAATAACTATGATATGCATTGCATTTCCGCAATTAGTGTACTTTCTTTGGTAAGTACGCACCATATTTCCGTAACTGTAATATAAAATAAATAAGAAATTAATAGCTTCCCCGTAAATTAGTACTTATAAGACATTTGGGGCTATTTGAGACAGCGTTCGTAAACTTACTAAAATTAAAACACGCCAAACAGGTTTTATTTGGAACAGGATTCCGAACAGCCTCAAAGTTGTGCTAAAAAGCTCCATTCTCCAAAACACATAAAATATGGCGTTTAAAACAAACAATCTAAAACACCAATAAAATCCAAAAAAAAAACATACGTGTACATGAACGAACTCACTTTCTACTTACTTTTAAAATATCGGTATATCAACTGGAAGTAGAGTACGTATAAATTAACTCGATTTTACACATTGAAGTAATATGTACTTACGTACTAGAACAGCTATCTCAAACAAAAAATTAAAAATGTGCGCTACTCTGTGTTCACGTGGTTCGTTTTTTTATCATAGAATTTTGTGCATAGAATAAACATAAGTAGAATGATCCGTAGGTAATAGTAGATTGTATTGTTAAATAGGTAAATTATATCTAGAACAATTTTTAAATTTTGTCATTTATTTTGTATATTATATTTGCTTATTTAATATAATATTACACAATATTATATAACAATTACGTTTTAATGATATTTTTTTCTGAATATTTTAAAAGGTATCTATGTCAAATATTAAAAAACATACTAAATGTATGTTTAACAAAACTTATTAACATAACATTTAAATTACAAATATATTTATTTAAATTAGAATAAGATGTCGTGAAGCGACAATTAAAAACTAAAGAACCTAACCTAACGAAACAACCAAAAAAAAATAATTTATTTAAAATTTGTAAAGATATTTACAGTTTCTTTTATAAAAAAAAGGTATGAAGGTGATGATGGGCTGTATCGATGATAGTGAATTACAATTTTTAAATAAAAAAAAATTAATAAAGATAAATGAGTACTGAAGTAATGTATGCACAGGCTATGCCTGTGGTAGATGCAGAGCGCCTAATCTAGGTACACGCAGCGCTTGAAGTAGGCACACACAGCGACCAGAATGAGCACACACAACACCCGGAGTAGACACACGCAGCGTCTGGAGTAGACATGCAGCGTCTGGAGTAGGTCCACGCAGCGTCTGGAGTAGGTACACACAGCGTATGGAGCAGGTACACGCAGCACTTAAAGTAGGCACACACACCGCTCGGAGTAAGCACACACAACGCCCGGAGTAGACACACACAGCGCCCGGAGTAGACACACACAGCGTCTGGAGTAGGAACACGCAGCGTCTGGAGTAGCCACACGCAGCGCTTGAGACAAGCACGCACAGCGGCCGAAGATAGCGCGGGCACTAGTAGGTGGAGGCGTAGGCGTGGCTAGGCGACGACTTCAGGAGAAGGCAGAGGCTTGCAAGATCCCGAGGCAGTGCGGATAAAGCCTTTAAGAGGTGCTTCTCGTATCAAAGCTGAATTGAGAACCTCTATTGGCCGATTGTTCGGCTTTTATACTTTTTGACGGATCTGGGATAAGAACGAGAAATTATTTGAAATTATTTAAATTAAAAGCAAATTTTTTTAAATGGCCGAGAAGAAAAGAGTATTTTTGAAGTAAAAACATCAGGCCGGTAACGATATTTGAATAAAAATCGCCATGACAACCCGATAAACAACGATGTCAAAACATGTCTGGTTTTAGGCTCGTAATAGAGAAACGGCAAGATTTAAGTGAAAAATGAGATATTATTGATATAGGAAAAAAGGTAGCGCAACAGCGCGCACGAAGCCCGAAATTGCAGAGTTACGGAGAACTAAATAAAAGACCGAAAAAGGTAGACTCCATTGACATCAATTTAAAAAGTGCTGATAACGTGAAAATACGACGTGAAAATGATTTGTTATTGTGTTCTTATGGTTTAAAAATGTTACAGGTTCCTATGGAAATAAAGGTGATGCAAAATATCTAGTTTTGAGATGAATGCAGAAAATAGAAAACAGAATGGAAAAATAAATTTAAAATAGTTAAAATGGTATGTAAGTAACATAACACTACAAAGAGTCGTTCATAAATGCTGGGCACGCGAGAGTTAAAAATGGACGAATTTATACCACTTCGACTTTGAAGTGGAAACCAAAAGTAAAATAAAAGAATAATAATCAGATTTAAACATGAAAAATTTAGCCTAATTATAATAACTTATATATGTTTCTACAAAAAATGTGTATAATAATATTTATTCGTTCTATACTTAAGTACCCACAGAAATATCTCATCTGAACATATTCTATTATATAACTATTATATATAACTATATTCCGTGACACGAGATGGCGTATTAGGAAAAATTTGTTTTATTATTAATCTATAATACTTTTTTATTGATTAAGTATCTTATTAACCGATGAAAAGTAATTCCTTGGTTTTTACTGACATTTCTTGAATTATTTGTGCAATATCTAAGTACACACGACGGCATATTTTTATCAAGAGATTTTTTTAAATATACACAACACATGACAACTCTATAAGCGCCTAGCAAGGCAAGCAGTCAGTATATTAGAAAGTACTCTGTGAAGGCAAGTGACTGATTAAAGCAAAGAGTATAGTAATATATACGGAAGAAGAGAACCCTCTTGCGAGTAAAACTGATACCCCCCTGGAAAGAGCGCCATCTGGTGATTGTTACGCTACTTATATTATGCGTATGTGTGTATGTATACTCAAATCCACGCACACATGCATGCTCCTTGAATGTGTGCGTATATATAACTACTCACCCTCACATTCAATATTATTTATTAAATCGATACTATTTCCATTTCAATTTTCTACGAATGTATCATTGTTTAGCTACTAGTAATTAGAATATTTTAAAGCAATATGTAACATGAAAGAGCGTAATTAGCTAAACATAGATACATCATTAGAAAATTGAAATGGAACAATTAGAGAAATTTCATGAAATACATCTGATAGTTTTACAGAAATAAAACAATTATTTTCTTAATTTTTTAATGTATAATTGTAGGTAGATTATTAGGAACACAGAAATCACTTATACAATAAAGCTTTACAAATTCTTATTTTTATATTTATTATAATATATTTGGGCATTCTTTTTAGAGGGTCTTCATTATCATTATAAGTTAGCTTGCCAGTCAAAATTCTATTGATGGACCTGCACCAACTATAAATTATAATATTAATTAATCCTTCTAAAAAGTATTCTTTCAGATTTTCTTTGTGAAGTTCACAAATGAAGGCGAAATTAACTATAGTTTTTACTAACATTTTTAAATCTGTTTTAAAATTACTAACTTTTAAATCACATCTTAAAGACTGGGTAATAATGTCTTGTATTTCCTTAAAACAATGAGCAACATTGTCCGAAGGGTAGCAAAGCCACTGCTTATTTTGACAATATTCCTTATTCTTAATATATTCATTGTTTTCATTAATTTTATCAGAAATTAAATTAGTTTTACATATTTTACAACCTTTTATCTTTTTTAGACATTTTCTCAGGACCCAGCCACAAACATATCTGCTTTGTTGGTGCACTGTATTATTTGTTTCATTACAATTTTGTATGAGAAAATTGTACAACTTACTATTTAATAAAATTTCACTTCTTTCTGAACTAATCATTATTTTTACTTTATCTTCTAAAAAAAAGTCTAATGTTTTTAAACAATTATTAAAATCAGCTTCACAATTAGCATTTACTGCTTGTGCAGAAGCGAAATTATTTAAAAGTAGAGTTTTGTATGCACCTTCATAGCATGCAGCGTTTGGTGCAATATTCCGTACACCCAAACTTCTTATATTGCCGAAAAATTTTTCCACTGGGTCCTGGTTAAAATTTCTGGTAAGCATAGTGTCAAAATTATATTCTTTACTTAGAATATTTCACAGGACTTGCATACCCTCAATAGTCTTTATAAAATTTTTAATGGAAGGTGCACATGTTTCTAAAATTCTTACTGTATTACCCTCTCTTTTACTAATTAAAAATTGCATTGAATTTAAAATTTTTAAGCTCTCTTGCCACAATTTATGATGTGAAGAGTTTTTCTTGACCCCTCCCCTATATATTTTTCCATCAAGAATGTGAAAAGTTGTAGCATTTAAGCTATCAAATAATTTGTCAAGAAACAATACAAATGGTATTAAACTCCTACATTCTTCCTGCAAAACTCCGCTTTTTGTCAAATGTTCTGTAGCAACAGCAACAGAGTGACTGAAAGTTTGTGCTGCTATTTTTACTTTCATCTTCTTTATTTTTGCAGGATTTATGTGCTCCTCTGTCAGCTTATGAAGAAATCTAAAAACAGGGAAAATAAGTTACTCCAGAGCTAGTTACTTTATAACATAAGCACAGAGCAATCCGAAAACTGCAGGTTTTTATGTATCAAATGATTATAATGACAATCAAAATATACCTGAGCTCGCCGTAAGATTTATCAGCACTATATAGCATTTGTAAATATTTCCACTTTACAATGTGTTCTTTATTTTCTAAATCAAAGAATCTCAAATCTTTTGTAATTAAATTATTCCTGATGCCTTTTATTAAGTGTGGAACATCATATAACGGGATAATAAGTTTTGAATCCACTTCAAATGAATCATGTCTCCACTCCTTCCCGTTCCTTAAATATTTGGCTCTGGTTTCTGCAACCAGACTATTTATTGCACCAACATTTGGCACACACTGGTCACATACTGTGCACAAAATTTTTAAGCCTGTAGAATGAACTGCGCAAATTACTTCAATTAAAATCTTCTTCAAATCTATTTTATTCAGACTCTGTGTAAAATAATAGCACACAGGTTGTTTATAATTCATTTTTATTCCTTTTATCATGAACACAAGAGCATGATTAGCAAATTTCAGTTCTTTGGCATTATTACAAGCAAATCATTTAAATTCATCACTGGATGAATTATACTGCACATGTGGAGTCAAGGACATTTCATCAAATATCAATGAACACAGATGATCTTCCACATTCATGCCAGCAACGGTTTCTTTTAACTTTTCAAATATAATTTTATTTATACCTGGTCTGATTTTAATGTCACCCAATAAACTTTTCAGACACTTTGCAGATGGTAATTTAAAATATTTATACATGTGGGAGTAACATTTGGGGCTCTTTTTAAAAAGTGACAAAGTGAGTATCTTTTCTTCGATACTAAAACGTCTGCCTTTTGGTTTTTTAACAGCCTGCTGATACTGCATGCTTGTGAAAATTTTGCCTGGTAAAGTCATATCTTTGGTTATTTTTTGGAAGGCCGATTTAGCAAAAGTTTTTTCTGCATTTGCAAGACGTGTTTTATAATCTTTTTCCTTAATTTTAAAGTGTTTTATTTGACTTTTTAATTTCCTAACCTGTTTATTTAGATGCTTATGTTTTTTCATAACATATTGTAATGAGTTTAAATTGATTATATACAATTAAATTAAGAAAAACTGTTAAACAGACTGACAATTAATAAATGAGCCTTAATTGATTTTTTTTATTAACTACATTATCAGTAAACTAAACACAAAAATATTGACAGTTAACAATGTCCCAAAATAAACATTCTAAGGTATTATGATATTATTTCCATCAACCAGTTGTAGAGAGATTTGCCTCGTAGTGCTTTGCAGTGGTGCTATATGAGAATACCTCACCTCACTTCATCCCATATGTGTCATAAAAGGTCTGATAAACCCTATAACTTCTGATACATGTCAATAAAACTGTCTTGTTTTAACAGATATAAAACTTGCAAGCTGGCAATGGGTAGTAGCTTTAAAGATTTGAGACTTCTGGTACTACTAATGTCAATCCACCTGCCTAGCATGATGGTAAAAAAAATATGTTGAGAAGCAATTCTTACCTTCATCTTTATACATTTTTGATGTTGAGGGTTGATTGAGTTGAAACTTCTCAGTTATTAAAGGAATGTTGAGATTTGAAGAAACTGAAAATAAAGAAAGTCTTATTACATATTAGCTAGTACTGGGCATGTTCCTACTGCGGAAGAATAATTGTGAGAATATAGTTTAAAATTTTATAGTTTTATTCATTAAAATTGAATGATATAGAACTTTTAAACAAATTTGCCAGTACAAAACATATGCCACCAAGAGTAAATTAATTGTACTATGCCCATTCGCATAAATGTGAGTAATAACTTGGCAAAGTTTTCAACAACATCATCTTGCAAACCACACTCTTCTCTTATCAGACAATTTCTCACCATGTCATTTAAATTCAGCCCCAACTTACTCCTTAACAACCGCATTTCTACTGCATTTATTCTACTCTCGTGCTTCTTCTGCTACACCCAACTTTCACTACCATATGTTAAAGTAGAGACCAATACAGCATTGTGAATTGCCATATGTGCCTTTTTTGACACATTTTGACTCTTCACAATAGAGTGTAGGGCCCCATTTACTCTATTGGGAAATAGTGATTCTGATCATCTTCATTATTAAAAAAATATTATAATACCTTTTTTGTAGTCAACTAGATGACTAGGCATTTTTTCTGTAGGGATATCAGCAACAGGTACATTTTTATACATTCGTGGAATGCAATAATTATGTTCAAGTTGCACCGAAATGTTGGGAGATTTAGTTACACCTGGAATGAGGAAACAACTTTATAAAGCTCTTACTAAATTAAAACACACATAACCAAAAATTGACTGGATATTATTAATTATTACACCTAATTTCTAATGTTTGATTTCTATATGTTATTGAAACATTTCGTTTTTTTATTGTAATCTATTTTATTATATATAAATTGCGTGTAAAACTATATTAATATGAAATTATTTGTTTCGCAATTTATGACAACTTGAAATGAAACATCGCTATTACAAAAAAAACAGACATAAGTGAACTCACCATTTAAATATAGAGACAGTACAGCTGTAAAGATTAATCGATGACCTGAAGTTTTATGTTCTGTTTTAAAGTGGTAGTCACAAATATGTTTGTTATTGTACACCGTCAATGGTGGATCCATCTCTGATAAGTAACTTTTTTCCTACTATGGAAATCCAACGTTTATACAATTCTGAACGTCTTTCTGGATGAGGAAATCTGTGCATGTATGCACCTGTAAAATGGGAACATAGTCAATAACTTCATTACCTACTTGTCTGTTGGAAGTATTTAAGCAAAAAAGAAGCTTTATTAAGGAATAAGGATATTAAGATGTCCGTGATTAATTTAAAAAGAAGTTTATATTAAGGAATATTTACCCATATCATAGCATCCTAGGATGCACCGTTTTTGTTGACTCTTAGACATTATACAATAAATTTAAAACGACCCTAAATTCCTAATACTATAAACTAGATAATTTACAGCTAATAGTAAGACTACACCTAGGTACTTAACTTACGAAATAAACTTATTCACAAAATCAATAACGATATAATTAAAGCTATAGGAAACTAAAGTAAAACCAGAAGATCTCAAGCCAAATACAAAGTAAATCTAAAGATACGAAAAACAACACTTGTACATCGAACTCAAAACTCTAAAAAGAATATAATTAACGAACACCAATAAAAGTTTCAAAACTTTGAAATTTCTTTTATGCTACAGAGTACTTATAATTAGTTTCCGCCACAGACTACTCGACAAACTAAATCGGAACGTTTCATTTATACTTTTAAAAAATCATTTAATATACTACTTTTGTTTGTCACTGATGCTATAAAAATTATAGTATGTAATTTATGTGATATAAATAAACAACTTAAATTAGCAAATTATTTAAATACTTAAATATAAAAATAAAAATTGCAGAACGTTAATTGACCAATACTGCGTAACATGGATCACTACTGAGCTTCTTAAATTCTGCCATCTAGTGACGATTAAACTAACTAATACAATGTAAACTGAGGAAATTATGACGCGTACCATACACATGATGGCGACACTTTCTGTGATCAAATGCCTTACTATGGAACTGTACCCCCCCCCCTGGATTAAAGTGCGGTGTATGCACCGCAGTTGAGTGGAACAGAGCAACTGAATGCAGTGTCGCCTCTAGTAAGTAGTACATAATAGCTCAATGATTTTACAAGCTTTTTTCAAAAATATCGGGGACATTCACATTAGTTGTAGTATTTCCATATTGTAAAATAAATATTCTACTGTTACCTACTAATAAAAATTTAATAAAATCAAAATGGGTAAATAAAATCGATTTGTGGAGATTCTGCCGTAGGCCAATCTTACTCCTTAAGTTTCTCAAGACATTATACTTCTTGCATGATTTGACATTCTCAAATTTAAATATGAATGAGCCAATACTATAAGTAATTGTAATTCAATTTGAATGAACTATATTGTTTTTTTTAATTCAGACTGCGATTGAAGCGTAGGTATAGTTAAAGTTTTATCACGAAACTTCCACTTTACGCTTTATTAATCTTCTGCAGGGCTGTTATGTCTATACATTTCTGTCAAACAGCTAAATTCTCTCGAACTCGAACAAAATCTCTTTACTGTCGGTTGGTCCGATGAGCTTTTAGAAAGGGGCAGTTAAGATACTTCCATAGGTGCCAAAGGTACACCTTGGGAATTAGAATGGGTTGGATCAGCAATCAATCGAGACGGAAGCTTGATTTCACAGGTGTGTGAAATGATATTACCCACCATATAATTATTCACTTTTACATGTCTAGATGCAACACTTTTAACTACTTTCACAATTACAAACAGTAAAAAAATAACCAAGCAAGAATAAATGTACATAACATAATAATTTTCTGTGTAATATTTGACTATTTCTCTTATGTTTAGTGAAATATTTTCTACCATCGTTAACATTTTTATCCTGTGGCATACACTCTTTTATAGATGTGCCAACTCGGAAAAAGCACAACTCGAGTTAAAATTCACGCAACTCGAGTTAGCAGGACGTAACAGACTAAATAAATTGTTACATATTACTTTTTTTATAAATTTATTTTTCTTTCTTACTCTATGTCGGGTTGGGAAAACTATCATTACGTACGTAACTAAGTGGGTAACATTGAAATAAAAAAGGTATATTTAGTATGTATCACATACTTAATTATTTTTGTTTTTAGTTTTAGTTATAGTAAGCACCTATACTTAACTACAAAGCTGGATATATTTTTTATAGCATGGGGTGACAAACGAGTCCACCTGATGGCAAGAGGATGCTGTAGCCCATATAATTCACATTTATCCTCGACTAAGGATCAAAATGCAAATGCGTTGTCACCCCTGAGGACTAAGATTGGAATGCCTCGATTCTGGTATTCTGTAAAAGCGTGGTCCCGCCCCGGTCGAGCCGACCCATTCGTGCCACAACTATAATATAGCTGTAGCGTGGCTCATATATATATATATATATATATATATATATATATATATATATATATATATATATATATACAACGTGTCCCAAAATTCAACGATAAGCCGACACCGGAGGATAGACCTGCCCCGGACTAATCGGGGAAAAAAAGAAAAAAAAATATATCCCAATTATATTTTAAGTTATATAAAAAAAATGAAATTCTTCAGAAATTGAGACCGTTTATGATATTTTTCACTACCATGACCACAATTTTTTAATATTTGTTTCTTTTTTTTTTATAGGCAACCTGAGTAGCACTGCTATCTACCACACTTCTTAAAAAATCCAGAATAACTCTTGTTTTATCACGAAAATTAATGAAACTTTTTTTAATCCCTAAATTTATTGAAGACTTTTACTTTTAACCAAATTTAACTTATCGTGGTGTAAAAAAAAAGTATGAACACTTAGTATGGCAAGTTTTTTTAAAAATTGACGCAACTAACCAACATTCTAAAATGGTATAATACTCTAGGAAAACAATATTTCTTAACAGGAGCCAAATTCCTTAAATTGTAATTGTCAGTAATCACTTTTACTACATGCCCAAAATGGGTTCTTGTTACAATTTCTAGGAATTTTAATGGGACATACATACCTTAGATGTTAGAGAGAGATAGATAGATAGAGATATTTACGTTAAAAAGAGACAACAACAGTGCAGGTAGAGAAGCTGTTATTATTGTCAGCAAGTCAGTTCAGTACGCTCTGCTCCTTTGTTTACTGCACACCGTTCCTAATTCAACTTACGTGGCTCTCGTACATACTGTTGTGTGAATAAGTCAACTATCGCCATCTAGTGTCAGGAACGAGAGCGAGGGGAGCTTTGCAGAGAATGACATCACAGATCTCTCGACCGACAGCGCCACCCGAAGAACTAAGTTTCTAGAAAATTTATACTCGATTTCTCGGTACCTTGCGCGTGTTTACTTGAACATTCCGGATATTTTGCTAATTTAAATAAATAGGTGGCGCAAGATGCGATCGAGACAGAGTTGAACTCAGCGACACAAGCGAAGCTTCGGAGCGGAATTAAGTGAATTAGTGTGTTTAATTATTAGTGTTTTAGCTTTAATTTGTGTAAAGTAAATTAAAGTGTTAATTTAGGTAATTTTATCGGCAATTTTTATTGTCACGAACCTCAAGCTCGTAACAATTGGTGTCAGAAGTGGGATAAAATAATGCCGATTTTACCTAAGGAGGAAACGGAGGGTGTCCGTACCCGAAGTCAACGCCAGCAGGAGACGAACCAGAGGAGATTTGGTGGTGCAACGCCGCAGATGTCTGAGGGCCAGCCGCCGGCCACGGAAGCCGGTCCGTCAGCTGCTTCTACGTCTGTGACACCTGACTTAGGTGCTCTGATGGTGATGCTGCAGCAGCTGCGGGGTGGACAGGATGAACAGGTTCGCCGACAGGAGGAACAGGTCCGTCAGTTGAAAAAGCAGCTGCAGAGCGGACAAGAGGAACAGGCCCGTCGGTTGGAAGAGCAAATGCTCCTCATGAAGGATCTTCACGCTACCTTCGGGAAGGAGATAAGGGAGGTGAAGGATAAGGTTGCTCAACATGATAACCGCCTGTCGGAAGCTGAGACCCAAATCAACCAAGTTAAGAAAACGCTGGATGAACTCAAACTTGGAGATGGAATTGCAGCCCCCGCAGTAGCTACTACACCTTCGCTACGTGGGTTCAAGGTACCACCGTTCGACGGGACTTCTTCCTGGTCGGCCTACAAAATCCAGTTCGAGGCCGTCATGGAGGCAAACGGCTGGAATAAAAGCCAGGCCATGACTGCACTCACCTTAGGCCTGCGCGACCAAGCCTTAACCTTGTTGGAAGCTCTCGGTAAGAAAGTGACCTACGAGCAGCTCCTTGAGGCATTGGAGGCGAGATATGTCGACGCTCACCTGGAACACGTCTTTCGCGCGCAGCTTAAAGATCGCGTGCAACGCAGCAACGAAAACCTGCAGCAGTGGGCCCTTGAGGTGGAGAAGATGGTTCGAAAAGCATACCAGTCTGTACCTGCGCTCATTGAAGGGAACCTGGTGCAGACATTCATCGACGGCATCCGCGACCTGGAAGTCAGAGCTGCTGTGAGGCTTGGGCACCACGAGACGCTTAAGGACGCCTTGGCCCATGCACTGGAGGTAGAAACGTGCGGCAGGATCATCGTTCCCATCGCGTCAGGGAGGTTACAGCAGCTACAGTTCGCGACCGCAACAAAGGATACAGCCCTAGGTGCTATGGCTGTGGGGAAAAGGGCCATCTTCGATCCAGCTGCCCTAAGCGAACCGTGGAAAGGAGAGTTGATCGATCTCGAGAGGGTAGTGCAGCTAAAGGCACTGCCTGGCGGCGACAGGATCATCGTTCACCTCACGCTAGGGAGGTTACAGCAGTTACGGTTCGCGACCACAATAAAAGATACAGCCCTAGGTGCTATGGCTGTGGGGAAAGGGGCCATCTTCGGTCCAGCTGCCCTAAGCACACCCTAGGAAGGGAAGGTGAACGGTCTCAGAAAGGAAGTGCAGCTAACAGCACCGCCCAGCAGCAGCAGGAATACGACTTTTCTATCAGACACTGCAGCGGGAAATCTCACGGCAACGCAGATGCATTGTCAAGAAGACCTTTTCCTGAAGATTGCAACCATTGTGGTAGGCAAGAGAGTAAGGAAGTGGTATCCGTGAGGATGCTCAGGACAGACTACCTCAGCAACGGGTGGAGGGACAGCCTACGACATGCACAGCAGGAAGATCCGGACATCAAGCCGATTCTGGGATGGATGAAGGCCCGTGCTACCAAGCCTAAGTGGAGGGACGTCTCAGCGATGAGTTCAACCACGAAAAGCTATTGGGCCCAATGGGACAGCTTGCTGCTTCAGGATGGAGTCCTGTGCCGTAAATGGGACAGTGGTCGAGGAGACAGCTGTCGTTTACAAATGGTTGTCCCTAAAGCTAAAGTACCGGATGTTCTACAGCTGTACCATAATGATTATTCAGGAGGCCATCTGGGAGTTAAACGAACTCTACTGAAGATCCGAGAACGGTTTTACTGGGTCCACTGTCGAAACGATGTCGAGGACTGGTGTCGCAAATGTACAAGTTGTGCGGCTGTAAAGGGACCTCAGACTCGTAGTAGAGGTGCATTGAAGTTGTACAATGTTGGTGCACCATGGGAGAGAATATCCATTGACGTGGCGGGGCCGTTTCCGGAGAGTGAAAGCGGTAACAAGTATTTCATGGTTGTGATGGATTACTTCACTAAGTGGCCAGAAGTTTTCGCCATTCCAAATCAAGAAGCTTCAACAGTTGCAGATAAACTAGTTCATGAAGTCTTCTGTCGTTTTGGAGTACCTTTAGAGATTCACAGCGATCAAGGAAGGAATTTTGAGTCTCAAATATTCCAGGAAACTTGCCGAGTTATGGGTACTCATAAAACAAGAACGACTTCTTATCACCCGCAATCTGATGGAATGGTGGAACAATTTAATCAGACGTTGGAGAGGTACCTAGCAAAAGTTGTAGACAATCGGCAACGAGATTGGGACAAGCACATACAACCGTTTTTGTTGTCATATCGAAGTTCTGTTCACGAAAGTACAGCAGTGACACCAGCTTTCGCAAACTTTGGAGGAGAATTACGGCTGCCTGCAGACCTGATCACTGGGATACCACCTGATGCCCCACGCAGTATAACCGATTATGCATATGACTTGCGGAACAAAATGAATGACATTTATGAGCACGTCAGACAATCGGGCCAGCAAATGTCTGAGAAAATGAAAACCCGGCAAAATGAACAATAAAGGGTTTAACGAAGGTTCATTAGTGTGGTTGCACAATCCAGTCCGCAGCAAAGGGAAATCTCCTAAGCTTCAAGCTAAATGGGACGGCCCGTACCGGATTGTAACCAGGATCAACGATGTGACCTACCGGATACAGAAAGGCGCAAGAGGGACTCCTAAGATCGTCCATGTGGATCGCTTGGCGCGTTATTATGGGACCGATAATGCTCGGGACGAGCATGTCTTAGGAGGGGGCAGTGTTGTGTGAATAAGTCAACTAGCGCCATCTAGTGTCAGGAACGAGAGCGAGGGGAGCTTTGCAGAGAATGACATCACAGATCTCTCGACCGACAGCGCCACCCGAAGAACTAAGTTTCTAGAAAATCTATACTCGATTTCTCGGTACCTTGCGCGTGTTTACTTGAACATTCCGGATATTTTGCTAATTTAAATAAATAGGTGGCGCAAGATGCGATCGAGACAGAGTTGAACTCAGCGACACAAGCGAAGCTTCGGAGCGGAATTAAGTGAATTAGTGTGTTTAATTATTAGTGTTTTAACTTTAATTTGTGTAAAGTAAATTAAAGTGTTAATTTAGGTAATTTTATCGGCAATTTTTATTGTCACGAACCTCTAGCTCGTAACAATACTATCGACTTTTGGCTTGGCTTTTTGGACTGGAATCGACCTGCAAACTTAACTGGCCGGGCATTATTTGGACTTTTCAGGATTCCTGTAGCTTCTTCTATGGCACGTACCGAAGTAGTCGAATCATTTTCTATCTCGTTGAAAACTTCTTCATCACGATCCAATCTAGGTCTTCCAGCGCTTCTCCTATTGGATGGCATACGAACCTCCGAAAACATGCATAACACTCGATAATCAGGATATTTTTGAGCATTTGGGTATCTTTTTCGATACAGTCTGCTAGCAGCGTTAGCATTACATCGGCATTCTCCATAGATAAAAAGCATATTGGCGTATTCCTGTGGTGTGTACGGTTGTGGCATGTTAAACGCCAAACAGTCCAAAATGCGCCAGAACTATCACAAAACACACAATCGTAGTCCAAGATAATGCCAGGTCAGTTCAGTGTGCAGATCACTTCCAGTCCAAATAATGCCAGGCCAGTTAAGTTTGCAAGTCGATTCCAGTCCAAAAAGCCAAGCCAAAAGTCGATAGTATATATGAGAGCCACGTAAGATGAATTGGGAACGGTGCGCAGTAAACAAAGGAGCAGAGCGTACTGAACTGACTTGCTGAGAATAATAACAGCTTCTCTACCTGCCCTGTTGTTGTCTCTTTTTAACGTAAATATCTCTATCTATCTATCTCTCTCTAACATCTAAGGTATGTATGCCCCATTAAAATTCCTAGAAATTGTAACAAGAACCCATTTTGGGCATGTAGTAAAAGTGATTACTGACAATTACAATTTAAGGAATTTGGCCCCTGTTAAGAAATAATAGACCCATATTTTTTATAACTTGTTTTTCTAGAGTATTATACCATTTTGGAATGTTGGTTAGTTGCGCCAATTTTTAAAAAAACTTGCCATACTAGTGTTCATACTTTGTAACAAGAACCCATTTTGGGCATGTAGTAAAAGTGATTACTGACAATTACAATTTAAGGAATTTGGCCCCTGTTAAGAAATAATAGACCCATATTTTTTATAACTTGTTTTTCTAGAGTATTATACCATTTTGGAATGTTGGTTAGTTGCGCCAATTTTTAAAAAAACTTGCCATACTAGTGTTCATACTTTTTTTTACACCACGATAAGTTAAATTTGGTTAAAAGTAAAAGTCTACAAAAAATTTAGGGAATGAACAAAGTTTCATTAATTTTCGTTATAAAACAAGAGTTATTCTGGATTTTTTAAGAAGTGTGGTAGATAGCAGTGATATTCAGGTTGCTTATAAAAAAAAAGAAACAAATATTAAAAAAATTGTGGTCATGGTAGTGAAAAATATCATAAACGGTCTCAATTTCTGAAGAATTTCATTTTTTTTATATAACTTAAAATATAATTGGGATATATTTTTTTTTCTTTTTTTCCCCGATTAGTCCGGGGCAGTCTATCCTCCGGTGTTGGCTTATCGTTGAGTTTTGGGACACGTTGTATATATATATATATATATATATATATATATATATATATATATATATATATATATATATATATATATATATATGTAACAAAAACCCTGTTGGTCGTTTCAGGGAAGTATATGTGTACACACAGGCATGGCAATTACGATAATGAAAATTTTTTTTGGTTGCTTTAAATGGGGTTTTTGGGTTTCTAATCAGATAACTTAAGAAATAATAAATTTCTAAAAATGTTATTTGCTTCTGAACTTACCGACACGTGCCGACATAATATTATCTACGTCACAGAATAAATAATAGTCTACGGCCGATATGAGGTTACTGACATGGCCGGCTCAAAGCAAGCCGCTAAAGCGCTTATTACATTATACAATTTTTAGAAAATCTAATTTGGGAAGTAGGAAGGTGAAATCGTAGTTAGAACAGTTAGAATCCGATTTAGTCAAATTGGAGGTCCCGACCGCACGACTTCCTAAATTGTTTACAATTAGGACAGTGTAATCGCAACGTTACGATTTAGAACAACCAGTCGGCGCTCGCGCTTTGATAAAAGCGGATCTCTTGAAGTTTTGATAGAAACGGTTCTGATATCAGAGAGCAGTACTACTTTAAATCTTAATATTAATTTCCGGTGGCTATAAAACGTAATGTCACCATCAAACATTCTTTGGCACTCACACTTTATCGAAATATAGAGACTTCTTTTTCAATATGTTTGGATACCAAACTTAAAAACTGTTTTATAGGTGGTAGAGCCATGCTGCAGTTTTATTAGTAGTATAGTTGTAGCACGAATGGGTCAGCTCGACCGAGGAAGGACCACGCTCTCACATAATACCAGCGTAAAATTGTAGCTTAATCTTGCTGTGTTTCGTATGGCGAGTGTAGAGAACCGGAGACTTTTACTGGAAACGAGGCACAGGTGACAACCCATCTGCATTTTGATTTGTAATCAGAGATAGATGTAGATGTCCATGGGCCGCAGCAACCACTTACCATCTGGTGGACTGTGTGGTAGTTTGTCACCATATCCTATAAAAAAACTGCTTAGAATCTAAAAATATATAATTATATTCATATTGGACAGTATTTTTCTCAATGATAAGTACTCTTTTCTCTTTTTTTAATATTCATTGTTCCCACCACGTCTAAGGCAAGTCTTATTTTCTGCTGTTTTGATAAATACAGCGCCATCGATGAAACGTGCAACCCCGTCGATACTTCTTTGCGAATGCGCTTCGTCACGATTTAGAATTCAATTTAGTGTAATGTGATCATTAGCTTCCAATTTAGGTTTCAAATTAGATTTTCTAAAAATTGTATAACGTAATAAGCGCTTTAAGCGGCGCGTGCTTCCCCAAGGTTTTTGTATAAATCTTTGTACCTATCTAGACTTAGTTATTCTGCGAAAATTTCAAAATAATAGAAATTATAATGAAATGGATATTATTTCAACACCAATACACATGGTATTTGAATACTTATGTTATAAATTTCCACTTTATTTCTAAATAGATCTACGAAAATATTTAAAAAGGTTATATCATACATAAAATATTGTGATTATAGTACGGCCGCTGAGTTATTACCGATTTGACAGATTATTCTTAAATTAATCGATATAACCTTGCACGAGCGACACATTTGCCGAATGATTTAGAATACCTCTTTAATATAAAACTTTGTGTCAAAATGTCAGAATCAAGTAATTTTCCAATAAACTCTGTTTCAAAACTTAAAATAGTTTGTAAATAATATGAAAACATTTATTTTTGTTCTTTGGCGCGCTTGTACAAAGTTACATCGTGCGTCTAGTTTTCATAGTGATGTGCTTGATAGTATTCGGTCCGAATTCATTGGAATAGATATGATATTTATTTTGTTTGGATATTTTTATTTTACTTATTCCTTCGAGCAACTAGACTATAATGCTACCATTTTTTTTGCGTCTCCTAATTGCACTGTGTTGCCAGTATCTCTATGATTTTTAAGATTTATGTGTGATCCAAAGACAGAAATACTGTTTTCTATGATTTAAAAATAAATACAATTAAAATGATTATGTATAATTTTTAACATTCATAATATATAAAACAACATTTAATAAATATAATTTTCTCCCTCAATTAAGCAATGTTATAGGTGTATTTTTTTTAAGTAATTAGCGATACTATTCTGGCAACACCCTTACCACCGCTATTTTAATCTGTTTAGTCGTCTTCCGTACTCTCGTGCGCACAGATTACGTTCTCTTGTGTAACCGTTGTTTTTTGACTCGGCTTTCTCCTGTTTATCGTTGCGCTTTATGGGACTAATTTTGTTTGTGTTTGGAGAAGGAAAAACATTGAATAGTCAATGTCGTGAGCTTGTACTAAAGCTACAGGATTACTTTGAGCGTGAGTCACAAAATGGCGGCCCTTTGATTCCTGTCACTCAAGTGAAAGATCGGGTTTCACAAGCTCTTGGAATTGGTGCAAAAACACTATATAATATAAATAAAGAAAAATTTGGTGCTTCTGGAAGTGAAGATAATGTTTTACGCACTCCTAAGAAAAAACGAAGACAAAAGCCCGTGACAGGTGTTGATGTTTTTGATGCAGATGCAATAAGAAACCACATATAAGGTTATTATACTAGGAACGAGTTTCCAACTAGACGTTTGCTTTTGGTCTCTTTAAAAGAAGCTGGCTTGTTTAAAGGCGGTAAAACGGCGTTGTCAAAACTATCGCACGAAATTGGGTTTGAATATAAAAAACGAATAAAAGGAAAATATTAATGGAAAGATTGGATTTAATAATTAAAAGGAGCGAGTTTTTAAGAGAAGCCAGAAAAATCGAGTCTTGGGACAACGTCGTTTTTGTTGACGAAACATGGTTAAATGCGAACCACACTGTGTCACGCTCTTGGACTGACGAAACAAAAGCATCAACCTCAAAGGTTCCAATTGGAAAAGGATCGCGACTGATAATTTGTCACGCCGGTACTGCTGGAAGTGGTTTCTTTGAAAATGGACTGCTGGCTTTCGCGTCAAAAAGTACTTCCGATTACCACGAGGAGATGGATACAGACACTTTTACGAATTGGTTCGAAAATCAATTATTACCCAGCCTGCCAGAGCCTTCTATCACAATAATGGACAACGCTTCATATCACTCGAAACAAGTGAATAAAGCGCCTACTCAGGCCGACAAGAAAGCTGATCTCGTAGCATGGCTACACCAAAATGGAATTGAAACTACTGCCGAAATGCTAAAGTCTGACTTAGTAAAGTTGGTACGCGAAAATAAAACATCAAGAGTCCGTTATGAAGTAGATGAGATAGCTCTAGCACATGGACATCGGGTACTTCGAATTCCGCCTTATCACTGCCAGTACAATGCCATTGAGCTAATATGGGCACAAATCAAAGGTATTGTTTTTATCGCATAAGTTATGAATATGAATAATTTGTACTATTTGTTCGCGACGGCCTAACAACGTTAAGAAACAAAGTTATAAAGAATATTGTTTTTTGTATTAATAGTGAAATTACCGATAAAACTGGGTGAAAACGTGTATTAATATAGTTGTTTAGCATATTTATAACTCTTAGTATATTTGTATAGAATGTCGTTTTGATAACAAGTGATATAAACAACTTTTATTATATACCAAAAAATCGACCAATCACAGCGCGTCTTATCATGGAACTCTCTAGAAGTTTTTAATTAACTGCGTAATAGTTCATACTAAAAATAAGGAAAATAATTTTATGTTCTAAAAGAGTTATAAATATGACATTCAATTAGCATATGGCTTATAGATTAAAGAAGTGTAGGGATATTTTTGTATAATTAAACGCATTTCGTAGTTATAGAAAAAACAAAGAATTAATGTACCCAAATATTATGAAAATTTTGGACATTTCATTTAATAACTTTTTACAATGTTAATATTTTGAGTAACCTTTATGATATACTAATAAAGTACCAGACTACCGATTTAATGATGCATAGCATGTTAGTGTAGCAATTAGTTTTGTATAGAAAATATTGCAATTTATGCCATTTGTATAGTGAAAAGTTTATGCAATAAAGAGGCAAACGGAAAATGGCAAGCGGCTCACTGCAAAGTATTTTGCCAAAGTCTACCTTAGGGGCTCGGGACCCAGTACCCGTAGTAGTGTGAAGAACTACCAGTGACAAGTGAAGTGAAGTGAGTGGTATCCGGTGGTAGCTGAAGTGACTAGTAGCAGTATATAGTGAATAGTGAAAGTGTTAGCTAGCCGAAAAAGGTCGTAACTGATATTCGCAGTTACATATAGTGAAAGTGTTAGCTAGCCTAAAAAGGTCGTAACTGATATTCGCAGTTACATATAGTGAAAGTGTTAGCTAGCCTAAAAAGGTCGTAACTGATATTTGCAGTTACATATAGTGAAAGTGTTAGCTAGCCTAAAAAGGTCGTAACTGATATTCGCAGTTACATATAGTGATAAAATCAGCTAGTTTAGTTGATAAAAGCTGCTAGTCAGTAGTGTTAGAAAACCAGCTACTACCAATAGATGTTTGATACCACCGTACTATTTAAAGAAATCTTTTGAAATATACAGTGACCAACCAATAGTGAACAACCGTAGTTCAACAACCGTGCTCAATAAATAATAGTTATAAAATTTCGCGACTAATCAATCAGTCGAACCGCTAGCCACTACCTTGCTATTTGTATTTGTTAATCGTGCATTTTGATTTGAACCACAGTCCACAATATTTCAGCGGCACCCACAAAGACGGCAGTGAAAGTACCCACCGGAACCTATAGGTGTAGGACGTGAGCGACTCGCGAAGTATCTTCAATAACATTTACTCCGGAGAGTTTCGCCCGTCCGGCACACTATTATAACATCCAATATTCAGCATATAAGTAAAAAGATACATAACTAAGAAATAAATATCTCATGTCCCTTACATGTAGGTAATTGTGTAACATTTCGTTTATTTAATGTAATAAATTAACGTTATTTAATGTTTACATTACAGGTTACGCAGCTCGTAATAATACGACTCCGCCATTCAGTACTAATAAAATGATGGGTCTATTAAAAGATGCTTGCAGCAAAATAACGAAAGAAGATTGGGTCAAGGTAGGGGGTCATTGTAGAAGCGTGCTCGTCGCGACCCTGCCAGCCCTTTTCAGGGCTGCAATTTTACACAGCTGCACACCCATGCAAACGAGGGTTAGGGCGTCTCCCCAAGGCGACGCACACCAGCTCGTCCCCGTTGGTGTGGAATGCAGCGCGCAAAGCGGCGATGGGGACCGCCACCCGTCACGCACAGCCCGACACGGCGGAAGGTGGAGGACGGAGTGCAGAGTTGGCACGTGGAATGTTAGAGGGAGCATGACAGATAAGACGAATGAGTTGATCGAAATAATGAAAGAAAGAGAATTAGATGTCGTGTGTATGTCGGAGACCAAACGGAAAGGCAGTGGTACTGAAGAGCTCCCTGGCGGGACGTTAGCTATATGGTCCGGAGTCCAGGAAAGCGAGAACGCCTGCCAGGGAGTGGGAGTGCTGTTGTCGTCCCGGTTGGTTGGACTGAGTACAAGGTTGTGAACTCAAGACTTCTCTGGGTTCGCTTCAAAATGGGACTGACGAAGTTATTCCTTTTGGCTGTTTATGCGCCGGTAGCTTCGTCGTCCAGGGCTGAGCTGGAGGAGTTTTGGGAGAATGTAAGAGAAGTTCTAGATTTGGTTAAGGGAAACGAAAGAACTGTTGTATGTGGTGATTTGAATGGATGGGTAGGTATCGCTCGACCAGGATACGAGTCGGTGCTTGGAAAGTTTGGCGATAAAAGTGTTAATGATGCTGGCAAGCTTATACTGGCTGTATGCAAGGAAAAGGGTCTTCTTGTGACAAACACTATGTTTAATCACAGGAAAATCCATATGTACACTAGAGAAAGAAAGAATGAGAGAAGTATGATTGATTTGTTCCTGGTGGATGACCAACTGCGAAAACAGGTGTGTGTTCAGGGGTGCTGACCTGGGAACGGATCATTATCTAGTAATTACTAGATTTAGGGGTTTGTTCGCGGGTTGGCGCTACCGGACGACAGTAACAGAACCACAGTTGGTCTGTCGCATCCGAAGCTGGAAGCTTCAGGAAGCGGATACTAGGGACAAATATCACACGAGGGTAGCCGAAAAGCTTGACACCATCGATGGCAGGAAAGAATGTGTGGAGAGAACATGGCAGAACCTTAGGGATGGAATGGTAAGTGCAGCGGAAAAAGTATGTGGAACGCCAAAAAGAGGTGGTAGTAAAAGAAGAGATGCATGGTGGAATGATGAAGTGAGAGAAGCTGTAAAAAAGAAGAAAAAAGCGTGGTTAGACTACTTGGCCTCTAGTAACGATGAGCATATGAGAGAGAAGATGAAAGAAAGATATAAGCTGCAGAAAGTTCATGCGAAAACATTGATTGAGGAAGTACGTGAAAGGTGTAGAATAGAAGCGGACGAGAGGTTGTCGCAGAACTTTAGGGAAAACTCCAAACTCTTCTGGAAAGAGGTTGGAAGGTCCCGGAGTGGTGCGACAGCCTTAAGAATGAACAAAGTGCTTTCGAGAACCAATGACGTCCTCTCAGAAAAATCGGAGTGAATTTTATAGAGAAATGTATGCGTGTCATGATCTTAGTGAAGGATCCGGGGGTGACGCCGTGACTGGCACGCCAGACACGGACCTCGATGACACTGAGGTCATCAGCATGAAAGAGATTGAACGTGCGATTCGAAGTTTGAAATGTGGTAAGGCTGCGGGACTAGACAGAGTTACTGCTGCCTTTATATAAAGGTAAAGGTTCACATTTTGACTGCGGGTGCTATCGGGCGATCAGCTTGACCAGTTTAGCAAGTAAAGTTTACTCGAAGGTTTTGACACGTAGGATGCAAGAGAAATCGGAAAGATTCTTATGGGAGGCACAATGCGGATTTAGACCTGGAAGAGGATGCACGGATCAAAGGTTTTCTCTCCGCATGATCACGGAGAAGCTTCTGAGTGTTAATCAGAGGATTTTCTGTGCTTTTGTGGATCTGGAGAAAGCATTTGATAGGGTTATAAGGAAGAAAATGTGGGAACTGTTGCAGGGATATTGTGTGGATGGTCGATTGTTAAGGGCTGTGCAGTCACTTTACTATGACTGTAAAGCCTGTGTGCGGATAGGGCATGACCTGTCACCCATGTTTAGCGTCCAAGCGGGCGTAAAACAGGGTTGTGTCATGTCTTCCTGGGTGTTCATACTGTATCTCGACAGCTGTTTAGAGAAGCTGAAAAATAGCTGTTTGGGTGTGAAATTGGGTGACGTAAAAGTTAATTGTCTGCTGTATGCTGATGATGCAGTGCTTATTGCACCATCAGAAGCAGAACTGCAGGCATTAGTCACGTGTATGAAAGAGGAATGTGAAATTAAAGGTCTCCGTTTGAATGCTAATAAAACTAAGGTTCTGGTATTTGAACGAAGAGAGAACGAAATGTGAAATATGGGTAAATCAGGAATGTCTAGAACAGGTAAATGAAATCGTATACTTGGGGAGTGCTTTCAGCCGGGATGGAAGATGTGATTTAGATCTGGATAGGCGTGTCGCTGCCGGAAACAAAGTCAATGGTGCCCTGAATGCATTAGTAAAAAGGCAAAACGTGGTGAAGAGTGCACGCCTTGCAATACATAACGCAGTGTTGGTACCGACTTTGTTATATGTCAGCGAAACCTGGGTATGCCAGAAGAAGCATAAAAGCAAGTTGAATGCAGTGGAGATGCGATCTCTTCGTAAAATGTGTGGCGTTAGCATAGCCGACTGAAAGCGAAACGAAGAGATTCGCAATATGGCAGGATTGAAAGATGACCTTATCACAAAAATTGATAGGGGCATACTCCAATGGTTTGGGCACGTTGAACGATTGAGTGAAGACCGAATGGTGAAGAAAATATATAAAGCGAAAGTAAATATTAAAAGGTGTCGAGGTAGACCGAGACTAACTTTCGAAGACCATGTGAGCAAATTGTTCGAAGAGGGGAGGGTCAAGAGTACTCGGATACCTAGACGTGCATGTATGAAGAAGTTAATGAACCTGAAAGAAGCGAAAGAGGTATGTAAGAATCGTGACACTTGGCGATCTGTTCTCTCTGGCTACCCCGTTAGGGATTGTGCGTGAAGATAAGTAAAGTAAAGTAAAGTAAAGATTGGGTCAAGGTCGTCGAAAAGACTCGAAAACTAATAACAGAAGATTATGAACGCGATATAAGAGTGGACACCATTATAGAGAATGAAATTGTCATACAAGTGACTGATAGCGATGACAGCTCTGGCGAATCTGGTTCAGAGTCTGAATAATTGTTTTAATAAATGATAGGTAGTCATTTATTAAAACATCTTGTACCTACTCTATTCATTAAAATGTGTAACAGTGTTTACAAATTTGTTTTATTTTGATATGTCCTCGACCAATTATCTACGCCCATCAAGGATACTCTCTCTACCTAATAAAGAACCTGTGTCTTTAACTATTATTGTTTTGATTTTATTTAATTACACACTATACTAGAATATTTAAAAACAAACTCTTCCCAAATGATATTAGGGTTACTGGTTCAGTCACTTCACTAGTATTGTCAATTCGTCATGTGTCAAATCGGTAATAACTCAGCGGCCGGAGTATAATTCCAAATTTGCAACTATTTGTAGGAGAAATTTAGTATGTATTTTTCATATGAAATATTATTCGATAAAGAATAAGTAGTAGTAATAATTTTTTTTAAATTAATTCATATTGTCGTTAATTGCTAGAATATAATAAACAAAACAAAGTTAATAGGTAATATACGCGGCGTTTTGCGCGCTCTTTAAACTCAAAAGCAAAAGCCAACGAAGGACTTAGGTACTAGGAAAAACCCAAAAAAACTCCACTCTTCGAGTGATAAAAAGTAGCGTCCACTTTATGCCGACTAACTAATTTTGATCCAATATCTATTATTTATTCTGTGCTAATATTTAGTAATAATATTTAAAAACATGGAAGGTTTTATGAACACTGGGAGTGTGCATGGCTGTGATCAACAACGTACAGATTCAGGAACCTGAGGATATACGACGACGATATCGAGGAGCACGTTCTCGACATGCTTGAGGCACGTGAACTAGGTGTGAACCATATGCGCGTTTGGAGAGCTCTCAAAGATGATGGCCAGCACCGATATCATTATCGTCGAGTTCAGTGTCCTCTTCCTAACGACTACGAGCCGAGAATGGATTACTGTAGACTGTTACTTGATAAGGTTGAAGGAGATTCTGAGTTTTTGAACCGCGTACTTTTTACGGATGAGTGCTCTTTTGTAAGAACAGGTGTATTTAATGCTCATAATGAACACGTATGGTCAACGACAAATCCGCATTCGTATAAACCAAGCCACTTTCTACACCGATGGAAAATCAATGTGTGGGTGTTAATTATAGGTGACAAAATTATTGGTCCGTATTTCCTAGACCATACAATGAGCTGTGAAAACTACGGACATTTTTTGCGAGAACTAAGCAAGGAACTTGACGAAATAAATGTAGACCTCGTTCGTCGCATGTTGTTTCAACACGATGGTGCTCCACCGCATTTCTTCCGTTGTGTAAGAATTTTTTTGGATACTGAGTTCGGTGAAAGATGGATTGGCTGCGGTGGACCGGTCAACTGGCCGGCACGATCACTTGATCTCACACCTTTAGATTTTTATCTCTGGGGTACGATTAAGCAGACTGTATTCCAAAAAACATGCGATACCGAGGCAGAACTGCGTATGCGTATAGTCGCAGCCTTTGAAAAAATAAAGTCCGAGATGTCTGTTATGCAACGCGTGCGTTCAGACATTACAAGTCGGTGTCACAAATGTATAGAGGTACAAGGTGGACATATTGAACAACATCTTCGTGGTCATCAAGTAGACGTAGTGATAAATTAGTGTTTGACTATAACAGCTGTGATGATCTCAGTGTGCAGTTAGTGTAGGTAAGACGCGCGCGCGCCCCATCTTTGATGTACGTCACTGCCGGCCGCCACCCGCCGCTGTCGATAATTCCAGGCAGAGGTAATCAATTCACATAAAATTTACATATATTATTTAATTAAAATTTAATTTGATTATTTTTATGTCGAGTTTTCTGAAGTAAAGTTATTTCTATACGTTTGAATACTGATTCTGATAACGCACTTAATGGGAACCACTGGGTTTTTGCTACATATTATATATATATATATATATATATATATATATATATATATATATATATATATATATATATATATATATTATATATATATATATATATATATATATATACATATACATATACATATACATATAGAATCAAGATATAAAAATGGCGGGAAATAGAGTAAATGGGGCCCTGCACTCTATTGTGCACTTATGGCAATTCACAATGCTGTGTTGGTCCCTACTTTAACGTATGGTAGTGAAAGTTGGGTGTGGCAGAAGAAGCAAGAGAGTAGAATCAACGCAGTAGAAATGCGGTCCTTAAGGAGTATGTTAGGGTTGAATCTGAACGTTAGGGTAAGAAATTGTGTAATAAGAGAAGAGTATGGTTTGCAAGATGATATTGTGCCCAGGGTTAAGAAAGGAATGCTTCGGTGGTTTGGTCATGTGGAAAGAATGAATGAGGAAAGAGTGACAAAGAAAATTTATGTTGCAGAAGTGAATGGCAGAGTCGGAAAGGGACGTCCTAGGCGAAAATTTATCGACCAAATTGGCGATTTATTGAAAACGGGCCAAATTAGGAGTACCCTTAACCGACGAGCATGTATGCGTAGGTGTATGGATGTGAAAGAGGCGAGAGAGGTGTGTCAGGATCGTGCCAAATGGAAGTCTGTAGTCTCTGCCTGCCCCTCTGGGTGACAGGCGTGAGTGTTTATGTATGTATGTAATCAAGATATAGGACCACTGAGTTTATAAGTATTTCAATTAAGTACTAAATAAATAAAAGAAAAATAATACTCAAAAACAAAAAAGAAGGCAAGACACCGGACGGTATATTATTAATCCCTCGGTAGAGACTAGAGAGGTGTGGAATGATACTTGCGGAGACACTTTGGCAGCCTCTCATCTCAGGAATACTTCGCTTAAAGCAGGGGCGACATCAGAGGCAACTGATCTAAGTAAGCGGCGCAAATATGTCCCTCTTAGAGATGACTACATATTTGTGTCATTCGCTGTAGAGACTATCGGTCCGTAGGGGCCACGTGCGGGTAAAGTTTCTAAAGGAAATCTATCCGTGACTGGTCGTTACAACGTTACGTGATAAGAGGGTTAGTTCTTTTCTCGCTCGGAAGCTAAGTATCGCGATTTAGCGAGGAAAGTTTGTATTTTCAGCAAAAAATAATATTCTAAAAAAGACTATCTAAGCATAGAACGTACGAATCGTGCTCTTAGTCTTTCGCTCGCTCGTTTGATTCGTTCATGTACAGCCAGCCCAAACTCGAGTTAGACAGATCCAACTCGAGTTACTAGCTCGAGTTGACCCATCGCTACTTTTACTCGTAGTCGTAGCCGAGAATGGCAATTGAAAAAGAGGGACAAATGTCCTCTCTTCTAACTATCTCTCTTGTCTCGTTTTGTCTCAGTTACGAATTACAATATCGTAAATAAAATGAACCGTAACTGCAACCAATAATACTTATGTGTTTTCTTCGTATGACTTGTTTTTTTAATCCGATTTCGAGCAGGTACTCAGTCCTGTTTGTATAGTACGTCCATGGGCTTGCTAGCTTGCTACATATTTATTAATCTGTGATATGGAGAGAGAGTGAGATAGCTTCTAATACATTTTGTTTTGGTTGGTTTCTTCCGATAAGATACTAAGCATAGATTACTATTGCATTTTTAAGCGATCTGTGTAATATTATTAAAAATACATTTTATATTGTATAATTGAAAAATACAGAGTAATTTATATACACTTTTATTTACATTCAGCCTTCATTCAGCAAGTCACCAAGAGCGAGACAGCTTGCTACATATTTATTTATCTATGACTACGAAGACACAAGACAGTGGAGTTTTGGCGAGTCCTTGGTCGTATACGTTAGTACTCTTATTAGTTTGTGGTCGTAGACGGATTGTCGCTCCTGTTTTGTCGCTTGAATAATGGTTTGAAGTGTATTTTAATTCGTAAAAGTGATGTGATTTTGTGAATTAAGTGTCCGCGCATGTGAACTATTAGGGAAAACGACGAAACAAGTGCTTTGATGGCGATATAAACCTCAAGTTCTTTTGATCGCTTGGGCGCCTTATGAACTTGAGTGGCTGTCGCCATCAACTATCCGCTAGGTTGAGCTGTCGTCGAAATATTCGAAGGGCTTCGCAATGTGACGCATCAGCATATTGTAAAGAAAAAGAACATAAAATGAAGATTCCAAAAGAAAGGATAGGCTCAGAAGGTCTAGAAACCAGAGCCGTAAAGCCAGTTAATAAAGAAAAAAAATAGACAGTCAGTGATCACAGAGTACCTTTGTATCGTAGACAGAGAATCCTAGCATTCTCTGTCTACGCTTTGTTTAAACAGGCAGTAAACGTCTGTTTCTCTATCTATCTTTGAGCATAGAATATAGCTCTTTTCTATACACAAAGCCTCAAAGCTATCTATGCTATCTATCTATCTATATATCTGTATATATTCTGTATATAGTCTGTGTAAACTGGTCAGTGTTTCTGTCCCCTTTAGGGGTATATGTGTTCTGTGGTTTCTGTATATATTACTCTACTCTATGGGTCAGTGATGTATTGCTTGTATTGTAAACATGTCAGTTGTTGGTTAGTGATTATTTTAAGTCCAAAGTGCACGCAGTATAAAAGTTAATTGTGTATTTTGTGTTTGTGTTAAAATGTCTCTTGAAGAGAAGTTCAACGCTGCTGTGAATGTTATCAGAAGCCTCCCAAAAAGTGGTGAGTTTTTAATAAAAAAAAATTCCAATCTACAACGTTTATAGCACGGAATATAAAAATATATTCCGTGGTTTATAGCATCTTTAATTTTATAGTCTGGCACTTTTTGGTCATTGTGAGATTAATAATGTTTATTTTATTAGTTTCTTTATTTTGTATTTTATTACCTTCTTTATTTCGTTTTGTATTATCAGAGATGTTCCAAAGGTAGATAGATTATATCAAAGGTTTTATGAGGGTCATTAATATCTCTAAGCTGACCCTCTACTAAAGGTTGACCTCACCCTATAGCCCTATACCCACCGGTATTTTAATCTTTTGTTGTATATTGAATATTCACACAAACTATGTTATATAAAGTGTATTCAGATTTAGCAGCCATTTTAAGTCCATCAGATATTTTGTCTGTTTGTGTATTTTGAAAAAATTAAATACATTTATTTTAATATTTAAAACACTTTTAAAACCATGAATCTATAGCATACAAATTAATTGTAAAACATATACTGAAAAATGTAAATGTGATTATTTTTTCTACTATCAATTGTTTGTATTAGTTAGTAGATGATCCACAAAACTACATCAAATGGTGTTAGTTGGTTTCTTAAACAGTAGTAATACTGTTTGAGAAATCGAAGGATGCAGTCTCTGAGTGCAGCTTCTTTTTTGTTATTATGACCCGCTCAACCAATTTTCTCAAACTTGCGGGTATAAAGATCATTGTGTGTTATAATGAGAGAAGGGGAAGAAAAGTATGTTAGAATTTTTTTCTAACAACTGCTGATAGTTGTTTCTCGCTTTGCATTGTCATAGCTACTGTAAAGTGTTCTCAGTTTGCTATTTCATTTGTTTTTGCACTTGAAGGCTTAGTATTCAATACATTGTTGACTGTGTATGGCTTCTACAATGGCAGTGGAAATGCAGTTGTACAAGATTTTTGAAATAGTTTCCCTAACAGGCCTACGTATTAAACTATTGTTAACATCCATTCTGCAATTAATGAACTTGCCTAATATCTGTGAATGGTGATGAGGAAATCCTAGCTCTGATGACTCAGTGTGCAAAGCACTGAGACTGAGATTCACTACATGGACTTTCTGAAATATTTTCTGTATTTTCCATTTTGCCATTTCCGACGCATCGAACACTTCATATCATACTACACAAGAAGCTCTACATTCTATCATGTACACACACTAACGCCCATCCCAGTATACTGCTAAACATCGGCATTCCCTGTAGATTGCCTCAAAGTACAATCCTGAGAAACCTGCATCCATCAAATGCTTACATGTTTCATGAGGTTGTCACTATCTAGTGGGGGGTCACCCAACACTGAGTTCGTGAGTACAAAGCATCAATAGTCTGTTCTTTGAACTATATGAACGGCCAATTGCCACTTCATAGAGCTTATAATGTATAATTTCTGATTAATGTGTTGTTTTGTACCACAAACATTTAAATTATTCAAAAATGCTGGCTAGCAGTAAACTGAAGTGAACTTGGGTCAGCTAGGCTATGTAAATTACCTTTCTTCTCTGACAATATTTTCACTATGGGTTTTATTCCACACAAAAGTTTCGGACAAAGCAATCATTAGTTATTACATTATCTTAGAAGAAAGCATCAAACAGTATCTATTGGAATATATGGCATTTTGCATATACACACATAAAAATTGTTGTACAGTAGATTGTCGATTATCTGAATGTTGATTAACCTGCTACCATACCACGCTGAGATTCTACAACCGCAGCAGCCCGCCAGTCAAAAAACCGCGTTGTTCCAAACATGTGATGCTTATTATTTACATCTCACAAAAAGCGCCTTGATGAACAGTTCAATTTTCACGGAATGTCTAAAAGTCCTTCAGCTAAAAAATGGCAAAAGATAAAAATTTATTCCTCCTTGATTATGCAATTCATCTATCATGTGACATCATTTATAAAAGTGATGTTTCTTCCACCTAATGCAACCTCCTTATTACATCCCATGAACCAAGATGTTATTGAGATTTTCTAGCAATACTACAGAAAAGAATTGCTACGTAAGTTGTTGTTAGAAAGAGAAGAGGAGGGAGAAGAAAGTCTAATTAGAAATTATAAAAAGATTGATTTAAAAGATGCATTCTACATGATCGGAGCAGCTTAGGACAGTTTAAAAGAAAAGATGTAATAAAAATACTGGAATAAAATTTTGAGTATAGCCAAAAGTTCTCAAAACGAAAGTGGGAATGAAAAAAAGAATGATAAATCTGAAATGCTAAATATGCTACAAGAACTCAATTGCCATGAATGTGATGAAGAAGATGTTGAAGTATGGATGACTGTCGACGATGCGAAATTGTCGACCTCGATGTCGTGAGTGACAAAGCTGATGCCGCCAGTACCTCATCTGTTTACTAGGTGGTAGAGCCATGCTGCAGCTGCAGTTAGGATCCGATTTAGTCAAATTGGAGGTCCCGACCGCTCGACTTCCTAAATTGTTTACAATTAGGACAGTGTAATCGCAACGTTACGATTTAGAACAACCAGTCGGCGCTCGCGCTTTGATAAAAGCGGATCTCTTGAAGTTTTGATAGAAACGGTTCTGATTATTACATGCTTAGATACTGCTTTGCGATGGTTTGAAGCTCAAGATGAAAGCGATCAGTATTAGATATCTGTCCTGAAAAAGTGCGTGACTTAGCTGCGCATACAAGAGTTTGCTTCGACAGACTAAAATTAAGGACTTCCTTAAACGTTAACTATATAAGCATACTGTATGTTCAATATTAATTTTACAATATTTTTTTGTTTACTTAGCTGACTTTATTCACTGACTTTATTTATATTTCTACTTACAACTGTAATAAAAGAAATTTTTATTACATATAAATATGTTTTCTTGGTATATTGGTACATAAAATTATACAGTTCGATTATACAAATAAACCGGTTTTCCAAACACCCATGTCCCCCAATGACGTATGTAACTCTACTGTATGTACATGTAAAAGTATTGGTACAAAACACAATGTCTAAAAATACCTAAACTTAAGACTGTTCTTTAAATAATGAGAATAAGAACAGCAAAATCTGACTATATATGTATATATATATATATATATATATATATATATATATATATATTCATCCCTTCCCTCTTGGATTCGATACAGAGCAGAGAGCAGTGTCCACAGTCATTCAAATATAGATTTTTTGCCATTTTTCTAATTTTATTTTTTCAGACGTATTTTTAAACAACAATTTCGTAGAAATTATTTTCTGCATATCTATTTTTTATCTATAAATTAAATAGTGAAGCTATGCGTAATTAATTTATCAGCTACCAGGAGACTAGGAATGCAAGTGTAATACAAAAGTGTCGTACTGCATCTGAACAGAGCGAAGATAACTGGTGAGTGAGATAGCATTCTTACCAAGATTGCATAACCACGCCCATCTAATCCAATTAATTTTTAAAGTGGAATTACGCCCTTATACGTATTGACGAAAGGTCTATTAAAAGTGTATACAGCTATCTCTTTTTCTTTGCTATTTTGCTATAAATTACCTACTTATCGCTTTAAACGCTTTGCCGTCGGAAAATCGCATCTTAGACCACAAATAGGACTACACTTTTTGTTTCTAAGTCATAAGTGATAGAAAACGCTGTGTTTGACACAAAGGAGAAAGGAGTTTATTTTATTCTTCATTATGCCAATCGAACGTTCACCTTCCAAAATTCAGTTTTACTGCTCCTCGTCATCCCCAGATTTATCAGGGGACAAAAATATAACTATGAGACCTCAGAAGCGGAAGCAAGGCGATGACATCGAGTTTCTTATGCAAAAATTCGAAAGTATGTTTTCTAACTGGACGTCGACTCAGGACGAGAAATACGCAACACTATTAGAAACAATTAATACAATTAAGGACCAAAACACTCATATTTCGTCCTCCCTCGAGTTTTTGTCTCATCAATATGACAGTTTAAAAGATAAATATGATAATTTACTTCAAGAGAAAAAGTTGGACAAAATTTATATTGAAAATCTAGAAAATAAAATTGAAATATTGGAGAGAAACAATCGTGCGTCATGTATAGAAATAAGAAAGATCCCGAGTATAAAAAGAGAAACAGACCAAGATCTGCAAAATTTGGTAACATCGCTTGCAAATGTGTTAAAAATTAAATTGGAGCAAACAGACATACGTAATATTCAAAAAATCTATACGAAAAGTAAGTCCAAATATTCAGTCATAGTAGACTTTTCATCATTTATGACAAAAAACAAACTTAAATTCCTTAAAAATGTTTAAAAAGGAAAACAATGGAAAAGGGCTCAGCACAGAACACCTAAACTTCGAAGGCCCGCGTACACCAATATTTATCACGGACTTTTTAACACATATAATGAAATGCCTGCGTTTTCTTGCAAGAGATTTTGCTGCTAAAAACGAGTACAAGTTTTGTTGGGCCTCGCCAGGTACCATATATCTACGAAAGAAAGAAGGCGTAGCACTATTTCGTATAAAAAACGAGCAAGACCTCAAGAACAAAAATACAACATAAGAATTTGTATCATAGGTATCTCATACACACTTATATTTTTGTATATAATTTATTTATTTACTTTACTTACTATACACTATAATTCATTCAATAGACTAAAAATGCTGTTATACACATTCAATCTTACTAAAAAGTTTACAAAATGTATTTTCTATGTACCCACACGTACACAATCTCAAAACATACCTTTCTTAAGTACTGTAATCACAACTATTAATGTAACCAACTTTCTAAGACTTCATCAAATCTCAACAATTATTAAAATAATAAAGACCTATTTACGTACACATAAAAAAGGACATGAAAACTCTTCATATATAAAACTAAAAATGGTATTTTATAAAATATTAAAAAACTTATTTGTGAAACCTTTTATCAGTAGCCTAATTTTATTTACTGTGATCGATGGAAGACTTAAATGTTATTAATACTATAGATGACTATGAAATAACGAAACTTGAAGTATGCGAACCTGAACATTGCAAAAATGTTATACTACACCCTAATTTATACCTAAAAATTTTACAACAAAACATTAGGGTTATAAACAAAAATTATAATAATTTTAATGTTTTATTGAGAAGAATAGAATTAACTTGTGATATTATAATTCTCTCTGAATGCTGGCTCTCACATGTTACTAATTTACCTTATTTGCCAGGGTATTCTACCTTGAGTACTACTTCTAACTACAATCAAAACAACGGTGTAGTCGTTTTGATTAATAATGATCTTGTCTTTAAAATTGAAGAGCCAAACATTTTAGAGGCAAATTGTCTACTTTTAAAAATAAATAAAGACACTGTCATAATTGCCACTTACTGACCTCCCAGTTTTCATAACATTGACAATTTTATTCACTCTCTGCATAATATACTTGTAAAACACACTGAATACAAAAATATCATCATTATAGGGGATATAAATATTAATATTGCAGATTTAAACCAAAAAACATCTAGCTATCTCGAAACTTTATCTTTCCTGGGTTTGACCCCTGCTTATTACACACCTACTAGAGGTAATAGTTGTTTAGATCATATCATATTAAAAACGAAATTAAGTTCATATACTTTTATTTTACAATCTGCCATTACAGACCATGAACCTGTGTTCTTCTGTTTAAAAACAAAAAAATGCTGGATGCAATCGAAAATAAAACTTAAACAAAAAATGAATTATGAGACTTTATTTGAAAGCTCCAAAAAGTTTGATTTCAATATAATATTTAACAATGATGTGAATCCACGTCAATCCATTAACTTTATTATTGAAAGCTCTATAATAAAAGATTCTATTAACATAAAATTACCTAGGAGCAAAATAACATTAAAACCATGGATAACAATATGATTACTGAGGTGCATAAGAACAAGAGACAGAATGCACTTCAAACTAAAAAAAGACCCCCATAATGAGACACTCAGAATCACGTACTTAAGGTATAGAAACTATTGCAATAACATTCTGAAAAAATGTAAAAGAAATTGTGAAAGCAACGAATTAAAAATAGCAGGTGATAACAAAAAAATTTGGAAAGCTATAAAAAAAATTAATGATCTAGACCATCGTAAAAATTTACCACTGGAACTTCTTAAAGCTAATATAAGTCCTCTTAAATCTGTAAACGCGGCCAATGAATATTTTGCCAAAATAGGTGCTGAATTAGCCAGTAAAATTCCTCTAAATATTCCATTACTTCCTCAAAATATAAATAGAAGAACATCAAGGTGTAACTCGTTTGTTCTCCTAAACACTAGTGAAGAGGAAATCGAAAGGTACATTTTAAGCCTTAAATCAGAGAGCGGTGCAGGATGGGATGGGATCTCTGCTAGAGTATTAAAACTACTCAAAGATATAATGGTACCTCCCCTTACACATATATTTAATGTATGTATATCAAAAGGCATCTTTCCTCCCTCACTAAAAAAGTCTATAGTCATTCCCATATTTAAAACTGGCGAAAGAGGCTGTATCTCAAATTATCGTCCTATTTCAATATTACCTTCCCTCTCTAAAATCTTTGAAAAGATTATTAACTGTAGGCTTATCAAATATCTGGAAGCAAATGATATAATTTCAAAAGCTCAATTCGGTTTTAGAAAGGGAAAGTCAACAACCGATCCTGTACACGCCTTAACTAGTTTTATTGTTGAGAAATTGGATAGTAAAAAAAATGCCTAACCATTTTTATTGACCTTCAAAAAGCGTTTGATACAGTTTCTTTCACTAAGTTTTCTGAAAAACTAGAAATGATGGGCATAAGGGACAAACAGTTACAACTACTTATGGCTTATTTACATAATCGAACACAGAGTGTTCGGATAGGTAACATAGTAAGCGATGGACAACCCATTAGTTACGGCATCTCACAAGGCAGTATACTTGGCCCAACGCTGTTTTTATGCTACATTAATGAACTTTGTGACTTAAATATAAAAAATTGTAAAATAATATTGTATGCCGATGATACTACACTAACTTTTTATGGGGATTCACGGGAAGAAGTTTTTAACATTACACAAGAAGGTTTTAATACCGTTTGTCAGTGGCTAGCCATAAATTCACTTTCACTTAATGTTGATAAAACCAAATATATTACGTTCTCTATTCGAAAATTACCAAAATATATTAGCAATTATAAAATTATAGCTCATTCATGTTTTCAATTTCCTGGTTCAAACTGCAACTGCTTTAATATAATAAATACACAAGAAATCAAATATTTAGGAATAACAATAGATAACAATCTTAAATTCAAAGCACACATAAGAAATTTAACCCAAAGAGTCAGAAAACTAACGTACATTTTTAAAAACTTAGGACATGTCACAAACTGGTTATTGCTAAAAACTATTTATATATCCTTGTGCCAATCTATATTAACCTATGGTATTACTGTTTGGGGAGGTTCCAATACACATGCTTGAATTGGAAAGAGCTCAATGAATGATTTTAAAAGTTGCACTTTATAAACCAAAATTTTTCTCAACGACCAGTTTATTCAATGAAGCTAACGTGCTTACAGTACGAAAATTATACATATTGTATTCAATTTTAAAAAACACACACTTGCACTGTGTATACACCCAATTTACTACAAACTAGGAGAAGAAATTATGAGGTATGTGAAACGATACAAGCAAAATCTACTTTCGCCCAAAAGTTTTGTGGGTACAGAATAGGCAGGTTATATATTAAGGTTAATAAAAAACACTCAATTTTTCAACTAACAAAATATAAATGTAAGAAAAAATTAACAGATTGGCTTATGAAACTAGATTACGAAGAAACAGAGAATTTACTGTAAAAGCGGAATAGTGAGAAACACACACACACACACGTATATTTGTATGTTTGTATATATATATATATGTATGTATGTATTTATATATGTGTATATATATTTATATAAAATTTTGATTATATACTTTTATTATTATCATTTAAAACATATTGCATATTATATTTATTCTATATGACTTTAATTGTAAATTACACTTTGGAAATCTCATATCCGATCTCCACATGCAACGCTCACTTCATGTCTAAGAACAGTATCATCGAAAAGTATGTAATAAAGCCAAGAGGGGGAGCCAGGAGACCCATAGCACAGGGTAACCTAGTTTGGGCTCCTGTCTCCCACGACTACTCAAAAACTCTTTAACTATTTATGAAACTATTGTAACTATGTAAAAAGTGGGAGAAATAAATGTTTATTATTATATTAGTTTATATAATTTATTTATTTATAGATTCTACGCATGCTACATAGGATTATTTTGTAATAACCGCCCAAATTTGCAGAGAAGGTTTAGAATAAGTAATATAGGGGAATGGTGACGAAAAATGAATTTAAGAAAATATCTCAAATATTTTTTTTTTAATATTTTAAATTCAGAATGTGTAATAATAATAATAATGCCTTATTTTAATTAATTGTCATTCATAAATATCTAACGCCTACTGTTTTACTACGCTCGCGCACATTCGTAAGGGTCGCTCGGTCGATAAAAATGTTGTGAATTGAAACGCACACACAGAAGCGCAGTAGTTGTTACCCATAAATCATGTTTGGGATAATCTCTCTTGGTTACAAACAGCATATAATAGTACACTGGTGCAAATACGTTTCCCCTATTTATATATATTACCTCCTAAGGGCGATTTTGGCATCGATTGTCAGGTGTGTTGGCAATCACATTTTTATTATTTTGAATTGTTGGTAATCAGTAATTAAAATATAATAAATTTATTATTTTGAAATGTAGTGTCGTAATCGGTAGTATAACCGTAATCGGTAGTATAACCGTATTTTTGATACAGAATCAAAATATGATGATAGGATTCACTTTCACATTCACACACTTCTTACTCTGTTTTTCCACGGTCATTAAACTCGTGCTACATGCCGCTACACGATCTGGACAAGTTTAGATGAACATGCATTAATTGATCTTTCAACATCTTAGTCTCAGTTCCTAAAAAGTTCTAGTTACTACCAATGCTGGCTTGGTCTGCTTATTTTATTCTTTTTAAAAGATTTCTAATTCTTTTGCAAATTCTTACTGAATGCGGAGGACGCCTGCGCCTGACTCAGGGGCCCCGATAACTTAGCGGCAAATTAAAATTTAAAACCAAAGCATCGATCACAATTAAGTCGTCAAGATCACAAAAACAAAAGATGCGTTTTTGACACGACACGTTTAGCGATACGATATGACCGAAATGGGTTGCTTTTAGATGACGTGATCGTCTAATATGTCGGGTGTCGGAACATGGAAAGCCTAATAAAAAAAAAACAAGAAAGCCTAACGTTTGCACCCGGGCGTCGAAATGTAGGCCAGGACTAACACGCGAAAAGGCCGGGTTAAACGTGTCGCAAAAACGCAGCCATACTTTATTGATAGCGTATAGGCATAACGTTCTTTAATTGTAGACGCTACAAATTTTCCTCCATCATAAACTATTTATTTTATCAGTGTTTTGTTTAAACGAAAAAAAATCCTTCATGTTTTCCGAATTGAATATAGCCTAGATTGTAATGGCAGCAGAGAGATATATTTGTTCGTAATGTTTCATCACAATCAGTTCAACCATTCCAAAGATAAGTCCGTACAGACAGACACGCCAAAATTATAACTTATAATTTTATTTATAAGAATGGTTATTCTAGAAAACAGTATACATTTTTACAACGATTCAACTTCCTGAACTTGGGCAATGATGGATCAGTTTACATCACCTTTTGTGCCCTTTAAGAAGAGCGTTTTGCGGGAATGCGGTCACAGCAATCAAATAGCAATTACTAGACCATTAAAAGATACTCAAGTATTTAGTATGAGATACACAGAACACTTTTTTTTTTTACAAAAACTGCTCTGAAATGTTAAAAGCGTTATTACGACAGAACTCTGCATCCTTTTGCGGACACAATTATCTTCACCTAAAATGCAGAGACCGTTGATGTGACCATAGGGATTTTTGGTTATGTTTAAAAAGGTAAGATATTCCATCAAAATATTAAACAGTTAAATAATTAGTCCCATTAAAGTTTTTGTTTAACCATTAAAATCTTGTTACTTTTTATTAATGTGTAGGGAAATATTACTAATTTATATTTAATGGTATAATTACATATTTACTGTTAAATTCACGAGTGAAGTGTGATATCCTTGATTCAAGTTATTTTAACAGCGTTCGGAGTGACAACCTAGTAAGAGATGTAGGAAGTCCATGGATAGAGGTGGCTCAGCAGCTCGGGATCGTGCTTTGTTCATGTCATTGCGAGATTTACTTTCACTTATGTATAGCTAAGCGAATGCTAATCTCGCGTGAATTAGACCAATGACGTGAAGTATGTAAAATAGTAAAGATTGCGACAGTTCCTAGATTTATCAATAATACCCTCTTTCCAATGTGATGGTTTCATAGGTTATCACACCCAAATTCAGTGCTAAATTCGGCATAACACTATACTACACTACACATAATATGGAATCACCTCGGAAGACTGATTCGGGGTTTCACGTGGACCGTAGATTATTGAAATTTTGTAACGTTTTAAAACGCGGCTATCCAAATATAGACGTGATATTATAGTTCGAATTTTCTTGTAAAGGTTTTTTTTTTATTTTAGGTGTAAAAAGAAGTTGATAATATTTTGTACCAATTATGTTTTTGAAGCATAAAACATCAAATCTAAAAAAATTAAAGCAGGTTGCAAAATTTCTTGCCATCCTATTAATAATTAATTATGTTTAATTTATGTAATTTAGCATTTTCTCGAAAAAGTTATTTAAAACTGCTGCTTCCCACCATATAGCAAAAGTATTAGCTATAGCAAGCTTTTTTTGATAAAAGTTGTTTCCAATAGTAGTGAAAAATCTAAAAGTTTTTGTGCTGGCTGATGATGATGACCTCAATGACCGTAGAAATTATGTAAATTATGTAACTCTTTACCGGATGCTAAATTACTACAGCAGAGCATCGATGCCTGCAACCAACTTGAAATAAAAATGGCTACAGTGCGATAAACACGCATGCATGCATAGCGTTCTCGACTGCTGTCGTGAAATACTCTCACACGTATTTTGTAAGCTTATTTGAAGTGGTTAACGGGAGAATTAGTAACTTTAAAAGCGTTACTAATATTCTTTTAAAAAGCACGTTGTGTAACCTAAAAGGAATAAAAGCAAATGAAATACATTTGTATCCAATCCGTGTACCGATGAAAGTGAAACAGTTTCGTCTTCGCACCGCTTGCGAAGTGGTCTCTAAACTGGTTTTGGAGGGATTACGTAACCAAATGCAATATGTACGTTATTTATTTACATGTGTATATCCTTCGTAACTGTACGAACTTTTTGTAGAGTGTAAAATAATCATAGATTATAAGCATTCTTTACTTGTTATTTAAGCGTTGTAGTAGGTACGCCATACAGAAAGGTTTTTGTGTGGGACACTGGCTAGCTATAATTTATTTTGAAAATACGGTTATATAAAAGTAAAATGCAAATATTCCAAATTTAAATTTCCGTGTATATTTGAAAATAGATATCTGGCGAGAACATTTACGCGCGATGATTTTTGAGGATTTCAAATATTGCCTAAAACTGATTTAGTCGTTTGATAGACTGCAAATAACATTTATGGATTAAAGATCCTTTTAAGGCTATCCTGTGCCGCTGGTATAACAAATTTGAGCAAGATGCAGAATGAAGTGGTCGCCCTTTAGAAGGCAGTAACGGAGGGAAAGGTGTTATTGGGTGCCGCACAACTTGATCGATGCTCAAACCGAAAGAAAACTGCAGCAGGCCCGAGTGAAATGGTGCCGTAACATGATTACTAGGAGGAGAGTGATCTAGATCTAAACTGAACATTATTACAGGCAATAAATCTCGAATTTATCAATACGATCCAGAAACAAAACAACAGTCGACAGTTTGGCTCAAAATGAACCAACGCCTATCAGTGATCGAGAAATGCTGGGAAGATTTGGATCATTAGTTTTTTTTTTAATTTTGACAGGGTGTCTGGTCTTTGGTATATTATTACTAAATACTTGCCACAAGTGTTCTCTGCTGTGTGCGATTGAACACGGGGCTCCGCGGGTTGCTCATTCACCATGACAACGTACTCGCGCACTCAGCGCTCAAAACGTGGCACTTACTGGACTGCACACCTGCTAAGTTTTTTTGGGTCACTTTCTTTAAAGCCCTGATTTTGCACCGTGTGACTTCTTTTTTATTCCTTAAGATAAAAAAGCAGCAAATGAAAAAATGAAAAGCAATCAAAGCAAATGAAAGGGATACAGTTGTCATCGCCGATGTCCATGTTTGAGCAGGTCGTAGGTGGGGTTTAAATTATCAAGAGCTTCTGCTAAGTTATTCCGCAAGTACTTGCAGAACCTTTTACACTACCAGCAATATGCAATTTGCTTCTGCAAGCGGCCTGCAAAATAACTTGTGGAAGTACTTGGAAAAGAGTTTACACTAGTACGAGCAATACTTTTTGCAAAAATGCAATATATTTTTTTTTGGAAAAATAGAAAGTGGGTTAAGAATTGGAAATTAAGACGAGATAATGTTGGTATCCACAATAATCTATTAAAAAACTCGGGTGCTAAGAACGTATGCAGTTTAAAAATTTCATCAGTATGAAATTTTTAAACTGTATAAACATTTCGTATCCCATAATTCTCTGTATTGTTCATAGTTCTCTATTAGCCGCACAGTATCATCCCGCGTCTAAACTCTTTTACCTGTCATCTTGCTCAGCAACTTTAAACTTTTATTTGCAAGCAAAATAAACCGCAAGTTACTGCGAAAAGTTTCAAAATAGTGTTTACATTTGCGACTTGCGGCAAGTCCTGCAAGTGACAAAACTTACGGAAGCGAGCTTGACCGTGATTACTTACACGGAATAGCTTGCAGGAGTCAACTTCTGCAAGTTTTGTTGTTAATCTAAACCTCACTGTAGAATAGAGTCCGAGGTGGTCTGAAAAAAAGTGATTCGATTATTGGAATAGACTCATAAAACTTTATATAGATGTTGGGGAGAGTTCTTTGACAAGGTTTAATAATAAAAACTTTTACCATATAAGATTTTTTTCAATTTGTTAATCTTTTTGAGTAGTACACTTATGAATTGTTAAATACTTTAATAAAGTTTTGTATTGTATTGTACACTACTTGTTAAGGCGCTAGTAAATAGGCTTATTTCCTGGACATTTCTGCTAGTTTTGTAGCTGCAATTATTATTGTACTATAGTCGTCAGGCCGACGTCTATATCGCGTAACGCTGTGCAACATTCGCTGCAATCTCATAATAAGGCCCGGCGATATTGAAGTTACAGTTTGATGTAGCCACACTGCGTTCGATGTCTAGCGAGCTAGATTGCAAATGATTGCAAGTGATTTCCGTTACTTAATGTAAAAAAAACCTTCGCATGCCATTACCGTGCTAAGTGATAAGTTAGACTGTTATATTAGTTATTTTCGGAAATCACTGGATTTTGAATTGCAATGAGGTCTAGACATAGAAACTTTAACTAATAAACGCAGCTCAGTTCATTCTGTTGATCCGTGTGCTGAAAAGATTCATCAACTAACATATGTAAGCTCCTGCTAGCTTAGTTTACTTTAGTTACTTTCACAGTATAATGTCGTACGGTACCAACTATAAGTTTACAAAAAGGCGCGATATTTTTACGTGCTATTTGTAGTTTACGCATGCGTGATTCGTAAAGGTAACTGTTTATAAAGAAATTAATATTATTAAGTCAGTACTTATATGACAATGATGTTTTATGTGTGTATTTTTTGAGTGCATTGTAAAATTGGCTTTAGTTACCCTTTAATTAACAGCTATGAGTTATGATCCTATGAAGTAAGGAACGCATTTGGGCAGCGCGGCGGATACTTCCTTGCCCTAAAACCCTCTCAAAACTGAGGGGAGGCCTGAGCCCAGCAGTGGGACGTATATAAGTAGTTACGTTGTGTTGTTATTAAGGTTGTACCAGTTCTGGCGCACTGAGTCACAAGTACGACGTTCGTCGACTCACGATCCAAAAAAAAAAAAAAAAAAAAAGGTTTTGGCATGCTCTGATCACGAATCTGCGGTCCATTTTTGCGTAGGATGCACGGTTCCGGAGATGTGCAGATCAATTAACTCTTATCTAATTGATATCCGCTTCGAGCCTCCACCGTCATTAGCGCTCCATTGTTCTTATCTACTTATCTATTGTTCATTCAATACCGTCATTATCTATTCTTCCTCAGCGTGGTGATATTGTTATATACTCCTTTGTTCCTATCTACACTAATCTGACTCATTAATAAAACACATTACCCAATTTTGTTAAAATTTTTATTTATAAAATACAAAATCTTATTACTTATTATCTATAAAATAGGAGCGAAACATCTCATCCACTAAAATATCGTTGTACAATGTGTTCCCTGTAAATATACTCGTAAAACTATGCATTGAACATCCCTGAAACTTATATAGCAAATACATTAAGCAATATTCGCCACAAACTGAAGTCCACTCATTCTGAATCCTATCAACATTCCAGTTCCATCTTTTACAATTTCTTTTAAAAAACTCTAGATGATATCGTACAGGTGCCCGTCCGAATGAATCAAAATATTGACCGACGTCATTCGTATCGATATATAAAGCTACCCAATGTGACCCTGGTTTATCATCTGTATCCATTATATACGTTGGTACGTGGGTGTACATGGGTAGTTTATTGGCAGCATAAACATTATTTTCTAGAGTGGGGTGAATCTTTTTCAGATGTTGTTGTACATCTAGTGTATCCATAATATTACTGCTATTAGTAGATTATTACAGTACCAATCTACTCAATGACTAATATAGGAATGATCAATTATAGTGATATCTAAATATTAAATTACATTCTTTGTGTTATACAATTCGTATTTGAGTCACCAATACACTGAACAAGACACGACAGGAAGGACGTAGGAATGTAGAGATAAGCAACAGAATGTAAGGTAAGCTTGTTGACGCATAAAGATACTATCAATTCTACTGCAGAAATTCTTTAGATTAGAATTATTACTCACTGGTACTATATAAGACCAAGCAACTGCAGTCATGGAGTTAGTGTATGGTCGTTTGACCGCAGTGGATCTATCAATACTACGTTTGTGTTACTTCAACGCATCAAAGGCCATGGATGTAAGTGTTTATTCTATTGACAAACTTACTTTTCTTTCTGTTATTTTCTTACGTGTGTATGATTTAGTGTTAACAAATTATATTTAAATATTATGTGTGTGTATATGGTTAAGCCGTGGTAGCTCAGATGGTTAGCGCAAAATGTAAAATTCACAGTACGCGACCCGGGTTCGATCCCCGCCGGCACCAATTAAATTGTTAATTACAATTTTAAGTGTTAATTTACCACGTGCTCAGCGGTGAAGGAAAACATCGTGAGGAATGCATGTCTGAGATAATTTCGAAGGCATGTGAAGTTTGCCAACACGCATTGAGGTATCGCAGCGAACATTTCCTAGCCCTAAAACCCTCTCAGAAATGAGAGGAGGCCTATGTTCAGCAGTGGACTTTAATAGGTTGTAACTTTAGCTTTTTTAACTTTTATGATTAAGTGTTACCAAATTGATATTAACATGATAACTGTGTTGTTGCAGAAATCATTGAGCTTCGATGAAAATACATATAAACAGTATTACTACTCGCCACTCTCCCCTCAAGAAGAGAGTGATGACATCGTCATTAATAATAACACATGCGATGGTGGAAAAAGAAAATCGCAATCGATTGATCATTTTTTTGAAGCTGAATCAAAAATAAAAAAGAGGAAGCTGTTATAATCAACCGTAGCACGAGCCGCTAGAGATGGTGTATCATACATTTCTACTAATTCTGACGATGGAGACCAAGCGACGCATCTCATCAAAATTGAAATGTACGATATGAAGAAGCTATCCAAGATTCCAACTACTGATCATTGGAAACATGCTTCCACGAGGATTAAATATTACGTAAAGACTAATAAGGATAGCATCTACGACAACACAAACGCCCTCGTATACAATATTACAAAGACAATAGCAGAAAGTGAAAAAGTTAAAAAATACTTTTTTAACAATGACAGTCATTAGCTGATCATTAGTGAATGTGATTCTGTTTACTTAAATTACTTCCGTGTACTCATTATATTCTATTTCTAATCCTTTGTTAGACTTAAATATCAGACATTATTTGAAAGGAGACAATCAATTTTTCTATGGAGAATGGGCCCACTACAAATTTTAAAGATTATCAATGAAATGCAAGTCGATTTATTCCTTATAATCCATAGATTACGATAAAATTATTAGTTTTACTGCATCTAAACGGAGTCCTAAGAAATTAACAAATAAAATATGAATCTAACAATAACCTAAAAACAAACTGAAAGCGATTTTCTAGTAGTATTCATCGGTACTATAAGTTAAAATAGTGCACACTTGAATAATAGTACATATAAAACTAAGCTGTAGGTATATTCAGCATTTATAAATATTTTAAAATCGATGTAAAACTTTTCACTAGTTCGGGCAAAACATAGTGCCTGTCTATGCACAAATGTCGTATCGATTCTAACTTTGACATGTATTGATTGGTTGTGAGTGTAATTCTAAATACCAAGATGGCTAATGGATAATGTCTTGAATAATAGTACATATAAAACTAAGCTGTAGGTATATTCAGCATTTATAAATATTTTATAATCGATGTAAAACCTTTCACTAGTTCGGGCAAAACATAGTGCCTGTCTATGCACAAATGTCGTATGGATTCTAACTTTGACATGTATTGATTGGTTGTGAGTGTAATTCTAAATACCAAGATGGCTAAGGGATAATGTCTATTTATATTTATGATATTACCAACACACAGTAAGATACGTTTTAAACTGATTGTATTACAAAAAAGAAAATATAATGTAGGTAATTCTATTTATTATTGTAAATCATAATTTATTTAAGTATTCTATTAACAGTAGTAGGTACAGAAACAGAAACCTTTTATTCAATTTAGATTATAAATAATACTTATTGAAAGTCACTTTTTTAATTTACCACTGGTTCGGAAAAAAACCTCTGACTTGAAGAGAACCAGCAAAATACCCAGTGGGTCTTTTAAAAAAAAAGCCAGCTTACAATCATGTATGTCATAATTAACAACACAGAACAAATTAGAAATAGCTTGGTAGCGATCACCTTACCCACGGGTTATTGTCAGCCATAAATTCCTTTATACTATAATAACCCCTTTTATACAAACTTAATTTAATACATTTTTTGAACTTTGATGATTGACTGACATATATAGACAGCAGCGGGGTCAAGACATTATTTTAAAATGTTTTGGTTGATTAGTAAGTAGTATACATCATAATACAATGACTAGGAATTAACATGCCTTATCTATGTTATTACACAATGATAAATAGTGAGGAAGTAAGATGTTTTAAACTGTTTGTGTAAGGATTACAAAAACACAGGCTTAATTTAAATGTATTTATTACTAGCGATGCGCCTCAGCTGTGCACTGGTGATTAATGGATCTCGACAACAGTGCCATCTACCGAGTCCAAATGTAAATATAAACCATCTAGGGATCCATCCAAACACACACAAACATTTTCATTTAAATTGGTTGGAAGGTTTCTTATGTTTTGTCTATAACGGACATAGGTAGAAACATTTTAGTGTTAGATATATTTCTGAAGGTTTTTTGAAAATAACTTGATGGTAACATGTACATTTATGATATTGTAAGCAATCAGAAGGAATTTTCAATTATAAGATATATGATATAAGACTGTTGTCTTCAATATCCATACACTTTTTTTTTCTGCAAGCCTGCACGGCATACAGATTTGTTCTAAGCGATCCACCTGAAAAGAAGTTAATGACAATTGTAAAGGTGTCTTAACTAAATAATAATTCTTATCAATATATTATTTTTTCTATATTATATAGGAATTAAAAGGACATTTTTAATAATAAGAGATATGAGATAAGACTATGCCTCCAATGTCAATAAACAGTATTTACATATTTCTGTGAGCATTTTCTTATATCTGCCTTTTCATATGTTAAATAATAAAGAAATTATTATAAATTATACAGCATTAATCAGCTCCAGCTGATCAAATACAGAAGCAGTAATTATTGATTAACATCAATGATATTCAACCATGTAAAAGTTGTCTCACATTTTATTTTTACCAGTTTCATGTACTTACATAGTAGACAAAGATATTATTGTTATATTAAGTATATCTGATTCTAGATGACAAAATAATATTCCTTTCTGCACAGTGAACAACGCAGCTGTCTAAGCATAATAGAAACAACCATTACACTTTTTTTATGCAAACTATTATTATTAAACTTTATATTTGCTTCTAGTACAAATAATTACTACATTTTTTACACATAAATATATGTAACATTTATATTGCCTATCTACTGTGGCTGGTATAAATCCAGGATCTGTGTCTGGCTTAACAAAAAAGCCGTTTAGTATTAAGCAACTTACTGAATACATAAGGTACCTATTTGTACACAAATGCAGTTATATGAATTGCTCTTCAAAACCCTCTTTAAGTCCCTCGGCCCAAAGATTCTAATTTTCTTTTAACATTATAATAACTTCTTTTGTGCATTTATTCTATTTATTATTTAATTTAGATTTTACTAATAAAATAAACTTAATACTTGGTCACTTATAACAAACTAATAAGGTTCTAAGACCTGTTTATTATTTGTATTTGTTTGAGGTAAAATATACAAACTTAATAATAGATTTTCACAACCTAGCTATTCTATTATATTGTAAATTAATAAACTCTTACATTCTATTTGCGAATTTTACCACAAAAACAAAAAAGAGAAAAACATACGTACTTGTGTCAATTAATATTTGGCTAACCTTTCTGATAATTGATAATATCCATATTTTCTTAAACATTAGTTTAATAATGCTTGTAAATAAAAAACTCCATTTTGTTCTTACCATAATGATGCGACTCCAACTATGTTTTATGTCACTCGAGTGAATCGAGTGAATTTGTCCAACTCGATAATCGATAGAAAATAAATTTTACCGAGTTACCGAGTTAACTCGGTGCAATGTATAGATTCAGAGGGTGCTATATAGATATTAATTTACTTGTATATATTATAAGTCGCTGCGGGTGACATCACAAGTTGCATCCAAATTCAAACTTGCATCTGGCATGTTGTAAACAAACCTGAACTTAGTTTTATTTATGATATTGATTTATAGTTTTAATTTCATGTTGCCACATATTACTTATTTATAAAGGTACATATTTAAAAATGGTTTAACTAAAGTAATCGCTGATCTCAACTCTAGTGATAAACTTTTCTGTAAATAGTTGATTTACTCAAAAACTAGTGTACAACTAGAATGACATACATACATACTCGTACATACTCGTAAATTAACCCGAGTGGCTCGAGTCACAAAACTCTACTCGAATCGCATCTTTATCTTACGGCCAATGCAGTGTTTGTCTACAATTTAGTGATGAAATCGACTTACTAATTCGAGCAATTTATTGATATATTATGTAATAAATAAATTGATATTAGGTAATATGTATATAATGTTGTATCAATTTATGTTATATATGTTATATATGATATAAATTGATTATATATACTTTGGATAGTCAAATTATTAATAACATTAAAACTTACGTCATAACGTTAGAGTGATATTATTTTATGAACATGTCGATACGCATACCAAAAATAATTAAACCTATTAAGTGTAGTAATAATAATTGTGTTGTATGGAAGAACAATTATAAAAATAATTTGTGAAATATTGACACAGCTTCGTTCATCTAATTTGAATTGTTTAACTCGAGCTCAAAATCGAGCTCGATGAATTTCAACTCGAGTCGATTTTTTCCGAGTTATCACGGGACATCTCTAAGACAATAATTTTATAAATATTACATTACCTTAGCCAATGATCAGAACACGAATGTCAAAACAACTAATTTTTTTTCAGATTTCTTGTTTCCGTTTACATTTTCGAAAAATCTATAGACCATTTACTATTATAATTTGGTGTCTTTTTTTTGGTGTAAATACCATTAAACGTCGTTAATATTTCTAGTGGGCCCAAAAATGATTGTCCCCTTTGGGTATCAGTTGGTCTACCAACACTGAACTGTTACTTACTCTGCTACCTAATTTCTTCTTTACTATAAGGATGGCAAACTTCAGTGAAGTGTGCACCAGTGCTTTCTTTTCCACAACCATGGAAGAGAATACGGAACTATTCAACAGCGAATTAAATCAGGAGTTGTCTAAAGTTTGTGATGAAATGGAGAAGGATCAACTGTTCGATTCATCGTATGATGATGATTTGTATAATCACTGTGCGATGGTTGAAACACAGTTTAAGTAAGTAAAATAAACATTCATTTCGATCATAATTTACACAATGTCTTGTACAGTTTTTAATAAATTTAAACATTTTAGTAGTCAACCACTACAACTTGGAAGAGGAACGAAGCGAACGAGCAGCAAAGAACCCAAGATCATCAAAAAACCAACAACGGAAGCAGAAGCGCCTACCTCTGCAGGGAACAGTATCAGTAACGATGATCAAGTGGAATGTCTAACGTGTCATATATTTATCAAGAAACGGTATTTAGCTAATCATTTTAAAAGTAATGTTCACAAAAATAATCTTTTAAATTCACATAATTCTTTATCAAACGTTAGTGTTATTGAATCTGCTTTTGGAAATAGGATTTTAACTTATAAAATCAAGAGTAGAGTAGATAGTTCGACATTGGTAAATTTTGAAACTCCTGAACTATTTTTAAATTCTATTAAAGATGATATTTTATTTTTAATACAAGAGTGTATTCATCAACACATAATTTTTAAAGTAAACTTCATATTGCATGCTGATTTTGTTCAACAAACTAAAGATATTCATGATACGTTCGATTTTCAAACGCTTAACTATATTATTTGTCAAGGAGATGACTTAAATATTTTTTTTCATGTTTAAATGATACAATTACTACTAAAATTAGTGCATTTGAAAAAAAAGATAGTGGATGGAGTCTAAAAAACATAAAATCTATAGACATGAATGTTAATAAATTTAACCCCCTACGCGGTACTTCATACATAGATCTTCCTCGTGACATAAAATTAAAAAAGGCTGTTATAAATGTAAAAAGCAAGGATTATTTTTGTTTTAAATGGGCGTTACTCTCGGCGTTATATCCCGTAAACAAAGACGCGGATCGTGTATCATCGTACGTTAAACATGCAAATAAATTTAAATTTGATGGTATTTCCTTTCCAGTTAAAATTTCTGACATAGCAAAAGTAGAGAAATTAAATGATATTAGTATTAATGTTTTTGGGTTAGAATATGATAAAGAAAAACGATGTAATTCTATAGTAGGTCCATTATTTTTAACAAAGTGTCGTAAAGATAGACATATCAATTTATTATTTTTTTCCAAGGATACAAAAAATCATTATTGTTACATAAAAAATTTATCGCGGTTAGTTAGTAAACAAATTTCAAAAGACGGTCACATCATGTACATTTGCGAAGCATGTCTACTTCACTTTCCATCTAAGGAAAGTTTAAATAACCATGAACAATACGATTGTGCCTACATTTGTACAGAATTACCAAACAGTGAAACTTTTAAAAAAAAGAATTGGTTTGGTCAACCTATTTCAAATGATAAAATTAAATTTGATAGTTATGAAAAAAAGTTGAAGATACCATTCGTAGTTTATGCTGATTTTGAAGCATTTTTAAAACCAATAGAATCATGTTCTAACGATCCTTCCAAACCTTTCACACACAATATTCAGAAACATGAAGTACATAGTTTTGGTTATTATATAAAATGTTCATATGATGATAAATAATCAAAATATGTAACGTATTGCGGACCCAACTGTGCACAAGTGTTTATGGAAAGTTTATCTAACAATCTCAAAGAAATAAATAGAATTCAAAAATATCCTCCACTTCCGCTAACAAATGAAGACAAAAACCAAATTTCAAATGCAACCATTTGTCATATTTGTGAAACAGAGTTAGCAGAACATTTTTATGATTTTGATTGGTACACCGGTAGTTTTATAGGTGTTGCTCACGGATCATGTAGCTCGAAGTTCAGAAAACCTCGTTATATACCAATATTTTTACACAACCTTAGTCGCTATGATGCTCATTTTATTGTTCACGCGTTAAACTTTTGTGATGGTGAAGTCGAAGTTATCCCTCAAAATAAAGAAAAATATATATCCTTTTCCAAAAAATTAAAAATGAATAACCACGAAATTATATTAAGATTCATAGATTCATTTAAGTTTTTATCATGTAAATTAGAAGAATTGGCCAAAAATCTCAGTAATGATCAATTTCAAGAATTACGTAGAAATTATCCTAATGATGAAGATTTCTTTCGTTTAAAACGGAAAGGCGTTTATCCATATGAACTTATGACTAATTATGATAGTTTAAGCCTAACATCGCTCCCCGAACAAAAATTTTTTTATAGCTCGCTCACAGATTCCCATATTTCAAATGATGATTACAATCATGCTAAAGATGTTTGGGAACACTTTGGGTGTTGTAATATGCTAGATTATTCAAACCTGTATTTAAAAACAGGCGTTTTACTTTTAATCGATGTATTTGAAAACTTTAGAAAGTTATGTATTAATACTTATGATTTAGACCCTGCCCATTATTACACAGCACCCGGTTTAAGTTGGGATGCAATGTTAAAATATACAAAAATAGAATTAGAACTTTTAACAGATTATGAGAAAATTGCATTTATTAGATCAGGTATCAGGGGTGGTGTATCTCAATGTAGTAATCGTTATGCTAGAGCTAATAACAAATATATGGGGGATTATGATGCAGGGAAACCAAATTCATATATCACATATTTTGATGCCAACAATTTATATGGTTGGGCTATGTCTCAATGTCTTCCTACTGGTGGATTCGAATGGGTAAATCCGAATACAGAATTTAATGTGTCTGAGACATCGAACTTCGGTTTTATTTTAGAAGTTGATTTGGAATATCCAGATGAACTTCATGATTTACATTCGGACTTTCCTTTATGCCCCGAAAACATTTGTGCAGACAATAATAATGAAAATAAACTAGTCCCAAATTTAAATAATAAAGATAAATATGTAATTCATTACAGAAATTTAAAGCAGTGCATAGAAATGGGGGTTAAATTAACTAAAATTCATAGAGTTTTAAAATTTAAACAGTCTCGCTGGTTGAAGATGTACATAGATCTAAACACAAAATTAAGAACGTTAGCAAAATCAGATTTCGAAAAAGATTTTTATAAATTAATGAATAATTCAGTCTTCGGAAAGACTATGGAGAATATTGAAAAAAGGGTTAACATAAAATTAGTTACACACTGGGAGAACCAGGGCAAAGCTTTAGGTGTTCAAGATCTAATCGCTAAACCACAATTTCATAGTCTTTCAGTATTTTCGGAAAACCTAGTTGCGGTTCAGTTGCGAAAAACAAAGTTAATATATAACAAACCAATTTATTTAGGGTTTTGCATTTTAGATATTTCAAAAACATTAATGTATGATTTTCATTATAACTATATGGTTAAAAAGTTTAGTAAAATCAAATTATTGTATACAGATACGGATAGTTTAATATATCATATATTTACAGATGATTTTTACTCTGATATAAAACCTGACCTTTCATCATACTTTGATACCTCAGCTTATGATGCAAATAATATTTTTGAATATCCAAAATTAAATAAAAAGAAATTAGGTTTTTTTAAAGATGAAAATAATGGTAAAATCATGAAAGAATTTGTGGGTTTACGATCCAAAATGTACGCTTTTAACTTAGAGAATAAGGCTATAGCCAAGGCAAAAGGGGTAAATAAATGTATCACTAAAAAGATGACCATGGATAATTATAAGTCTTCTCTATTTAATAAAAAAGTGCAATATTATAGTATGCTTAGATTTAAATCAATTAAACACACAATTTTTACACAAAAATTAAATAAGATTGGTTTATCATATAATGACACAAAGAGGCATATTTTAGATAATAATATTGAAACATTAGCTTGGGGTCATTATAAACTGCGTTAAGTTTTGATAGTTTTTAATTTTATGTCTGCATGTAAATAAAATTTGTATTGATTGTAAAATAATGATAATAGTATAATATGACGTAGAGTTTATTACATATTTAATCGTTGTTTTATTGTAAATAATTTAAGTTAATTGTTGTTTATATTTGCGTGTGTGTGTGTGTGTGTGCATTTATTTGAGGTTGAGTTGATTGTAAAATTATGATGTACTAATTGTGTTAGAAATAGTATACAGATCATTCTGTTTTATATAATGTTTGCAATATATATTAATTGTTAACACCAACACTTTCATTTTTTATTTCACCCCTTAGTACTTTAGACGTGTGTAATGTTTCACTTTATCCATCCGTTTACTGCTATTGTGGCATATATATATACAGAATGGGTCCCACATATATGCAATAAATGAAACCATATACTTGTTATCGCCTTTGCTGACTATATACAAAAAATGAACGTAATCGGTCCAGTAATTAGGTCAAAAAGTAGAGTTTTAATTTTAAGCAAATTTGAACACTCTATAGAATTGGGTCACTAAGTCAATGATTCAATGAACTTGAATGAATCCTTGAACATTAAAAAGCGACGTTGCCACGCAGTGCAAACTATTGGTATTGCGACATATCGACAGGGTGTCTTTTGTCGGCGTGCCACCCGCGTGCAACGTTGTCACTCTTCCAAGGGGTCAAGGTACGTTGTCTAAACAGAGTGTTCACTTTTACTGAATTTATTTTAATATTTATTTTGTTTGAAAATTTCACTTTTTTATTTTACGGGTTTTAATTTAATATTTAATTTTTCTACACTTCTACGGACTAGTATTACTTGTGGTTTCATTTATTGCATTGAAACATTTTAAGCTATATTTCTGCTACTCTGTTGTGTCTACATTACATAACATTATAACTACATACGTACCTTACTTAGGAAAGTGAGGTAAATGAGATAAAATATGTTTATTATATTTACAGGTATTTTAGTTTAATTTTGCTAGCTTGAGGCAATTTCAACTGATCAGAAACTGGGCGTTTATCAAAACCATTATAGAATAAGTGTGACAAACGAGCTATAGACAACTATGAACATCCTTGATTAAGAATCAAAATTCGCATGTGTTGCGCTCTGAGGCCTTAAATGGAACTCTTTCTACGGAAAAACGCCTCCGTTTCTCTTCACTCTCCATACAAAATACAGCAGGGTATTCCGTATACCAAAAAATTATTATGTTAAGGAGAAAGCTAAGGGTCTGGTAACTCACCGGTTTTCGCCTTCCACTGCCTCACGCTGCTGGGGCTCGGCGAGATGGCTGGCTGATTAGGTGACTCGAAGGGATATAACCCTGTCTCTCCGAATAGAATATTCCACAGGTCACTGGCACAGTATCTTCGGGAATTGTTTAGTACTCGTTGTAATTTAAAGGGGACACACACAATAATTGTTCGAAGGAGCAACGTTCACATGCTTCGGCGTACGGCGCGCAAGCGACTCAGCCGTTCGGCCAATCAGACGCAAGCAAGCTTCTAGCGTTAAAAGGGATTGTTACCAGACCAAGAATTCCATAAATCCCTATCAATTTAGTAATTGTTGCCACTCGAAAATTTATAAGAAAATAACTATATGTACAAATAAATATTAATTTAAAAAATATGGTTCCAGTACGGAACATGCCGCTCACCTTAAAAGACGTGAGGCTTTTAACAAGTCTAAACACAAAGTAAAAGTATTGAAAGGAAAACATCGTTAAACTAACTGAATAAATAAACTATGAAACTAGAGAAGTTAATTATGGAGCTATGAGTTAACATAAATTATGAACTAGGTTGGACATTCGTAATTCACTTTATTCCATTGGAAGAGGGCAAATTTTTACGACCGGACGCTTAACAAATTTGTTTCCTATTTGTAGAGTTACTACGCGAGTAACACTATCAGTGCCCGGATGTAATGCGTGAACTCGAGCGAGTCTCCATTGTAAGGGAGGGAGATTATCTTCTTCTCGCAGCACAACAATGCTACCTTCACGAATGGGAGTACCCCGATCCGAAAACCATTTGTTTAATTGTTGAATTTCATGAAGGTACTCATGACTCCAGCGCTTCCAAAAGTGTTGAACATTCTGTTGTATCCAGCGCCACCTAGTAAGCCTACTGGCATTCGTATCGGTTGGATAAATATCCGGGATAGCAGTAAGAGGTCCACCTATTAAGAAATGAGAAGGTGTTAAAGGCAGAGGGTCGATTGGATCTGCACTTAACACACAAAGTGGGCGTGAATTTAACACTGCCTCGATCTGACACAACAATGTATGCATTTCATCATAAGTCAGGGTATTCGTACCTATTACACGGTAAAAGTGATGTTTAAAGCTTTTAACCCCTGCTTCAAACAAGCCGCCGAAATGTGACGCATATGGGGGTTGGAAATGCCATGCAATGCCTTGTTGTAAGGTTTTGTTATGAAGCTGACTCTGAACTGCGTCATCCCGTAAAAATTGATATAAACCCTTAAGATAGTTGTCGCAGCCGGTAAAATTTTTGCCGCAGTCTGAGTAAATGTCGGTACAAAGGCCTCTGCGAGACGTGAAACGTCGTAACGCTGCCAGAAATGGTTCTGTAGACAATTCGGATACTATTTCTAGATGAATCGCTTTAACACTCATACATACAAACACTGCGACATAACATTTAACCACCTTCGCGTTTCGCACCTTATTAGCGCACACGTAAAATGGACCAGCAAAGTCTACCGCTGTTTTGAGAAACGGACGTTCCGGCTTCAATCTCACCGCCGGCAACGGGGCCATGCGTGGTTGGGGATGCACAGGACGCGCACGAAAACAACGAACACACCGATGCAGACGTTGTCTAATAACGTCGCGACTTGAAATAATCCAGTATTTCTGTACAAGTTGATACTGAATAAATTGCGGACCTGCATGTAAGTGAGTTATATGGGCGTCGTCAATTAATAGGAAAGTTAAGGGATGTTTTTTGGGTAATATTATTTGGTGTTTGGATTCAAATGGCAGAAGCGATTTATGTAGCCGTCCACCTACACGTAAGATTTGATCTTCATCGATAAATGGATTTAATTTTCTAAGTTGGTTAGAAGGAACCTTCCCTTGTGAAATATAATTAATCTCGTCATGAAAACTGTAATGTTGAACCTGGCGAATAAGTCTTTTAAGACAGAATCTATATTCAGAAACAGTGATATGGGGCGGATAAGTATATTTTGGTTTTAATTTGTTCACTCTATGTTTTAATATATTATAAAAACGAAATACAAACGCTGTAACACTAATAAGTTTCCTTAATGAAGAAAATTTAGGTATGATTTCGACGTCAAGAAGTTGTGCCATTGCTACGCGAGCTATCGCTACAGGTAGATTACCGTTTTTCGTTGTTCGTTTTAAAAATCACTCCTTGAACAGGCCACTGGTACTCTGTCTGAGAAAGCCAGGGTGGACCGAAAAACCACACGGTATTATTTTTAGTGAATACTAATGGTAACATTCCGCGTGATGGTGCATCTGCCGGGTTGTCAGCAGAGGGCACATGTCTCCACTGTGCAGCAGGAATTATAGACAAAATCTCGCTTGTCCTATTCGAAATAAACGTCTTCCACTCGTAAGGTGGTGAGCGAAGCCACGCCAAAACGACGGAAGAATCACACCAGGCATATATATCTTCGTCCTTTATGTGATCATATGCTCGTTTCACCTTGACTATAAGATGGGCTAATAATAAAGCTGCCATAAGCTCTAAGCGAGGGATGGACAAACAAGGTGAAATGGGTGCAACTCGTGATTTCGCCAGTAACAAATATGATTTGATTATACCGTTTTCTATATGACGGACATATACACATGCAGCGTAGGCCTTCTCCGAGGCATCAGAAAACCCGTGAAGTTGAATAATACTTTCGCGATGAGTAGGAAATATGTATCTTGGTATGGTGATGTCGGATAAGAACATCAACTCCTGAATGTAGCTATTCCAAGCATTGATAATATCAATAGGGGGAGGAGCATCCCAATCGACCCCGGAAATCCACAACAACTGCATTAAATGTTTTGCGTATACAATGACCGGGGATAGCCATCCCAAAGGATCGTAGATCCTTGCGATCTGTGAGAGAATAGCTCTCTTAGTCACATTTTGTATAGAAACGGAAACACTAAAACTAAATTGATCAGACTGGGGGTCCCACTGGAGGCCCAAAACCTTCGTTTTCGTATCCCTTTCCATGGGTGCAACTGGGATTAGTTCCCGCTCACCGTGAGAAATTGGTGATTGTACCGCCGCGAGGATCGCGGGCGAATTACTGTGCCATTTTCGGAGTTCGAAGCCTGCTGATTGACAAATACCTATCAGCTCTTGTTGAAGGACAAGAGCCTCAGCCTGGTCATTTGCGCCACTGACAATATCGTCGACAAAGACCTGGTCTCGAAGTACCCGAGAAGCTCGAGGAAATTGTTCAGCCTCATCAAGAGCGAGCTGTTTTATAACCCGAAGAGCGAGGTAGGGAGAAGAGCCAATCCCAAACGTCACGGTACGAAGACGATATTCACGTAATAAATTATGTGGTGAAGTGCGCCACAGAATGCGCTGGTAGTCCCTATCAGACTCTTGAACTAAAATGTTCCGATACATTTGTTTTATATCGGCTGTAAGCGCGATACAATGTGTACGAAATTTTAAAACAACGTCAATAATATCCTTATGCATCTTAGGACCCGTTAAAAGAATATCGTTGAGGGAAATGCCGTTTGAACGTTTACATCCAGCATCAAAGACTACGCGAGTCCTTGTCGTCTCACTAGCTTCCTTAACCACGCAATGGTGGGGAATGTAATAGGTCGTCCCATTCTTGGGAGGACTATCAACCAGCTCCATGTGATTGAGATCCATATACTCTTGAAGGCACGAGTGATACTCGCCCTTAAGGGACGGGTTTCGCTCTAATCGAGCTTCAAGTTTTAAAAATCTAGAATGCGCAATATCCCGCGACTCACCAAGAGGTGGTGCATCGGATTTAATCGGCAGAGCAACCACGTAACGACCTGTTTCGTCACGAGTATGTGTGTGTGTAAATATAGACTCACATAAACTTTCCTCAGGAGTGAAGGTTTTCTCTTCCTTCTGTAAAGATTCTAACTCCCAGAACCTACGGAGGTCAATGTCATCGGAGAATGAGCTAAAACAGACCCGGATGGGAGGTGAGGTATTCGATTTGCCCATGCCATGCCAATTCGAGATTGCCCAACAATAAATAACCAAAGATACTATTCATAGCTATCGGTGAGCCGGGCTCCCCCTTAATTACGTTACTTAATAACACATGGGATAGTATATCCGCACCTAGCAGCATTTCAACGGGCTGCGGTAAATGAAAATTAGGATCAGCCAGTTTTAAATTTTTTATATGTGACCAACCCGTATACGGTAAGGGCACGCTAGGCGTGCGCGAAATAAGTTTTGGCAAAATTAATGCTTCAACCGGAATTGAAGGTTGATCCATTCCTGTGGCACTTATGCACACTGTAACTACACCCCTAGGGTAAACTGGCTTATTTTCCCCAATACCTAATACAGGTATACGGGCACTTCGCCGTTTTAAACCTAACTGATTTGTACACGATTCAGTTATAAATGAAGCCTGGCTACCCGTGTCGATTATACATCGGATCGTAGACCGCTTTTGTTTGTTTATGTAAACATCGACGAGCGCCGTAGATAAGAGTACAGTTTTAGCACACATCGAGTGCGCATTGGACAGCGCGCGCGCATCAGAATAAGGCGTAGAATTCATCGACGTCGTCATTGCTACCCGAGTATCATCTGATTCTCGCTCGACTACGTGATCCGCGGGAGAGAGTGAAGTAGAACTACTATCCTCTACAATTACCGGTAACGCTTGAGATTCAAAATGAATCAAACTATGATGACGCCTATGACACGCACGACAAACATAAATGGACTTGCAATTTTTAACATCTTGCCCCAAATTCAGGCAATTAAAACAAACATTTTTACCCTTGAGAAAGGTGTACCTATCTCTAGGAGACAAGTTTAAAAATTCAGGACATTTAGTCAACGAATGTTGAGCTTCACATTTCATGCAATGCTTAACCTTATTTCCTTGCCCGCACGTGCGAGAATCGTTTAAACCGTTCGTCGAATTCACCTTGGTCGCGAGTACTCGACGCGCCTTGCTGTCGCCGCCGTCGACGTGCATTCTCGTAGTATTCGATGACGCATAAGTTTTTCTTAACTGCCCACATTCGGAAAACTCACAAGCCGAAACTTCCCGCTCAATGAATTTTATGAGACTGTCTACATGTGGAATATCTGATGGCTTACTTAAAGATAATTCAAAACGTTTCCGAATGCTAATTGGTATTTTACGTAATAAAATACTGAACAATAAAAATTCCATTCCACTACAGGAAACCCCATAGCTTCTAATGCCCTTATATTTTCTTGGTAGATATTCAGAAGATTACGTAACGAAATAATCGACCTTTCAGAACAACATTCAATATCCAAAATACGATCAATATGTTTAGACGCAATTGAACGCTTATTGTCGTAACGTGTGATTAAAGTGAGCCATGCCATTTGATAATTGTTGTCGGAGACAGGAATCGACTTAATTAGATTGTATGGTTCATTTTTCAAGGTCAACAATAAGTACCTAAATTTTTCTGCATTCGTGTAAGCATCATTGTTGTGTACCAACGCACTGAATAAATCAAAATACGATCGCCAATCGGTTGAATCGCCGGAAAATGACGGTAATGGCAAAGTGGGTAACTTGTTAAGCGTACATATTTGAGGTTGATGAAATTCTCTAATAGTACTTTCATGACTCATGCGACTTGTGCGCCTATTCTCCTCTTCTAAACCTTTTATCTTGTTTACATGGGAAATAATTGCATAGTAATAGTTGTTAAACTGTTTACGAATGGCTAACTGTTTCTCTTTGTCAAAATTCTTTTGTTTCAAATAAGATTTTTCTATCTTTGATTGAATTTTACTAAATTTACGTTGTTGGGAAACGATATCTTTTGCACGCGCAAGAAATTCATCTCTGTTAGAATCTACAATTTCTAAAGTATGCTTTACCTCCTCTAAAACGATATCGCGTTCGAAAATGTCGTGGGAATGCAACGATGATTCCGCCATGTTGTATTGTAAACAGGTAACGAAATGAAATATGAAATTAATGTAATTAACGAGTGACAACAAACCCGAACAATAAAGAAAAATGCGGCTTGAATGATCAAAAAAATTTGCATATATGTGGGACCCATTCTGTATATATATATATATATATATATATATATATATATATATATATATATATATATATATATATTATATATCCTAAATATATTATTATAGATATAAATATATATTTAGGAATTATTCATCTTCTCCATTTTCTGTGAAAATCCAATGCACGATCGCAGTTGTCTGTCGCGGTTTTTTACGTCTGATCATGGTAAGTAAAAGTATAGAGGTAAGGAGGACAAGCTCCCATAGGAGAATTTTTGAAAATGTGTCTATCCGTAAACAGTAAATAACAGTTTAAAAACTCTCCACATCAGCGCTCGAGTAGCTACAGGATTATGATAAATCGCCGTAAAATACGTTGAGTGATTTTGAAAATAAAAATTTTGAAAGCAATAAAATAATTATTGTAAAAAGAATTATGATGAAAGTCATGCAGTAAAAAAATTATCAAAAGTTCTTTAAAATTTAGAATTTAGCTACAATGTCGCCACCCCTATTTAACGCTTTCCTACGGACACTTTTTTATACAGAGTCTGTACTCCTTACCTCTACACTCCATACGTCTGACTTATAACTAGATTGTTAATAACTTATAGTGGCCTCTTACGACATCCACGGGACGAATTAGCTCATCTCATGGCTGAGCATATCCCCATTCCATCAAATCAATTAAGGATTATGGTGCTAGTTAACTTATTTACTAAATATTTATAACAACAAATAAGTAGTCTATCTTAACTTACGAACACTTTACCCTGTTGATACACGTTTAAACATATTTGTATTAAATGGCTCGTAAACGAGCTGTAAAAATTGCATCTTGTTGGAAATCTTGTTGAGAACCAGTAATATTACAAGCGACACTCTTGCTGTAAAGTTATTATGCAACAACTTGCAGAATATATACCGGCGACGTTGCTACAACTGTCTCGCAGAGAAATTGAGTTCAAAGATGTGTAAGGTGAGCAGAGTAAGAGGAAATGGTGGGCATTCAGGCTATTGATCTTGCGGCAGCTTTACCTTGATGTTGTTATTACACCCACACAAACCTAAGAAGGGTCACAAAAACCTTAAAAAAAAGAAGCTATAGGACTAGCTTTCACAACCCAAAATTCAGGTCGAACTTGGATTTCTTTTAAAAAAATTATTAATTTTACTAGCTTGCCAGGCAGACATTCTGCCCTTTTCGACGACTTTTTGTCATGTCTTATTATTAAAAATCTTTAAAATAGCAAAAAAAAAATTGTGTGTCTCAAGTTGGACCAAACTGCATACGGTGTGCTAATATGACTAAAATCGGTGAAGTAGTTTAGGAGTCCATCGCTGGCAAACAACGTGACACGTAATTTTTACCTATATATAGAGATTTGACCGCGTCATCATAAGACAAATATTTTCCTACGATATCTGTGGCGGCTTGGGAATTAAGTTTAGATTATGTAGTGGACTGTATTGATTCAATATCCCCTGAAACGTTCAGTTACCGCAATCACAAAATTACACCAAGAAAACAATAAAAACTACTCACGGTCTTACTAGCCAGCTTCCCAAGATCGGCAAACGTTGGCAGCTCCTGGTGGCTTCTTCTACACGGTAGAATACACTAGTAATTAGATTGTACACGGTACACTCTAGAGTAGTCCTTATTTGAGAGTTTTTGAAGAGATATGTTCACTCCACGTTAACACAAAGAGATATAGGTTAATAGTGATCTTCTTACGCGTCGTACCCTCCTTTTTAATCCTTTCTTGTCCGCACAGATTATAACAGCGCGTTATGCGTCACAACGTTGCTACAGGTTATCACCGGCCCTCAGATCGTTGTAGATCATTGTGCCCTGGTATAAAATCTGCGAGTTGCGGTTTATTACTGAACAATATCATTGTTTACCAAAGCGTAAGGAAATAAAATTTCCTTTGTCAAATGTCCAATAAATGTACTACTGTCAAGAAATAAGAACTCCGAAAGAATCCTCTTTTTTATCATTTTTTAAATAAATAATGCAATAGCAATAATTATAAAGGATGGAAGAAATAACAGCTATAACTCATAACTCATAAGTAGTTACGTTGTACCAGTTCTGGCGCACTTGTAGAAAGGTTGTACCAGTTCTGGCGCACTGAGTCACAAGTACGACGTTCGTCGACTCACGATCCTAAAAAAAAAAAAAAAAAAAAGGTTTTGGCATGCTCTGATCACGAATCTGCGGTCCATTTTTGCGTAGGATGCACGGTTCCGGAGATGTGCAGATCAATTAACTCTTATCTAATTGATATCCGCTTCGAGCCTCCACCGTCATTAGCGCTCCATTGTTCTTATCTACTTATCTATTGTCGATTGACTACCGTCATTATCTATTATTCGCAGCGTGTGGGTCGGCTTATGCTATTGTATTATACTCCTTTATTCCTATCTACAACACTAATCTGAATCTACAATAAAACACATTACCTAAATTTGTTAAAATTTTTATTTATAAAATACAAAATCTTATTACTTATTATCTATAAAATAGGAGCGAAACATCTCATCCACTAACATATCGTCGTACAATGTGTTCTCTGTAAATATACTCGTAAAACTATGCATTGAACATCCCTGAAACTTATATAGCAAATACATTAAGCAATATTCGCCACAAACTGAAGTCCTATCAACATTCCAGTTCCATCTTTTACAATTTCGTACAGGTGCCCGTCCATATGAATCAAAATATTCACCGACGTCATTCGTATCGATATATAAAGCTACCCAATGTGACCCTGGTTTATCATCTGTACCCAAATTGCATATTACCTAGTCAGGTCATAAATTCTATCACATGTTTAATATAAAATAATTGAAACAAGTTTATTCATTATGTAACCATTTATATACCAAAATGAACTTAACAAAACATAGATTCTTATGACACTATAGTTTATTCAAAATGACCTCCGTAATTTTGAATACAGGCCTTCAATCTGCGCGGCCAGTCGTCTATCTCACCACGAACGAGGTCCATGTCATATCGGCGGCTGCCTTAATTAAAGATGTCTTGAGTGACTCGAAATTGGGATGAGGCTTTGAGCACGCCTTTTCCTCCAAGTGTTGCCATATCTTGTAATCTAACGGATTCAAATCTGGACTGGTCTTTGTGTCGGATGAAGTCGATTTCACGCGCCGCCAGCCAGTCTTTTTTTTTGTTTTTAAAGAACGTTACCTCCACACTAGGTTTTTCTCCTGTATCGTGGGGGCAGTTTACAAACACAAATTTCACAAGGACAAACATCCAAACTCGGAACAATTACTTGTAGGTCGTACAAATACTTGTTCCGTGCGGGATTCGAACCCGCGACCCCCAAGCGCGGCCACTCATTGCTAAGCCACTACGCCACGGAGCTGTCAAAAGTCTTATGTGCTCTTCGCTCTATGAGCTGACGCCGAATCTTGTTGGAATACCCAGTGCCTGTTATTGAACATGGTATGAGAAACAGGTTACACAAGGTTTGTCAGGACTGTATTTTGATACACAACTGCATTCGTTTTTACATTTTTCTCACAAAAATGTACCTCTGTTAAGCCCCAATAAGAAACTCCCAACCACACCATGAGCGAGGATGGAAAATGACCCCGTTGGACACGCGGAATACGGTTGCTCGCTTCTTCACTACTGTGTGCGTACACCTTATCATTTTGTTTGTTGTAGCTCTCTTCTACGGTAAAAATTTTTTCATCCGAAAAAAGAATTTCCCGATATTTTTTTCCCGCGTACCGCTTCAACAAAGCGCGGCATCTCTTCAGTCTCAGATCCATTAGACGAGCATTCAAACGATGTCCTGTTTTTCTTCGATATGCCCGAAGCCCTAAGTCTTCATTTAACGCCGTGGTTCTGCTTAACCCCATCTGAAGGGCCAACAGTTTTTGCTTACGTTTGGGATTTCTTTGAATTCGCACCTTTACAGCTTTTATCACTGCTGGAGTCCTAACAAATCGAGGGCGACCACTTCTTGACCTGTCATCTACACTAGAGTCTTCATTGTATCGTTTGATGGTACGATAAACGAATCTTTTGGTTATATTCAAATTTTTCAGTATATCAAAAAATTTAATTGGCGCGTAATCGCAACTGCAACACGGTCTTTTTTAAGCGTCCACTCCATATGTAAAAATGAGTAAAATTCTAAAAAGTATACAGTTTTATTTTCATGAATAATTCGAATTCAATAAACTTTTTTGTGGCCAGCATTCTAAAAGAAAAGTTTTTACTGTGTGACAATACTTATGACCTGACTAGGTATATACGTTGGTACGTGGGTGTACATGGACAGTCTGTTAGCAGCATAAACATTATTTTCTAGACTGGGGTGAATCTTTTTCAGATGTTGTTGTACATCTAGTGTATCCATGATATTACTGCTATTAGTAGATTACTACAGTACAATCTACTCAATGACTAACATAGGAATGATCAATAATGTGATTTCTAAATATTAAATTGCATTTTTTCTGTTATACAAAACCTATTTGAGTCATCAATACACTGAATAAGACGCAACACGAAGAATGTGAGATAAGGTTGTTGACGCATAAAGTTATTATCAATTCTACTGTAGAAATTCTTTAGATTAGAATTATTACTTACTGTTACTATATAAGACCAAGCAACTGCAGTCATGGAGTTAGTGTATGGTCGTTTGACCGCAGTGTATCTATCAATAATACATTTGTGTTACTTCAACGCATCAAAGGCCATAGATGTAAGTGTTTAATCTATTGACAAACTTACTTTTCTTTCTGTTATTTTTTTACGTGTGTATGATTTTGAACGACAGGCCTGTTGGTCTAGTGGTTAGTGACCCTGACTGTTATGCCGGAGGTCGTGGGTTCGATTCCCACCCAGGACAAATGTTTGTGTGATGAGCACGATCATTTGTTCTGTGTCTGGGTGTAATTTATCTATAATATTTATGTATTTAGAAATATATAAGTATGTTTATCAGTTGTCTAGTACCCATAACACAAGCTCTGCTTAGCTTGGGACTAGATGGCGTTGTGGAATATTATTATTATTATTATTATTTAGTGTTAACAAATTATATTTAAATATTGTGTGTGTGTATATGATTAAGCCGTGGTAGCTCAGATGGTTAGCGCAAGCTGTAAATTTTACAGTACGTAACGCGGGTTCGATCCCCGCCGACACCAATTAAATTGTTATTGCAATTTTAAGTGTTTATTCTATTGACACACTTACTTTTCTTTCTGTTATTTTCTTACGTGTGTATGATTCAGTGTTAACAAATTATATTTAAATATTGTGTGTGTGTGTGTGTGTGTGTGTATATGATTAAGCCGTGGTAGCTCAGATGGTTAGCGCAAGCTGTAAATTTTACAGTACGTAACGCGGGTTCGATCCCCGCCGACACCAATTAAATTGTTAATTGCAATTTTAAGTGTTTATTCTATTGACACACTTACTTTTCTTTCTGTTATTTTCTTACGTGTGTATGATTTAGTGTTAACAAATTATATTTAAATATTGTGTGTGTGTATAAGATTAAGCCGTGGTAGCTCAGATGGTTAGCGCAAGCTGTAAATTTTACAGTACGTAACGCGGGTTCGATCCCCGCCGACACCACTTAAATTGTTAATTGCAATTTTAAGTGCTGATTTACCACGTGCTCGGCGGTGAAGGAAAACATCGTGAGGAAACCTGCATGTCTGAGAAAATTTCGAAGGCATGTGAAGTTCGCCAACACGCATTGAGACCGCGCCGCGGACATTTCCTAGCCATAAAGACAATAGCAGAAAGTAAAAAGTTAAAAAATACTTTTTTAACAATGACAGTCATTAGTTGATCATTAATGAATGTGATTCTGTTTTCTTAAATTACAGGAAGAAAAGAGCAGAAGGAAGAAATGGGATGATGGGAAGTAATGAAGAATGAATTGTTATGTGAAGTTTGTTGGAACAAACATATTTTAGTCACGTGTAAATACTTTTAACATTTTGGTTCAAAATGACACAAAATCTAAAAAATATTAGATACATCATCGATATGGACGGATTTTACATTACATATCCTCATAAACATTTTCAATGTAGAGAAATGGCTATTCTAGACGTAAAACTATCCAATAAAAATGATTCGTTTATCGATCATTATTTGTTTCGGCCAAGTTATCCTTTCAATTATTTGTCGCCAAAAGACAAAAAAACTGTTCGTTATTGTGAAATACACGTGCACGGCATTCCATATTTTGATGTGACCGAAGAATTAAAATGTGCCTACAAACAAGAGAACATCATTCCCATACTAAATTGGTATATTAGAAATTTGTGCAAAGACGAAGTGATCGCATACAAAGGTGGTTCAACAGAAAAACAATTTAAGTGGTGTCGGCGGGGATCGAACCCGCGTTACGTACTGTAAAATTTACAGCTTGCGCTAACCATCTGAGCTACCACGGCTTAATCTTATACACACACACAATATTTAAATATAATTTGTTAACACTAAATCATACACACGTAAGAAAATAACAGAAAGAAAAGTAAGTGTGTCAATAGAATAAACACTTAAAATTGCAATTAACAATTTAATTGGTGTCGGCGGGGATCGAACCCGCGTTACGTACTGTAAAATTTACAGCTTGCGCTAACCATCTGAGCTACCACGGCTTAATCATATACACACACACACACACACACACACAATATTTAAATATAATTTGTTAACACTGAATCATACACACGTAAGAAAATAACAGAAAGAAAAGTAAGTGTGTCAATAGAATAAACACTTAAAATTGCAATAACAATTTAATTGGTGTCGGCGGGGATCGAACCCGCGTTACGTACTGTAAAATTTACAGCTTGCGCTAACCATCTGAGCTACCACGGCTTAATCATATACACACACACAATATTTAAATATAATTTGTTAACACTAAATAATAATAATAATAATAATATTCCACAACGCCATCTAGTCCCAAGCTAAGCAGAGCTTGTGTTATGGGTACTAGACAACTGATAAACATACTTATATATTTCTAAATACATAAATATTATAGATAAATTACACCCAGACACAGAACAAATGATCGTGCTCATCACACAAACATTTGTCCTGGGTGGGAATCGAACCCACGACCTCCGGCATAACAGTCAGGGTCACTAACCACTAGACCAACAGGCCTGTCGTTCAAAATCATACACACGTAAAAAAATAACAGAAAGAAAAGTAAGTTTGTCAATAGATTAAACACTTACATCTATGGCCTTTGATGCGTTGAAGTAACACAAATGTATTATTGATAGATACACTGCGGTCAAACGACCATACACTAACTCCATGACTGCAGTTGCTTGGTCTTATATAGTAACAGTAAGTAATAATTCTAATCTAAAGAATTTCTACAGTAGAATTGATAATAACTTTATGCGTCAACAACCTTATCTCACATTCTTCGTGTTGCGTCTTATTCAGTGTATTGATGACTCAAATAGGTTTTGTATAACAGAAAAAATGCAATTTAATATTTAGAAATCACATTATTGATCATTCCTATGTTAGTCATTGAGTAGATTGTACTGTAGTAATCTACTAATAGCAGTAATATCATGGATACACTAGATGTACAACAACATCTGAAAAAGATTCACCCCAGTCTAGAAAATAATGTTTATGCTGCTAACAGACTGTCCATGTACACCCACGTACCAACGTATATACCTAGTCAGGTCATAAGTATTGTCACACAGTAAAAACTTTTCTTTTAGAATGCTGGCCACAAAAAAGTTTATTGAATTCGAATTATTCATGAAAATAAAACTGTATACTTTTTAGAATTTTACTCATTTTTACATATGGAGTGGACGCTTAAAAAAGACCGTGTTGCAGTTGCGATTACGCGCCAATTAAATTTTTTGATATACTGAAAAATTTGAATATAACCAAAAGATTCGTTTATCGTACCATCAAACGATACAATGAAGACTCTAGTGTAGATGACAGGTCAAGAAGTGGTCGCCCTCGATTTGTTAGGACTCCAGCAGTGATAAAAGCTGTAAAGGTGCGAATTCAAAGAAATCCCAAACGTAAGCAAAAACTGTTGGCCCTTCAGATGGGGTTAAGCAGAACCACGGCGTTAAATGAAGACTTAGGGCTTCGGGCATATCGAAGAAAAACAGGACATCGTTTGAATGCTCGTCTAATGGATCTGAGACTGAAGAGATGCCGCGCTTTGTTGAAGCGGTACGCGGGAAAAAAATATCGGGAAATTCTTTTTTCGGATGAAAAAATTTTTACCGTAGAAGAGAGCTACAACAAACAAAATGATAAGGTGTACGCACACAGTAGTGAAGAAGCGAGCAACCGTATTCCGCGTGTCCAACGGGGTCATTTTCCATCCTCGCTCATGGTGTGGTTGGGAGTTTCTTATTGGGGCTTAACAGAGGTACATTTTTGTGAGAAAAATGTAAAAACGAATGCAGTTGTGTATCAAAATACAGTCCTGACGAACCTTGTGTAACCTGTTTCTCATACCATGTTCAATAACAGGCACTGGGTATTCCAACAAGATTCGGCGTCAGCTCATAGAGCGAAGAGCACACAAGACTTTTGACAGCTCCGTGGCGTAGTGGCTTAGCAATGAGTGGCCGCGCTTGGGGGTCGCGGGTTCGAATCCCGCACGGAACAAGTATTTGTACGACCTACAAGTAATTGTTCCGAGTTTGGATGTTTGTCCTTGTGAAATTTGTGTTTGTAAACTGCCCCCACGATACAGGAGAAAAACCTAGTGTGGAGGTAACGTTCTTTAAAAACAAAAAAAAAGACTGGCTGGCGGCGCGTGAAATCGACTTCATCCGACACAAAGACCAGTCCAGATTTGAATCCGTTAGATTACAAGATATGGCAACACTTGGAGGAAAAGGCGTGCTCAAAGCCTCATCCCAATTTCGAGTCACTCAAGACATCTTTAATTAAGGCAGCCGCCGATATGACATGGACCTCGTTCGTGGTGAGATAGACGACTGGCCGCGCAGATTGAAGGCCTGTATTCAAAATTACGGAGGTCATTTTGAATAAACTATAGTGTCATAAGAATCTATGTTTTGTTAAGTTCATTTTGGTATATAAATGGTTACATAATGAATAAACTTGTTTCAATTATTTTATATTAAACATGTGATAGAATTTATGACCTGACTAGGTAATATGCAATTTGGGTACAGATGATAAACCAGGGTCACATTGGGTAGCTTTATATATCGATACGAATGACGTCGGTGAATATTTTGATTCATATGGACGGGCACCTGTACGAAATTGTAAAAGATGGAACTGGAATGTTGATAGGACTTCAGTTTGTGGCGAATATTGCTTAATGTATTTGCTATATAAGTTTCAGGGATGTTCAATGCATAGTTTTACGAGTATATTTACAGAGAACACATTGTACGACGATATGTTAGTGGATGAGATGTTTCGCTCCTATTTTATAGATAATAAGTAATAAGATTTTGTATTTTATAAATAAAAATTTTAACAAATTTAGGTAATGTGTTTTATTGTAGATTCAGATTAGTGTTGTAGATAGGAACAAAGGAGTATAATACAATAGCATAAGCCGACCCACACGCTGCGAATAATAGATAATGACGGTAGTCAATCGACAATAGATAAGTAGATAAGAACAATGGAGCGCTAATGACGGTGGAGGCTCGAAGCGGATATCAATTAGATAAGAGTTAATTGATCTGCACATCTCCGGAACCGTGCATCCTACGCAAAAATGGACCGCAGATTCGTGATCAGAGCATGCCAAAACCTTTTTTTTTTTTTTTTTTTTTAGGATCGTGAGTCGACGAACGTCGTACTTGTGACTCAGTGCGCCAGAACTGGTACAACCTTTCTACAAGTGCGCCAGAACTGGTACAACGTAACTACTTATGAGTTATGAGTTATAGCTGTTATTTCTTCCATCCTTTATAATTATTGCTATTGCATTATTTATTTAAAAAATGATAAAAAAGAGGATTCTTTCGGAGTTTTTTTTTCGCCGTCCGGTCAGTGGAACCTTATTTCTTGACAGTAGTACATTTATTGGACATTTGACAAAGGAAATTTTATTTCCTTACGCTTTGGTAAATAATGATATTGTTCAGTAATAAACCGCAACTCGCAGATTTTATACCAGGGCACAATGATCTACAACGATCTGAGGGCCGGTGATAACCTGTAGCAACGTTGTGACGCATAACGCGCTGTTATAATCTGTGCGGACAAGAAAGGATTAAAAAGGAGGGTACGACGCGTAAGAAGATCACTATTAACCTATATCTCTTTGTGTTAACTTGGAGTGAACATATCTCTTCAAAAACTCTCAAATAAGGACTACTCTAGAGTGTACCGTGTACAATCTAATTACTAGTGTATTCTACCGTGTAGAAGAAGCCACCAGGAGCTCCCAACGTTTGCCGATCTTGGGAAGCTGGCTAGTAAGACCGTGAGTAGTTTTTATTGTTTTCTTGGTGTAATTTTGTGATTGCGGTAACTGAACGTTTCAGGGGATATTGAATCAATACAGTCCACTACATAATCTAAACTTAATTCCCAAGCCGCCACAGATATCGTAGGAAAATATTTGTCTTATGATGACGCGGTCAAATCTCTATATATAGGTAAAAATTACGTGTCACGTTGTTTGCCAGCGATGGACTCCTAAACTACTTCACCGATTTTAGTCATATTAGCACACCGTATGCAGTTTGGTCCAACTTGAGACACACAATTTTTTTTTTGCTATTTTAAAGATTTTTAATAATAAGACATGACAAAAAGTCGTCGAAAAGGGCAGAATGTCTGCCTGGCAAGCTAGTAAAATTAATAATTTTTTTAAAAGAAATCCAAGTTCGACCTGAATTTTGGGTTGTGAAAGCTAGTCCTATAGCTTCTTTTTTTTAAGGTTTTTGTGACCCTTCTTAGGTTTGTGTGGGTGTAATAACAACATCAAGGTAAAGCTGCCACAAGATCAATAGCCTGAATGCCCACCATTTCCTCTTACTCTGCTCACCTTACACATCTTTGAACTCAATTTCTCTGCGAGACAGTTGTAGCAACGTCGCCGGTATATATTCTGCAAGTTGTTGCATAATAACTTTACAGCAAGAGTGTCGCTTGTAATATTACTGGTTCTCAACAAGATTTCCAACAAGATGCAATTTTTACAGCTCGTTTACGAGCCATTTAATACAAATATGTTTAAACGTGTATCAACAGGGTAAAGTGTTCGTAAGTTAAGATAGACTACTTATTTGTTGTTATAAATATTTAGTAAATAAGTTAACTAGCACCATAATCCTTAATTGATTTGATGGAATGGGGATATGCTCAGCCATGAGATGAGCTAATTCGTCCCGTGGATGTCGTAAGAGGCCACTATAAGTTATTAACAATCTAGTTATAAGTCAGACGTATGGAGTGTAGAGGTAAGGAGTACAGACTCTGTATAAAAAAGTGTCCGTAGGAAAGCGTTAAATAGGGGTGGCGACATTGTAGCTAAATTCTAAATTTTAAAGAACTTTTGATAATTTTTTTACTGCATGACTTTCATCATAATTCTTTTTACAATAATTATTTTATTGCTTTCAAAATTTTTATTTTCAAAATCACTCAACGTATTTTACGGCGATTTATCATAATCCTGTAGCTACTCGAGCGCTGATGTGGAGAGTTTTTAAACTGTTATTTACTGTTTACGGATAGACACATTTTCAAAAATTCTCCTATGGGAGCTTGTCCTCCTTACCTCTATACTTTTACTTACCATGATCAGACGTAAAAAACCGCGACAGACAACTGCGATCGTGCATTGGATTTTCACAGAAAATGGAGAAGATGAATAATTCCTAAATATATATTTATATCTATAATAATATATTTAGGATATATAATATATATATATATATATATATATATATATATATATATATATATATATATATATATATATATACAGAATGGGTCCCACATATATGCAAATTTTTTTGATCATTCAAGCCGCATTTTTCTTTATTGTTCGGGTTTGTTGTCACTCGTTAATTACATTAATTTCATATTTCATTTCGTTACCTGTTTACAATACAACATGTCGGAATCATCGTTGCATTCCCACGACATTTTCGAACGCGATATCGTTTTAGAGGAGGTAAAGCATACTTTAGAAATTGTAGATTCTAACAGAGATGAATTTCTTGCGCGTGCAAAAGATATCGTTTCCCAACAACGTAAATTTAGTAAAATTCAATCAAAGATAGAAAAATCTTATTTGAAACAAAAGAATTTTGACAAAGAGAAACAGTTAGCCATTCGTAAACAGTTTAACAACTATTACTATGCAATTATTTCCCATGTAAACAAGATAAAAGGTTTAGAAGAGGAGAATAGGCGCACAAGTCGCATGAGTCATGAAAGTACTATTAGAGAATTTCATCAACCTCAAATATGTACGCTTAACAAGTTACCCACTTTGCCATTACCGTCATTTTCCGGCGATTCAACCGATTGGCGATCGTATTTTGATTTATTCAGTGCGTTGGTACACAACAATGATGCTTACACGAATGCAGAAAAATTTAGGTACTTATTGTTGACCTTGAAAAATGAACCATACAATCTAATTAAGTCGATTCCTGTCTCCGACAACAATTATCAAATGGCATGGCTCACTTTAATCACATGTTACGACAATAAGCGTTCAATTGCGTCTAAACATATTGATCGTATTTTGGATATTGAATGTTGTTCTGAAAGGTCGATTATTTCGTTACGTAATCTTCTGAATATCTACCAAGAAAATATAAGGGCATTAGAAGCTATGGGGTTTCCTGTAGTGGAATGGAATTTTTATTGTTCAGTATTTTATTACGTAAAATACCAATTAGCATTCGGAAACGTTTTGAATTATCTTTAAGTAAGCCATCAGATATTCCACATGTAGACAGTCTCATAAAATTCATTGAGCGGGAAGTTTCGGCTTGTGAGTTTTCCGAATGTGGGCAGTTAAGAAAAACTTATGCGTCATCGAATACTACGAGAATGCACGTCGACGGCGGCGACAGCAAGGCGCGTCGAGTACTCGCGACCAAGGTGAATTCGACGAACGGTTTAAACGATTCTCGCACGTGCGGGCAAGGAAATAAGGTTAAGCATTGCATGAAATGTGAAGCTCAACATTCGTTGACTAAATGTCCTGAATTTTTAAACTTGTCTCCTAGAGATAGGTACACCTTTCTCAAGGGTAAAAATGTTTGTTTTAATTGCCTGAATTTGGGGCAAGATGTTAAAAATTGCAAGTCCATTTATGTTTGTCGTGCGTGTCATAGGCGTCATCATAGTTTGATTCATTTTGAATCTCAAGCGTTACCGGTAATTGTAGAGGATAGTAGTTCTACTTCACTCTCTCCCGCGGATCACGTAGTCGAGCGAGAATCAGATGATACTCGGGTAGCAATGACGACGTCGATGAATTCTACGCCTTATTCTAATGCGCGCGCGCTGTCCAATGCGCACTCGATGTGTGCTAAAACTGTACTCTTATCTACGGCGCTCGTCGATGTTTACATAAACAAACAAAAGCGGTCTACGATCCGATGTATAATCGACACGGGTAGCCAGGCTTCATTTATAACTGAATCGTGTACAAATCAGTTAGGTTTAAAACGGCGAAGTGCCCGTATACCTGTATTAGGTATTGGGGAAAATAAGCCAGTTTACCCTAGGGGTGTAGTTACAGTGTGCATAAGTGCCACAGGAATGGATCAACCTTCAATTCCGGTTGAAGCATTAATTTTGCCAAAACTTATTTCGCGCACGCCTAGCGTGCCCTTACCGTATACGGGTTGGTCACATATAAAAAATTTAAAACTGGCTGATCCTAATTTTTATTTACCGCAGCCCGTTGAAATGCTGCTAGGTGCGGATATACTATCCCATGTGTTATTAAGTAACGTAATTAAGGGGGAGCCCGGCTCACCGATAGCTATGAATAGTATCTTTGGTTATTTATTGTTGGGCAATCTCGAATTGGCATGGCATGGGCAAATCGAATACCTCACCTCCCATCCGGGTCTGTTTTAGCTCATTCTCCGATGACATTGACCTCCGTAGGTTCTGGGAGTTAGAATCTTTACAGAAGGAAGAGAAAACCTTCACTCCTGAGGAAAGTTTATGTGAGTCTATATTTACACACACACATACTCGTGACGAAACAGGTCGTTACGTGGTTGCTCTGCCGATTAAATCCGATGCACCACCTCTTGGTGAGTCGCGGGATATTGCGCATTCTAGATTTTTAAAACTTGAAGCTCGATTAGAGCGAAACCCGTCCCTTAAGGGCGAGTATCACTCGTGCCTTCAAGAGTATATGGATCTCAATCACATGGAGCTGGTTGATAGTCCTCCCAAGAATGGGACGACCTATTACATTCCCCACCATTGCGTGGTTAAGGAAGCTAGTGAGACGACAAGGACTCGCGTAGTCTTTGATGCTGGATGTAAACGTTCAAACGGCATTTCCCTCAACGATATTCTTTTAACGGGTCCTAAGATGCATAAGGATATTATTGACGTTGTTTTAAAATTTCGTACACATTGTATCGCGCTTACAGCCGATATAAAACAAATGTATCGGAACATTTTAGTTCAAGAGTCTGATAGGGACTACCAGCGCATTCTGTGGCGCACTTCACCACATAATTTATTACGTGAATATCGTCTTCGTACCGTGACGTTTGGGATTGGCTCTTCTCCCTACCTCGCTCTTCGGGTTATAAAACAGCTCGCTCTTGATGAGGCTGAACAATTTCCTCGAGCTTCTCGGGTACTTCGAGACCAGGTCTTTGTCGACGATATTGTCAGTGGCGCAAATGACCAGGCTGAGGCTCTTGTCCTTCAACAAGAGCTGATAGGTATTTGTCAATCAGCAGGCTTCGAACTCCGAAAATGGCACAGTAATTCGCCCGCGATCCTCGCGGCGGTACAATCACCAATTTCTCACGGTGAGCGGGAACTAATCCCAGTTGCACCCATGGAAAGGGATACGAAAACGAAGGTTTTGGGCCTCCAGTGGGACCCCCAGTCTGATCAATTTAGTTTTAGTGTTTCCGTTTCTATACAAAATGTGACTAAGAGAGCTATTCTCTCACAGATCGCAAGGATCTACGATCCTTTGGGATGGCTATCCCCGGTCATTGTATACGTAAAACATTTAATGCAGTTGTTGTGGATTTCCGGGGTCGATTGGGATGCTCCTCCCCCTATTGATATTATCAATGCTTGGAATAGCTACATTCAGGAGTTGATGTTCTTATCCGACATCACCATATCAAGATACATATTTCCTACTCATCGCGAAAGTATTATTCAACTTCACGGGTTTTCTGATGCCTCGGAGAAGGCCTACGCTGCATGTGTATATGTCCGTCATATAGAAAACGGTATAATCAAATCATATTTGTTACTGGCGAAATCACGAGTTGCACCCATTTCACCTTGTTTGTCCATCCCTCGCTTAGAGCTTATGGCAGCTTTATTATTAGCCCATCTTATAGTCAAGGTGAAACGAGCATATGATCACATAAAGGACGAAGATATATATGCCTGGTGTGATTCTTCCGTCGTTTTGGCGTGGCTTCGCTCACCACCTTACGAGTGGAAGACGTTTATTTCGAATAGGACAAGCGAGATTTTGTCTATAATTCCTGCTGCACAGTGGAGACATGTGCCCTCTGCTGACAACCCGGCAGATGCACCATCACGCGGAATGTTACCATTAGTATTCACTAAAAATAATACCGTGTGGTTTTTCGGTCCACCCTGGCTTTCTCAGACAGAGTACCAGTGGCCTGTTCAAGGAGTGATTTTTAAAACGAACAACGAAAAACGTAATCTACCTGTAGCGATAGCTCGCGTAGCAATGGCACAACTTCTTGACGTCGAAATCATACCTAAATTTTCTTCATTAAGGAAACTTATTAGTGTTACAGCGTTTGTATTTCGTTTTTATAATATATTAAAACATAGAGTGAACAAATTAAAACCAAAATATACTTATCCGCCCCATATCACTGTTTCTGAATATAGATTCTGTCTTAAAAGACTTATTCGCCAGGTTCAACATTACAGTTTTCATGACGAGATTAATTATATTTCACAAGGGAAGGTTCCTTCTAACCAACTTAGAAAATTAAATCCATTTATCGATGAAGATCAAATCTTACGTGTAGGTGGACGGCTACATAAATCGCTTCTGCCATTTGAATCCAAACACCAAATAATATTACCCAAAAAACATCCCTTAACTTTCCTATTAATTGACGACGCCCATATAACTCACTTACATGCAGGTCCGCAATTTATTCAGTATCAACTTGTACAGAAATACTGGATTATTTCAAGTCGCGACGTTATTAGACAACGTCTGCATCGGTGTGTTCGTTGTTTTCGTGCGCGTCCTGTGCATCCCCAACCACGCATGGCCCCGTTGCCGGCGGTGAGATTGAAGCCGGAACGTCCGTTTCTCAAAACAGCGGTAGACTTTGCTGGTCCATTTTACGTGTGCGCTAATAAGGTGCGAAACGCGAAGGTGGTTAAATGTTATGTCGCAGTGTTTGTATGTATGAGTGTTAAAGCGATTCATCTAGAAATAGTATCCGAATTGTCTACAGAACCATTTCTGGCAGCGTTACGACGTTTCACGTCTCGCAGAGGCCTTTGTACCGACATTTACTCAGACTGCGGCAAAAATTTTACCGGCTGCGACAACTATCTTAAGGGTTTATATCAATTTTTACGGGATGACGCAGTTCAGAGTCAGCTTCATAACAAAACCTTACAACAAGGCATTGCATGGCATTTCCAACCCCCATATGCGTCACATTTCGGCGGCTTGTTTGAAGCAGGGGTTAAAAGCTTTAAACATCACTTTTACCGTGTAATAGGTACGAATACCCTGACTTATGATGAAATGCATACATTGTTGTGTCAGATCGAGGCAGTGTTAAATTCACGCCCACTTTGTGTGTTAAGTGCAGATCCAATCGACCCTCTGCCTTTAACACCTTCTCATTTCTTAATAGGTGGACCTCTTACTGCTATCCCGGATATTTATCCAACCGATACGAATGCCAGTAGGCTTACTAGGTGGCGCTGGATACAACAGAATGTTCAACACTTTTGGAAGCGCTGGAGTCATGAGTACCTTCATGAAATTCAACAATTAAACAAATGGTTTTCGGATCGGGGTACTCCCATTCGTGAAGGTAGCATTGTTGTGCTGCGAGAAGAAGATAATCTCCCTCCCTTACAATGGAGACTCGCTCGAGTTCACGCATTACATCCGGGCACTGATAGTGTTACTCGCGTAGTAACTCTACAAATAGGAAACAAATTTGTTAAGCGTCCGGTCGTAAAAATTTGCCCTCTTCCAATGGAATAAAGTGAATTACGAATGTCCAACCTAGTTCATAATTTATGTTAACTCATAGCTCCATAATTAACTTCTCTAGTTTCATAGTTTATTTATTCAGTTAGTTTAACGATGTTTTCCTTTCAATACTTTTACTTTGTGTTTAGACTTGTTAAAAGCCTCACGTCTTTTAAGGTGAGCGGCATGTTCCGTACTGGAACCATATTTTTTAAATTAATATTTATTTGTACATATAGTTATTTTCTTATAAATTTTCGAGTGGCAACAATTACTAAATTGATAGGGATTTATGGAATTCTTGGTCTGGTAACAATCCCTTTTAACGCTAGAAGCTTGCTTGCGTCTGATTGGCCGAACGGCTGAGTCGCTTGCGCGCCGTACGCCGAAGCATGTGAACGTTGCTCCTTCGAACAATTATTGTGTGTGTCCCCTTTAAATTACAACGAGTACTAAACAATTCCCGAAGATACTGTGCCAGTGACCTGTGGAATATTCTATTCGGAGAGACAGGGTTATATCCCTTCGAGTCACCTAATCAGCCAGCCATCTCGCCGAGCCCCAGCAGCGTGAGGCAATGGAAGGCGAAAACCGGTGAGTTACCAGACCCTTAGCTTTCTCCTTAACATAATAATTTTTTGGTATACGGAATACCCTGCTGTATTTTGTATGGAGAGTGAAGAGAAACGGAGGCGTTTTTCCGTGGAAAGAGTTCCATTTAAGGCCTCAGAGCGCAACACATGCGAATTTTGATTCTTAATCAAGGATGTTCATAGTTGTCTATAGCTCGTTTGTCACACTTATTCTATAATGGTTTTGATAAACGCCCAGTTTCTGATCAGTTGAAATTGCCTCAAGCTAGCAAAATTAAACTAAAATACCTGTAAATATAATAAACATATTTTATCTCATTTACCTCACTTTCCTAAGTAAGGTACGTATGTAGTTATAATGTTATGTAATGTAGACACAACAGAGTAGCAGAAATATAGCTTAAAATGTTTCAATGCAATAAATGAAACCACAAGTAATACTAGTCCGTAGAAGTGTAGAAAAATTAAATATTAAATTAAAACCCGTAAAATAAAAAAGTGAAATTTTCAAACAAAATAAATATTAAAATAAATTCAGTAAAAGTGAACACTCTGTTTAGACAACGTACCTTGACCCCTTGGAAGAGTGACAACGTTGCACGCGGGTGGCACGCCGACAAAAGACACCCTGTCGATATGTCGCAATACCAATAGTTTGCACTGCGTGGCAACGTCGCTTTTTAATGTTCAAGGATTCATTCAAGTTCATTGAATCATTGACTTAGTGACCCAATTCTATAGAGTGTTCAAATTTGCTTAAAATTAAAACTCTACTTTTTGACCTAATTACTGGACCGATTACGTTCATTTTTTGTATATAGTCAGCAAAGGCGATAACAAGTATATGGTTTCATTTATTGCATATATGTGGGACCCATTCTGTATATATATATATATATATATATATATATATATATATATATATATATATATATATATATATATATATAAGTGAACATTTGTATGTATTTAAAACACTTTAAAAATTGACGTAAAACATGAGCGCTTAAAGACCGATTTACACTTCGACAAGTACAGTAGCGAGTTTAGTTACAGAGCAGTTGACAGTAAATGGTTAAGTGGGCAGTAGCGTTCAAACAATGTCTTCGTGGCGAGTTTAGTTAAGGACATTAGTTCATAGAGTTCGTTGGAGTGTGACGTTTCAAGACTACAGAATTTTTCTGGTTTTCGTTTAAGATGGTTCTAGGATTACGCCAAGAATTAAATGATCCAGTCAGAGAAGTATTAATGGTTGTTGTTAAAGAAGTTTTTAAGAATTTTCATCAGTGCAGCATCTCGAGCAGGTTTATTTTACAATTTGAAATTCTACTATTTTATAAACATTCGTGTTCTAGATACTCCTGTACAAATTTATACGTGATAACTTCCGTTCGTTTTATTATTAAAACTCAATATAAAACGTATAAATATACAATAAACAGTATCGGACAAACTTTGTGGCGAGTTCAATTATAAAAGTACAATTGTACGTTTTGGCGCGCAAACGTTGCGTCCTGTGAACTTAACACTGAACTAAACTCGCCCGTTTACACGGACGGCGAGTTTAGTTGCGGGTGGAGGGAGACGCGCGGGAGGGCAGCTCTTCGTACTTAACTCGCCAAAAAATAGCTCGGCCGGCTATCCCGTTCAACTTAATCGTTAACTTGCTACTTAACTCGCTTATTGCCGTTCAAACGAGGTGCAAACTTAACTCGCCAGGTTCGCTAGTTAACTCGCTACTGTACCTGTCGAAGTGTAAATCGGTCTTAACGCATGAAAAAAGAAAAAGAACACTTCGAAATATAACAAAAATCAGTCTTCTGCAGTATTAAGAACAAAAAACTTAAAATAAAAATAAAAAAACTTCAAAATATAACACTAAATCAGCCTTCTGCAGTATTATCAACAAAAAACTTAAAATAAAAATAAAAAAACTTCGAAATATAACACTAAATCAACCTTCTGCAGTATTATGAACAAAAAACTTGAAATAAAAATAAAAAAACTTCGAAATATAACACTAAATCAGCCTTCTGCAGTATTATGAACAAAAAACTTAAAATAAAAATAAAAAACTTCGAAATATAACACTAAATCAGCCTTATGCAGTATTATGAACAAAAAATTTAAAATAAAAATAAAAAAACTTCGAAATATAACACTAAATCAGCCTTCTGCAGTATTATGAACCAAAAACTTAAAATAAAAATAAAAAAACTTCGAAATATAACACTAAATCAGCTTTCGGCAGTATTATGAACAAAAAACTTAAAAAAAATAAAAAAACTTCGAAATATAACACTAAATCAGCCTTCTGCAGTATTATGAACCAAAAACTTAAAATAAAAATAAAAAAAAACTTCGAAATATAACGCTAAATCAGCCTTCTGCAGTATTATGAACCAAAAACTTAAAATAAAAATAAAAAAACTTCGAAATATAACACTAAATCAGCTTTCGGCAGTATTATGAACAAAAAACTTAAAAAAAATAAAAAAAACTTCGAAATATAACACTAAATCAGCCTTCTGCAGTATTATGAACAAGTCCCGCGCGAGTAGTGTAGTGCCTACAGCAAGCGCAGAAGCAGAACAGTTCGCGCCACAGAGTACCTTTGTATAAACGCTACCGCGCTACGATGTACACACCGATTTTGCTGCGCCGCTCAATCTCGTATCTCGCGAGAACTCGTACAAAAATTGAACGAGACTGTCTCGCAAAATATGGACGAGATCTCGAGATTACATTCCCCGGTTACATTTATGTAGATGGTTTATTTCAAATAAACAATGTGATCAAACATGGCCACGGAATAAATAATATGACAGCCACAGTTTAAAGAGATGAGTCTTTAAACTGTGATATGGCCTGGCGGTCTGAAGCTAATTACGAAGGACAGCCAAGACTTAAAAAAGACCAACGTGTACTTTAAAACATTAAACATCTACGTCTTAACCTATTCAATGTCAGATGGGAAATGAGAATGATAATCAATTTTTTTTTTTAATTTTAACAGAAAGATGATTCTATTAATTTACGTTCGTTAAATTACGATGATTCCGTGGAAATCTCACTGACCACGGAATAATAGCATGACTCAGTCCTGGCCTAGGCTTGCTTAGCGTACTATAACTTGCTTGACCAAAAATAAAAATGTTAGTGATGCGACATCAGTTGTTCAATTGAATCAATCGAATATTTGTAATAAAGGTATGACTATATTCTCTAGACCGTAATAGCTCAGATGGTTAGCGCTCGGTGTAAATTTCACAGTACGCGAATAACCCGGGTTCGATATCCCCGCCAGCACCAATGAAATTGTAAATTGCAATTATAAGTGCTGATTTACCACGTGCTCGGCGGTGAAGGAAAACATCGTGCCAAAACCTGCATGTCTGAGAAATAAGAACAAAAATATTTAGATGACTAGTGAAGTTCACCAACACGCATTGGGGCAGCGCGGCTGGCGGACACTTCCTATACTTGCCCTAAAAGCCGCTCAGAAATGAAGGGTGGTCTGTGCCCAGCAGTGGGATGTATATAAGCTGCAACTTTACTATATTCTCCATATAAAAATCAATTGCTGTTTGATAATCTCGGTTAAACTCGAATACGGCTTGACTAATTTTGATGAAATTTTTTTTGTGTGTTTAAGTGGTCTCTGGATGGTTTAGATTCACAGTTGGACCCGGTAGGTGGCGCAGTTGTAGAGATCCAGAAACCGCCCGTGCGAAGCCGGTGCGGATCACTAGCTTAAAAATATTTTTCGACTTAGAAAGCTCTTTTAATTTTTTTTTAAATATAATGTTTCGTATGAAATAAGTAGGACTGTTGTCGACTCGCCGATAAGTTATGGATCCTTAGATAAGTTAATTTTACTATCAATCGTTCTAAAAACCACCACCCAGGGGATAAATATCGTGTTCAGTAAACTGGCACGGTACGACTATTTAAAAATGAAGAATAAGATAAATGGCTTTGATTTACAAATAATTTACTTATAACAATGCAGACTCGGAGTGCGAAGAAGAAATCAAATCATAGATATCATTTCATCTTAACAGTTCAAAATTACATTTGGACAAGAGTTTAAAATCCTTTCTATCGCCGTAATCCTCAGGATGTGCAATCCCATGCCTATGTTTGAAGTAGGCCGTCGAGAACGACCTGGGTATTACAGCTTTATTAATCAGAAGCCACAAGAGCTTTCAGGCATCACCAGTTATTACAGTATAGCGTCACCAAGTGACGGACCGCGGTATCCGGAGCGACTTATTTTGTACACATCCAGAAGAATCTAAGAATATCAATGTAAAAATTTGTGTTAATTAAATTTTCTTCTGTTTTATAACACAAAAATAACTTTCTATAGCGTAAAAAAATTATACGCTTTCCACTAGATGATCCTTAGATAGTAAAATAAGGCTTTAAGAATGTTTTTACGGGATGATTTCATATTGGTATAGGGAAAAATTATTAAATGATTATTGTAACTTTATAATTAGTACGAATACTTTAGGATTAAAAAAATGAAATTAGCTTTTTTTCATTTTCCTAATATCTCACTTTAAACTGTTAAAACCAGGCTACATGGTTTCCGCGGAAAAATGGTTTTCAATTGCATGGTGGTGGGGAAATCCGTAAAACGAAATTATGATAATTATGTATAATACTTATTATCGAACTTTACAAAAATCTGCCCCTATTTATCGTTATAATATAAAAAATATAAAAAATTGTCTATTTATCATTGTGCCCAAGTTAGTAATCCGACAAAAATATAGTGAGATCAGATACAGATAAAAAGGCGTTTACGTGCTTCCTGAGGCATAGGGATGAAACACTGTTAAACCCTTGACTCCGGGCTGCTACTGAGAATTTCTTGATAGAAAACCCAACTCTGATTTTAAGCCCAGCGACACCTATTACATAAAGGTCAAAAAAAATTCCTGGGTTGAGTTTAGTTTTATTTTTTATTTGTTTTCAGGATGACACAAGATATAGATACCTACGCAATTTCATTGTTTTGTTAGAGTAGGTACTTAGTTTTAGGTAGACATTGCATTGTAGTTTTCATTTAAATTTTTTTATTTAATATAATTTTTTTGGGTAATATCTTGTTTGTTGTATGGAAACCAAGTATTGGCTCGAGAAATTCGGACCGTTTATTTTCTCGTTGGTTTGTTTGTCTGATTGACCGATTAACCAAATGTTTTTATTCAGATTTTTGTTTTGAGTCTTTCTAAATCTTCGCGACCGCTTAATTAACAAATAAATCATCATCACATAGAGTAGCAAAAGTACTCCTAAAACTCCACGCGAACGAAGCCGCGGGCACAGCTATTAAATAATATGTAATTATATTCCATTAAAGTATTATAAAAAGCGACTCTTGGTTTAAATGAGTGAGTGTTATGTTTCACATTTGAATGATATACGTATGTATAAATTAAAGCGCCGCAAACAATTTTGCAGTCTAACTGTCTCAAACTAATCTTTTGTATTCAACGTACATTGCGTTTTGAGGTCAAGTGATAAAGTCTCACATAATACATATATGTCTAAGTACGTTAGTACCCACTATTATTTATTCTGTGGTATTGGTTTATACTGGTATTGTGTATACTTTTATAGGTATACCTACATTAAAGTCACATCAAATCGTACATCAACTTTCAATTTAGTATGCTGAAACATACAAATACTATGCACTTTTGTCGGCAAATTATACAAAATCGTAAAAACTAGATATTTACTGATACATTTGAAAGTTTCATGTGAAGACTATCGGTCCGTTGGGTCTACGTACGGTCACAGAATAAATAATAGTATTACGTAGTGCGGTGAAGTTCCTATAACAGAGACCTAATCTTTGCCGTTGGTAACAAGAGGGCTGTTTTTGCTTGCTCGATGGCTAACTAGGTATAGCCATTCAGGAAGAAAACGCCTAACGGCGTTCGCGCTATGTCCCTGGGACCAGAACTCTATGACATTTTCTTTATTATTATTATGATAAATATTCTATATCATTATTCATTATATTATAAAAATAAATAAAATAAAAATATGTAGTATGTAAATTAAGAATTATAATTATAACGTTACAAGTTTTGAAAATGGAGAACTAAATATTTCAACATTTTTGTATAGAAAATAATTTTCTCGTAAAAATCTGACAGGATATCTCTCACGGTAGTGCAGCTCATCGACGTGACATTTCTACTATAATTTGCAATAATTAAAAATGTTTTTTCATAGGGCGACCAACGAGCACTCTGTTCAGACTACTGCATCAATACACAATCAATTTCAAATAAAGAAGTTCATCAGACAGTCTCATTGTCAGTTTTTTTTATAGTATAAGAGTGTATAAGCCCAAAGACATCTACATTTAACCTGGATTAAGAATCGAAATGCAGATGCATTGTCACCCTTGAGGACAAAGACGGAATGCATCGAATCCGGTAAAACGGGTCTCCGGTTCTCAACACTCAACATAGGTACGAAACACAGCAGCATTAAGCTGCTATTTTACGCTGGTATTCTGTGAGAGTGTGGTCCTTCCCCGGTCGAGCCGACCCATTCATGCTACAACCATGATATAGTTACAGCAAGGCTCTGCCACGTCAAGTAAATATAAAAACATTTATACAGATATAAAGGAAAAATCACACAAACTGCTCAATACATTCATAAAAGTAAGCTTAGCCGCAAGCGGAGCAATTTCCAATTGTGTTTCAGAATTCCATTTTATACTACCTACGTGGTGCTTTATAATTTTTATAATTGACTCTCATTTATGGCATTACTTCACCTTTCACTTGGTAGGTTCTTTTAAAAGCTATCAAATTTAAGCGGTAGAAAATAATAGTATGTATAGCTTTGTTAGTTTCCCTTTGGTGCATATTATAAAATGAGAAAGCAGCAGCTATTTAAAATTTTTGTTCACTGTAATGCTTTAGGTAAAATTTAAATAAATTAAATAGAAATTACAGGAGGCATTTCAAAAGAGGCAGTCTTAATGAATTTTCTATTTTTCTTTTTTATTTATTTTACTCCGCAATTCTCGAGCACATCATTAATACTTACTAAAAGGAACCGAAAGGAGGAAATTGTAGAAAAAAACAACGTACGGATACGGCCAACCTCGCAGATTTCTGGATTTGTCAATCGTTATTGTAAACTCAAGTACCTATTGATGAATGCAATAATTTTTTTTAACGATCCACAACAAATGATTTACAGCTAACCTTTTTAAGGTCGCGTTTGCAAAATTGATAGGTTGGTACATAGAATACTATACATTGTATATTATAGTATTCTATGGGTTGGTAGGTATAGAATCGAACTACTAGATTGACACGTGTCTCTCACGGTTAGCTGCGGGAATCGTGACCTGTCATTGACAATTTTGCACTTATTTTGTGAATGTAATAGTATTACACGAATAGTCTTCCTACTTGTTATTCAAAATAATTGTGATAGTCCCTTTAACCAAGCTATACTAATATTATCTCTACTAAGGCAAAAACGTTTGTATGTGAGCATGAGATAGTCATGAAAACTACTGACAACTATATTAATTTTTGGACTATTTTATCTTTGGTGGCACATGTACATGAGATACAGAAGCATAAAGTACACTGACCTCTATATACAAGTAGTATAGATGGAGGTCAGTGATCAGTGATAAAGTAGTAAATATTTTTCAAATATTAATCATAATACAACTCTTAAAAGTTCAGAACATTGTGCAATAAATATATAAACAGTAAAATGAAGTATTTGTTTGTGTTTGGCGACATCGAACGACCTGCGCTTGCGACCATTGACCGATAGAACCGAGCGGGACTCGAAGATAATAGATAGTAGAGTATTGAAATACAAAATGATAATGATGTCAATCCTACCTAGTCTCAGCTGAATACTGACTGGGGCTGGGGCTGGGGTAGGCGCCGCGCCGGGCGCATATAATAAAATTAAAATAAAAACGCATTTGTAAAATGTATTCCCAACATGACATAAAAATAATAAGCGTTTACATTTTGAAATAAGTTTTACACAGTTATAATGGATTTTGTGCAAGGAACACGTTTAAATAGCGATGTAGTCATCTTTATTTTTTTATATGTATTATAGTAGATTTAAAGTGGTACAAAAAAGTTAAAATGTAGTGAAAGTATTTTGATCGCGTCCATGGCTGTGTATTTGGTCAAATTTTGGTTACAAACATAGACTTATTATACTACTGCGTACTTTGAAACCATAACAATTATATTTTGACGTTTATTCACTGGCAAACAAAATATTAGCATCAACTGAACTCTAGATAGAAGGGTACCTAGATAATTATGTACGTTAGTAATGTTATTGATTGATTGTAATGTTGTTGATGTTAGTGATTTTTATCAGATACAAAATAAGTTTCCTTTAGTTTATAAGTATTTTTCCTTTGAAACCGAAGATTAGCCGGTGTAAACTTGGTTTCAGTAGGACTGATAAGACGAGAAAGTAATAATGTAACGACTCCTCAAATAAAAAGAAATAATAAATAATATAAAAGAAATTCTCAAATACTTAATAAGTCTGGATACAAATGCATAAATTGAATAATTTATAAATCATCATCATCATTATAATCCATCACAAGTCCACTGTTAAATATAGGCTTCCTCCAATTAATGCCACAAAGCACGGTCCTGAGCCTCTTGACGACCTTAATTTATTGTTTAAGCAGAAATTATTTTATGTTGTTCTTTGGTTGCCTACGACGTAGCTTCCCGCTGAAAAGAGGAGGCAACGACACGCTGTTTTGACATGCTCGGTTTCCAAGCCGGGTTAGGTGCTCTCGCCTACCAACCCTTTTTCTTCAGCATACTTTTAGTTTAATTGTTATGCAGACAACAACATTGGCAATGCTTTATAAAGCGGCTGTGCGAAGATTTCTCGGGGACAATACCGGAACGAACTTGCGTCTGAAGTAGATTATTTGTTAAACAAAACATTTGATCCATTTAAAATCTAATCCAGTTTAATCCTCAGAAGACAGGTATGTACGTTTACCGCTTAAAGAAACCCTTTGTCTTGTCTCCCTTTCTTAGGGTATTTCCCTTGTTACCTCAGCCGGTCCCGGTATCAGAATCCACAGCGTTGATATATCAAGGAACATACACTACCGTAGTGTCTTTCAAGGAAAGGCCAAATTGACCTTTCAACAGCTTGGTGTGCTCAGTAGAGAGAGACGTAATTTCATGCCAGCTCACCGATTGCAGTTTTATAAAGTGCTGGTTCAGCGTCACATGAAATACTCTTCTTATCCTGAGATAAGAAGAGGCTCTGAGGCCAGGGTATCTCAATACCAGCTTTTTTAATGTGGTGGTGATGGTGGATGGACAGCAAACTTCAAACAGAAAAGGCTACAAATGCGTTGTCACCTCTGTGGACTAAGATGGCATGCCACTCAGCCTAATGTTATACTGGCTCTCTGTACTCTTCACACCGTAACACAGAAGTGCATGCACTGTGATTTAGGGGCGGAAACCTACCCAGACTCGTACTCTTAGGCAGAAACGAGACCTATCACCAACTAAGACAGTATTATTAAAAATTAATTAGCTGACATCTGCGTAAGAAATAAAGTAAGCATGATGTGTCGTACATAGTTTGAAAAACACCTCCTGCAACAAACCACCCCGCCCCACTAATACCAACACCGTTACTCCCTACACCACTACATTAGGAAAGACACAGCGTGTTCAAACACGTGTTTTGCCTCTAAACGCGGTATCATCCATTGAAACTAACTATTAATTGATAAAAAAATGAGTGGTGAAAGTTCAGCGAGACGTGTCCAAATAACTCTTGCAGTCACCACTCAGAGGGGTAGCTAATTTGATATTCTACAATAGTTTCGCAATTGTGACGCTAATAGAAAAATATTTTAAATGCAATCAAATGTGGGTGGGTGCGGTCACATTTGACCTCTTGAAATTTGACGGAATATCGAAGCGGTCAAATTTGGACGCTTGCCGTTTGAGAGGCAAAGTCCGTAATTACCAGTGCATACCAATGGTATCGCAGCGCAATCTTCTCTACTCTCAAAACCTTCAGAAAAGAGAGAAAGGCAGTGCCCCGTGGGACATATTATATTGGTACAGAAGACATATAGCTTATTAGACATAATGTCTGTGCCGTTATACTTTGCTGTATATAAAGTTTTCAGCCTAAATACGTCATACTGGTGGACACAGACCTGGCCTACATGATGATAAAGCCTAGAAAATAATTGGAGCGTGTGCTCTTTTGAGTTATGACACTATATAGTTACTGATGATGGTAGAGGTCTGATAATAGACCTAAACACGATACATTTACCTCGCATTAAAGTGCCACAAGTGTGTATGTGTTGTTACTTGTTACATACAAAATACATCCTAGTATGGATGAAACCATGAAAATAACAACAGTTCCAGAAACAAAAGTTCATGTTTTTGAAAAAAAATCCCTGAGAATTAAAAAGTAATTAACTAATTTGTTAGGTGTTTATGATCTTACGCACATGGTCGTCAGTTTCCTTACTTTGATGTAATGATAATGATGATGATGATAGTTAGGTTTAACGAGTTGTGTGCTCCGACTAGTACTCATCGTAGGTACTTAAATTTAAAAAAAATCCGAGTACTGCGTTCCATGTGTTCGATTCATTTGCATAGTTTGATATATGAAGCGACAGTAGCCTAGTGGCAGGGCGCGGACCGCGAACTCAAAAGGTCGCGGGTTCGAATCCACCATTCGACTACTGTCGTGAACCACTCCTAACACAAGCATTTTCAGCTTACCAGGAGTGGTTAAAGGGAATATTAGTAATGTTAGTTAATAGGATTACTAATATTTAAAAAAAAATAAAAAAAAATAGTTTACTATACACATACACTAACACACACCATTTTGTTTAATGTTGTAACGTCGTTAGTCGCGTCGTTTACATAATGCTAATAATAAAAATGCAGTCTGAAGGTTAGGTCTCCAGATTGACAGTGTATTTGTTACTTAATATATTGATATAGGTACTCGTTGCCATAGACTAACATTTATTGTCCGAAAGTTAATGGTAATTATAAAAGTAATAATCTCTTACGGAATACGCACATACTTAAAAAGACCAAAAAAAATTATCTGTCCTAAAATAAAACCATAATACTTAACCTCCTACATCCTTTCAGATTTTCTGTTTATATTGGATTTTGTACTCATCCAAAAATGTGCGGACCTTGCGGTGGTGGTGGATGCTGTGGTGGGAGTGTTGAGTGTTGTCCATGTATCAATATCTACACGTGCTGTACGAAGATTTGTTAATGCGTTGTCATGGCCAGTGCTGCAACACTTTCGTCTCACCATATTTTAATTGGTGCCGTTACGTGAAATAAATATTATGTATATTATGTATAAAACTAAAAAACGTGGCATTTCTATAACACTTAAATGTTTAATTTTATTTATTTATTTTATTTATTTTACACTTTATTGTACTAAAGGTACAAACGGCGGACTTAATGCCATATGGTATTTTCTACCAGCCAACCGGAAAGTTAGTGGGAGATTGATTGATAGAAATTGATAAATTTCACATACACATACAAAATTCCCCCCCCCCCCCCCACCCACACACACACAAACACACACCACACACATACATACTCGTAGCTCCAACTTAATTAAATATATATATATAAGGATCTAATAGATTAAATGTTATAAATTATTTATATATTTATGTGTCAGATGAACCCAAATAATGTTCCTTTACTTTTGGTTTAAAAATCCACTTGTTAGAGGATTTTCTTATTGCTAGGGCAAGCGCATTCCAGAGTCTTACAGCTGTAACAGCGAAAGAATTTGAGAGGGAAACCAGTACGGTGAGAGGGAGTATGGTGCACGAGATTGTTACGAGAGCGAAGATTGCAATCATGGGAAGAACCCAGGTATTGAACTTACATTTCAAATACTCTGGGACCAATGGATCGTTAAGAATAGTGAACAGAGTGTTAAGAATTCTAAGGCTCCTGCGTTGTGGGATATTTAACCATTTAAGTTGAGAGCGATAGAAAGAGACGTGGTCATACTTTCGAAGACCGTAAACGAACCGGATACAGTTTTTGAGAAGCTGATCCAATTTATTGACGAAGTATTTGTCTGCATCTAAGTAACACACATCAGCATAATCAAATATACGAAGAATAAGCGATTGAATTAGAAGTTTCTTCGTACAAGGCGGTAAGATATTTTTATATCTGTACAATTGTCTCAACGTAGTACAAACTTTACGGCTAACTTCCTCAACATGACTGCGCCAAGTAAGTGAACAATCCAAGGTTAATCCCAAGTTCCTAACATAAGAGCTGTAAGGAATTACCTCGCCATTATAAATCAGAGGATCGAACGATGTATGATTAAGTTTACCTAATTGACGTGCGCTGCCTAAGACTATAACTTGGCATTTGCTTGGATTAACAGTGACCCCGTACCTTCTTTTACGGGTTTGTGTTATTTTATATCTTCTTTTGGAGATATTGAACCTAATTCTTCCTCAGGTATATCAAGTATGAATGTATCGGCAGTAATGCAAAAGTTACTGATTTATATCTTACGGTTCTATTATATAAAAACCGGCCAAGAGCGTGTCGGGCCACGCTCAGTGTAGGGTTCCGTAGTTTCCCGTCCGTCACAATAAGTGTTCCCACTTACGAGTTTAAAGGTGGGTATCCATTATGTTCGCGCTCCAGCAGCGCTCCGCGCTCCTGCAACTGCTCCCGGTAGTGGGTACTGTTGTTTCCATCCAAGTTCAAAATGACTTTCCTAGAAAGTCCTTATAAAGTTCTACTTTTCAGATTTTTTTCATATTTTCTAAACTTATGGTTTAAAAGTTAGAGGGGAGGGACACATTGTTTTTTAGTTTTGGAGCGATTATTTCCGAAATTATTGACATTATCAAAAAATGATTTTAATAAACCCCTATTCATTTTTAAATACCTTTCCAACAATATATCATACGTTAGGGTTGAAATTAAAAACAAAAATCACCTTCTCACTTTACATATAGGGGGGCTACCCTAATAAAACATTTTTTTTCCAATTTTTATTTTACCACTTTGTCGGGGCGTGATTGATACACATATTGGTACCAAATTTCAGCTTTCTAGTGCTAACGGTCACAGAGATTAAGCGAGGACGGACAGACGGACAGACAGACATGGCAAAACTATAAGGGTTCCTAATTGACTACGGAACCCTAAAAACGTCAATCAAAATGAGTACATAAATAGAGTATGATTGCAAAGAACTTGGAAAGTCTCGCAGGGGTAAAATTTATTTTTTAGAAATAGGGTATTATTACACCCGTTTTCAAATGGTATTTCAAATGAATACTAGAGTGATAATGAAGCACTATATTTTTATATAATTTTTTTTAAACCGAATAGTGCCATAAGAATTAGTACTTTTAATTTATCGTTTTAAATTTTCGCGCGAAAACGCTAGCCGTCGTGACACCATGTCCTAGAATTTTGCAAAGTAATAAGATATTTGTGGATTTTTAATAACAACTTTATCATTGGTGTGTTGTGGCTGAATGCAAAAAATACATAAGAACGCCGATAAAGTTATGGATTCAAGTGCCAACTGATTTAAATATGATAAATACTTGGTTAAAACTGGCAAGGAGATACCCAAATACATTGTCTACAAAAACTTGACTATAATACTTCTGTGAAGATATGACTTATATTTAACTATCGTTTCTACAAAACAAAACATCATGGGGTATTGCAAGTAAAATTTTATAATAGATTACGTTACCTTAGATATTATAGTTAATGATAGCTGATGATTGTTATCATAGATAAACATAACTAGTATGTATTGTCAAAATACACTCTGACTTGGTATTGTATTGACAAAAGTTTGTAATAGATACATTGACGTTATGTAAATTTTGATACATATTCCGTGATGTCTTTTCAATAAATTCGGAATAAAACTTTAATCGTAATGATAACTTGAAACTTTTCGAAATAACTCAATTTTCGAATAAGCACATGAGCTAATTCACTTAACTAGTGACGTCACGACGAATCTTAATATGGCGGATAGCGTTTTGGACATTGATTTATATAGTTTTGTAATAACTCAATGGTTTAAGAGTGATTTGAGGTATGAGAGATTTGAGGTATAGATAAAAAAATCTTAAAATTGAATATAAAATTCATAATTCATTTTAGGAATAGTAAATAGCAATCCATCGATCACTAATAGGTTTTTATTAGTGATCGATGTAGCAATCAATATTTTTCGTTTAATTTTTACAAAACCTATCATAAATATTTTTTTAATTATGTAAAATACCCTATAGTTTACTTTCTATAAATTCTCCTTGCAAAAAATCGGAAAAGTCTCGCCAGGGAAAACATATTTGTTTAGGAATTGTTTACTTTCTATAAATTCTCGTTGCAAAGGACTTGGAAAGTGTCACCAGGGAAAACATATTTGTTTAGGAATTGTTTACTTTCTATGAATTCTCGTCGTATTTTTCGTTTTCATTTAGAGGGGCATCACAATAGCTCTAGACGTCTACCTTGTTTTCTTATATTTGACTATTTATAAAAAAATGAGTGGTGAACGTTCAGCGAGACGTGTGCCAAATAACTTTTGCAATCACCACTCAGAGGGGTAGCTAATTTGATATTCTACAATATTTTCGCAATTATGACGCTAGTAGAAAAATATTTTAAATGTAATCAACGCAAAAGTCACGAAAAAGTCAAAAATTTAAAGTACCTATATGTCATTCCCATTTATATGTTTTTTTACTAGTGTATAATGATTGTAGAAAGTCTATTAGGATTATCCTTATTCCTTACTACTTACTACTTGGCTACTTACTGGCGGTGTGAGAATATCCACTACCCCATATCATGCCGTGAATAATATCATAGGAGTCAACAGAGGGCAATAGAAACAGGAGATGAACCGCAGCATCATCCTGATAACAACTTGATTGTGTATAAGAAAATGCGGTTGGCAATCCTCTACCGATTTAAATTAACATCCTAATCTTAATATATATATATAAATTACGTGTCACGTTGTTTGTCAGCGATGGACTCCTAAACTACTTAACCCATTTTAATCAAATTTGCACACCGTGTGCAGTTTGGTCCAACTTGAGAGATGGGATAGTTTTTTTGGCCATGACCCATGAGTGACCCACAATTTTTTTTTCGAATTTAAGGATTTTTAATAGGACATGACAAAGGGTCATCGAAAAGGGCATGACAAGGTCTGCCTGGCAAGCTAGTAATATAATAAATTAGATGCCTATTTCCAGCAGTGGACTTTCATAGGTGGTTTGTCATATTTACCGAACGCCTCGTCCCGCTGCAATTCTAAAAAGAATGCTCTGTTTTACACTTTTTCTATTGATTCAGCTGTTGCTCTCGCTTTAATAGTAACATCAATCGAGGATGACAATTTTGGCGCATTCTTATGATATGCCTAAGTTGTAAGAGACCTCGGAGGGAAATAAAACATGAGGCGGGCAGCATATCCTGGTATCTTTTTTATTTTTATTTTATTTTATTTATTTAGTCAGTATGTATTTATCAGCTCAAAATAATAAAAAAACTGAGGTTGTCATACCGCCTGCCATGCATGACATCTATAACAAACATATAGGTGCATTATAAACATAATTTAATATCGCGTTTCCAAGGTTTAGAAAGGCAGCCCAACTAGCTAAAGCGTGCAGGTACTCTAGCAATTAAGATAACGTTTACAGAAACATTAATTGGTGTTTCATACAAGTCTAATAGATAAGAGCCGTGGTAGCTCAGATGGTTAACGCTCGCTGTAAATATAACAGAACGTGAGTAACCCGGGTTCGATCCCCGCCGGCACCAATGAAATTGTTAATTGAAATTTTAAGTGCTGATATATCACGTGCTCGGTGGTGAAGGAAAACATCGTGAGGAAACATGCATGTCTGAGGAATAAGAAAAAAAATTCGTAGACATGTGAATATCGCCAACACGCATTGGGGCAGCGTGGCGGACGCTTCCTTGCCCTAAAACCCTCTCAGAAATGAGAGGAGGCCTGTGCCCAGCAGTGGGACTTTTTTTTACAAGTCATATAACAACGATTGATATTAAGCGTTAATAAGGCGGGTTTTGGCGCAGCTACATCGCAATGAAGTGATGATGACATCACACCACGACCCTGTTGAAGCTCTTTTTATTTGACATTTACTCGGATAAATTTGTACGTCCGCTGCTTAGGAATAATAAATTACCCCCCCCCCCTCTTTAGTTTTTAATCTATACATCACCATTAATATAAATGGTAGTAATCGTCTGTAATATTAAAATAAATGACTTCTAATAAGCTTAAGGGGTTATTTGCAAATAACCATTTTCAAAATGGGATAATCTTCGAAGTAGCTAAATAGATTGTAATGAAATTTAATAAAAGTTTCACCATCGCACATCGCGACAACATTCGCGATACCATCAATACCATCTGGATAACTGGCGGTCCACCACTAAGCGATTAAAAAGAAGTTTTCTTCCTCGCACAACTTCCTTGTGGAAATATCACCAGAGATTTTTCCAGACCGATACGACTTAGGGACCTTCAAGAAAAGAGGCTATACCTTTTTAAAAGGCCGGCATCGCATCTGCAATCCCCCTGGTGTTGCAGCTGTTCATGGGCGGCGGTAATCGCTTACCATCAGGTGAGCCGTATGCTCGTTTGCCCCCTCTCCTATAAAAAAAACTTTATGAACAGACAGAGAGCAATGCCAGGAGAGATGTAGGGAGGTATTATCCGAAAAAAATGACAGTAATAGATCTTATCCAAACGAAGCCGTTTGTTTTTTTTGCACTTATTACAGCCTTTCACAAGTCCACTGCTTAAAATTTCCCCAAGGAATGCTACACGGGCCTGAGCCACCTGCATCCATCGACTTCCTGCATGTCTTACCAGGTCGTCACTCCAACTAGTGGGGGGGGGGGGGGGGGGGGGGCGGGTCGCCCTACACTACGCCTGTCGGTACGAGGCTGCCGTCCGTGCTACAACCAAAATATTTCTATTGATTGTAAGTTGTAATACGTAATTGTTTTATAACTGTATTTGTAGCACTACTTAAAACACACTTAAACACTTGCACTGTTAACCGCCTTTAAAAATTACAATAAAATCGTTAATTGTATAAAATGTCTCTATACTTAAGGTAAATTTTAATTGGGAGTATATTTACAAACTATGAAGTATTTTAAAGCCCCTGTAATTTGTAGGTATGCATTTCTTCTCACCACTGGCCGCTCCGATTGATCTTGGCGAGCCTAGCGTTCCCATGGCGCGCGGGCGAGGAGCGTGGTAGCCTTGGGTAGATCACCCACGGTGGTAAAAGAAGAACTCAGTGTGTGGCCGTTTTAGTTAGCTTGGCGAGCCTATTTCGGAGGCTGTAGTAGGAGATGTGCTCTTGCCCGTCGTGAGGGAAAAAGAGTGTTGGTATGGCAATGTATGACTTGCCTTGAGAGGGTAGAGTAAGTCAGCTCAAATTCTAATTTCGCCCCCACTTCCCCGCGCGTCGTATGCTATGTACCGATATGTTTGTAATCACTAATACTGTAAGTAGAAAGGTCGTTAGACACTTATTTCATTAGGTTTATCATATTTATGCCTGTTTCTTAACGCCAAGCCAGCCGCTTCTTATTTTTATCACGGTTATTTCCCATTGTTTGTTAATGTATATTCTGATCGTAAGCGACACAACTTCTCCCTTCAAAAGCCTAAGCGATACTAACGGGGCGACAGAATTCAAGCTCAAGACGCCGATAGTTTAGGTAATTTATTTTTACAGTGAAAATAATGGTATTTAAAAAAAAGTAAATAACATAAGCACTGCTTTATAGTTAGTTCAGTTAGTATGCAAAGTTTCATGATCTTATTTAAAGTATTTTATGAATAACAGCGGTTTATTGTTTATTTTGGAGGTAACTTTGGATTTTTTTTCTATCGAGAAAATTTTACGAAATCGTTTTTTTTTTTTTTTTTTTTTTTTTTTTTTATAGAAGAGGGGGCAAACGAGCATGCGGCTCACCTGATGTTAAGTGACTACCGCCGCCCATGATCAACCGCAACACCAGGAGAATTGCGGGTGCGTTGCCGGCCCTTTAGAAAGGAGTAAGCTCTTTTCTTGAAGGTCCCCAGGTCGTATCGGTCCGGAAAAATCGCCGATGATAAACTATTCCACAGAGAGGTTGTACGTGGAAGAAAACTCCTTGTGAAACGTACAGTGGTGGACCGCCAAGCATCCAGATGGTGTGGATGGTATTGGGACGTTTGCCGTGTCGTGCGTTCACGAAATTTGGCGGCTGGGATTAATCCGAACAATTCCTCAGAGCACTCCCCGTGATAGATGCGATAAAATACGCAAAGAGATGCAACATCTCTTCGCAACGCCAGTGAATCGAGCCGATCGGAAAGCACTCGGTCGTCGACGATTCGAGCCGCTCTGCGCTGGATGCGGTCAAGTGGAAGGAGCTGGTACTGGGGAGCCCCAGCCCAGAGATGGGAACAGTATTCCATGTGCGGCCGAACCTGCGCCTTGTAAAGTTGCAGGCGGTGTGCCGGCATGAAATACTGTCCCGCTCTGCTGAGCACGCCAAGCTTTTTAGAGGCCAATTTGGCCTTCCCTTCCAAGTGACCACGAAACTGCACGTCACTCGATATGTCGACGCCGAGGATTCCGATACTGGCTGAGGCAACAAGGGGAGTGCCTTGAAACTGAGGGGATACGACAAAGGGGTTCTTTTTAGCGGTTAACGCGCAAACTTGTGTCTTCTGGGGGTTAAACTGGACTAGATTTAGTCGTCCCCAATCCGAGACTCTGTTCAGCAAAGACTCGACTTCAGACACAAGTTTGTCCCGGCACTCGGAGACGTTTTCCCGAGAAATATTGGCTCGGCCGGTGTAAAGAGCATCACCAGTGCTGTCATCTGCATAGCAATGAATGTTACGGGTATGCAACATATCATTGATATGCAGAAGAAACAGCGTTGGCGATAGCACGCAGCCCTGTGGAACACCAGCATTAATAGGCTTGCAATCGGAGCTTGCACCGTCTACAACGACCTTGATGCTCCGATCTGCAAGAAAGCTGGTGATCCAATTGCACAATTTCTCGGGAAGCCCATAGGAAGGGAGCTTCGAAAGAAGCGCTTTGTGCCAAACCCGATCGAAGGCCTTCGCAATGTCCAAACTAACGGCCAATGCCTCCCCCTTGAACTCTACTGCCTCCGCCCATCTGTGAGTGAGGTAGACCAGAAGATCACCAGCTGACCGACCACGGCGAAAACCGTATTGGCGGTCACTAATCAGCTGGTGATCCTCAAGGTACCTCATAAGCTGGCAGTTTACAATGGACTCCATTGTTTTGGAGAACAAGGAGGTGATGGCGATTGGCCGGTAGTTGGACGGGTCTGAGCGGTCGCCTTTTTTAGGGATCGGGTGGACGAAAGCCGTCTTCCATGATTTTGGGAAAATCGTGTTTTCGTCTAACATAATCACTAACATTAATCCTCAACTTTACCATATATTTATTTCAAAATTAATGCTGCAATATTTTCGGCATAACGAAGGATCTTGCTAAGCCATTTGACATTATATTTCCCCTTAACCTCCGCGGTCAAAACTTGCTCAGCGACGGAGCCTTATGCTGAGATCTATAAACCGTACTTTGACTTTGCTCAGACTTTGCTTAGCAAAATCTTAGCTGAGTATATGCTTAGCATAATCTTTGATTCCGAATTTATAGTTGTATCGGGCTGAGATTAAGCTAAGCATATGCTAAGGTTCAGACTGTCAAGAAGTTTATGCATGCTTCATTCCACGTATTATGTTATTGATTTTACTGTACAAAATAAAATAAAATATATATTTAAAGGTCAAGAACAGTCCACACTGCACTTCATAAATATGTTACTAATACATGAAATTGAAAAATAGCGTGTTTAAAGAGAGATACAAGTACATTTAATTAATTTTAGTTTGAAAATATGAGAAAGTAGCGGAACGTTTGAATTGCTGTCACATGCGCTGTCAAATCACAGTTACAACCTGTGAAGCTTTTGGTTTATATTGATTATATTGTGTGCATTTTAAGTTTTATATATATTTGAAATTCCTGATCTTTTTGTTACGACTGGCTTTTGAACTTGGACTCCCGATCCTACCTACCTATTCGACCTACGCTTCAGTAATTTGGACTCGACATTCGAATCGAGAATCTTCGATTTTCTTCAAGCTTGTAATTATAATGGACAATATTGAGAGAATTCTATCTACTTTAGGAAATATAGATAGATTGGGAACTTCAGCAGATATCAATTTTCGGCGCATGCCTAAATACTATGTTCGAAATGAATATAACCAAAACCCATTTGATTTGTATGACGAAAATGAATTTAGAAGAAGATACCGATTCAATAAACACACTGTTTTAAATGTAATATTACCTTTAATAATTGCCAATTTGGAGCATTTGGACAATAGAGGCTTGCCGATTTCTCCAAAACTGCAATTACTTATTGCATTAAGGTTTTATGCTACAGGATGTTTCCAGGTAATTATTGTTTCATAGAGTAGAATGAATTTTTTATTCAAATAGGCTTTTATTAGTCAGAATCTACTACTGGTTATATACATAGAAAATATATTTTATACACAATAAGTAATACATATATTCTTTGATATTTCAGATGGTGTGTGGTGATTTGAACGGCATAAGCCAATCCACAGTATGTCTTATAATAAATAAGGTATCAAGACAATTGAGCCGTTTATTACCAAGATATATACATTTTCCCACCAATATGAGTGTGGTAAAAAGAAAATTCGAAGAACTCGGAAGATCCAATACTCAGCACGGATTCAACAACATTATTGGTGCTATTGACTGCACACATATTAAAATAAATAGACCCAGAGGTATCTCCCATTCTGAAATATACCGAAACCGCAAAGGATATTTCTCTATTAATGTACAAGCTATTATAGGTCCAAATATGGAAATTTTTGATATAGTAACCCGCTGGCCTGGCAGTTCACATGACAGTAGAATATTTAGAAACTCTCAAGCTTATGCTAGATTTTTAAGGGGGAATTTGCAAGGAGTTTTAGTAGGCGACAGTGGTTATCCATCTCTTCCTTTCCTTTTAACACCTCTTATAACTCCAGTAACAAGAGCAGAAAACCAATACAATTATATTCAAATAAGAACCCGTAATATAGTTGAGAGGTTTTTTGGAGTATGGAAAAAGAAATTTCCCTGCTTACAGTTGGGCCTACGCTCTAAGCTCACTAATACGAGCAACATAATTGTAGCTTGTGCAGTATTGCACAACATAGGCATACAGTGTGGGGATGCTTATGATGATGGTAACAATGATCATACACCAGAAGTTGCAGAAAGACCAAACAATGAAACATCATCCACTGCAGGTCTAGCATTTCGGCAGTCTATAATAGCACAATTTAGCTAAATAATTAGGAAATAAACTGAAGTAAAACAAAACATATTTTATTCATTTATCGCTTTATTTTTTAAAATGTTTTCTTTTTCTTTCTTTATTTCTAAAATTTCTAATTCTAAAGCACGTTTTTTTCTAAAAATTCAGTTTCCTTTAAATATTTTTCTTCATTCCGTCTCCTTTCATCCTCATATCTCTCCTTATTATATTTTAATTCTTGTAGTATTAGTTCCTGTTTCAGTTCATCAAAAGTTTTCTTCTGTTTTGCTTGTTTTTTTGGGTCACTGTACTGAGCTGACCGGATGGTGCTGGGCTCACCAATGGTAATTGGCATAGGGTTTTCTTTTTGTATGTCTTCTATTACTTCAATCTCTATATTATTATTATGCTCCACATCAGACACACGAGCTCTCTTTGGGAGCCACATTTGCTCGTCGTTATCTAATCCAAGATTATTATCTAGAAATAGAAATACAATCTAATAAGTGAAATTACAAGTACAAATTATGTCATCTTACTGATTAAATAAATACTATTCATTATTGAGCTCTCAATTGTACATTTATAATCAGTTATTTAAGCTCCATGTATCATAAATTAATTATTTTATATTACAAGTGAGTTAAATCCACTATTTTAGTTGTAAAATTATAGAATACTAAATGATTATACAGACAAAAATCTTGTTAGAACAAGCAAAGCAGTAGTGATTTCTCTTTCTTATTCTTTCTCTAAATGTAAAAACTAATCAAGAATATATAGTAGCATCCATTCCAACTCCATTTATATTATCTACCAATCAATGTTCATTTGCTCAAATTCAATAAAAACATTATTTGAAATCAATCAAAAATGTTCAACAATCAACAAACAAAAATTTTAAATCTAAAATAACATCATGTCGGAATGAAGATTTGATAGTAAATACAAAGAATTAAAAACTTTCAATATAAGAATTACAACATCAATCAAAAGATTTAATTTAACAGGGCCAAAAGTGCAACAAGACTCGAATTACAGAAGTTTTGTATGATGTAGATGTTGGCTTATATGTAAATCATTTATCAAACCTGTATTCACGATGATCTTATTCTTTAGCAATTGTAATGTGACAGTAAATGGTAGTAATAGTAATTATGTTTTTAATAATTATACTTTAAAAATACAGTCCAAGTTAAAAATATATATATAAAAATAAATACAAAAAATTTAAATGACTTAATGTCAAGTATTTTTTATATTTCTTGATCAAATGATTTAATGTTTTGTTTGTTATTTAAAGTATTCTAATAAGATGTTACTAATTAAAGTTCTATTGTTCTGTATTTATTATTAAGTTTAAATAAATGTTTAAATTTTTTTATTGTAAAATAATATAAATTTTATGTGTGACTTAAGTTAAACATAAATACAATAATCGGCTAGTTAAGTCCTGCATGAGTATGACTTAATGTGGTTTTAAGTCACCATGTACTATAATTATATTTAAGATGTTAAATCATTCAAATTAATAGTGCTAAATACTAAATAAAAATTATTTATATGACTTATGAGTTAATTATTTAATAGAAATACATATTTGATGCAATTATGTATTATAAAATCTAATCCATTTGTTAGTTTTATTTACAAAAACTGGGAAAACTATACAGTAGGTATGTGTGGCAGATAAAGCAATAGGCATATTCTTTTAAAAGTTAAAAGTGATCGACTAGTCTTCATGGAATATCTTCAAAATGCCTGAACCAATTTTGGCCGTAAAGAATTTTGCAAGGAGTGATCTTGGTTATTTTTTTATTTTATTATTTTAATTTAAACAGTGTTAATAATGGAAGTTGATTCAAGTTGAACAGTGTAACTACAGGATTTCTAATAAGCCCAAATTGGCACTAATGTCACAGGCAAAAGCTAATTAGATTTATAGTAATTTTAAATTATATGATATAATATGATAACACATTTTTATCATGATTAACTTACCAATAGCTAATGTGTCACTGTCAATTTCTACACTGATGGATGGCAAAACATTTGGCATGACAGCTATAACTTGAGACTCCAAAGGTCCCATATCTGGTGGAGTTGGTCCTCCGCCTGTTCTCTTCCTTTGGGCCTCCAGAGTCTTGGCATCCCTGGCTTTGGTTTTTAAATTTTGCCACATCTTTTTTATTTGTTTAGTATCAGCCTGAAAATGAATAGTAGACAAGTATTATAAATGGAGTAAAATATTATAGGTAAGTATTTAATGTATCTGTAGGAAGAATTTATAATTAAACTTATTTGTGTGCCTCTGTACGTTCATATAGTATCAGTATGAGACTCGGACTAACACGAAAATTAAGCCAAATAATTAAAACTACTTGTATGAAAATAACTAAAAACATTTCAAAAATTAAATTATTTAGGTACTTTTACTTACAATTTGTGTGACGTTTGAATTGTTGAACTGCGAGGTAATTTCCTCCCAAGCTTCACTTTTTTTTCTAAGGGAAATACCGTCCGTCTTTCTGTTCTCTATAATATTGATTTAGGCTTGAACCAGTTGTATAAGCAATTGTTTGTCGTACTCCGAGTAAGGCTTTTGTTTCCTTTTTGCGCTTTCCATTTTAATAGTTTAGTGCTTGGGAGTCCGTAAAAGATTAGCCGTGAGTCAGTCGTGTAGCAGGTACAAAATCCGTTAAACAGGTAGCCGTGGTCAGTCGTAAAAGAAGGTTCAGAGTCAGTTAAACAAGCCGGGTTGAAAATAGGGATAGGGAAGTATCGTTCTATTTTTAAAAAAAGTAATCTAATTCGAAACAGCAACTGGCGTAGAATAGAATAAACCAAAGTTTTTAGGTGATTGGTGATTGGTGCGTGAATGACTTTAGTGTTGCCATGGACAATTCTAATTTTTCCTTTGGAGTCATTTTTAAAATACATTTTTATCGAAGTAAAAAAGCACACAACCTTCAAAATTATTTTAATATATATATATATAAAAAAATATGTCATCAATTTTTTTGGTTTCTACAGAAATGATAACAGCATTAATGTTAAATTTTTACGTGAAAGTTTTACGATTTCCTTAATTGCATGAAGTTCTCTCCAACCTGGCATCATTGCAGTTGAGAGAATACGACAAAGTTAAAGAGTTATCAGTTGTACGTAATGTAAAATAATTTTGGACCATTACTTTTGTTAGGGTAATATCCTGAGTTTTTCTTAAGTCGTCAATTTCGTTGACTCAGGCTTTGCTTAGCGCGCACTCAGCACGACTTCGAAGTTAGTTCTATAAATACCGACATTGTCTTAGCTCGAAAGTAGAGTCTGAGCAAAGTCAAAGTACGGTTTATAGATCTCAGCCTTAGACCAGATCCTATCTCTCAAGTTGGACCAAACTGCACACGGCGTGCAAATTTGATTAAAATCGGTTAAGTAGTTTAGGAGTCCAACAACGTGTCACGTAATTTATATATATTAAGATTAAGATATTAATTTAAATCGGTAGAGGATTGGCAACCGCATTTTCTTATACACAATCATATTGTTATCAAGATGATGCTGCGGTTCATCTCCTGATTCTATTGCCCTCTGTCGACTCCTATGACACTATTCACGGCATGATATGGGTTTCGAAAACAGCTCTAATGAAGTCAAGAAATTTACGGTATTGGGGTTTACGGGGTTGAAAAAATGGATCTGACTAGATATATTTTCTGGGAAAATTCGTGTTATCCGTGTTTTCACGCACAGAGCGACAAGCTTGGCTTGTCTTCGCGAAATAATTGGTAATTTCGCCACAGAAATTATCATCCTCAACATCCTAATGATGAGTGTAGGGCTACCACACTGGAGTGCAAGAGCTCCCAGTATTCTTACCAACAATGCAAAATACCTAAATGACCACCATCATGGGCCTAAAAATTAATTATTGTAGACTAATATTTTTTTATGTTTGCGAAGTTGCTTATATTTTAAGGCGCTATGCTTGTTTGAATTATCAAAATTAACAAGAAAGAAATGTTACACCGGTCAACACGATTTCTCAATGTCAAGTTTTGGTTTCTTCTACGTTACTAATAACTAATAAAGGGAAATCTAACTTTTTTGATCAAAGTTTGCTATTGTAGAAACCAGAGCAATTTTTCAAATTTTAAGCAAAATGGATGATTATTTTCTCGTAATATTATTATAAATTACAAACAGAAATAATATTTTTACAAAACATCGGAGTCTTTTTAATTCAAGAATAATGATAAGTAATAACATAAAAATAAAAAAATTATAAAAAATAAAGAATTTGAATAATGATTTCGTTATGTTTGTATGGACTTTTTCGTATTAAACCCCAAATGTAATAATAACCCATCATATTCTCGTTGTACTGCCCTTAGTAACGTCGCTCGAAGTCCATCACATCTTGGTGGAAACGCTCTGCTTGCTCCTGTAAGTAGGTTCTTACATTATCGTAAAATTGTTCCAGGTGAACGAAAGAAAAAAGGTAGCATAATATGAAGTTTATGAGACATTTAAAGTTTAAATCAAATCTTTGTTAACTATGTGGTTTCCGCGGAAACCGTTAACTAATTCTTTAAGACTGTTGCAGCCTAATTTTTATTAGTATTTGAGTAATACATAATTGTTCAAAAAAATTTTTATTTGTGGTCCGACGAAATTCTCGTTTTTTCTTTAGATTCAGATGATTTGGGAAATGATCCTTTTTAATATTGGAAGACTTCAAATTTTGATCCAGAGCTTTCACAAATTGTTTCATTAGGCCTAATTCTACATTCTATAGTATTTGCGACGGCGTCATCAATATATTCTTAGACTCTACAACTGGTTCCTACTTGACATTTTGTTTTGCATCTTGTTTTAAATCTTGTTGAAAAATGCAAATATTTCGAATATATTGTTATTTAAAAAAAATATGTGCACTGAGATCAGGAAATCTTCAGAACAAACCCCAAAGGTTTGTTCTGAAGTTCTTTTTTCTTATTCAGTAATATACAATACAGTTGTTACAGCTGTGATAGACAAGACAAGTAAACACTCACTGCTGTGTTCTAAGCGACTATTGTGCAATTTGCTAGTGTTTTGATCAAAGTAATACCACCTGCTGCTTGTAAAGTCAATTAGTCTTCAAATTTTACTTATCGACATAAAACAGACATATTATGCAATAAGCTAAGAATAGATATTTTGATGTTTTTCCGACGCAACGGAATTTATGCATTAAAAGATAGTTTTTTTTCGACCTTTATTATAGTAGTATACGTTTACGTATATTTTTATAAATATCGGCTTCCTCAAAAACAACTGTAACGATTCGTATGAAATTTTATACATGAATAATATTTTACTCTAAAAGTTTTAAAGATTTTTTTCTGATGCCGAGCAAAGCTTGGTAGCCCAGGTACTACTTGTACAGTTATTTGAGGTAGTATCGGATAATGTTTTAATTATAGTAAATTTTGAGCAAGTCTCTGAATGGTTTAGATTCACAATTAGAGCCGGTAATCACAATTAGAACCGGGAGTCTTTTTAATTCAAGAATAATGATAAGTAATAACATAAAAATAAAAAAATTATAAAAAATAAAGAATTGAATAATGATTTCGTTATGTTTGTATGGACTTTTTCGTATTAAACCCCAAATGTAATAATAACCCATCATATTCTCGTTGTACTGCCCTTAGTAACGTCGCTCGAAGTCCATCACATCTTGGTGGAAACGCTCTGCTTGCTCCTGTAAGTAGGTTCTTACATTATCGTAAAATTGTTCCAGGTGAACGAAAGAAAAAAGGTAGCATAATATGAAGTTTATGAGACATTTAAAGTTTAAATCAAATCTTTGTTAACTATGTGGTTTCCGCGGAAACCGTTAACTAATTCTTTAAGACTGTTGCAGCCTAATTTTTATTAGTATTTGAGTAATACATAATTGTTCAAAAAAATTTTTATTTGTGGTCCGACGAAATTCTCGTTTTTTCTTTAGATTCAGATGATTTGGGAAATGATCCTTTTTAATATTGGAAGACTTCAAATTTTGATCCAGAGCTTTCACAAATTGTTTCATTAGGCCTAATTCTACATTCTACAGTATTTGCGACGGCGTCATCAATATATTCTTAGACTCTACAACTGGTTCCTACTTGACATTTTGTTTTGCATCTTGTTTTAAATCTTGTTGAAAAATGCAAATATTTCGAATATATTGTTATTTAAAAAAAATATGTGCACTGAGATCAGGAAATCTTCAGAACAAACCCCAAAGGTTTGTTCTGAAGTTCTTTTTTCTTATTCAGTAATATACAATACAGTTGTTACAGCTGTGATAGACAAGACAAGTAAACACTCACTGCTGTGTTCTAAGCGACTATTGTGCAATTTGCTAGTGTTTTGATCAAAGTAATACCACCTGCTGCTTGTAAAGTCAATTAGTCTTCAAATTTTACTTATCGACATAAAACAGACATATTATGCAATAAGCTAAGAATAGATATTTTGATGTTTTTCCGACGCAACGGAATTTATGCATTAAAAGATAGTTTTTTTTCGACCTTTATTATAGTAGTATACGTTTACGTATATTTTTATAAATATCGGCTTCCTCAAAAACAACTGTAACGATTCGTATGAAATTTTATACATGAATAATATTTTACTCTAAAAGTTTTAAAGATTTTTTTCTGATGCCGAGCAAAGCTTGGTAGCCCAGGTACTACTTGTACAGTTATTTGAGGTAGTATCGGATAATGTTTTAATTATAGTAAATTTTGAGCAAGTCTCTGAATGGTTTAGATTCACAATTAGAGCCGGTAATGCTGTTGTCTGGATGCAGAAATCACCCGTGCGAAGCCGTAGCGGATCGCTTGTATAATATTATATGACACATTACCGTATTCTGTTGATGGCTTTATGGTAGGAGTAAAAGGTCAAGATATTTTTTTATAGATTTAGCACTAAGACGTTTTTGACTGACATGACATCACCTTGCAACTCACGCTTCGATATTAATTTTAATTATCAATTGTTAACTTTTTATTAGCCTATTACAAAAACTATTTATTTATTTGGTTATTTTGCATAATATGTGTTTTTTACAGCTGTTATCAAACATATACATAGTACAACGCATTAACCATATCTGGTGTACTAAATGATGGACATTTAAAAACATTAAGCACTATTAAGTAGAATATAGATTAAAATTACAAAAAAACATTGATAATAACTAACCAAAAAAAAAAAGCAAAAAAACTAGAAAGTGACATAATAAAATAAATATATTTACCATTATTTACACATCACATCATTAATATTTATATTTTCATGTCACATTATTTAATATATTAAAATATTATTATTAAAAAACTGTCCAAAATTTAAAGATATTGTTTTCCCAACAACTCACTAACCGAATAAAAAGATTTATTAAATAGCTACGTTTTCAACTCGTTCCCGAAACTACCTTAGTTGTAGTTTTACGTTATTGGGTATAGCGTTAAATACTTTTATGCACATTGCATAGCAATTCTTATGATAATTAACTGTTTTTGATATTTTATCAGTGACTAATTTATCTGGATGCTTCAAAGGTTTAGATGTGATAATATCTCCAGCAGTCATAAACAGCTCGGGGTTATTTTTGACTAATTTTGCTGTTTCAAGGATGTATATGCACGGAAGTGTTAGCACTTTAAAATCTCTAAATATTGATTTTCACGACTCATGATTTATATTATTTATTACATATTGCACGTAGACATTTTTTTGCATTTCCCCATATTATTATACCGTAGCTAAGTATACAATAAACGTATCCGTGATACGCCATAAGAGCTGTTGATTGCGATGCCGTCTTTGTAAGGATCCGTAGTACGTAAACAATAGTAAAACAAAAATAGGAAGAGGTTCTAAATTCGACTGTATGTTCTTTTTATATTATACGTATTTTAAAAGCTTCGACAAATCTTCGTCAATTATGAAACGATTTAAATGTTTTTTTGTTAGACAAACTACACTTTTGAAGTGCTCTCATTTTATATCCCCCTAAAGGTGGGAACATTGGGGGAACATTCTTATTGTACCTATTTTAAGACTACATTCTAGTCACCTGTATTCCACTCTAACGGATCTAAAATGAAACGTTTAATATTATGTTTAATAATAATACGAATAAAATAATTTTATACGTATCACTTCTGAAGTCGGGGTTAGAGGCTTTAATTCTTCTATATACTAGCACTAGGCACCGACTTCGAAGCTGATATGTAAAAACTAGAAATTATTTTATTTTTTCTTAATTTTATAGCAACATATTTTGTGATTTGATTTAAATTATTCCACTAAGCTATTAATGGATTACTAATTATGTCAATTAAGGAGTTATCAGTCATAAGATTTGGGAATATTCGAAATATTTGGTTAGTTTATTCATTTTCTATATACTGTCTTATCCACCTTGACTATGTTAAAAGTGGCTTAAAACCAGTTACGATTACTTGAAGTTGTTTATCGACAACTATCTATTTAGATAGATACAATACGGTATTGTAAAATAACACGTACTGCTTCGTGATAAGATGCTAAAGTGTAAGAAGCAATCTACTGGTATCAGGTTCTTACTTTTGTGATCGATCGAGTATAACCTTGATGGCGTCAATAATTGTCACCCTTGTTACGCGTCAGATGTTTCGTATTACTTCGCAATAAAGTTTAAAATAATTAAAAAAGACTACTGTTATTTTTATAATTCATGTGAACTATTGGATGATAATGGTAGAGATAGAGATCGGGTTACCAGATGAAAAATTGAATAGTCGTGACAAATAATCTGATTTCCATAGAATAGTCGTGACATTTTGTTGCAAACGTAATTACCTACTTGTAAAAAATATAAAGCATTTATTGTTTTTTTAAACTCACACAAAAATTAAAATTACTGACATTCCTAAAAACTGGACGCAATCCTGACAAGAGCTGGAAAATTCTGACATATGACAAATTCTGACATATGGTATCTAGATCGCTTCTAATTATTAGTGATGGATGAACCACGGAACACCGATATCACGCCCGAACAACATCCCATCCGAGTTATTACGATCGTTAGTAACCTGCCAAAATTTACCTTCTTACATTGTAGCAATTTTTTTATTGCCTGAAAACACGGACAAAGGGACATTTTCTAAAAATAAATCCTAGCTAGATCGATTTATTGCCCCCGAAACTCTCTGGACACTAAATTTTATGAAAATCGTTGGAGACGTTTCCGAGATTCCGATTATATATATATATATATATATATATATATATATATATATATATATATATATATATATATATATATATATATATATATATATATCATCATCATCATCATCATCATCATCATTACAGCCTTTCACAAGTCCACTGCTGAACATAGGCCTCCCCCAAGTAATGCCACAAAGCACGGTCCTGAGCCACCTGCATCCATCGACTTCCTGCATGTCTTACCAGGTCGTCACTCCATCTAGTGGGGGGTCGCCCTACACTACGCCTACCGGTACGAGGCTGCCACTCGAGAACCTTTCTTTCCCATCGGTTATCGGTTCTTCGAGCTATATGGCCGGCCCATTGCCACTTCAGCTTACTAATCCGTTGGGTTATGTCGGTCACTCTGGTTTTACTGCGGATATCCTCATTTCTGAGTCTATCACGCAGAGAGACTCCGAGCATAGCCCTCTCCATAGCTCGCTGAGCGACCTTAAGCGTCCTCATACGGCCAGCAGTGAAGGACCACGTCTCAGATCCATAAGTCATCACTGGCAACACGCACTGGTTGTACAATCTAGTTTTTAGAGATTGAGGTATACCTGACGAAAAGATGTGTGTGTCGACGAGGGTCGCGTACCTGATACTCAGAATCACCAAACGGTATTCGCTGAAGGTCATTCAGGTTTACGCACCAACCTCGGCACACCCCGATGAGGAGGTGGAGGAAATGTATGAGGATATTTCCAGAGCCATACATTCCTCCAAAACCCACTACACGGTGTTGATGGGAGACTTCAACGCAAAACTAGGCACAAGAGAAAGCGGTGAGCTGAAGGTAGGGAAATTTGGAGTAGGGCAACGGAACCGAAGGGGCCAGCAGCTGGCCGACTTTATGGAGAAAGAGGGACTCTTTATGATGAACTCTTTCTTCCAGAAGCGGCCCCACAGGAAGTGGACCTGGTCGAGCCCCGACGGTTCGACAAAAAATGAGATTGACTTCATTATGACGACCAGACGCCAACTGTTCAGTGATGTCTCAGTGATCGCAAGGGTGAAAACTGGCAGCGATCACCGAATGGTTAGAGGCACACTGAACCTAAACGTTAAGTTGGAGAGGTCTCGTCTAATGAAGTCAACGCTCCGTCCCCCTCGTGCTCTAATCCAGAATCCCGAAACCTTTCAGCTCGAGTTACGTAACCGCTTCCAGTGCCTAGAAGATTGCAATGCAGTGGACGATATGAACGACAAGCTCGTGGAAACTGTCCATGCGGTCGGAGCTAAGTTCTGCAAGACCCGCCGCAGAAGAACACAAAAACTCTCCGATCACACTCTTAATCTCATGGCTGTTAGACGGGAGATGAGGCTGCAATCGTCAACAGATTTGACAGCATACAGGCAACTGAACAGACAGATCTCCAAATGCATGCGGCGAGACTTACGCAACTTTAATACTTCTCGTATTAAAGAAGCGATCGAGCGGAATCAGGGCTCCAAAGTCTTTGCCAGAGATCTGTCTGCCAGAAAGAGCCAACTGTCAAAGCTGAAGACTGAGTGTGGCAACATCGTTTACGGGACACCTGAGATTTTGAGTGAGATTGAGAGGTTCTATGGGCAGCTGTACACATCATCGTTGGAGCCACACGCAAGTGTGAGTAACGATCCAAGAGCTAGTCTTATCCGACACTATTCCGATGATATCCCGGACGTCAGTCTAAGCGAGATTAGAATGGCTCTCCAGCACCTTAAAAACGGCAGGGCCCCAGGCGAGGATGGAATTACAGCGGAGCTTCTGAAAGCGGGTGGAACACCGGTACTTGTAGTCCTTCAGAAGCTCTTCAATTCCGTCCTCCATGGTGGCACTACTCCAGAGGCGTGGAGCAGAAGTGCGGTGGTCTTGTTCTTTAAGAAAGGCGACAACGCTCTCTTAAAAAACTACAGACCGATTTCCCTTCTGAGCCGCGTCTACGTGCTGTTTTCGAGAGTCATTACGAACCGTCTCGCACGCAGACTTGACGACTTCCAGCCTCCCGAACAAGCCGGTTTCCGAAAAGGCTTCAGTACCATAGACCACATACATACCCTGCGGCAGATTGTACAGAAGACTGAAGAGTACAATCTGCCACTTTGCCTGGCGTATGTGGACTATGAGAAAGCCTTTGATTCCGTCGAAATTTGGGCGGTGCTACAGTCCCTTCAGCGGTGCCAAGTTGACTGTCGGTATATCGAAGTGCTGAAGTGTTTGTACAGTAGGGCTACGATGGCTATCCGAGTACAGAACCAGAGCTCGAAACCTATCCAACTGCAGAGAGGTGTAAGACAGGGTGACGTTATATCCCCGAAACTCTTCACCGCTGCATTGGAAGACGTTTTCAAGCTACTGGACTGGAAAGGATACGGTATTGACATCAATGGCGAGTACATCACTCACCTTCGATTTGCCGACGATATAGTCCTTATGGCAGAATCGCTGGAGGACTTAAGCACTATGCTCAATGACCTCAATAGTGCCTCCCAACGGATAGGTCTTAAGATGAACATGGACAAAACAAAGATCATGTTCAATGTCCATGTCACACCTATGCCGGTAGTTGTTGGGAGCACTATGCTCGAAGTTGTTGACGAGTACGTTTACCTGGGACAAATAGTCCGACTAGGTAAGTCCAACTTCGACCGAGAGGTCAATCGACGGATTCAACTCGGCTGGGCAGCGTTCGGGAAATTACGACATATATATATATATATATATATATATATATATATATATATATATATATATATATATATATATATATATATATATATATATATATATATATATATATATATATATATATATATATACAAGAATTGCTCGTTTAAAGGTATAGGATTTCACAGCACATTCATATTGTACACCAGCAATCTTTGGTTTTATACCTATGAATTCTAATATATATTTAAAAGATAAACAAGCTAATTTTTTAAATTAAAGTTTAACTGTGGTCAACGAAAATCGATTTTGTCTTATAGCATATGGACAAAATGACATACACAACAAAATTTATAAAATTAAAGACAAAGCTCGCAAATGAATCGCTTTGTTCGTTTAGGAACGTCCGCGTTAGAAGCGTGGACCCACTGCGAAAAACTTAAATACCGCAACCTGTCTTTTCCAGGTCTTGACCGGGAAAAACCTTGCAATATGCGCAAGCAAAATCCTCTTCGTCAACTTGAGCGTTGCTTGCCAAATATTCTTCTTCACCGACTTCTTCGAACAAGGTTTTGGTAACGTTTCTTCTTGTGTTCTCTGCATGAGCTTTAGGCTCATGTTTTGACTTAATGTATGTTTGGCCGAGAAGCCAAAATCAAAGAGGTATGTTATATCTTTGGCTTACGTTTTTGTTGGCCACTTATGTAACGACTAGAGTATAGGATGAAGGGTGTTCCTTATTACCAGCAGATTTTGATTTGGAGCAGGTAAAATAAGCTCTTGACCAGTGTTTGATGATGAATTATCGCCTTGTTCAGTAAAGTTGGTTGTTTGAACTGTATCGATTTTGTAAGGTGCTTTTGTAAAGTTTTATCTCTAAAGAAATTACTAGCTTTGAATAAAAAAATAAAAAATACTTAGTGCACAATTAGCTTATTGAGTTCTTATGGACAAACGACATACCATACATACCATGTCATTTTGTCCGTTACCTATGTATGTCATTTTGTACTTATAGCGTTATAAAAAATCAAAACTCAACAATAAATTCAAAATTAATATTATTTACGGAAAAGTTATTCAAATGCAACTATAAGTATCTAAGGGGTGTAATAAATGTACAAGCAAGGTAAAACTATAAAAAATATAATATTAATACAAAAAAGTCACTGCAATCAAAAAAAAACTCGTAACTTAACTCGTAACTTTTTGTCATGATGATGATGATGACACCCGAACGAAAGACAGGCGCGTAACCTTTTGACAGATTGGTATGAGCCGGTAGTCACGTGATATAGTTATTTAGGGCGGACTAGAATTGACAGAATTTGAAATATGATGCCTGTGTCATTTTATACGTGTGTCATTTTGTACGTACTTAGATTTTATTCAAAGCCAAAGTTAAAACTTTTTATTCAATTATGGCTTGCTCATTGTACACCGGTTTGAAAACAAGACCTGCTCAGCTTTAAGTACCGGTACGTAGTACTATTATTTATTCTGTGGTACCGGCTACGAACTGGGATTTTGAAACCTTGAGGAATCCCCGATAAAACAAAAATTTGATCCCTATATTAAGACTCAGTAAATTATGTTTTGAGTTAATATTTAATAACCGAACAACTTTGAGTCAAACTCCTTTATTAATTATTTTATTGATTGAAATACATTTTAATGATGTGACAATTTATTATTTTACTATACAATTTCTACACCAAAACTTTATATACTTTTATTATATATTTTATTTTATTAATTAGTATGTTTTCTGCTTGTTTTCACGGCGTATTTACAGCTTAGCATCGCAATCTGAAACGACATGTTATAATCAATATTATCCCATTTATTGCTTACTCTGTGAGTATCTAATATATTATTGTGTTATAATCATTTGTTCCACTTTTAAATATGTTCCCTTGAAATATTTTTGTATAAAAGTTTAAATGATGTACTTTAATAACTAACCTTAAATAAAGCACCTAATAATTTGTGCTTCGTGATAACGCCGGCAGGTGATCTTATGCTAATCCTATAACATTTGGTGATGCATAAAAAACGTTTATTTTTAAATAATACATTAACAAAATGTAAATAAAACTACGTCAGTAAAAGATATTTTCAAGTAATTTACTTAGTTTTAAGAATCTACTAACAAAATATGGACAGTGTGAAATAAATCAAATTTATATTTATTTTGTACACTGTGTCCAGTCATTGGTGTCAGAGACTTTGGAGGGTTGAAATACGGTAAATTTTATCGACAAATCACTATCCCTATTTTTTTTTTCTCTCTCCATGTTAAAATGGCAGCCATTTTTTGTCTCGAAGCACGGGTGCTTGTACTGATTAAGCCCTATCTACCCATGTAGAAGTCCTAGGTAAACGAAAGAAGACTTATTTGATAGCTAATAATGTAGACAATAAATCAATGATAACAATTTTGCCGTTTCCTTTTTATAAAAGAGCAAAAGAGAATTTTTTAAAACAAACATGTTTTTTTACATTTTTTTTAAAAATTATTAGCTAAAATCTATCTCGAAGGTTCTTGGGTGCCTTCCACATTTTCATTGTAAAATTCGTCCGTTTTATTCTTAAGTCCATGTCCGTGAAGAGGCGGCGAAAGAATAATAAAAAACTGCGATAGCCATCCTGACCTGCTAAGTGTGGCGATTATGATGTATGCGACAATCTGTAGAATAACCCTATGTTTAGGCACCGGACTTTTGTCTATGTATATATATGATGATAATGATAATAATGATACTACATCATATCAGTGTCTCGCTACCCATAGTATTGAATGTCATTGCTACCCACCTGTATTTTAACATTACGGTTACCTAGGACGTTGCTTGAATACCCCGACTACGAGTAATAAGTGATTATTACTATAAGTGCAACGTGTAAACAAACATTAATATTCAATTCAACTCTTGCCACACTATTGCTACTTTCTCTTTTCATTGTAACGGCACTTAGGAAAGAAAAGATTTGGACATCGCTTCCATTTAGATAACGGTAGCCTTAGGGCTACGCTCACCGCTTGTGAATGAGGAAAAAGTACTGCATTGTATCACCAAAAGTATTTATATTGGCCAATTTTTTTTTTATCTCGACTTGTGTATTAATAGGTAAGACTTCATTGCAATTTATTGGTACCGTTCGTTCATGTTTGGTTAAAAGTAGCGATATGCTATAAATTCTATAAATCCTTGGTTAAAAACTTTACAAAAAAACAGTTGCGTCACTGTCGCTTTAGGCCTAAGTAAACATGACAATTGAAAATATGTATGTGTTATTAAATTGTCTGATGTAGAAAACAATTATTTGAGTTTGTTTTAAAAACTTTGTAAATGAAATATTTCTAAAGAAGCATGTTAAAACAGTACTTTTTAAGATTGTTAAGAGTTTGTAAGCAGTGTAAAGAAAATCTTTCAAAATATTTGTTCAAAGAACTTAGCTTCATCAGTCTTGGTAATAAACAAAAAATGTCTCTCTCTCTTACAATACCCGGGACTCGAGACGCTCCGTTATGTAAATAAATAAAATTTTAACAAAAAGTACAAATCGACTCCAAAACTAAAATAAATATTTTCCACACAACAGCCTCCTCTGAAGACTCTACAGTCTACACTATGTGTTAGCACTTCACTCCTCCTGAAGTGCTAACACATAGTGTATCAAGCATCGACTTTAGAAGCTATTATGTGAAAATTATTTTTTTTACATTTTGGTCTATGGATCGCGATCGAGGTAAAAACTAAAAGTAAAAAAGTAAAGTAAAGTTACAGCCTATATATGTCCCACTGCTGGGCACAGGCCTCCTCTCATTTCTGAGAGGGTTTAAAAACTAAAATTTCGTTAAATTGCTACGTTAAAACCTTATTTAGACAATGTCTTATTATCACAATTTCTGTGTTCATACTCAATTTTTCCGCCGGATGAAATTCCACCCCTAAAGTATAACCCTATTTAGAAAAGAAGAATCATGTAATTCGGTTCAGTAGTTTCCGAAAAATTTGTTAACGTAGATAAAAAAACATGGACTGGAAAGGATACGGTATTAACATTAATGGCGAGTACATCACTCACATTCGATTTGCCGACGATATAGTCCTTATGGCAGAATCGCTGGAGGACCTAAGCACTATGCTCAATGACCTCAATAGTGCCTCCCAACGGATAGGTCTTAAAATGAACATGGACAAAACAAAGATCATGTTTAATGTCCATGTCATACCTATGCCCGTAGTGGTTGGAAGCACTAAGCTCGAAGTTGTTGACGAGTACGTTTACCTGGGCCAAATAGTAAGTACAACTTCGACCGAGAGGTTAATCGACGGATTCATCTCGGCTGGGCAGCGTTCGGGTGAACCAGAGTGACCGACATAGCTCAACGGATTAGTTAGCTGAATTGGCAATTTGCCGGCCATATAGCTCGAAGAACCGACAACCGTTGGGGAAAAAAGGTTCTCAAGTGGCAGCCTCGTACCGGTAGGCGAAGTGTAGGGCGACCCCTCACTAGATGAAGTGATGAACTGGTAAGACATGCAGGAAGTCGATGGATGCAGGTGGCTCAGGACCGTGCTTTGCGGCATAACTTGGGGGAGGCTTATGGTCAGCAATGGGCTTGTAAAGGGCTGTAATGATGATGATGATAAAAAACATACGCGTCGGAGATATAACCTCAAATATATTCCCGTTAAATAATGGCAGCGTTTAACTATAAACGTACTTTTTTTTAAATGCGTGTAGCTTACATACAATGTATCAAAGCACAATACTCTGTGACATTTGACCTAAATTGTTAAACTTGTTCTTGGAATCTAGTGTGGTTAAATTAAAAATAAAACGCACTTCTCAATTTTAAGTGTACGTCTATCTTAATGTTAACCAAATGTAATGGAAATCTACTGAATATTGCTGTCTCTGCTATTGTATAGGCACGTCGACGCTATGTTTGCGTAACTTGTCCTATTATGCCGGTATTCATAGACGATCTGGAAACTTCACAATGTCAAAATTTGCGTAACATAATATTGTCCAGACTTAGACCGACCAGACAATTTCGAGTTTGCAACTCGAAACAGTGTGTAAATAGTTTAGCTTAGACTCAGATTTTGACATTGTGAAGATTAAGCGATTGTCTAACTAGAATTTTGACGTTGCAAAGTTTAAGCTCGAGATTGTGTCTCTGAGTAATGGAATATGTTAGAGCCAAACAAAACTTATGAGATGATTTATTTCGTTTTATATGGTAGAACATAATTTTATTACTTGTTCACGTTGTGGAACATCTTTATTTTTTTATAATTGCGTAGTATGAATAATCAAAGTTATTTACATAATATGCTCTACAGAACTGTTGTTTCTTCGCTTTGCTTTCATTTGTACCGCCCAGGCTTCGCACGGGTGATTTTTGCATGTAATTATACATATCAACGTTCCCCTTGAATCATTCTGTATATTGATGAAAACTGCATCAAAATGCGTTGCGTTGTTTAAAAAGATCTAAGCGTACTCGTACAGACGGCGGGAAGCGACTTTGTTTTAATACTATGTAGAGATAATTTTTCTTAAGCCTTGTTTTTCATCTGACACACTATATACAATGCCCATATAAAATGATGTTTATATTCTTCTTATCTTCTTCAGTTCTTCAAAGTCCACTGCTAGGCATGGGCCTATTCAGTTATAAGATTTGACGATTGTAGCACCAGACGTCGCGTACCTTTGACGCAATGCTTGTATTATGCATCATGAACCTAAATTAATCTTACTATCTTTATCATCTAGATGACTGGCGGTCCACCACTGTGCGATTTAAAAGAAGTTTTCTTCGTCGTACAAGTTCCTTGTGGAATAGACTACCACCGGAGATTTTTCCGAACCGATACGACTTAGAGACCTTCAAGAAAAGAGCCTACTCCTTCTTAGAAGGCCAGCAATGCATCTGCAATTCCCCTGGTGTTGCAGTTGTTCACGGGCGGCGGTAGTCACTTACCATCAGGTGAGCCGTATGCTCGTTTACCCCCTCACCTGGCGTTGCCAGGCGTCCGGATAAAGCCGGACACAGTCAGGCTTTTTGGTTGCGTGTCCGGCCAAATTAGACGTTGTCCGACCTGTCCGGCTTTTGTTAGAATTTGACCATTTCTTTACATTTTTCATGTACTTATATACATACTATAGAAATTATAGAAATTAATATTGTAATGAACATTGAATGATTAATAGTAAAAAAGACTGATTTATTCAATTGTTAAGATTTTATTGTAAATGATAAAAAAGCATTGTTTTACTTTAAAAAATGTCATTTTACTAAGTCTAAAAAATTAAGGGTGTCCGGCCTTTTTACGCTTGCTGGCCTGTCTGGCTTTTCGGTTTAAAGTCCTGGCAACCCTACCTTCACCTATATAAAAAAACGTTCTTTGTTCGGTACTTACTCGGTGTTAGGTAATATGTATCGTTCTAAAATACATATAAAGTTTTACATAACGTTTGTATTGCGAAGAAATAATAAAATATGGAATGTTAAATATTGCAATTATTATATTATATTGTGAAGGCGCTGATCTTATCAATATTTGCTTTTATGTTAGTTATAATACACCGCTGTCATGGTTTGTGCGTATTTATATGCAAGTACCAACGTGTATCAACGTATGACTTCATAGTTATGGGCGAACATTCCGCACTTTCCTAGATATAATATACAGCTTACAAATAAGAATTTTAAAATCTATATTGCCTCAACACATTAAGGACAAATATCAAAATGACTACTTATACCTTTTCACGTACTTACTTCAAAGTTTTTCAAGTGGCAATTTTCCATCGTCAATGGATAGCGGTTCTGGCGACAGATTGGTGCAAGGGTGTCATGTAGCACCTGATTTTGTACCCTTGTGTACCCTTCAACGGCCAAGTCACACAACATTAACTATAATAATAAAGAAATCGCAGTAAGGAAGCTTAGACTTGGCACGACTTTGTCTAGATTTCATTACTTTTTAGAGATAAACAAGCAGCTCCATCAAGACTTGGCTAGTTTTTTGCAGAATGTTTTTGGTGGGATTTCACTTCTTTTTGTAGAAACGTGGGCACATTGATTTATTTTATTAGATTTTCTCACATCGCGGACATAACCAACTATAGACCTATATCGTTGGCTACAATATTAGCAAAGGTACTGGACGGTCTACTTGCGCATCAAGTTTAAGAAAACATTTGCAGCTACACTATGCTCAATCCGGTTTCCGAAATAGACTTTCAACAGAGAGTGCCATCTTGGCCCTTAAGCGAACCGTTGAGTACTGTACGGACACAAAAAACACCTGTGTATGCCTGTTTTCTAGACCTGTCAAAAGCCTTTGGAATGATGTCCTATGAAATATTGTGTAGTAAGTTGAGGAAAACCGAGATGCCTGCTGAACTTGTTGCCATGTTCGAGTATTGGTACAGCAATCAAATAAATAATTTCAAATGGGCAGATACGTTTTCTGATCCGTGCAGGCTAGAATATTGGGTGAGACAAGGGGGCTTAAGCTCACCGAATCTGTTCAGCCTGTACATTAATGACTTAATCGGTGAGTTAAGCCGCATATATATCGGATGCTATGTAGACGGAGAATGTTTAAATAACTTAAGTTACACAGATGATGTGGTGCTGCTTGCTCCGTCTGTTAGTGCTCTTAGAAAATTGTTAGGATTTTGTGAGGATTATGCTGTTAGAAATGGTTTAGTATGCAATGCTAAGAAAAACCAGTTTATGGTATTTAGAGCTGGAAAGAAGTGTTATGTTATTTTGCTTAATGGTTCTGCCCTAGGTAGAGTAAAAGAGTTTAAATATCTAGACCACTACATTACTGAAAATTGTCGAGATGATATATGGACATCGAGATGATGAAGGTCACTGTCGGTCCGTGGAAATATGTTGATTCGTGGGCTTGCACGGTGCAGCAAAGAAGTCAAGATTACACTCTCTAAAGCCTACTGCCAATCTTTTTACGCATGCAGCTTATGGACAACGTATACAAAGCGCGCTTACAGTGACCTTCGTGTTTTATATAATAACAATTTCAGGGCTTAGTTGGCCTGACTGCCTCGCTTTTGTAACGCATCAGGGATGTTTGCAGAAGCACGAACAGATGACTTCTTCGCAATAATGCGTAAGAGTGTACTAGCTGTTGAGCAGAATGCGTGGCAGCCGCAACGATGCGATGGGATGAGATGGGCATATACTGAACGATGAGATGGGCATATACTGAACGATGAGATGGGCATATACTGAACGATGAGATGGGCATATACTGAACGATGAGATGGGCATATTCTGAACGATGAGATGGGCATATACTGAACGATGAGATGGGCATATACTGAACGATGAGATTTGCATATACTGAACGATGAGATGGGCATATTCTGAACGATGAGATGGGCATATACTGAACGATGAGATGGGCATATTCTGAACGATGAGATGGGCATATACTGAACATTGGAACGATTTGTTAAAAAGCGATTACAGATATTTAAAGAACTAACATTACTATTTAAGGTGAGCAATGTATAACTAACAACTTATATGAATCTAGGTCTGAAATAATGGAATTTATTATTATTATTATACTTATGGAGATAAAAAGCCAGCTAACAGCACAAAACATAAAAACAATACTTTAACATTTTTTCGTATTATAAGAATTCTAAAAAAAATATTTCAATGATAATCATAATTAGTTATGTTTATCTATGCAAATAATTGTTAAAAGGACGAATAAACAAAACGTGTAACCAAATAAAATACATTTAAAAAAATCATTCCCTAAAAATACACTCCGTGTGCACGCGCGTAAATAAGGTGATACAGTATATCATATAGGCGAACAATCGAAGACTATTTGCTTCACTATTCCAGGTAAACAATACCATAAACTACCTTCCCGACACAAGTATAGTTTAAGAAATACCTATTATACATTTAATATAAAATTGAAATGCCAAAAATGTTTGATATTTTGTTCCACAATTATTATTTAGTACTTTATATTTGATTAAAGTAAAAGTTAATTTCAATGTTATGTAAATAAAAGCTTAAGTAAAATAATGTATAAGAGCAAACTGTGCTGTGCCAAGACAAACAAATTATGTTTAATACCGCGAAGAAATTTTTTTATAATTAAAACTGTTACTTTGTTGAAATAAATAATTAAAAAATTTATATGGGAACATTATTTCTATCAATTTGCATAAAATTTAAATAGAATAAATGATATCGTTTTCGTTTTACGAAATAAATGAGAGTAAAAAATCATCATAATATGATATGATATTATTATTTACTAGAACACGGTTTTGTGATAAAAATCAACATTCGCCGATTGAGTAAGATAGTGTGTAATCTAAAATAAAAAGCGTGTTATTTTTTCATTTATTCTTCTATACATATTATTAAACATATTTATATACATATAAAATATACACTGGAACGTGCCACTTAAAGCCTCATGACTGTGACATGTGGCAATCTCACTCTTTATGCTATTGTATACTTAAATAGTATTTTTAGATTACTTTTTTACTTTTTTTTAAATGACACATGTGGTCATTACTTAAATCTGGGAATTCTTTTGTTTTGATGTGTTATTATTGATAACCAACGACTCTTTCGAACAAAATATCAAGTATAAACGGTACAACCGAAGGAGAATTTATCACAAACGCGAGGGTAGTTACAATATTATAAACTACAGAAGAATAAATGATAAATCTAATTGCCGTATGGTGGCGTCGTAAGTCTAGTGTAGCAGTTAACCATCTCGTTTACGCCAGGCGTAAAAATACTCAAACTGGCGACAGAGAGCAGCGTCAAAGTTGCAAGAGGTCTGGCATTGTGATTGACAATTTGCCTATCAAGCATAGCTATTCCTCCCGACAACGGCAGAGGGGGATTAATAAGTAGTTAAAAAATTAGTAGTAAAAATAAAAACATCACGTAATAAAAAAGCGTTTACAAAGTTGTAATCGGACCTTAAACGTCTAACGCACCAACGAAATATTATCTGCTTTCGATTTCCTGGCAAGTAAGATTTTGATGATTAAAATTTTCATAACCGATACAAAACGTTGATTTAAATAGTTCTGATAATAATTTGAAATTCATCGCGACTATCACGCAAAAAACGCACCACAGTGGAAAATAACCAAATGTGAAACGTTGAACCCGTTCAATTTGGCTACAACCGCACTAAGCTGAAATTCCTCTTGTTTAACAAACAATTCATAGCAGCATATTAGCAATCTTAAATTAACTCAATAATATGATATTTAAATTTAATTAAAAATAAGTTGACCAGCTCTGTATAAAACAATACTCCCTTTATTTACTCAAGGGAGGGAACTCTTTTACCCGCTAATTCGTCTGATGGAACTGAAATATTCTGCATCTTATACAGGCTTTTAGGCAAGAAGTTTTCCCATATATATTTATATGATAATATAAATTAATTGAATAAATACAGACGAATATTATGTAAATGCGTCGTACCCGTACGAATAAATCGGCGAGTTACTCGGCGAGTTGCTCGTGCCAATGATCTAAACGCGCCATTAGAAGTAATGCTGTTTATTACTTGTTTTTTATCACTCGGTTCTACTATTTTAATATATTCATTTTGTAATTTTATTGTTAATAGGTTCATACCAACCCAGCAATGAGCTGATGCTAAGGTTCTACAGTTACTACAAGCAGGCGACGGAGGGGCCATGCGACAGACCCAAGCCAGGTTTCTGGGACGTGGTCAACAGGTCAGTGTCTACTGTCTATTCTATATTGTTTCCTTGCGAAACTGCCAATTTTCATTTACACTGATAGATGTTGTGTAAAATATATGATAATATATTGAAGATCTTAAAAATTAATTTGCTTACATCCGCGTATAATAAATCTCTGCATCACCCAAAGCATGTAGAGAATAGTACTAGTACTAGTAGAGAATGCCTCAGCCATTAAGTCCGCCTATACATCATATTGTATGAAGTTTAAATAAATAAATAAATAAAATGATGTGTCTTACGTAGTTTGAAGAGCATCTCCCGCCTTCCATCAATTGCGTGCTCTATCCCCGTCACCACTTATCCCAGCACCACTTCTCTCAATACCACTGCGCTAGGAAAAACACACCAACGTCGATAATAAAACACGTGTTTCGCCTCTACACGAGGCATCCTCAGGTGAAGTAGTCTGCGGTGGCTGACTTCCTTACTGTACTTACGGGTCCGTAAAAGTCCATTTTTGGACATGATCCTCTTCCATCAAAGAGTTTAAGGAGGATTATACTAAATTTCCCGGCGGGCACCATTATTCGTCCTTCTACTATGACGGCGACCATGAAAACGGTGAGGCAGGGGTGCTAAGAAGAAGCTAAGAACCTCTGGTGGAAGTTCAATTGCCATCTTTGAGGAATCGACCTGGCAACAGTTATTGTACGCATTCTGAGGACTTAGATAAGTTGCACTGGTATATAGTAGAATTGCCAAAGGATTAGGAATGCTTTGGTGATAGTGCCATGATGATCTAGTCTCGAGCCGCGAAAACTCATTATACGTTAATGGCAAATTCCCTCAGGCCTCATTCTAAATTTGGAATGAGGCCATGGAACTCAAGAGGCCAACAGCTGGTAAACTTCATAGAGAAAGAGGACTTTTAATGATGATCTCTTTTTTCTAAAAGCGGCCCCACGGGAAGTAGACCTGGTCCAACTCCGACGGTTCGACGAAAAATTAAATTGTCATCATTATGACGACCAAACGGCAACTGTTCACTGATATCTATGATTGCGAGGGGTAAAAATGGTGGCGATCACCAAAAGGTGACGGCCAAATTGAATTGAAAAATTAAGTTGGAGAAATCGCGTTTTATGAGATTAAAAGCCCCGAATACTTGCTGTAATGTATACTAAAGTAATGTAAACATTAAATAAAAGCTATATATGTTGTAAACACGTTCTTTAGTTCGTTAACTTATCATCATAAGTAACCTATCCTCGTAAGGATAAGTTGCGATAACAAGAACGAGGAGGAGAAACGGCATTACCTGTTTTTTTACTTATATTCTAAATTCTAATATTTTCTTGCTATTGTCTTTAGTTGATAGCCGTCATACGAGTAATACCGTACACAAAGCGACATCTTAATATAATATAAATTACGTGTCACGTTGTTTGTCCGCGATGGAATCCTAAACTACTTAACCGATTTTAACCTCAAATCACTCATGGTGAAATGGAGAATTATGGAGGACGTAGCGCCGTCCTGTTGGAACCACATGTCGTCTAGGTCCATATGGTTCAATTTGGGCCATAAGAAATTGGTTATCATTGTTCTGTAGCGCCCGCCGTGGACGGTGACCGCATCACCAGCGTCGTTTTCGTAAAAGTACGGACTAATGACGTCGCCGGCCCGAAATTCACACCAAACATTAACTTTTTGATGATGCATTATCACCTGGTGACTCTCACGTGGGTTGGTGTCATTCCATATACGCCAATTTTGCTTGTTAACGCGCCTCATCGCTAAAGATAATTTTGATTCGAAACCCAGTCAGCGAACATACGGCGTGGTCTATGGTAATGAACTTTCAGCTCCTGGGTCAGTTGGATCTTGTACGGGTATAGGCCTCTAACTCTCGACGCAAAACTCGCAAAGTTTAAGGGGATATATAATCTCAAATGGCTTAGCAAGATCCTTCGTTATGCCGAAAATATTGCAGCATTAATTTTGAAATAAATATATGGTAAAGTTGAGGATTAATGTTAAGGATTATGTTAGACGAAAACACGATTTCGTAAAATTTTCTCGATAGAAAAAAAATCCAAAGTTACCTCCAAAATAAACAATGCTGTTATTCATAAAATACTTTAAATAAGATCATGAAACTTTGCATACTAACTGAACTAACTATAAAGCAGTGCTTATGTTATTTACTTTTTTTTAAAATACCATTATTTTCACTGTAAAAAGAAATTACCTAAACTATCGACGCGTAAGCTTGATTCCTGTCGCCCCGCCCGCCCGTTAGTACCGCTCTGGCTTTTGAAGGGAGAACTTGTGTCGCTTACGATCAGAATACGCATTACGCAACAGGACGACATAAAATTAAAATGGGAAATAACTGTAATAAAAATAAAAAGTGACTGGGTTTGCGTTAAGAAACAGGCATAAATATGATAAACCTAATGAAATAAATGTCTAACGACCTTTCTACTTACAGTATTAGTGATTAAAAACATGTCGGTACACAGCATACGACGCGCGGGCAAGTGGGGACGAAATTAGAATTTGAGCTGACTTACTATACCCCCTTAAGTCTGCGAAAAGCCGAGTTCTTGTGCACGGCGAGGAATCGACTGCCTCGGGTTCTGCTGTACCCTTTTTCCACGACGATATTCTCGACCGATTGCGTTCGTTGAACGTACGGGAGTTGGTTTATTGTTTACCGAACCGGTCGTTTCAAATTTGGCCACCAAACGTTGAAGAGTCGACTGTGAAGGGCCACCACGTCTACCGTAAAATGGGCGCAATGCGCGCAACGTTTGCACTAACGGACACTTATTTGGATAATAAAGTATTATAATTTGACTGCCTCGTTGGTCTAGTGGTTGTAGTAGTGCGACTGCTGATCATGATATCCTGGGTTCGAATCCCGGGTCGGGCCAAACAATTAATTATTGAGTTTTTCCTTCAAGAAATTCTCAGTCGTTGCCCGGAGTCGGGAAGTTGGCGGTGTCTCACCCCCGTGCCTCGGAAAGCACGTAAAGCCGTAGGTTACACTTGGGCACTATAATCCTGTCCTGCGCCGATGGCTAGCCTCCATTGAGGCTGGCCGCCGTGACTGGCCGCTGGCCATCATCATCATCATCATCATCATCATCATCATCATCATCATCATCATCATCATGCCATGGTGATTTGGCGAAAGTTATTGAATAATAAACAAAAGTTTTAATAGATGCCACCAAAACAAAATGGCCGTCACTGGCCGCCAAAATCTACCCGCGGCAATTGAAAAATCCTTTATTTATTAATTCAACATCAGTAGAACATATAAATTTTTTGTTATTTTCCGAAAAATAAAATTAAACTAACAAAAATACGTTAAATTTAAATAATTATTTCTTTTGCTTTTCAGAGCGAAATGGGAGTCATGGAACAAACTAGGCAATATGACAAAAGAAGAAGCAATGCATGCGTATGTGGACGAGTTACATAAGGTATTTTTCTAACTTTTGAAATTATTGGTCATGTTTTGTATCAATATATACTGAAACAGAAACAGAAACTTTTTCTTCAATATAGATTTATTAATAATATTTACTTACTTTGAAAGTCACTCTTTTGTTTACCGAATTACCACTGGTTCGGAAAGAAACCTGTGTCCTGGGAAGAACCAGCAAGAAACCAAGCGGGATTTTTTTTCTATAACAGCTTACAATTACAGCGCACAACAAAGAAGTAACACCTTGGTAGCAATCACCTCATTCCCCCTAAACCTCCCAGGAGTTATTATCATCCATAAATTCTTTAATATTATAATAACCCTTTTCATATAAACTTAGTTTAATAAAGGTTTTTAACTTTGAGCAGGTCACATTTTGTACGTTTTCTGGGATATTGTTGAAAAAGCGTAATACACCGTGTATAAACGTCGCTCCAAGATTGAATTACTGACCCGGTGGAGTCGAGTAACCGGTACCTATACCACTAGCTTGTGTCTGTTCCTAGTATATACAGAATCAATATCATTTATTTTTGTAAAACTAAATTTATATTTGTATTCTTACATTATTCTCATAAATGTATTGGGAGGACAAAGTTAATATATTAATTTTCCTAAATTATTGTTTGAGCGACTCTTTAGATTTTAAATCATAGATTGCTCTTATGGCCCTTATTGCTCTTCTGTAAAACATATATAACTTCGGTGACAGTCGCGTGTCCACATAGCAAAATACCATACGATATTGAACTAATAGCTAAAGTAAACTAATCTGCTGTAGCTGTTTCTAAACGGATAAGATTTCTATTCTTTTTACAGCTTAAAAATTGTGGTATCGACAAGACTCAGCTCCTCCCCATTTAAAATTACATTAGTACTTAAATGTTTGACATTTGGAGTTATGTTGTTACATGTTATTTATTATATTATTATTTCACAAATGCGTACATGTTTTAGATAGTGGAAACTATGTCATACAACTCGGACATAGCCTCATTCCTGTCGGTGGACGACGACGACCAGGGTTTCCCCAATAACGACCTAGAACTGGTTGCCGGTGATGTACTCGCCCGTGTGCGCTCCGAACACAATACGCCTGTTTGTAAGTATCCAATTAAAATTAGACTGCAAACCATTCATTACGTAGCTACGTATAATTTTGCGCTAATGCACCAACGCGACAGCTGGATATTTATAGACTTATATAATAACATGGCCTGATCTCTCTCCGGTCGTGTTGGTTTATGAGAGTGAGGGAATAGAGAGTGCACCTGTGCTTGCGCACACACTTGGGCACTATAATCCTGTCCTGCGCCGATGGCTAGCCTCCGTTGAGGCAGGCCGCCGTGGCCGAAATTCGGTCTGGAAGACATTATTATTATTATTAATGACAGTTTAAAGTATTAATTTAATTTATTACTTGAAGAAATCTACATCCATAGCCACTCTCGCGGTAACAAGAATCAGTTATGTCGGATTTGTACAATCATAGAAAATTTACTGCAAGCCCAGAAGCAGCGTTGCGATCGGCATGACCATACGTGGTAATGTTATAGTTTTTGAGTAGATATTAGGCGTTCTGGATTGACTTTGACAGGCATTATCTACCGACTGCGAGTTGTTCTTTATACGTGGCAGAGCCACGCTGCTGCTTTATTATGGTTGCAGAACGAATGGGTCGGCTCGACCGGGGAAGGACCACGCTCTCACAGAATACCTGCGTAAAATAGCAGCTTAATACTTCTGTGTTTCGTATGGTGATTGTAGAGATCTGGAGACCCGTTTTTACTGGAAACGAAACATTTCATCGTAATCCTCAGGGGTCAGAGATAAATGTAGATTTCTATGGGCTACAGTATCCACTTACCATCAGGTGACTTGTGTGCCCGTTCTCGCTAGCTCGTTTAACTCTTATTCTATAGAAAGGCATATTTTAATAAGAGTTAAATAAAAATTGACTGATGGTAAATTATTAAAGCAGGACTGCAGCAGCCTACGGACACCTGAAACAAGCTCAAACCAGTTAAGGTCACACATGCATTGTCACTCCTGTGGGCTAACATTAATGCCTCATAGCTTTATACCTTTCTGGTTTGTATTTTAATGTATTTACAGCATAATCGCCAGGCATTTTACTGATTTGCCCTTATTTTTGAATCTATAAAAAAAATTACATGGGAAAAATTTAACACCGATAAGGCGGTGGAATAACTATTTAAAGAACCCATTGACTCTCGTTCCTAGGATAACTGTAGCAGACGCATAAACAAAGTTCCATAAAAGCGACAAAGTGCCTCAACACGTTTTACGTGGTAGAGCCATGCTGCAGTTATATTAGTAGTATAGTTGTAGCACAAATGGGTCGGCTCGACCGGGGAAGGACCACGCTCTCACAGAATACCAGCGTGAAATAGTAGCTTAATGCTGCTGTATTTCGTATGGTGAGTGTAGAGAACCGGAGATCCTTTTTACTGGAAATGAGGCATTCCATCTCAGTCCTCACGGGTGACAACGCATCTGCATTTTGATTTGTAATGGAAGATAGATGTAAATGTCTATGGGCCGCAGCAACCACTTACCATCAGGTGGACTGTGTGCTCGTTTGTCACCCTAGTCTATAAAAAAAAACAGTAAACGGCTGTTTATTTCTGTTTTAGAAAAATATTTTTAAAATTTAGTTGTTTAGTTAGTTTGTGTGTAGTAAGTGCCCGAAAAGCTTTAATTTGGAAACGTCACTATTTTTTCTATCACTGAAAATATTAACATTCCTGGGAAAATGATCAAATGATGGTTGAAATCGCATTAAAAGACGCGGCCGGGCGACTGCTTTTTATACCATTGTAGCGATTATAAAACGATTTGAAATCCTTTCATCGATCGTCTATAGCGTGCATTTTTTATACAATGTAGCGATTACACAATTATTTCAAAATCCATTCATCTACAATTATTGTTTGTAGCGCGACATATTCTATTGCGTTAGAATACTGCAGAATTTTTCCACCTGTCTGTACTGTTCACATTTCCCACTCATTTAATATGTGCGAAAACCACCAGCTGACACAAAGTAATTCAATTGATATCAATTATTGATTTCGAGCAACATGTATCATAATAACTAGTTTTTTCTCACTATAAAAATATATTTTTTATTAGTTATCCTGCTATTGGATTGTATGTTAAAAATAATAATATAAAAACTATTTTAGTTTAAAAAAAATACGTGTGGCACTCAGGGACTGCCGCGGTAAAGCTATTGCATAGAATTTTAACTACTTATGCAATTACAATTATTTATTTATTTTATTTTATGCAGTATTTTTTTCTCTTTTATGATATTAAATCAAGTCTTTTCTTTGATATTAATTCAAGTTACACTTTTTGAGCGTGGTGACCGATAAGAAAACAATTTTTTTCTTTTATTGAATAAATGAGAAGTTAATATTGTTTAAAATATTTTTATTATCTTACAATAGATGTAGGTTATTCAGGAATTTTTATCATTAAAACTATAGATTTATGGTAATTAATGAGTTCTTCCGACAAACGATAATTTTTTATAAAGTCTGTGTTTATTAAATACTCTAAATTCACGAAAGTTGCTAGCATGACGAAGACTCTTATAAATCCAAAGAATATGCTTCTTGCAATAAACTATATTATTGTTTAAAATATTTTTATTATCTTACAATAAATGCAACTAGTCTACACGCATACGTCTCGTCGCACGCACACAAACACCGTGTCGAAATCTATCGAACTGAAACGACGTTAGACGATGTTAGGTTTTCAGGTCTTAGGTTTTTTCGTTACGGAATATCTTGATTCGGTCGTCGTGCTCAAAGCCCGCGATAAAAGCTATGCAATAGCTTAAAAGCATAGTAATAACGATTTCTTAAATTTACGCGAACACTACACATTGAATAAAACTATTATTTACGGATTTTATCGCGTTTAATTCAACTTTAATTTATTTTTATTATCCCGACGTTTCGGGTGTTTTACAGCACCCGTGGTCAGGGGGGGGGGGACTGAGATGTTTGACGTCCCAATGTCATAGTTAGTCCGGCTACCTTCAGTTGTTGAATATTAATTTTTGGTCCGATTTACGCAAAATGAGCTTATATTATCATGAAGTCTTGCAGTGGTATGCTTGGGTTTGGGTTTAATTTCGTAAATTATAAGACCCCAAGCAGCTGGCAGCACCCATCCATTTTCTCTATTGAAATTTGGATGTTTTTTAATTTCAATAGGCTCGCGTATCATCCTTGGTAGGAATCGGTGCTCTTTTGCGAGGATTTGTGGTTTATCAAATCTAATGCAATGGTGGGAACGATCTTGAACATGTTCTTTTTACGTGGTAGAGCCATGCTGCAGTTATATTAGTAGTATAGTTGTAGCACGAATGGGTCGGCTCGACCGGGGAAGGACCACGCTCTCACAGAATACCAGCGTGAAATAGTAGCTTAATGCTGCTGTATTTCGTATGGTGAGTGTAGAGAACCGGAGACCCTTTTTACTGGAAATGAGGCATTCCATCTCAGTCCTCATGGGTGACAACGCATCTGCATTTTGATTTGCAATGGAAGATAGATGTAGATGTCTATGGGCCGCAGCAACCACTTACCATCAGGTGGACTGTGTGCTCGTTTGTCACCCTATTCTATAAAAAAAAATGTTCGCAGACTGCAGACTTCCCGGAGCGTCGGTGCTTCACGTCAGCTATATGTTCCTTCACGCGGGTTTTAATAGATCTTTTTGTTTGACCTATGTAAGAGAGACCACATTCACAATCTAGCTTGTACACACCTGCATCTTGTAGAGAAATATTGCATTTGATGGATGGATAATGCTCAATAAGACTTCACATCGAGTCCTTGTAATGGCGGTGTAAGAATACCCCATATCGTACCGAGGGTGTCGTAAGAGGCGACAGAGACAAACTAAAACAGAAGATTAGAAATTGAGTAGTATTCTATTGTGATTGTCAAATTTTCTTGTTACTGATATATCTATTCATTTGATAATTATATAGGGATCCAGACCGATCGGTCGTCATCATATTTTATAAATTGTAAGAACTTGGCATGTATGGGCCGACTCGAACTGAGGTGGAGGGGGGGCCAATTCAGAATGGAGCAATAAGACAAAGGCGCCCCCTGCCACGCTATCCGTGAATTTCTGCAACATCAGGGGACTTCATTAAAATCTTAACGCCGTCTGGGAACTACGAGGCCGGTCTTGGTCTTTTTAACCGAGACACAGGTGACCTCTCCGGCTGATACTTCGTATCTCTCCTACTCGGGGTACAAATTAGAACACTCCTTTGTGCTCCGGGTTGGAGTCTTGAAGGTCCTGTCCATCCTATTGCTGCGCGTAGACAGCAGCGACCATCCTCGCGTCTACGGGTGCCTCTATAGGTCCGCTATGGGACCTCATAGCGGTAATGCTGACACAGACCGACTCATCGACTACATCTAAATGGCTGCAGACTCCGTGCTACACCAGGTTCCATCCGCAGAGATCTTGATGCTTATTTGACTTTCCTGTTGGACCTTCAGCAGACATCTCATCCGGACGGATATCAAGTGTTCCCTCGATGCCCCTCTTGGCTACTCTCGGACTATTGTCTGATCCGAAGTACGGTGCCAATAACGTTTTTCCCGTCCCAAGCCGATTGGGACGAAATTGCGATCTTTTTTGCATTCTACCCTTGGGGGCGGGCTTGGGTCTCGCCGGATGATCCTAGCGTTGTTGCTGATTCTGTCGCTGATTTGGTGCTACAGGGAATGGATTCTTTCCCATCATCTGAGTTACCCATTGGAGGCAGTATCCAGTCATGATTTGGTCGCTCCAGCAAAATTGCATCACGCTGTAAGCAGGAGTGCTACCGGACCTAGGCTGACGCGTCAACGTCTCGGGCTGCAAATACCAGCGCTCTTAAAAATAAGTTTAATTCCGCCTCCAGGTTCTTCAAAAGTATCATTTCCAAGGCAAACAAGGCACATCGGCAGATTTGGCGAGAAACTAGTTCGCCTTCCTTCGAGAATACATGCATTCTGGTCTCTCGCCAAGGCTGTTCAAGGAAATTGTCAACCATTTCTCCTATCTCTGCAAAGGAGAAAGCCGACCTGCTGGGCTCTCTTTCTTTGCGTCCTCTTGATGACGGGGGGTGTGTTCCACACCACCGACCATCCTGCGGTGCGGATCTGGATGACTTCCACGCTCCACCACTGTGCAATTTAAAAGAAGTTTTCTTCCTCAACTTCCTTGTGGAATCGACTAGGCCACCAGAGATTTTTCCGGAGCGATATGACTTAACGACATTAAAGAAAAGAGCCTACTCCCTTTTAAAATCCGGCAACGCATCTGCAACTCCCCTGATGTTGCAGTTGTTCATGGGCGGCGATAGTCATTTACCATCAGGTGAGCCGCATGCTCGTTTGCTTCCTCTCCTATAAAAAAGCAGTCGGCTAAATTACTAAAAATAAATAGTGGAGCAGTCTTAACCCTATGATCAATTGACAGAACTTTTGAAATCTAGTGCATAATGCACGTTTTTTTCTTACTCACCGTAAATTGTTACCATAGTCAAAGTCAGCCAGGATTCAACACTATGACCGTTTTATTTTGTTATTTCTCTTGATTAAAACTACTTTTACTGATTTTATCGCGTTTTATTTATATTAATTTTAATACCCGACGTTTTGGGTGCTTTCCAGCACCCATGGTCACGAATGGTCACGGGGGGCCATGGGTGCTGGAAAGCACCCGAAACGTCGGGTATTAAAATTAATATAAATAAAACGCGATAAAATCCGTAAAATTAGTTTTAATCAATGTATAGTGTTCGCGTAAATATAAGAAATTGTTATTTCTCGGTTAAAAGTGGAAGTAGGCAATTAAATATTTTGGTGTTTTGTAAAAAAGATTGTAATATATTATGATTTCCTATTTTTGTACTTCTATTGTGTTTGTGTCAGTAAAATGGCATTACAATTTGCTTAAATTTTATGTTAATGTTTTTATATATTTGCCATCAGGTTCACGTTCAGTGAGCGGCGCGTCATCTCCGGTCCGCAACGCGTCGCCGCCGCGGACACGACACGACTCTGACGACGAGTTCATTGATACTGTTGATGTTAGTATTGTTTGCTGTATGTTGTCGGATTGATTTGTTACGTCAAAGAGAGATATTCGAAAAACATCCAACTGTTACTGTTTCTTATCTCAGAAACTAGAGCATTCGTAGCGTGAGCGTAGCATTAAATTAATTTATGGGAAATCGCAAGTATTTGAGTTAATTCTAAAGTTTGGAGCTTATCGTCATTTAGTACAGATGCCGCTGATGTCCAATGAATAGGAGTACTGAATTTTGTGTTCTTACACCCTGCACATTTTCCCTTTCGTGCTAACAGATGTCGCTCGTCAGATTTAACATCGCGATGATTTGAGACTGTTGTAAGACTTCTTAAAGAGCACTTCATATTTTTCTTGTCCTTATGCCCTCTCCCATAGTAACGAGGACTTATCATAATGGTCACGGCGGTCTGTGTATTTTATATATGGCGTTATTGAGATGGTTACAACGCCATCTATCCGTAGCCATTATACTTATGACATTCGCCATATTAGTCTCTTACGACACCCATGGGATGAAATGGGACGATTAATCCTGTTATTATTGGAACAATTTATTGTTGACTGATATAGACATAGACTTCTTGGCTAGCAATTAGAGGTTACTGAGTGAATATTTGTTTTCTGTAAGGTATATTTCCGTTAATTTCAGAGTGAACCAGAGATACAACCGCAAACACAGAGCGTTCCCCGATTGAGTAACGGACATGCGCACCAAATTACGTCTCAATTAACGCGTAAGTTTTTTTTCTAACTTCTTCCACATCAGCTTCGTTACTATATTGTGGAAGCCACCATAAAATAACTTTCTCCGTGCAGGAACTCGAACCTGCGACCCGCAGCCAATCGCACATACTGCGCTACCGAACCGTTTTGCAGTTATAGGCTGGCTGCGTCAACGCACATTTCCCCTCGCTTCCGTTCTTTCCCCGCACAGGTCTGCCTATATAGTGTCAAGCATGCTGAGTTTCATCGGTGAATGTGGGCTCTACTCTACTTTTTAAGCGAGAAAAGAACTAGTCTTCTTATCAACAGTGGCAACAACATATGTCAGGGATGCATTTCTTTAAGAAGCTTTACCACATGCGAACACCACGGACCAATAGGTCTCAACAACAAAAGGCACAAATATGAGGTCATCTTTTAGGGTTTCATATTGACGCCTTTTTTAACTTGGCCATGCTTGCACTGCTGTGATCCGGTGAAGAGTATGGAGAGCCAGGCGTTGAGGCATTCCCTCTCATTCCTCAAGGGTGACAACGCATCTGTAGCCTCCTTTAGGCTAAGAAGGACTACAACCCAGAGCCGTAAAGCCAGTTAATAAAAAAAATGTAGCCTTCTTTGTTTGAAGTTGGTTGCAGAATTTCATGGGATGCAGCGGCCGCTTACCATCAGGTGGACCGTCAGTTCGTTAGCCTCTACAGTTTTATAAAAAATCTATAGGATGCATTTCGTACAGTGCGCGTTAGAATAACATATCATAATTCGTACCTCACTTTTTCTCCACCGGACATGCAGACGCTTGGCGGGTCTCCATTACATTGTTGTCGACATGCCACGCGCTTGAATAGAACGTTTTGCCTCGTCGTTCGTACTGCGCCTAGCAAATAAACGTAATAATAGTGTACCTGCGTCGGTTTTTCCCTTCGATACATGTGTGTCTTTAAATTACGAGTTGATAGAATCTTTTTCTTCGCTTTAATTACGTGTGAATTCTTAATATAATACACTTGTGTAACAGGCGATTGACCACCTAGGGCTAAATCACCACTTGCCTTTAGGTGGGATCGTAGTTAAACATTGAGTTATAATTAGTAAAAAAAAATTTGAAAGGATTTTATGCAGGTTAAGTGCATAAAATAGTGTCCCAGACGCTAAACAGATACAAAACTATTATATATCGAATGAAGTTTTGTCCAACACTCAGTTTAGCGTTCAAAAAAATAAAGCAACTGAGTACATCTTTACTATCAAAATTTACCGATGAAATTAATAATTATCTAAACAACAAACAACAGGTAATTCCTTTATTTATTGACTACAGCAAAGCTTTTGATACACTTAAACACGATTTACTAATACAAAAACTAGATAATACAATCGTTCGTGGGCCTCTTCTCAGGTGGTGTGAAGATTACCTCAAAGGTAGAGAATACAAGGTGAGAAGCGGAAATGACAACAGTGATGAAATACCTGTCACTGCGGAAATAGCTCTGGTCTTTGCAAATGACACGGGGAATGTGATTAAACATAGTTCAGTATATCAATATGCAGACGACTCTTGCTTAGTAATAGCGACAATAAAACATTACAAAAGAAGAAAAAATGTTACATCTTGACTTTACTAACTTTTACACAATTAACGGTTGTAATTTGTCGTTTAAAACATGTACGTACTTAATATTATTGTTATTGTTTGTGTAAGCGGCCATAGATTAGATAATTGTATTGTTGCCTTACATTATGTGTGAGACTGTAACTTGCGGATAAATCTCACGGCTCAAGTTAAATAGATGTAACTCATGTATTTACTCGTCTATTATAACGTAATAAATTTAAAAAAAACGTACCTGCACCGGCCGCTCATTGAAGAGGCTTGTAAACTTGTAATACGGGCGCTTGCTTAATGCTGATACTTTATCCGTTACTTCTCCCGCACCGCGCACACTCAGGAAACGACTTAGTTAAGCAATAACACAAGCGTCAGAAAGTATGCGTTTTTTTTTTAAATTATTATTGAGCACAATCCCGCACGGTGGTAAGTGGTGATGCAGCCTTAAATAGTAAATTCACTCTTGCTTTGAAGACGCCCAGATTGTATTAAGACGAAACGATTAACGCCGGCAAATTACGTGAAGACCTGCCCACTGCCTGGTCGTCCGATGGTGGATGCAATTCCTGCCGAAATGCATCCTATAAAATAACAAAAGGCTGATTACTCTACGCCTGTGCTCGAGGCTCACAACTTTGGTTTTAACCAAATCAAGGTCACCAATGAGCCTCTTAGCACGTCTCTCCACTGAATCCAACGCTGCCAGGTGGCATTTTGCAGCACCAGCCCATATGTGACAGCACTTGAACGAATTAACCATGGACCTAACATAAAACACAAATGTATGAAAACTCGTTCACCCAAGTGGAGAATAACGCAAACAAATATTTTATTACTATAATATAAACACAGATACGAAATTCGTAGAAGTTCACTCTATTTCTAGTGCTTGAACGTAGTCGATAAAATATATCGATGAACGACTGAGAAAGAAAAGGCGTATCGTAAATAAGCTATAAGACAAAGGAAATAAAGGGATAATGAAGGTGAGGTAAGTTTCCGGTATTTAAATATTAATTAAAATTAAAGAAGCAAGATATTGTTATAGACTTTATATTCAATCAGTTATGATGAACGTCAAATTTTTTGTTAAGTTTAAATTATTTCAACAGGTTTACTCACTTTTATTATGTATCATCTTTTTTTTAAAATGTGTTTTTTAGAATTTGTTTTGTTCGCTCGTTTTCTTATATAAGCAATTCTAATATTTATACACTTTTCAGCAACGGCTTTCGTTAATTCTTTGACGTGACGTCGTCGTTTTCAAATGTGTGGAAATGAATGTATTCGTACAACGGAAGTTGCATTAACGTTTCTGTTACTTTCGGGGGAGAAAGTCTGTTGTGTAATCTTTTTTTAGTCTTTTATTCTGAACACCCTTCGTAAGTTCGAGTCCGCAGTGCTGACAAATAGCTATGGTATCACTTGAGGGAAGTATCAGTTTTCCTTTGTCTTTATGGGCAATGAGACTGCCTTCATTGGTGTCATTTTGTGTTTCTTTGCATTAGTATTAAAATAGGCAGCATCGAAATGTACACCGCATATGGTGCTGTGTTTCGTCGGAATCCAGGTTTCATCTCTACGAACTGCTTCTACCCACTTTCTTTTCCGAGAAGGGTCACTAGGAAATCTATAAATTCGTGTATATTATATGTTTAAATATTTTAATTACAGATACTGATTAGAATTTTTACATTTATAATATTTTTATTTAATTACAAATTACTATTATAAATTTAATGACATCAGATTGTAGGATACTGTTATATAAGTATTTTTAAGTGTTATTGTATTGTACAAATAACATCATCATTCATTCGGTCATATCGTCAAATATCTATATATTTTTCGACATGGTCAAGCACTAGTCGATGTCAAATTAACTCACTCCACAGTTTTAGTCATTCCTTCTGAATGGTATACAGCCATTTTATGATGGTTGTCAGATGTCAACAATACATAGAAATATCGACTATATTTAACATAGTTGGATAATACAAAATTTTATTTTAAATTTGATTAAATTTTGTGATAAATAACAATAAATGTAATAAAATAATGTACTTACAAGTGAAAAGAAATAGTGAAGCTTCCTCCGCTATAGTTTTTACACCATTTAATTGAACATTTAGGTAATCATTTTTGGGAGATGTTTTGTTGACAAGTAAGTGCATGTGACTGACGCAAAAACAAACGACCAAGGCTAGAATTTCCTGGTTACTAACAAGACCGGCATAGGTAAGTTCGCTTATATGTCGGGTCCAGTGGTTAATTCGTTCAAGTGACAGCAGTATGGTAAGAAGCTGCCCTGGCGTGAAGTACCGCCGCACCGCTGCCTTGGCTCTGGACTCAAAGAACCGCCCATAGTTGATGTTCTGAGAAAATGCTGCTGCGTATTATTAACTCTATATGTATACAAATTAATATAATTCTCGCCTGGTTGGCATCACTATAGATTGATTTCTTTGCTAAACTGTAAACATACCCACGAAACTGTAAATTTCTTTGTAATCCTTAAACATTTTTTTTAATTATCTGTCACAAATTCGTTTATTATATAGAGAAAAAGGAAGCTCCAAATTAGTACAATTTAACCACGTGTCGCAGATTTGAAAGTATTAGAGCAGCTGCCGGGAGCGCTGGCACGACTGGAGGCCGACGTGGCTGCTCTGAGGAAAGCTGTTGAAGGAGACCGTAGGATTCTAGACGTAAGTTCCTACTTTCTAATGCTTTTGTTTCAAACTTTCTTTTTATTATATTTATACGGTCTAGTTATCTATTCATACAATTAGATGTGGGCTTTACGGCTATACATTAATTGAGGCCATTTACGTGTTATTTACACGTTACGTGTACATGTACGATTTGAGTTTGTTAAAGCCCTGTTGTCTTAAAGATTATGAGGACATTATGATTATGAGGAGGTGAGAAATGTTGTGTAGTGTACGCGAACACATTTGTATTGGCAGTTAAGTATGAATTGTTAAAAGGCGACGGACTATAAGAGCACAACTTATTTTTGTTTATGTGTCTAGTTTCTAGAAGTGAAGCAAGAATTAGAAAGTGCACGATGGTCTAACATAATAAAACCTAATCATACTTACACGGGTGATTTACTGGATAGTGTCCTTTTTATAGAATAGGGTAACAAACGAGCACACAGTCCACCTGATAAGTGGTTGTTGTGGCCCATAGACACCTATCCTCGATTGCGAATAAAAATACAGATGCGATGTCCCCGTGAGGACTAAAGTAGAATGCCTCGTTTCCAGTAAAAAGGGTCTCGAGTTCTCTACACTCACCATACGAAATACAACAGCATTAAGCTACTATTTTACGCTGGTATTCTGTGAGTATAACTGCAGCATAGATCTACCACGTCTTCAACAAATACGCTATAAGTTGAGCTAGTGAGTACCGTTATTCCAACAAGGTCTCTTGTCAGTTTTTCGAATATATTTATAACTATCATCGTTAAAGCTAGACAGTAATGTCTACTATCTAGATAAGTTTCACATTAAGTAAAATAAATCAGTATCTGTTTTGTTCTCTTTTAAAGTTAAATTGTAACGTTGTACGCCAAGTTTCGATATTATTTCTACGCCATGTTCTACGCCAGGTTTCTAATATTACTTTACTACTTGTCGTGAGTGTAAAAAATATATTTAATAGAAAAGAACTTATAAAAAGTTCCTGAACAGAGCTTTGCGAACATCGCGAATCAACGCGGTAGAAATGAAACATTCAAATGAAACGTAATATAAAATAAAAATATTCCACGGCAAATGATTTATTTAATGTAATCATTTTCAACCACAAGTGTAGCATAAAATATAAGATAAAAGTTTAATTTCATAGCAAATAAATGTTACAATCTTTATTTTTACACTTAATTTTAGTGTATTAAATCAAAATAATATTTTATTTGGAGTAAAACTGCTTTGTAACATCGCCATCTACTACATTCTATAGGTCAAGTCATTTTATCAAATAAAAATTGATTGACTCTCAAGATGGTACGTAAAATAAAATAGTGCAGCTTACAGCGGTAGAAGTGAAACATTCAGAAAACTAAACTTCGAAAAAAAGAAACGAATGCAGTGTACAGGCTCAATCCTATAGATGTATAATGTTTGTCTCTTTTTAGTGTCGCTTTTTCGTTTCATCGAGTTTCATATCACAACGATTCTAAGAATTTTTCACTTCAAAAAGACAAAAAAAGACAGTAGACAAATGGCGGATTCAAACCCACAACCTTTTGAGTTTACGGTCTACATTGTATTCTATCTCATTCTCTCGCAGGTTAAATCTTATAGATGTATGCTTGTCTTTTTTTAGTGTTGCGTTTTCTTTTCATCGGTTTTAAATTACAAATACTTAAAAAATATCATAGTATGATGAGATAAGATTCATGATTCCATGGTAAATATGCTTAACCCAGGCGCGATCTAAATGTGATGGAACCTTGTCGAAGTTTGTTGAAAACGACAGTTCTAGAGCAAAGTAGGGTTAGAGTAATGAAGTTCTAACTGTTAAAACTTAACTATTCGTACGATCACGATAAATTACGACACGATTACTTTTAGTATTTATTATTACGAAAATATTCAGAATGTTTCACATTTGTAGTTATTTTATAATTATAAGCCTTTTTATGGTTAAAATCTTTCCGTTTTTTCGCCTTATTATTGTCTAATGTAAACAATAACGTAAAACACAAAAAGTAACAAAGAAAATTGTCATACTAAATGCAATCCATGTGAAATATCACATCTATCGTCTTGCGAGTTATGGCGCATTTTGCCGACGCTACGTCTGGCGAGCGGCCAGCGCGTACTTCAGTTCCAAAAGGTCGCGCCGCGGCGCGTGCTTGCGCAAACAAATCAATTCGGGAGCGGCGCGGCGCATAACACACGTAGTGAGAAGCCGGCTTTAGACATGCGCGCCGCGCCGCGCCTTTGAAGTTACCAAATTTAAACGGATAGCACACGCCGCGCCGCGCCAAGCCCTTTGCACTGCGCGTGGCGCGTGCGGGCGTGGCGTGGCGTGTGAGGGCGCGGCGTGGCGTGTGATGACACACGCAGTGAAAAGTCGGCTTTAAATGCGCGCGGATTATATATAACTCATTCATTAATATAAAAACATCAACAAAACGCTATTACTTGGATTTTGGGGGTCCAGAAGAAAAAACAAATACTCTATTGTGCAGCCACGAAAGATAATATAACAAAACATAGAAATATTGAGGGAAAACAATATGGGGTCTTGTTTTCCCTCAACTGACAAACTGAGAAAGAAATAAATAAAAGGAAAAGAAAAATAAACAGGTAGCGTGCACTTTATATATATACACACATATACATATACAT